>JAVTVJ010000665.1:0-600000 GCA_034509425.1 Eopsaltria australis
CCGTCCATCCGCGCATTCCTGAACAAAATCCAGCGGTGGCTTGGGCTGAAGCTCCGCAGGGAGCTGGGCACGAGGAGCCAGAGGGGTTTGGGGATATTTGGGAGGGGGAGAGGGATGTGCAGAGGGACAAAAAACAAGGTTTAGGGAAAAGCAAACCTGAGGGAGGGCAGAGATTCCCTCCAGTGCCCAGGGCCGGGATGGGAATCCCAGTGAGAGAGGGACAGGGACGTGTCCAGAGACACCCGAGGGTCCCACTGGCACCACCCAGGGCAGAGGGCTGGATCCCCCCTGGGATGGATCCTGTGGGGATGGATCTCCCTGGGGATGGATCCCATGGAGATGGATCCCCATGGGATGGATCCTTTGGGGATGGATCTCCCTGGGGATGGATTTTCTTGGGGATGGATCTCCCTGGGGAGCAGGGGAAGCTCCTGAAGGAGCCCAGGCTTGGAAGAACAGCAGAAGAGCAGGAGCGTGGCCTGGCTCAATCCTGGCTCAATCCTGGCTCAATCCTGGCTCAATCCTGGCTGAATCCTGGCTCAATCCTGGCTCAATCCTGGCTGAATCCTGGCTGAGTCCTGGCTCAATCCTGGCTGAATCCTGGCTCAATCCTGGCTCAATCCTGGCTCAATCCTGGCTCAATCCTGGCTCAATCCTGGCTCAATCCTGGCTCAATCCTGGCTCAATCCTGGCTCAATCCTGACTCAATCCTGGCTGAGTCCTGGCTCAATCCCACATCTTCCTGAGGCAAGGGAAGAACCTCATGGGCATCCCCCAAATGATCACCCCTTAAAGTAGAGGGAATGGCCTTTGTTTTCTTGTTTTGCTGTTTCAGATCCTTTTGCCCACACATGGAGCTTCCCCAGGCTGAGAAGAAACAGGAATTTTGTGCCTGGGATTGAGAGGAGCAGCAGAGCTGGAGCTCATCCTCCAAGCCCTGCTCCAAGCTCGGTCAGGAAATGCCCAACAGAGCTGGGAATGCTGCAGGCAGGAGGGGCCTCCAGTGCCTGGTCACCCTTTGGAGTTACCCCCAGCCTGTCCCTCCTGCCATGACCCCAAAGCTCCTGTGCCACAGCCACGCTGAGCTGAGCTTGGCTGAGCTGAGCTGAGCTGAGCTGAGCTGAGCTTGGCTGAGCTGAGCTGAGCTGAGCTGAGCTGACCTGAGCTTGGCTGAGCTGAGCTGAGCTGAGCTTGGCTGAGCTGAGCTTGGCTGAGCTGAGCTTGGCTGAGCTGCCTCCCTGCTCTCCAGAGGAACGCACAGCTTTTCCCCCCCAGGCTCCCAGGAATGGGCTTTCTTCCCAAACTGCCAAAAATAATAAAACCCAACTGCCCCTGAGGAAAAGCTGGACCTGGACCTCGATGTCGGCTGCTCGTCCTCATCTTCACCGCCTGAGCCTCAGGCTGGGAGGGAAAACGTGTCCTTGGGGAAGGAGAAGCCCTTTCCCTGTGCACCAGGCACTGCTCCATCCCCCCCCTCCAGCATTCCCGAGGCTCTGGGTGACGCTGGGAAGCCTTGGCTGTGAAGGGATGTTCCTACAAACCACAGAGCTCTGCAAACCCCCCCGGCCCCCTGCAGAGCTCTTCTGTGACATCCCACGGTCCCAGGGGACGGGAGGCAGCTCTGGGATGGCTGGAGACGGTCGGGAAAGCAAATGGGATGCAAAGAGGAAGGAAAAAAATCCTCCCAGCAAGCAGGAGTCAAAGCAAACCCAGCCTTTTCCCACAGAGGATCCCATCAGAGTCCTCCTGCCGCTCTTGGGGGCTCTCTGGTGAGGTTCGTTTGGTGGAAGATCCAATTAAAGCTGGGCCACAAAAGGTCATTTCAATCCAAGAGTGGAGCAGCTCTTCCCCTTACGGAGATGGAGTTGGACACCCTGACGTTGTGAGAAGTTTCTCCTGGAGGTTTTTCAAGTTGATGGGATCATTCTTTGCCCAAAAATAATCTGATCTGTGGAAAATGAACCCCAGAGAGCGTCAGGAGCTCCACAGGGACTTCCCTGCTCCAGTCAGTCCCACACTGGCACCCACCCGTGGTGCCCAGGGAGGGGCAGCCACTTCTCAGCCTTTTCCCTGATCCCAAAGCACCCCACACACACGTTCCCAAATCCAGGAGAGTGAGGCACCCTGCTCTGGCCCTACACACAGGAAAGAACAGGGCAGAGGGTTGGGGGCAGGCTCAGAAGGAGATCCTGCGGCTCCTGTCCCCATCCCTGCCCGCTGGAAGAACCAAATTCCTCAGCAGCTCCAGGAACCAACACAAAATCCCCAAAATCTCACGGACCTCACGCTGCCTTCAGCTCCAAACACCCCAAACCCCACCTGGCCACTTGCCCAGGAGGGTCCCAGCAATCTCTCCAGCCTGGAAAAGCAGCACATCCCAAACCAGCCTGTCCATCCCAGCACACGGGGATAGACTCATCCCTCTCCATTAAATTCCTTTAAATTCCAGCAGTAAAACCAGGAGAGCAACCTTGAAAGCAATAATCCTTTCCTGGAGTTATGTTATGTTTAATAATATTTAATGACCTGTAGTGAGCCAGAGGCCTCCCAGTCCCTCTTTAGCCGTAATTTACAGCTCTCTGTGAGCTGTGGACAGTCAGAAAATCCCAGCAGCTCCAGCTGCTGCAGAGGGAAATATCAGGGAAGGCTGGGGATGCCCAGGGAGCATCGTGGGCAGTGAAAGGCCGGGCAAGGAGGGGGCATTGCAAGCTCAGAGCTCCCTGTGCCCAGCCAGCCCCTCACAGGATCCTGAACGAATAATTTTGAGCCCAGGATCACAACCCAGCATTTTTTTTCACAAGATTTTTCCCTGAAATTTCACAAAATTCCCTGAGCAGGGGCTGGAAAATCCAGCCGTGATTTCCATCACAAATCCACCCCTCCTGCAGGAACGGCAATTTTTCCAATGGGCAAACAACGCATCAATCCTCAACCCCTGCCAAGACACAGAGGTGACATTTTTATATCACCAGCTCTTTGAAACAAGATTTTCTTGTGATCCCAGATTTTCACTGTGCCTGGATAACAGAGTCCTGCCCCGGCCCCACCAATAAAAGGGATAATGTTATTTATAGTGGGTGTTATCCCCTCGTTCCGCTGTTTAACGCCGCACATCTGGGATCTGCCGGGTCCCTCTCCTCCTCTTTTTGCTGCTCTCATGGAGCTCATCCCTGCCCCACGACCCCCACACCTGCAGGTTATGTTTTTGTAGACCTGGAGCAAGGAGTGATGCCCAAGAATGAGCTCAAAGTGTTGTGCACAGGGAAAAACAGCAAATGGAGAGGTGAAACTTCACCCCTCGGCCCAGATTTCCACTCCAGGCCCCTCATTTAATTCCTTCTCCAAGCCTTTGAATTCCAAATCTTTCCCCTCATTTTGCACACGAGCACCCCCAAAGCTTCATCCTCCCCCAGCCACGCTAAACCTCCAGTCCTGGGGGAGCAGAGGAACAAAATGCAGGGAAAAACAGGGAATAAAGAAGCCCAGGCAAGCCCTGATCCACTCTGAGCCACAGCAGCGCCTGATGGCAAAGCCAAACTCAAGCTGGGATGAGGGGATCCAAATCCTGGGGTATGGAAGCAGCAACAGGGGCACAGCACGGGATCTCCTGGGTGCTGGGACACCCAAGGATCACCCACAGCTCCAGGGACACTGAGGGATCCTGGATTCCATGTCCTGGGGGCACAGCCATCCCCGCATCCCTTGTCCCAGGGTCACGATCGTCCCTGAACCAACTTGTCCCAGGCCTCAGCCCTGACTCTGGGGAGGGAAAGGCTACAAAAGGATTCTGCAGAGCTTGTGAAGGGGAAAATAAACCCAGAGAGTGTCAGGAAAATGGAAGTTTCTCCCCTGCCTGGTATTTCTTGCCGCTATCAGCAGTGAGGGATGGAGTTTTAAATCAAAGAAGCGCCCTGGGCATTTCCTGTAGCTGGGAGACACCGGGAGCGCGGGGAGGGGGGAGCACGGCCCCTGCCTTGAGGCTGGAGGGCTCTGACCCACTCGGGAAAGTGTCCCCGGCGGGGGAGGATTTGGGATTAGAGGGTTAACGAAGTGGCTGGGAGGACGCACGTGACTGGTGTGGAGTGGGGGTGTGCGGGCTGGGGGGGCTGCGGGCCGATCCCTCCCTCCCCATCGCCCCCCCGGCCCCCTCCTCCCGGTCCCCCGCACAAAATCCGCTCCCGCGGACCATCCCCGTCCCCTCCAACCTGCGCCATGGAGACACCGGGCTGCCCGGCCTTCCCCCCGCCTCGCCGGCCCGGGGGTCCCCCGGGGCTCCCCCGGCCTCCCACCGCCTTCGCCCTGGGTCCACCGGGGCCCCACCGGCGGCCGCCGCCGCTCAGCCCCCGCCCCGGCCGCTGCCCGCCGCTCCGGGCAGAGCCACGGTACCTGGGGGTCGCCAGCCCGGGCCCCCCCGCCGTGGCCGTCCGTGGGAAGCCCCCGTACCCGGCCGGGGCTGCAGGTACCAGGGGAGGGCGGGTGGATGGGGGGGCCGGGGCCGCCGACCCCTCCCGGCACCTTCTGCTTCTCTTCCCCCCTCTCAGCCCCCGCCCGCGGCCTCGGCTTCTGCCGGGAGCCTCAGTCCTGATCCCCCCAAGAGCGGCATTTCGGGGACACGCTCCCCCGGGCTTCTCCGAGGCGGCCAATGTCGCGATATGGCCACCGGGGCATCCCCCGACGGGAGCCGGGGCCGGCAAGGGCCGCTGCTGCCGGGTGTCGGCAGCTGGGTCTGTGTCGCGACAGAAACCGGGTCTCCGGGAGGGTTCCCGTTCTCCAGAAACAAGGGGGGAACAGGGAGAAAAGGCGGCGGGAGAGACCCGGCCCCGCTGCCGCGACGGCGGGGACCGGCCCGGGCTGGGGAAGGGCGAATCCCCGTTCCCGGGGATGGGGAACGGCCGCGCTCCCCGGAGGAGGCTGAAAGTCGCGTCCGGCCGCGACTCCGGTCACCGGGCAGGACCGAGGGGCACGGACGGGCCCGGGGCTCCGGGACCTGGGAGAGGCCGCACCGCGGGGCTGGCAGCGCACCCCGGAGCTCCCCGGTGCCCGCGTCCGGAGCTCCAGCGCTCCCGGTTCCCTGGGACTCCCCGGTGCCTCGCTCGGGGCAAGAACGCTCTCGTTCCCCAGCCCGACTCCGGGCCCCAGCGCTCCCGGTTCTCCGGGGCTCCCCGGTACCCGTGTCCGGAGCTGGAGAGCACCCGGTTCCGCTTGGCCCGGGTGTCCCGGGGCTCCGCACCCGTCTCCAGGCTCGCACAGGACCCGGCTCATCCCCGGGGCTCTCCCCGCTCCCGCCGTTCCTTGGCGCTTCCCCAGCCGGGCCCGTCCGGGGCTCCTGCGGGACTCCCACTTTCGCTTTAATGTAATCCCCCACTTCTGCTTTAATATAAGAAGCAAAAGGCAGCGCCGCGGGGGGAATGGGAACCAGGTGGGACCCGGCAAAGGCGCCTCGGGGAACAGGTAGAAAAAGCGCCGGGAAAGGCCGGGAAAAACCGTCAGGGAGCAGCGGGAGCGTCCCCGGCGCGGCGCTTACCTGCTCCCGCTGCGGCGGGGGGATGCTGCCGTCCCACCGGTGTTTCCCCCGGTTCCCGGGAGTCCTTTCCATGCCCCCATCCCTTCACTAATGATCCTTTGGAGTTCCTTCCCCTCCCCATTATCCCAGGAATTGTACAGCTGTTCCCCAGCTGCCGCCTTCCCCAGCGCCGCCAAATCTTTCGGGGGGTGTCAGTTTAGGAAGGAGTGGGAGAAAAATTATCTGTGTCTTCCCTTTGTCCCCCTGTGCCGCTGTGTTTATTTAGCTCTGTGCCTGTATCCCGCTCCTTCCTGCCTTTTCCTTCTTTCTGGCTATTTATTTATTTGTCTCCGATGCCAAAACCCGCCGGTCACTCGGAAACGCGCCGCGTTGCCTTTGAAAAAAGAGGGGGGGAAATCCCAAACTCGATGCTTTATGCAGCAGGATTTTATTCTGGTTGCTTTTTTTCTTTAATTTTGGTTATATTTGGGTCTGCTCTTTGGCGAGATTTGGTTTGGAATCATTGAAATCCCCCGGCCCAGCGGCTGAGCCCTTTGGAGGCCAAAGCAGGGAGGAAACGGCGACTTGGCCTCGTTCCTTTGCCGTTATCCAGGACCAGACAGGTCGGTTCCGAGAGGGACGAGGAGCAATCGCCCCCCAAGCCTCCCCCAAATTACAATTTCTCATTAATTCAAAGCAGCTGGATCTGGGCTTGGCAGCTCCAGAGCCCCCAAATTGCCTTAATTAGAGAACAACCAAAAATGAAAACGGAAAGGCCGGAAAAGGCCGGAAAAGGCCGTGGCAGGGATTGGTTTGGGGGGTGCAGAGCCCCGGGTGGGTCTGCAGGGATGGGGATCCCATTCCCTGCTCTGCTGGGGTGTGGGGGTTCATGGGCTGGGAAGGAGGATCCATCCCAAAGGATTTTCCCCTCCTGGCCCTGGGCCTGATCCTGCCCTTCCGAGGGAGCCAGCGGTCCCCACCTGCAGAAACCCCGAATCCCTGGAGCCGGGGATTGACTGGGGTGGGATCAGGGCAAACCCAGCATTTTTAGGTTGTCCCTTCCCAGGTGACACCTCCGTGTCCCCTCAGCACATGGGGGACCCCAAGTCACCCCTCCCCATCTGTTAATTCCCCACTCAGTTCTGCTTTCCCTGGCTCAGCCCATCGGGATCCCAACAGCACCGGGAATCATCTGGAGCTGCCGAGCTCTGTGTGTCCCCGTGTGGGGACAAAGAACCCTCCTGGGGGTACAGAGGTGGCCCCCAAAACCCATGGCAGGGATTTTCCTCCTTGATCCCATTCCATCATCCACCCCAGCGATGCAGGAGCACTGAGGAGAGGGGGGGAAGCCCGGGATTTCTTGCTCTGGTCCCAGAGGAGGCTGAGGAAGGGGAGCTCTTCTTCAGCAGAAAAAGCCAGGCGTAATTTTTGACTCCTTTCCAAGTGTTTTCCCGGGAGCTGCAGCTCCAGGGCGGTGCTGGCTCAGGGGCACAGAGCTCCCCCTGAATTATCTGGGGTGCAGGGGGCTGGATATGACCCAGAGCCAGGGTGGGTTTGGGGTCACTGGTGGCTCCTGAGGCTCTGAGCTCTGAGCTCGGTGGAGGCACCAGCCTGGATGGGAAAGGAGTGGGAGGAGAGGGATGAGGAGAGGGATGAGAGCAAAACTGTCTGCAAGCAAACCCTGTGCCCACCTCCTGTGCCCCCTCCCCATGCAGGCACAGCCTCCCAGTGGGACCCTGAGCACCCCCTGCGCCAGCCACGCTTTCCCCACCCCCAAGGAGCTTTTCCTGCCCACAGCTCCTGCAGCAAGCACGGATTGTGCCCTCCTCAGGGATGGATTTGCCCTGCTGCGTGTCCATGCTGAACCCTTCCTGCTGGGGACATCAACATCCCCCGGGATGGGATGGGATGGGATGGGATGGGATGGGATGGGATGGGATGGGATGGGATGGGATGGGATGGGATGGGATGGGATAGGATGGGATGGATGGGATGGCAGGGCTGTGGCACGGGCAGTTCTGGCCTTCCTTAGCACCATTAACACCCCCTGCTCCTGTGCCTCTCCCCCCAGGTGAGAAGGGCTGCAAAGGTGGGTTCCAGGCAGTTCCTGCAGCCTGCAGGGCCCCCCCAAAAGCCCCAGAGGACTTGGGGTGCCCGCTGGCAGCACCCCTGGGCAGCCTCCGGGACCACGGGATCCCCGAGCTCCCCGAGCCCCTGGGCAAGAGCAAGAGCAAGAAGAGGAGGAACAGGACGACGTTCAGCACGTTCCAGCTGGAGGAGCTGGAGAAGGTGTTCCAGAAGACGCATTATCCCGACGTGTACGCCCGGGAGCAGCTGGCGCTGCGCACAGACCTGACGGAAGCCAGGGTGCAGGTACGGGCACGGAGGGATGGGCACCGACACCCTGGGGGCTGCCAGGAGGGCGAGGTTCCTCTGTCTGCCAGGTGATGCTCAGATAGGAGCTGGTTTTTCCCATGAATGTGCTAAATCCCAGATGGAAAATCTCAGGAAAATCAGTGGTGTCCGGTCCCTTTTGCTGCTGGGGAGGAGTGGGGACCTGGGCAGGAGGCTGCAGGGACAGGGGAAGGGTCCCCACACCTCAGCCCCCTCCTCCATCCCCCAGGTTTGGTTCCAGAACCGCCGGGCCAAGTGGCGGAAACGGGAACGCTACGGGAAAATGCAGGAGGTGAGAGACGCCCCGGGAGCTGCTCCAGCCACGTGTCCCCCCCACTCCCAGGGGAGGGGTCCCGTCCCACCGCACCTGCGGGTGCCCCACGTCCCCCATTCCTGCCCCTTCTCCCCCATTCCTGCCCCTTCTCCCCCACGGTTGTGCCCACCCTTGGGAAAAGCACGGCCCGGGATGGAAAAACAGGGATGATCCCATTTTGCCACACGCAAGAAGATGCTGCTGGATGTCCCACTCCATTTAGGGGTGGGTCTTGGGGTGATCCCTCCTTGAGACCCCCTTCAGCTCCATCAGTGCCTCCTGCCCCCCTTTTCTGCCTGGTTTTCTCCCCAGTATCGAAAAGTATAAAAATAATTTCAAACTCAGCATCACGCACATCCCTGAAACCAAACTCTCCTGGACAGGGGGAATATTTTAACCAGGATTCAACCCCCCCAAGGGCATTAAAATGGAGCAAAGGCATCGCTCCCTTTGCACCACGTGGGTGCAGGGATCTGGGGGGGGGATGAGGGGAATCCAGCAGGGATCCAGAGGGATCATAGGTGGGATGAGAGGAATCTGAAGGGGGGAGTGGGATCTAAGGTGGAATGGGGGAAAACTGAGCGGGGAGTGATGTCCCTACCCTCATTTTGGGATTTTTATTATTTATTATTATTAATAATTATTGTTATCATTAATAATAATAATTATTATTTCAGCTGCAGAACAACCTGTGGCCGAGCCCTGGGAGCCCCCCGGGGCTGCTGCCCCCCGAGAGCATCCCATCCCCCTGCATGTCCCCGTACCCTCCCGCTGCCAGCAACGGCTTCGTGGGCATTCCCGCTTCCCCGGGCCCCCACCCCGGCATCAACAACCTCTACCCCCTGCACGGGCTGCCCCCCCCGGCCCTGGCCCCCCACCCCTTCGAGCCGCCCCCTCAACACGACTACAAAGCGCCCGCGCTGATGCCGCTGAGGATGAAGAGCAAAGAGGGCGCCGGGAGCCTCCTGAATTGGGCCACATGATCCCCCCAGAGGGATGGACACGGAGCCTTCATCCCCCCGGAGTGCATCCCGCACCCCCCCCCCCGGATGGACACGGAGCCTTCATCCCCCCGGAGTGCATCCCGCACCCCCCCCGCGGGATGGACACGGAGCCTTCATCCCGCACCCCCCCGTGGGATGGACACGGAGCCTTCATCCCCCCGGAGCCTTCATCCCCCCGGAGCCTTCATCCCCCACCCCCGGCACCAGGGAGGGGTTGGGGTCAGGGTGGTGGGGTCACCTTTGTCCCCTCTCTGCACACCCCGAGCTTTCCCGCATCCACCACGAGGTTGTTGCCCCCCAAATGGGGAGGGAAAAGAGGCACCCCCAAGCCCAGGCTGCCCCAGCGGGGGTGGCACTGGCAGCTCGGGATCCCCAAATTACCCGAGCACTTCCAGCACCTTCAGGGACTGGGGTTTGCTGGAGATTCCCGGTGGTTCCCACACTCCAGTGGTGGGTGCAGCCCTTGCAGGATCTTGGGGGGCACATCCAGACCCCAGCTCTGGGCTGCCCATGGGGGATGAGGTCAGGGGGCAGCCCTGGGGACCCAGAGGGATCCAGGGCCCTGGCTCAGTGTCACCCCTGGTGCGATGGGGACAGCTCCAGGCACAGATAAAGAGCACGTTACCATCGATGCTGAGCCAACAGGGCTTCTCTGATGTCTAATAAAGCTGAATTTCCTGCTTCCAGGGCTGGGGCTGAGCATCCCCACAGCTGGATTCACTCTTGGAGCTCCACAGGCTCAGAACCCCAGGGGCTGCCTCTCCCCACAACCATCTCTGCAAATCCCTGCCTCAAATCAGAGTGAATCCCCCAAGATTTCATCCCCCTGGGCTGCTGCTGCCCCTCTGCCAGGGAAACTGAGGCCAGGGGATTTGCAAGGCTGAGCTCTGGCAGGATTTGGTGTCAGGATCCTCCTCTGGGAGCAGGGACTGAAGAAAATCCCCGTGATAACAGCACACTGATGTCAGAAATCCCAGGAGAGAGCTGGGGGAGGGTTCAGTATTGGGACAGGCAAATGAGGCTGCCAGCCCCCCCAAACCAACAGACCAGGGTGCAAGATACTTCTAAACCTTCTGGTGAGGGGCCATGCACCCCCTGGGATCAGAGGAAGGAGTGAGGACAAGGACACAGGACGAGGAACCCTCATCCCTGCTCAACTCCAGGCAGAAGGGACAGGGACACAGACAGAGCCCAGCCACGCTCGGGGCAGAGGTATCACCAAATATATATAATATATGTACAGCTCCTGCACCCCTCGTGGGGTGAGGGGAGGCCACCCCAGCCCCTCGAGCCCCCCCAGCCCCCCTAACCCCCAGAGGGGCTGGGCAGGGCCAGCCTGGTGCCCCACCCAAGGAACCCACTCCCACACTGCCACCTGCTCCCCCTCCCTGGCTGGGGGGCACGAGGAGGGCAGTGCCTCTGAAAGCATCACAGAGGTGATGGGCAGAGATCCCCCACCCGACAGGAAACCCCCAGGGCACCCTCAGCTTTGGGATGAGCCTGGAAGGAGGCAGAGGGGCAGGATGTGGTCTCAGCAAGGACCCCCCAGCCCCACCCTCTTCCCAAGCCCACCACAGCAGGGCAGACCCCCCCAAACCTCGCTGCCCCGCCCCGTGGCAGCGGCTCAGCCTCCAGCTCTCCAAGCAACCCATCCCGCCTCCCTGCGTCCATCACTGCAGCAGCTCCTCCCACGAGATGGGCCGGGAGAACACCTCCCTCTCCAGCCACAGGTCGTAGTTGACCTGGAAATCCTCGGGCAGGTCCACCCGCTGGCCCAGCACGCTCTGCAGGCAGTTGTCCACGGGCAGGAAGTCGGGGTTGCCGTGGGCGCGGTCGTAGCGGCGCGCGTTGAAGCGCTCGATGCTGGCACGCAGGGCACACTCCTCCGCCTGGAAATCCCACGGACGGGCATCCAGGTCTGGGAACAGGGATGAGACTGCTCAGAGCAGAGCTGGGGACCCCTCAGCCAGCCCAAACTCCTCGGTGGTGTGGATTAAACCCAGCCAGACTGAGCCCAGTGCAGCCTCTTGCTCATCCCCCCACCAGCCGGGGCAGGGAAGAATCAGGAGGGTAAAAGCTGGAAAACTGGTGGGTTGGGATAAAGAGGGACTAACAAAGGAAGCAAAAGCTGTGCACACAAGGAAAGAAAAACAAGGGATTAATTCCCTGCTTCCCACAAGCAGGGAGGTGTTCAGCACCTTCAGGAGAACAGGGCCCCATCCCAGGGAATGGTGACTTGGAATACAAACACCATCACTCCCAGTATCCCCCAGTTCCTCCTTCTTCCCCCCACTTTATATTCTGAGCCTGAGGTCACAGAGCCTGGAATATCCTTTGGTTCTGTCTCCTCCCAAGAACCCATCCACCCCCAGCCCCCTTCCACCTGGGAGAGGTCTTTGTAGGTACTTCCAACAAAGTGCAGAGCCAGGAGCCACCAACAGCTCCAACATCACTTCCAGCATCCCCACCACAGGGAAACAACCAAAATGAAGCCAGGAATGGGGGCTCGGCTTCCTGGAAGTGGCTGAGCAACACTTGCTGATGAGAAGTAGAGAACAAACCTACTTCTTTTCTGCTCTTGCTGTACTAAACCACCTTATCTCAACCTACGAGTCACTTCCCATCGGATTTTCTTCCCCCTGTCCAGCTGGAGTGATAGAACAGCTTGGTGGGCACCTGGTCGAGCTCAGCCAGCCACGGTCAGCCAAGGTTAACCCTGCCCCAGCCCCGGGCAGCAAAGGGTGAGTTCAGGCAGCAAAGGGCGAGCTCGGGGCACAGGCCCTGGAGTGGGAATGCCGGGGGTGCTGGGAATGCTGGGAATGCCAGGGATGTACCGTTGCCGTAGGCCCAGTCGTCGTTGAGGCGGTGCCGCACTTTCTGGTAGATGGCAGACATGGTTTTCATGTTGCTCTTCCTCCACTGCCTGCCCAGGTACTTGGTCTGCACCTTGAGCAGCTTGAGCACGTAGAGCTGCATCATGGCCTGCTTCACCTTCAGAGCCCGCTTCAGGATCGGCGCCGACTTGAACACCACCAGCATCTGCCGGGACATCCCGGATCCAGCTGGGGTGGATTCCTGTGCCAAACCCTCCTCCCTTCCCCTGCTGTTCCTCGCTTCCCACCAAGCACTGGGTTGTCCCAAGGTATCCCCAGCGGCCATGCTGAGCTCCAGAGCACTCCCAGCTCTCACCATGGTGCGGGAATGCTTCCACTTGGTCAGCTTGTTGAGGATGCGCAGGAGGTTTATGCAGGAGAACAGGTTCCGCCAGCAGAACTGGTTGTTGTCTCCAGCTTCCTGTGGGGAAGGAGATGCAGGGTCAGGCAAGGGATGGGAGTGGGGATGGGGAGAGGCTGTGGTGATCTGAGCAGCCACGTCCCAAAGGGACAGCACAGCATGTGGGCACGGAATCATCCAATCATGGAATTGGTAAGATTGGAAAAGCCCTCTGAGATCATCAAGTCCAACTGTTCCCCCAGCACTGCCAAGGACACCACTAATCCATGTCCCCAAGTGCCACATGCACACCCACACGTTTTTTGAACACTTCCAGGGATGGTGACTCCACCACTGCCCTGGCCAGCCTGTACCAGTGCCTGACCACCCTTTCCACAAAGAAATTTTCCCCAATATCCACCCTGAACCTCCCCTGGCACAGCTTGAGGCCCTTTCCTCTTGTCCTGTCCCTGTTCCCTGGGACCAGAGCCTGAATCCCCCAGTTCCACCCTCCTGTCAGGGATTGTGCAGAGCCACAAGGTCCCCCCTGAGCCTCCTTTTCTCCAGGCTGAGCCCCCCCAGCTCCCTCAGCCCCTCCTGGAGCTCCAGCCCCTTCCTCATTCCCTTCCCTGGACACGCTCCACCCCAGCAGGCACCTGCCATCCCCATCCCCCTCCCCAAAACCCCACTGGCACCAGGGGCTGAGCACAGGAGTGCTGAGGATGCAAGGGCTGGGTGAGGGAGCCCTGCTGCCTCCCTGCATCCCAAACTCCCCTGGGCAGCACCCCAGGTGCCAGGACTGGCCCAGCAGCAGGACTCACCAGGCTCTCTGCCGTCAGCTCCGGCAGCTCATGCACCACACAGTAGGGATAATCCAGCACGGAGATGCTGCAGGAAGGAGAGGGGAGGTCGAGCTGTTCCCACACATCCCCCTGGCTTGGGGACAATGCAGCCCCCACTTCTCACCCACCAGAGATGGGCTGTGGTGGGAACTTCCCAGATCTGCCTGAGGCAGTGCCAGGGAGGGACTGCAGAGGGGCCAAAGAAACAGGGATCCCACCCCACATCCCACAGGAACGCAGCCTTCTCCCTCACCTGTTCTTGGCAGTGATGTAGGACATGATGTTCTGGTTGAAGAACTTGAGGATGAGTGGGATGCAGTTGGCAAAGACCAGGTGCTGGGCCATGTACTCAAACTGGGGAGGAGAAACGTGGGTGAATGGGGACCCACTCAGGGTCCTGCCATGCCCAGGGACCCACAGGCACGGCTGGACCCCAGCCCAGCTCACCTGGTAGATGTGGTTGAGCTTGAAGTGCTTGAGCAGGAGGAGCAGCACGGCAGAGATGGCCTTGACAATGATCTCCTTGTGCCGATTGACATCCACACCCAGCTTCATGCTCTGCAGCACCGTGGTCCTGGGGGACACACAGGGATTGTACCAGGAGGAATTCTTCCCTCTCAGGGTGGCACAGGTTGTCCAGGGAAGCTGTGGCTGCCCCATCCCTGGAACTGTCCCAACCTGGTCTAGTGGAAGGTGTCCCTGCCCGTGGCAGGGGGTGGAATTGGATGAGCATTAAGGTCCCTTCCCACCCAAAACATTCCACGATTCCATAATCCTTGGGCTGGGGCAGGATCTGCCCCTCCCAGCTCCTGCAATGCAGGGATCACATCCCCCAAGGAGCCCCAGCCCACACCCTGTCACTCCCCCAGCTCCCTCCCATCCCTCCCTCCTTGCCCACCCCCAGCCAGCTCCTCCACTCCACGGCCACTCACGGCATCTCCTCGGGCAGGACATCTGCCAGGATGTTGATGGAGTCTGTCTTGGCTTTGGAGGTGGGGGCTGCAGCCAGGAGGATTTTCAGCAGAGCAATCTGGGAACAAGGGAGGGATGGAGGGGGAATGGGAGCCAAGGGGGACTGGCCACAGGTCCCTTCCCCACTGCAGGAGGGAGGGACAGGGCAGGGGGTGAAAACCTGGGATGCATCACTGGAAAAGGACGGATTCAGGGGATCCCAGTGCTCCCCAGCTCACCATGTACTGGGGCAGGCTGGGCAGCAGGCCCTGGTACAGGATCTCTGCAGGGACCTGCTCCACTTCCTCTTCCCCCTGGTGTCAGGAGAGACCAGAAAACCTCATCCACCAGCACCACAGGGCATGAACCCACAGGCAGGATACCCCCAACTCCTGCCCCAACCCCCTCTGCCCCAGAGAAACCCCTCCCCAGCAAAGCAAACCCCTCAGCCCTGCCAAAAAACCTGGCAGGACCAAGTGCCCCCAGCTCCCAGGCCAGGATCTCCATCCCAGCCCATCCCATTGCCACACTCACTCCGGAGAGCGGGGAGCGCAGGTACTCCTCCTCCATGTGCACCTGCACCTCAGCAATGGACGTGTACTTGTGCTGCAGGGGGACAGGCCAGGGTCACCACGGTCCCCCAGCCCCAGCCTGCTCCCACCACCCTGTCCCATCCCTCCCGGATCCCTGTCCCAGGGGTGACCTCTGGAGATGTGCAGGGTGGGACCTGCTGGGGAGGAAAGGGATGAAGACATGAAGAAAGGGATGAAGCCCCCTAAGGAAGGGATGGAATCCCCTAAGGAAGGGATGGAGCCCCCTAAGGAAGGGATGGAATCCCCTAAGGAAGGGATGGAATCCCCTAAGGAAGGGATGGAGCCCCCTAAGGAAGGGATGTAATCCCCTAAGGAAGGGATGGAATCCCCTAAGGAAGGGATGGAATCCCCTAAGGAAGGGATGGAATCCCCTAAGGAAGGGATGGAGCCCCCTAAGGAAGGGATGGAATCCCCTAAGGAAGGGATGGAGCCCCCTAGGGAAGGGATGGAGCCCCCTAAGGAAGGGATGGAATCCCCTAAGGAAGGGATGGAGCCCCCTAGGGAAGGGGCTCAGCCAGCCTGTGAGTCCAGGGATGAGATGAAAGCTTAAGGCTGCTCTCCCATCACTGGGTGGAGGAAGGGGAAAATGGTCAGGAAGATCCACCCTGAGGTGTGATGGGAGCAGGGAGATGGGCAAGGGGCACCCACAGAGCAGCAGGGGCTGGAGGAATTCCTTCACTCACCAGCTTCAGGGTGCGGATGCTCTCATGGATGGGCCTGGGCAAGCCCACCACGGTGTTGGTGTCACTGGAGGAGGGAAAGAGCCAGGCTGGGAGCAGGCAGGAGCAGGGCTGAGCACCCAGGGGTGGGGCAGAGACCACCCAGGCATGAAGCCATGGACCAGCCAGCCAAGGCCTTGCCTGCTGCCACGTGGAGACAAAAGCAGCCCCCAAACTGGCCTCTCCCACAGCCCTCCCAAAATGGCAGCTCTGGGCTGGCTCTGAACCCACCTGCCCAGCGTGTAGCCGATGAATTTGCTGCGGCTGGATTCCAGGAACATCTCAATGTCCTTCTCCCTGCAGCAAAGGGAGAGGGGAGGAGTCACATCTTCCTGCCCCTCTGAACACCACAGCCCCAGGCACAGGGAAAAGCCTTGTGGTCAGCTAAAGGGTGCCCAGCCAACCCCGCATGAGAACAACCCTCAAAGTAACCACCCCATCCCAAACACCTTCCCTGCATCCCTGCTGAGATTCCCAATATCCAACAGCCTCCATTTCCCTGACCCCACTCCAGCTCTCCCAACAGGAGCCCCCCGGACTCACCGGACCTTGGGGGCCCAGGGCAGCCCTTTGGGGCAGGTGATGCGGTCACTGGGGGGGTGCTGGGTAGGGGGAGGCATCACTTCATCCCGTTCCAGGGGGAAGGTCTCTCCCTCCAGGCTGTTGTCATCATCGTTCTCCTCCTCCTCCTCGCGGGAGTCGTCAGCTTTGTACGGATCGCGCTCGTTGAAGGCATCGAGGTTATCCTGCTTAATGAGGGCCTGGAGGGGGGAGAGCGGGAAGGGAATACCCCAAAAACAAGCCCAGATCCTGGCAGTGGCCTCCCTCATGTCCTCATCCCCACCTTGTGCTCCCTCCGGCCGCGTTTCTGCTGCTGCTCGATGAGGTCGGAGGCGGAGGCGGGAGGAGAGGCCGCCCGCATGTTGCGGATCACCTGGATGCTGTCCTCGGGCAGGGGTGGCAGCCCCAGCATCTCCCTCTTCTCTGCCTTCATGCTCTGCAGCTCCTCAAAGCCTCCCAGGGTGCACTGCAAGGGAGCAGAGCCTGCTGAGCATGGGGGGGCTCCAAGGGAATCTATGCCTGCCCTTCCCAAACCCATTTTCCAGGGTCACAGAATCATTCAGGCTGGAAAAGCCCTCTGAGACCATCAAGTCCAGCTGTTCCCCCAGCACTGCCAAGGCCACCACTAACCCATGTCCCTACGTGTGTCCTTTAAATCCCCCTGGGGATGGTGACTCCAACACTGTCCTAGGCAGCCTGGGCCAATGCCTGACTACTCTTTCCACGAAAAAAAATTCCCAGTATCCAACCTAAACCTCTCCTGGTACAGCTTGAGGTCGTTTCCTCTCGTCCTGTCCCTGTTCCCTGGGACCAGAGCCTGACCCCATCCCACCTGCCTCCTCCTGTCAGGGAGCTGTGGAGACCCAGAAGTTCCCTCCGAGCCTCCTTTTCTCCAGGCTGAGCCTCCCCAGCTCCCTCAGCTGTTCCAGAACCTTCCCCAGCCCATTCCCTTCCCAGGCCACACTCCAGCCCCTCAAAATCTCTTGTCCTGAGGGGCCTGAACCCTTCCCCAGGGTTTCAAACAGAAGCTGCCTGTCCTGTGTTCCTCTTGTCATTGAGAGGGACAGGAGGATCCAGGCATCCACAAGTGCAGTGCTCAGAGCTTTCCTTTCCCCAGCCAGGGACTTTGCTTTGGGTCTGTCCTCAGTGTCCAGCTCCAGACACCAATACCCAACGCTTTCCTACAGGGGAAAACCTGGGGTTGGGTTTAAATAATTCTTGGAATACCAGAAGAAGAAGATGGAGCAATGACAGCCAACTCCGAGGGCAGAACTCCCTCCTGTGCCAAGTATCAAAGCACACATCCCACGTCCCATGGCCTCTCCTCACCAGCACAGTCTTCCAGAGCAGAAGCAGCACCTTCTTCATGGGGAAGTGTGGAGCGTGGCCACTGCAGAATTTGGTCACCATCCCGAAGAGCATGACAGAGAAGGGTTCGTTGTTGTACAGGGGGGCTCCTGGAAACACACAGCACCATCAGCCAGCAATTCCTCATCACCAGCCCTTGCACCCTCCTCCCCATCAGCTCCAGGATTCCCACCTCACCTCACCCCAGACAGCTCCCTCTCCCCTTCCAAGGCCTCCTAAACTCCATAATTTCTTACCTCTGCATTGAGAGGAAACGACAGCCCCAATATTCAACTTTTTTCCCAGGGAGAGAACACCCAGCAGCAGCAAAGGCTGGATGGCTTCCTCTGCTCACCTCCCTCTGTCCCACAAGTCGAGCAGAAACCAGCACAGTGCTTCAAGTCCCTATTATCCAAGTGCTGGAGGCAAACCCCACATCACTGCCCCCAGCCCTGCAGTTCTCTCCCAGCTCCTGATCCTCACCCAGCTCTGCTCGGAAGGTTTGCCTCATGCTCTTCCACTCAGGTTTGTCCCCCTCGGCCTCCTGGCGCACAGTCTCCACAATCAGGTACATGATGTTCAGCAGCACCCTGCAAAAACCAGGCCAGCTGAATCCCAGGGACTGGGACAAGTTATGGAAGCACTGTCAGCACCCAGGGCTCGGGGAGAGGCTGGAGCAACCCTGACCACATCCACAATTCATGTACCTGCTCCACACCACCACAAAGGCATTGGGGGGAAAAAGTCTCTGCAAGTCCAAACAGGAAAAAAATCTGCTTTTCCAAATGTGACTGCTTTCATCTCCCCAATCTATCCCATTCTTGCTGAGCATGAAGGACACCTGTGGAAACTCTCAGAGCTGGGACAGCTCTGGGACCCTTTCCAGTGCCTGTCTCAGCCTCCCAAAGCTCCCAAAAAACCCTGGCCCCCCTTCTTGTCCCCCACTGCCACTCCATACCTGAGGTCGGTGCTGTCAGCCAGGGAGATGGCCGGTTTCCTCACGGCACTGGAACACGCTGCGCTGTTGCTGCGGAGGGAGAACAGCTCAGAGGAATTTGGGGGAATTCAAACCCTGTCACGGGCACTCCCTGCACCAGCACCAAACCCTGAGACAGACACTGCTGCCATGAGCTCCCTGCTCCCAGCACAGCCGCCGGAGGAGGAGCAGAGCCGCCTGTTTGCTGCCAGGCAGTTTGATTCGTCGGGAATTTCAGGAGAAATCAGGTATAACCCCACATTCCACACCCACCCAGGGCACCAGGAGTCACTCCGGTGAGCTCCAGAGCCACTCCTGCAGCGTTTTCCCGCAGTACTCACTCGATCTCCATGTTCAGCAGCTCCACCAGGGCGTTGAAGGTTCCCACTTCCAGCAGGAGGAAGATGTTGTACCTCATCCACGCCTGCACCTCGGCCTCGGAGCTGCACTCCCCGAAGGTGCCTGCGAGGAGACGCTGCTGATGCCACCCCATGGGCCCTCCCACAGCTCCACAGGGGGTGGAAAACACCTCAAACTCAGGGGAAAACTGGGATGCAGAACATGGAACTGCCCTCGCTGGGTAATGCATTCCACAGTTGGGATAACACAGGGAAATCAGCCAAATTTGGGCCAAACTGCTCTAAAGTATCCAGTCCCATGAGATTCAGCTTCATTCCGGATATCCCAAGTGGAATGAAATCCACAAGGAATGAAAATTGTTCAAAATATTCTATATTTTAAAAGTGAATAATTATTGTATCATATTAATACTATATATTCATTATATTATATAGAGATATATTGCATACAATATATATAATATATTGTGTATAATGCATAGTACATAATATGAATAATACAGGCTATATATTATGCATATAATATAGAAAATATATAGCATTGAATATATAATGTATAAAATGTATAAAAATATACACACAATATATTATATATAAGACATGTAATATATGTATTATATAATACACAATTTACAGTACACTATATATTATATATGTATTGTAGATTATATTGTACTATGCATTGGAGTATACATATAATAATTATATATTTTTATTATGCATTATGGATATACTATTCACATACATGAGACATTCATATATAAATGAGACACTACAATATAAACTCATCTATAATGTACTGTGTCATATATAGCATATACAAACATAAAATATATAATTATATATAAAATATATAACAATATGTATAATATATCAATATAATTATAATATGTATACTCCATGTAATACATAGCACAATATAATCTGCAATCACATACAACATATATTACACTATATATACCACAAAGCTATATATTATCTATTGTATATTTGTATTATGTATAGGATATATAATGTATTAAATATAAATAAGTATAAAATATAAGTAAGATGTAAGTAATATATATATAAGTATAAATATAAGTAAGATAAATACGTATATAAAAAGTTTAGGTACATAAAGGAATTCTAGATTAAATATTTAAATATACACTATATATAATATACAGTGTAATATATGAAATACAGCACACACAATTGTATAATTATATTGTACAATATAATATAGGTCTATATTATATATATTAACTATATCACAATATCTGTTCATAAAGGAGTTCTATGTTAAATATTTAAATATACACTATATATAATATAGTGTATAAAGTAAAAAATACAAACCATGCAGTCATATGGTTAATTAGGGAACTACATTGTACAATATAGATAATATATACTATATATATTAACTATATCACAATATAGATACATAAAGGAGTTCTATATTAAAGTATACACTATATATAATGTAGTGTGTAATGTAAAAAATCCAAACTATACAATCATGTAGTTAATTCTATAACTATATTGTACAATATATATATACTATATATATGAACTATATAACAACATATGTACATAAAGGAGTCCTATATTAAATAACTAAGTATACACTATATTTAATATAGTGTATAAAGTCAAAAATACAAACCATGCAGTCGTGTAGTTAATTATACCACTACATTGTACAATATATCTATACTGTCTGTGTAAACTACATAACAATATATGTACATAAAGGAGTCCTATATTCAATATTTAAGTATACACTATATATAATACAGTGTATAATAGGGAAAATCCAAACCATACAGTGGTATAGTTAATTATAGAACTACACTGTATAATATATAGAATATATATTATACTGTACAATATATATACGATATATATTACATATATATTAACTACACCACCACACCATCCATTTTATGGAGCTGGCAGTGGGGCAGGCAGGGGCCAGAGGCCGGTGTCACCTTGTGCCACGTAGAGGATGGCTCGTGCCACGCGCAGCCGCTTCTCGCGCGCCGTCACCTCCAGCCCGTCCAGCAGGCGCATGGCGTGCGTGCGGTGCTGCGTCCGCTCCAGCTCCGGCCACTTCTTGTCCCGCACTGCAAACCACACCACGTTTGGGGGCTTTGGGGGCACAGCAGAGCCAGGGAGTGTGGCATTGCTGGGGAAGGACTGGGTGTGACGGGGTGTGACAGCTGAGGGGTGTCTGCTGCTGTCCAGCAGGTGACTGGATCAGTCGTGGCATCGTGGAATATCCTGAGCTGCACGGGACCCACCACGGTCATCCAGTCCAAGCCCTGGCCCTGCACACACGCCCCAACAATCCCACCCCACGTATCCCTGGGAGTGTTGTCCAAATGCTCCTGGAGCTCTGGCAGCTTTGGGGCCGTGCCCATTCCCTGGGGAGCCTGGGCAGGGCTCCACCACCCTCTGGGGGAAGAACCTTTCCCTGATATCCAGCCTGATCCTGCCCTGACACAGCTCCAGCCCTTTCCTTGGCTCCTGTCCCTGCTCACAGGGAGCAGAGATTGGAGCTGCCCCTCAGGAGCAGCTGCAGACCCCATTGAGCTCCCCAGGCTCCTCTTCCCCAGGAAACGAAATCCCTGTCCCTCCCCAGGGGGAGAGGAATCCAGAAGAAGGCTCTTACTGTGGATCCTGAAGTCCTCCTCAAAGCATTTTCGGTTGAGCAGGAACTCTGGCCCCTCTGTGTAGCTGTACAGCTCTGCCAAAAGAGGAGAAGCTCCAAAAACCTGCACCAAGCTGCAACTCGGCCCTGAGAACTGCAGTTTTAGCTAAAATATCAAAATGTAATAAAACCCCACCCAGTGTAAGGCAAAAAATATTAATTACACATATCCTGTCCCTTTTTAACATCAGTAAGGCATTTAAATATAATAATAAAGAGATAATGGAATTGACAGAGCTCCTTTAGTTCCACCAGGAGAGGAAATCATGGCTGATTAATTGATCCATCAAGGAAGGATTCCTTACCTGACAGCTCTGCTGTCCATTTATCCGTGTCTGCATATTCAAACTCCAGGTCTGGCGACTCGGAATAGCCCTGAAAACACAGGGAAAAAAAAATCAGTTCCATCCCAGAATATTCCAGGAAAACCAAAATCCCTGAAAACACTCACAATTCACCTCATCCTCCTGCAAATCCAAGGCTGGTTTTCCTGGTTTAGGGACCAGAATCATTGCTGCAGCAGCACAAACGTTACCGAGGCAACTCCTGCCCACCTCCTGCGTCTCTCTCCATCGGCTGTGCCGCATGGAGCCACTGCAGCACCCCCGGAGCACGGGGGGAGCCCCCCAGGCACCACAAACACGGCAGGAGACAGGGACAGGAGCTCTCAGAGCTCACCCATTTCACACAAAATCGGGAAAATTTGGGCTCTCCCCCCGTGCCATCGCAGCAGGTGGGATGAGTGAGGATGAAACAGCTCCAAACAGATTTGGAGAGGCTGCAAAAACATCCAGGAGAATCTTTAGAGCACAAAATATCAGCTCCCTTTAAGGAAGCCATGAACATGAACCCACAGCGTTTCAGGGCACCCAGCCCTGAGCGGGGCAGACACACAGCAAGACCCTCAAAAATTTTGGGAATCTGGGTATGGGGCAAATCCACACCAGAACTCTCCTGAATTACGAGGCCCCCACTCCTGAGCATGGGGAGGATCCAGAACAGAATCCTCACAAACTTGGAGGTACCCACCCCTGAGAGGGGGACAGACCCAGAGCAGAACTCTCCTGAATTATGGGACTCCCACTCCTGATCGAGGGGCAGATCCACAGCAGAACTCTCCCAAATTTTGGGTCACTCACTTCTGAGTGAGGGGCAGACCCTGAGCAGAATTTTGGGGCACCAACTCCTGAGCACAGGGCAGACCCACACCAGAACCCTCTTGGGACATCCACCCCTGAGCGAGCACAGCAGAACCACCCAAATTCCGGGGCACACATTCCTGAAGAAGGGGCAAACCCAGAACCAAACCCACACAAATTCTGGGGCACCTCCCCCTGAACGAAGAGCAAATCCACAGCAGAACTCTCCCACTCCAGGCAGAGGGGCAGACCCACAACAATCCCAAATTCCAGGAGCCTGAGGGAGAGGCAGCTCCAAGCCCCGGCCTTGTGCAGGCTCTGCTCTGCTGGGAGCCCCTCCAGCACCTCAGGCTCTCCGAGATTCCCCCTCACATCCCTCCCCTGGCATTCCAGGGACCTTCCTGAGGAACCCGTGCGAGCGAATCCCAGGAATGAAACACTTTGGGAAAGCCCCGGGATTCCTCAGCTCCACACAACCCTCCCGACCCCCAAGGCTCAGGGTGACCCCAGGACCGCCGGGTGTCCTTGGCGGTTTGGTCACCTCTGGCTGGATCCACCCCCGGTCCGAGCACGGCAGCGGGACCCGACACCCCGGACCGGGCTGTACCGAGCGGTAACACCGAGAAAACCCCGCACGGGCTGTGACACCCCCGGGCCACCCCTGTCACCCCCGTTTGGGACCGGCGGACCGAGCCACCCGCGCCCGGAGCTGGGGAAGGGATGGATGAACGGGAAAGCGGCACCGACCGACAGCGGGCAGACTCCGGGCAGCGCCGGTTCCCAGCAGGCCGGGCAGGGAGAGGCCTCTCGGCTCCACAGCCCGGGGCCACCGCGCCAGGGAAGCGGGACCGGCCCTGGGACCAGTCCTGGAGCACCGGGGCCAGAGCAGGGCTGGAAGAGCCGGACACCGGCACCCCCGGACACCGGCACTACGGCCACTGGCACCGGCCGGACACCGGCAGCGCCCCTGGACACCGGCACCCCCGGGCACTGGCACCCACCGAGGCCCACGGGCACCGGCACCACCCGGCACCGGCACCGCCCCTGGGCACCGACACCCGTGGGCAGGCCCTGGACGAGGCCCGGCGCGGCCCGCCCCGCCCGGGAAGGCCGCCCCGCTCCCGGCGGCGGCGGCGGCGCTGACCTCGGAGTCCTTGCGCGGCGGCCGGGCCAGGTCGCGGCCCCTCCCGGGCGCGGCCGCCCCACCGCGGCCCTTGTTGTTCCCCGGGACCGGGACAGGGCCCGGCCCGGGGCCGCCACTCGGCTCCATGTCGGCCGCTCCGCCGCGCCGAGCTCTCGCGAGGACTCACCCCCTCCTCTCGCGGGAGCGGCAGGGAGAGCCGGGGCAGCGCCGCCGCCATGTTGGGAGTGGCACCTGGGGGAGCTCCGGTGTCTCCGGTGGGTGCGATGCAGCTCAGCCCGCCCGTCCCGGCGCTCCGCCGCGGCGGCCGCGTCACGGCCGGCGCTGCCCGCCCCCGGTGGCCACGGACGGCGCGACACACGGGCTGGCGGCGGGCTCCGCCCCCGCGCGGCCATCTTGGGTGCGGCGCGGCCCTGGGCGCGGCCATGCTGGGTGTGGCACTTCCGCCCTCGCCCCAGGGCGGGGCCCGGGCGCTGGACGCCGCCATGTTGGGAGTGGCAGGACTGGGCAGATCCCAAACTGGGGGGCCTGGAACGAAGGAATGCTCCGCTGGAGGAGCTGGGGGGCTCAAACCCCAAAATGGGGAACCTGGTGAGGCTCAGAGAGGAGTCAGACCCCGACAGAGGAACCTGTCAGGGTTTAAACCCCAAGTTAAGGTGCCCCGGTGGGCTTAAAAGAGGGTGAGACCCCAAATTCCAGTTGTGGCAATGCTCAGGGAACTCTGGAGGGACCCAATCCCCGCCCCGAGGTGGCCAAAGGGACAGTCCAGCCCTGCCCTCAAGGCCCCCCCCAAGGCACCAAATAAACCACCCACAACCAAAAGCACTTCATTTTTCCCTAATAGTTTAATTAGACTTTAATGATTTATTGCTCATCTGCAAGGATTAATATTGCATTCATTAAAAATCATTCATATACAAAATAAACCTCTCGCTCCCGGCCCGACGCTGCCGCCGTCACCCCCCAGGCTCTCCCAGCTCGGGATCCCCCAGGCTCCCCCAGCTCGGGATTCCCCAGGCTCCCCCAGCTCGGGATCCCCCAGGCTCCCCCAGCTCGGGATTCCCCAGGCTCTCCCAGCATGGCTTTTCCAGACACGGAGCCCTTGCTCCGAGATTCCCCCCGGGATGGATGGGTGGGAATGGGGGGCTGGCAGGGAAGAGGGGGATGCTCCCCATCCCATCCTTCCCTCGAACGCCCATCCCAGCTCGCTAAGCCGTCCCCAGTGGGGTCTGGGGGATGGTGGAGGTGAGCCCCAGGATCTGCGGCGATCCCCAAAATCCATGGAGAGACCGTCCAGGAGGAGACCAGGCAGGGTGGGAAAGAGGAACAGCCAGAGGACATGGAGGGGGGGATGATCCCAGCGCCTCTCCCATCTCCTGGCTCCCCACAAGGAGCTTTGCACCCCCAGACCTGTGAATTCCCCAGGGGGATCCCGGCAAAGGGGGGAAGGAGCAGCTCCACGATCCGGGAGGTGCCAGCAGCTCCTCCCCTCCTTCCCTCGCGTGGGGAAGGGAGAGGAGATTTGGGGAGGATCCAAAGAGCCAGGAGGAACCTCAGTGGGGTGGAAGGAGCTTCCCACACCCCAGCACGAGCTGGGAAAGGGAGGAGGTGATGGGAGCAGTTGGGACACACGGGGAGAGGGAGCAGAGGGGCCAGGCTGGGCTATGGGGAAGGCTCATCTCTGCATCCAGCTCAGAAAAACAAAAAAAAAAAAAAAAATAGTGAAACACCCCCAAAAACCCACCCCAGACACCCTCAACACCACCCAGCCCTTCCCAGGGGGAGATGGGAAGGCAGCCACGTCCCCAGTGCGTCCTCTTTCAAACATCTGAAAACATCCCCGCCCTCTAAAACATCTCTGGAAGGATCAAAAAGGAAAAGAGGAAGGAAAAAAAAAAAACAAACAAATAAACAAACGGAAAAAAAAAAAAAGAATGTTTAAAACTCAATTAAGGTGCAGTTTGGCTAAAAAAAAAAAAACAAAAAACAAACAAAAAAAACCTAGGAGAGATGAGGATAATGCTGGGAAAGCGACCCCCATCCGGATTCAGATTAGCACCCTGAAACACTGAACTCCCCTGGACCCAGGTGGCCAGCAAAGCCAGGCCAGTGGCCACCAAACCTGGGCCACCTCAGCGCAGGGACCTGGGCTGGGCTTGGGCACAGTCACCCCCTTGGCCAGGTGTCCTGCAGGCCACTCTGCTCCCAGGCAGCACCCGGAGCAGGGATCTAGCAGCTAAAACTGGGCTCTTTAAGGCAATTTAGAAGTTGCAGATAATCCACACAAAGAAATAGAAGATAAAAGGTAGAAGAGCATCTCCGGATCCGCAGGGAGCCCGGCTGAGACCGACGTGGGCTGGAAAGGTGGGAAAAAAAAATACAAAATAAAAGCCAAAAGAAACCATTGCTGTAGGAATGAAGTGCCCTTGGCACAGCAGGAAAAGGGGAAAGCCCCTCCTGGAGCCAGGGCTGGGAATCAGCAGCTCCAGCCACATGAAAGCAAGAAGCAAATCCCAGGCTGTCCGGCAAGATCAGACAGGGATGTGATCGTGGAAAAAGGGGGAGAAAAGAAAACCTGACCTTAAAATCACAGATAAAATGTAAAAATGGGTTCTGGTGGTGGTGAAGGAAAAAAAAAAAAAAAAAAAGAAAAGAAAAAGGTAAACCAAAATAAAAATGATTTTTAAAAATAATCTCTCGAATGTTGCCTTGTGTGGTCTGGTCCTTCATGGAAATGGTCCCGTCAGTATCTAGGAGAGAAGGAAGGGACAGTGAGGGACATGGGAGGTGCTGCTGTGCCAGGCCAAGGGGATGCCCCAGGCATGGGATTCCACACTGCTTTGGCTTGGCAGGGACTTGAAAGCTCATCCCATTCCACAGGCAGGGACACTTCCACTGTCCCAGCTGCTCCAAGCCCTGTCCAGCCTGGCCTTGGGCACTGCCAGGGATCCAGGGGCAGCCACAGCTGCTCTGGGCCCCCTGTGCCAGGGCCTGCCCACCCTCACAGGAACAATCCCTCCCCAATATCCCACCCATCCCTGCCCTCTGGAACAAAGCCACTGCCCCTTGTCCCAAGTCCCTCTCCAGCTCTCCTGGAGCCCCTTTAGGCACAGGAAGGGGCTCTGAGCTCTCCTGGATCCTTGCAGCTCTCCCAGAGGGGTTCCAACCCTCAAAGCATCTCCATGGCCTCCTTGGGACACGCTCCAGCATCTCCACATCCTTCTGCTGCTGGAGACCCTGGAGCTGGAGGCAGAACCCCAAACCCACGGGGGGCTGGGAGCTGGTGCCCTGGCAGCTCTCACCTGTAGTAGTTGGGTTTGAAAGGCCCGTTTTTGTTGAGTCCCAGGTATTTGGCCTGATCGTCCGTCAGCTCCGTCAGGTGCGCGTCGAACGACGGCAGGTGCAGGCTGGCCACGTACTCATCTGGGAATGGGGAGAGGGAAAAACGGGATCAGGGGCTCCACATCCCCCACCACAGCCTGGGGAGGTGATGATTGGCAGCACCCCAGACTCAGCATCACCCAAAGCACAGCTGAGCCCAAGCCTGGGCTGGGTGTGGCCCTAAAGGCACGAGGAGGGCGTGGAAAATCCCAGAGGAGGGAGGCTGCGGGATGTGGGATGCCTCCCACACCGCACAACACCAATGGAAAGAAATCAAATAACCCCCGTGTATTTTAAGGTCACTGCCTCTGATGGCTTCCCTGAACTCACTGTCCCTCTGGAAGTGTTTCCCAGCCCAGGTTGGAGTTCTCCTGACACTGCTGGCACACAGATTCCCTAGGGAAAAGTCAGTTCCTTCACTCACCCATCTTCTTCGGCAGCAGGTAAACGTCCTGCTTGTACCGACCCTCGGGAGCATTGTAGAGCTCAATCAGAGCCAGAGCCTGTGGAGAGCACAGGGATCAGCTGGGAACAGCCAGGAATGGCCACCAACCTGGGCAGCACAAAGCTCACAGAGGCAGAGAAGGATCTGGGAGCTGGAGGGACAGCGCAACCATTTCCAACATGCCTTGAGGGAGAGGCTCCCACCACGGGTTCATCCCACAGTCCCACTGGAGGGACCAGAGAGCAGGGAGGAGATGCCACCCAGCTTGTCTGCAGCATCTGGGCTCAACACCCCAGGGAAAAACATGAGGATGGCTCAGGGTTAGCAGCTCTTCTCCTCTTAAACCACCGTGGAAAAGGAGGGGGCTGCTCCTCAGAAACTGGCAGCATCCAAAAACCAGGCTCCTTCCTTCAGGAGAGAGGAAACTGCATCCCCCCAGTGCTGGGAACCACATCCACCAAAACACAGGTCTGTTCCCTGGCTGCTTGGACTGACAGGTCTGAGGGTAAGGAATTCCCCACTGCCAGCCTGGCTGTCCTTCCCCACGAGGGCAAGTGCCACCAGTCCCTTCCGTGTTCCCAGTGCCATCAATTCCCTCAGTGTTCCCAGTGCCACCAGTCCCTTCCATATTCCCAGCCCAAACAAAGCCTTGCTTTGAGGTAAGCTCATACCTGTGCTAGGTGGGCTTAAGCCCATGCTGGGGGAGGTTAAATCTGTGCTAGATGGGTTTAAACCCGTGCTGGGAAAGGTTAAACCCATGCTAAGGGGGCTTAAACCTGTCATAGGGGGAGGCTTAAACCTGTCTGGGGGAAGCTTAAACCTGTGCTCCAGCCCAGCAGGATCTGTGCCATGAAACCACTCATTTAAAAGCTCTCCCAAAACTTGCTGTACCCAAAACACTGGGTCCATGCCAGCAATAACTCCAGCCCAGACAAAATGGTATTTCTGGCAGTGGTGCCACCTCAAGGACCAATCCCAGCGTGTTCCCAGCTCCTTCCAAACCATCCCCACCCCGAGGCTCGTGCGGGGCCCCACCCGTGTACGGACCTGCGTGGTGGCCGTGATGGAGAGAACGAAGGTGGGAACTGTGGAGCAGCTCAGGTTGAGCAGACGGCCCTGGGAGAAAGCAGGAGGAGTCAGCACAGAGCTGGACGTGCTCCCAAATCCAAACCAAACTGAGTCCCCAGATGGGATTCACCTCCACCCCTTCCCTGCACAGGGGACCAGGGAACAGGGGCACAGGGAACCAGAACATTTCAAGTCTGCTCCAGTTTCCACCTTAACCCTTTGCTTCAAGGCAGGGGAACGTTGTGATCCCTAGAAAAGGCAGTCACTCCTCCTGCCACAACAGCTCCTGTGGGAAGAGGAGCCACCCTATACCTGGGAAACCCTGCACAGATGGGGCTTGCCTGAGTGGGATCAATCCCAGCACGGCAGAACAGAGCCAGATGGCACCTCTGTGGCTGCACGTGGGATATGGCACACCCGCCCTCAAGGAAAGGAAATAAAAAATAAATAAAACAAATCAAAACCCCCTTTTTGGAACCCTGAAGCTCCACACCCAGCACTTTTCCACCTGGCTAAATCCACGATTTCCTGACATGGCCCAGCCCTCCACACACCTCAGCCAGCAGCACCACCCGCTTCCCGTCGGGCCAGATGACGTGATCCACTTGGGAGCGGACGCGCTCCCAGGTCAGCTCTGGTGTCCTCAGGCTGGTCTGGAGGAGGAGGAGGGAGAGGCTGGAGTCAGGGCAGGGCTGGTGGGCGGGCACGGCAGGAGGGGCTGGCACTCACCACGTCGATCTCGGTGTTGGAGTGGCCCATGTTGCACACGATGCAGCTGTTCTTCATCCGGTCCAGGTGCTCCCTGGTCACCACGTTCTTGTTCCCTGCAGGCACACAGGGCAGGGAATGTAATTCCCACAGCAGTGGGAATGTAAACCCTCATGTAAACCCCTCTGCTTTCTACTGCCCTGAACTCGAGTCAGAGAAGCTCAGCTTGGGGTAATAACAGATGAGCTGCCCCTGGGACATGAGTCCTTCTGGCTGTGACAGCAGAGGATGTGTGGGACAAGAGCTGATGTGGAATATCCTGAGCTGGAAGGGACCCACAAGGGTCATCAAGTCCAACTGCTGGACCCTGCATAGGACACTCCCAAGAGTCCCACCCTGTGCCTGAGAGCATTGTCCAAACACTCCTTGAGCTCTGGCAGGGCTGGGACTGTGACCATTCCCTGGATGGTCAGTGCCCAAATCTTTGATCTTTGCTGCCATGAATTTACCAGGCTCTAGGAGATCCCAAAATACCCTGAGAACACATGGCTGAGATGTCCCTCTGCTCCAGGCCAAACAGCAAATCAGGGGGAAAAGCTCCTGGCAGAGCCCAGCTACTGTGGAAGGTCAGGAGCACACAGCAGGGAAATGTCCTCCATTCCCAGCTCCCTTCAGACCCCACTTGGGAATGATGCTCCAGCCTGGGAATCAGCTCCAACCCTGCCTATCCCTACCTGTGCAGGTGATGACAACATCCACCTGACGGATTACTTCGCTCAGCTTCACCACCCGAAATCCATCCATGCTGCCAAAAAAAGGGGGAATAGAGACCATGAAGAGGAGGAGAAGCTTGTTCCTTCTCTGCCCCAGGCCATGAGGGATCTCAGCAGCCCCAAAAGATCAGCCAGTGAACACCTTCTGCCCGCTACCCCAACCCTGAAGGCTGCCCCAGCCCACCCCAACGAGGTGTATATTCTCCAGAACGAGCCTCAGGTCCCCCTGGCTCCACTCCAGCCTCTGGCAGGGTTTGGGAGAGCAGCTACAGCAACACTCCCACACAGATGGGAGCCCCTTACCAGGCCTGGAGAGCACAGATGGGGTCAATCTCCGTGACGTACACGATGGCTCCCAGGGCCTTGAGGGCAGCACAGCACCCCTTCCCCACCTGCCAAGGGAAAAGGATCAGAGTGAGGCCGGACACAGACATGCCAGCGCTGCAGTCCCTTCCCCAAACCCATTCCAGGCTCAAAGATCCTCATCCCAGCCACCTGCCCCCTGCCAGGAGCAGCACAGGATGTACCCGGTGAGTGGCACAACTGCCACAAGCCCAGCTCCCCCTCCAAGGCCACCAGCTTCCCACTGCCAGAGGGCAGGATGAGATGGGATATCGGGAAGGAATTTTCCCCTGTGGGGGTGGTGAGGCCCTGGCACAGGTTGCCCAGAGAAGCTGTGGCTGCCCCAGGCCTGGAGGTGTTCAAGGCCAGGAGCTTTCCCAATCCAGTGCTGCAGGAGCCTTTCTCCAAGCAGGGATTGCAGACAGCCTGGAGGAGCACACGCTGCCCCCCTGCCTTTAGGCTAAAGCATTTCAGAGCCATCCTGCACTCCTTGGGGCAGATCCTCCATCCCATGCTGCCCACACCAGCACAGGGAGCACAGGGCTCCTGCAAAAGTATCTCAGACTCGCTCCCTCTTCTCAGTGGAAAATTAAAGTGAAGTCCAGCTCTCCACACCAACACCTGGCTGTGCTGCACCGACTCTGCTCAGCCCCATTTTCTGAGCAGCAAGGTGCTGGACCAAAAACATCTCCAGAGACTCCCTCTCATCACCCAGCTCCAACCTCAGATCTACTGAACACACCCAGGCAGGGCAAACTGGGACTCCAGCTCACACCCAAAGGGGAAACCATTCAGAGTGAACAGGCTGGGAGAGCTAAGGGTGCTCAGCCTGGAGGAGAGCAGGCCACACCGAGAGCTTAGAGCCCCTTCCAGAGCCTCAAGGGGCTCCAGGAGAGCTGAGGAGGGACTTTGGACAAGGGATGGAGTGACAGGACAAGGGGGAATGGCTTCCCACTGCCAGAGGGCAGGGTTAGATGGGACAGTGGGATAGTGGGATAGCGGGATAGTGGGAAGGAATTCTTCCCTGTGAAGGTAGCGAGGCACTGGAATGGAATTCCCAGAAAAGCTGTGGCTGCCCCATCCCTAGAAGCCTTCAAGGTTGGATGGGGCTTGGAGAAACCTGGTCTAGTGCAAAGTGTCCCTGTCCATAGCAGGGGGTGGAACTGGATGAGCTTTAAGTTCCCCTCCAACCCAAATATGAATTGGAAGTCAGGGATTCTGTGACTCTCCTGCTGTGAAGCCCAGTAAAGCTCGGGACAGGCCCTGGAGACACCACCCAGCACAACTCCTGGCTGGAGAACCAGGCACCAGCCCAGAGCCCTGGGCAAGAGCCAGCAAAGGTCGAGCAAAGCTGGGCTCCACTGGTGCCTAAATAAATTAGGGACCAAGTTCCTGCTGGGAAGAGCCTTTGCAGCTCCTGCCAGGCCCTGCACAGTGCTGGAAGATAAACACCCACATGGACGTGCACAGATGGAGGGAAGGTGGCAGCTCCCAGCTCCAGCTCTTCCAGGGTAGAATCAGTTACAAGTTCATAATACAATTCCCCTCTTATTATTGCCAGGGAGCAGGCGCCTGCCCTGTGCAGTGACAGCCAGGCTGGATGCTGAACCTGGGCCAGGGACAGCAGATGGGAGTACCCGTGGGTAGGTAAAATTCAGGCCAGTGTTCCCAGCAACTGTCGGCTGTGCAGCCCAGTTAATCTGCAGCAAACTGGGAAATCTGATCCTTGATCTCCACTCCAGTAAGATTTCCCTGGTTACTGCTCACCAGGTTGGAGCTACTCCTTACAGCAAGGGCGAGTGGCCTTTGCACAGGGAAGTGCAGGATGCTGAGCTTGGGAGAGGCCAGCACAGCTCACGGAACTCACCTCCCCATAACCACAAACCACCACTTGCTTCCCTCCAAACATCACATCCGTGGTCCTCTTCAGGCTGGGGGACAGAGAGAGACCTGTGTTGGGATCAGTCAAGCCCAAAAACCAGGTCAAAGCAGCAGAGCCTGATCTCTTGCTTAAGAGCAGCCAGAGCCAAACCCACCCATGTGGAAGTGCCAGTGGAGAAAAGAGCCGGACTCACCCATCCAGGATGGATTCCCGGCAGCAATAGAGGTTATCAAACTTCTGCTTGGTGACAGAGTCATTCACGTTCATGGCTGGGACACAGAGCTTGCCAGCCTTGGAGAGCTGGTACAGCCTGGGAGAGGGCAGAGGCAGGTCAGAGCACACAGCAGCAACTCCCTGAGATCTCTGGATGTACCTTCCCAAAGCTCCCACCTGTGCACGCCCGTCACGCTCTCCTCCACGATCCCTCGGATCTTCTTGAACACGCTGGGGTATTTCTTATAAACCCAGTGGGTCAGGTCCCCACCATCATCCAGGATCTAGAGAACAGGCAAGGAAGAACAGGGAGCAGTCAGGCCTCTCGCTGGGAAATGCACTGGGTGAGGAAAATGATTTGGAGAAGCATCTTCAGGCACTTCTGGAAGGTTGTTTGGGCAGAGGCCTGGGGGCCAGGAGTCCTGGGTGCCTGCAACTCGGGGTCCCCTCCGAAACACTGAGATTCCTTACCCCTGCACGGAGCTGCTGGATCCCAACAGCATTTCCTGCCTCTGCTATTGCTCTGCAGCCTGCAAAGGTGATCACAGGCAGCACTAACTAACTAGGCTGAGCTCAGGACACCACAACATTCAAGCCCTGAAAGCAAATGGGAGAGGAGAGGCTGTGGGAGGTGGCGGGGCCCACAGACCGTGCACCAAGGGGGGACATCACTTTGGCAAGGGGAAGGTCCCCACTGTGACCCCAGCTTTGGCAGGGAGAGGGCAGATGGCCTCTCTGCTGAGAGAGGAGCAGCTGGGACAGCTCCTGCAGGGGGAAAGAGGTGCCATTTCCTGGCTCGTGGCAACTCCACCAGGAGCTGTTCCTGTGCCATTGGGATGTTCCCAGCTCAGGCCATCATCTCTGCAGCTCCTGACATTCCCAGGGCTGTTCCCAGCTCAGGCCATCATCTCTGCAGCTCCTGACATTCCCAGGGCTGTTCCCAGCTCAGGCCATCATCTCTGCAGCTCCTGACATTCCCAGGGCTGATCCCAGCTCATCTCCAGCTGCCATTCTCCAAGAGCCCCCCTTTACTGGGGGTCAGAGGCCCTTGTGAGGCCAGCAGGCTCCCAGGAACAGCCCCAGGGAGGAAGGGAGGAAGAGGAAGGGCTGGAGAAGGCTCCTTACCATGTTGGCCTGCCAGCCATCGACGTTAACACAGCGGTCAATGCACCACCAGAAATCATCCTCTGACTCCCCTTTCCAGGCAAACACGGCAACACCTGGAAGAACAGGAGCATCCCTGGGGTTTGCTGGGCTTGGCAGAGCTCTCTCCTGCTTGGCCAATCCCAGACACACAAGGACACAAGAGCCAAGAGATCACAGCACAGCCCACGCCAGGATCAGACCTGTCCATCCCTCCCTAGAAGATATTCCCCAAAAATTATTAATTCCTTAAAACAGAAATAGGAAATGAAAAAAAAATAAATCAACAGATAAATAATAAAAATCAAAGACATAATAATAAATAAGAAACCAATACAACTAACAATGAACAGTATATAAATAAATAAAATAGAATTAAAATACGGTTAAATATAAAATTAAAATAGATTTTATTGTTTTGTAATTTTATATTTATTTCTATTGATTTTATTCATTTCTATTTTATATCTATTTTATTTTTATTTTTATATCTATAAGCATTTTGTAAATATTTATATATTTATTGATATGTTTATATGAATTACATATATTACATATATATATATGAATTAACAGATATTTTATGTTAATGTATAACTATTTACACATACCTACTATAAAATATTTCGAGACACAAACAACATCTCGACATTTTATAATATAAAAACTTCTATAAACGTAGAATAAAACACATATAAATATAAAATGAAATAGATACAAATGAAACATGAAGCTCCCTGGAAGATTCCCCCTGGGATGAGGCCGGGGAGGGGCTGCAAGGGCTCTGGCCCAGCTGCACTCACCAGCCTCTGCCAAGGCTGCAGCCACTTCGTTCTGGGTGGAGTAGATGTTGCAGGCAGACCAGCGGCACTGAGCCCCCAGGGCACACAGGGTCTCGATCAGCACCTGGGGACAGGGGGACAGCCCGGGGCTCAGGGATGGCCCCAAGGGGAGCAGGGATGCACCGGGGAGCAGGGAGCAGGGATGGCAGGGGTGGCCCCAGGGGGAGCAGGGGTGGCCAAGGGGTCAGGGATGCACCGAGGACCAGGGATCCACCGGGGACCAGGGAGCAGGGATGGCCCCAGGGGGAGCCAGGGATGGCCCCAGGGGGAGCAGGGGTGGCCCCAGGGGGAGCCAGGGATGGCCCCAGGGGGAGCCAGGGATGGCCCCAGGGATCAGGGATGCACCGGGGACCAGGGAGCAGGGATGGCCCCAGGGGGAGCCAGGGATGGCCCCAGGGGGAGCCAGGGGTGGCCCCAGGGGGAGCCAGGGGTGGCCCCAGGGGGAGCAGGGATGGCCCCGGGGAGAGCAGGGGTGGCCCCGGGGAGAGCAGGGGTGGCCCAGGCACCAGAGCAGGCCTGGGGCAGCAGAGATGGGCACAGGAACCAAACGCTGCCCCAGGGAAATGCCACCAGCACAACCATTCCAAAACGCTTCCAGACTCTACTGAACATTGCCTTCTCCCATTCCAAAGAGATAAGGAACTTTCTTCCCCAGGGGAAAGCTGATGTCCCAGCCCAGACCCCCCAAAGAAGCAGGCACTCACTGCAGTCTGTGCTGTGATGTGGGTACAGCCCACGATTTTAGCTCCAGCCAAAGGCTTCTCCCCCTGGGCTCGTTTCCTGAGCGAAATCAGAGCAGACATGTCTGCAAAAGGAAAAGAGGTTTTAATGCTGGTTCAGTCTGGAGGGTCCCCTCTCTGCCACAGCTCCTCTCCTTTCGGGGTCTCCCAAGATATCTCCAGCCCCAAAATTTGTGCTGTAGCCGCTACACAGGCAGGGAGAAAACTCATCCCTGGCCTGGCAGGTCTGTGCAAAACAGGACCAAAAGACCAGTGCCCTTTGTCACTTGACCAAGAGACAAGGGGAGAGGTAAGGAGGGGTCTGGGGCTGGCACTGCCAGGGGCAGGCACCTAAGGACAGTCACCAGCCCTGTGGCAGCAGGTGAAGCACCTGAACTTGAAAATAGAGCTGCCACGTCTCAGAAGAGCTGCTCCAAATGTGCCTGGATTTTCTTCCCCTTCTAAAAGGAAAGGAGTTACCCAATCACCCCACTGGAAATGGTAACTCAGCTTCTCATGACTCCCAGGGGAAGGGATTGGGATTTGCAGCTTCCATGTCTCTGAAGGTGTTGCAAAATCCTTGTCCATCCAAAGCCAACAAAACATGAAACCCTGCAAGAGCTGTGCTCCTGCTCGAAAAGGGATGGGACACAGCATCAACATTTGCTGCCACATCTCATTCTTCCCTAACTGATTTGGGGGGGGGAACAGGATATCCAAGGCTGCAGCAGGAGTGGGAATTGCCAATGCACAGCTCCTGGTTTCCAGAACCTGTCCCAAGCCCCGTGCTCCACCCTGTACCTTGCTCGGCGATCTCAATCTCCCGGCGCCCAAACTCTGCCTGTTTGATGTTCTTCACACAGAAATTGCTGCTGCCCTTGGAGTTGGTTTGCTGTTTCTCTCGGGGGGACACCTCATCATCAGAGCTGTCTGTGTACGAGGCAGCTAAAACAAAAGAGGAATGGGTGTTATGCCAGCCCTTATGAATCCAGGAACCTCCTAGCCTTCAGGTTTCTGCTCTGTTTCCCTTCCCAGCTTTCACTCATGGCTCAAACTACCAATCTCCTACAGAAAGCCAACGCCCTGAAGGAATTTTGCACTCTTTTTTCTCTAAAACAACCCAGAGGTAACAGGATTACCAACCGGCAATCAACGCCTGAGCTTCAGGAATGCCTGGAATCGTTCCCTCAGCATCCAGGTACAAAGAGCAGCACAAATCCTGCCGCAGGGTGTGAGCAGCACATTCACTGCAGCACCCGGGCTGGGTTTGGGAGGGGAACACGCAAGGACAGGGAGCTGGCACCTACCAGAGCTGTAGCTGTCGGTGGAAGACTGGGAGATGGAGCGGGACAGGGAGCGGCGGCCCGTCTTGGTGGGGAATTTGGTGAACTCCTGCATGTCATCTGCAAATTGGATTTGCTGAGAGCAAAGGAAAGAAGTGCTAAATCAGGAGGTGATCCCTAGGGCATGACACCTTCCCACGCTGCAGGGACCCACAGATCCCTTCAGTCTGCAAAAATTACCATCAGCAAATACAAGGCTGTAGATGGCAAAAATTAAACCCCTTCCTCTGCCTGAACAATTGTCACCAGGAGGTTAAAGCAGATTTGACACAACAAATCTTTGAAGACACAAAGAGCACCCTGAAACATCGCCTTTAGCTGATTCCCAGCTCCCTAAGGCTCCTTCAGGAATCACACTCCTTGTACAACCCACATCCCACGTGGAGGCAGAGCTCCTGCTCTCACAGCCCCTGCCCCAACCTATCCCAGCGGATTTCTGCCCAAAAATGCAGCAGCAAGAAAGCTGGGGTGGTCCCAGCAGATCCCTGGTGCTTCCAGGCTCTTCCCCAGGAGCAGAGCATCCCACAGGTTAAAAACACTGAACGTCCTTCCAAAACTGACACTGAAAGCACAGGAAAAAGCTCAGCAAGAGAGAACATTTCAACAAAAAGAAGTTGACATTGCATTGGCTTTCAGCCTCCTCTGCAGGACAAGATGTTTCCATTGGAAGAGAACCCCCAAAACAGCCACCTCTCTCAGCCAGAGGCAACTCAAGGCTCCAGCACCTTCCACCAGATCATCAAATTTAACTGTGTTGGGCCAAAAAGAGGAAAAATAACCCAAAACTGCTCAGCTGCTGTACTTGCCCCGAGTGAGCAGCCAGCAAAGGGCTTTATTGCTGCTCCTGAGATGGAAGGGAAATGAGGGAAAGCAGCAGCAAATCCAGGCTGCAGCCCCCTCCCTGCTGCCACACAGGAGACCCTGACAAAGAACCCCAGCACGGCCCCTCGGCTCAGATCCTGTCACTGCAGGATTTAATTTTGCCATTTAACAGGGATGAGACGTCACGGCAGGGAGTGGGATTAACAAAGCATCCCCGAGACCCAGGAGACCTCGAGAGGAGTCCTGGAGAAATCAAGATGATGGAAAGAGACAGCCCAGAGTGACCTCAAGGTGGGGTTTTCTGTGCCACAGCCATCCCAAAAGCTCCCTGGAAGTTTTCATGCAGGAAACAGCCTTTGGAGGGGAGAAGAATGAAACTATTTCAGTTGAGATGATCCATTCCAGAAAGGAGGAATCTGCACAGGCTGGAGCTGGGGTGGCTGCAGCACCAGTACAGCTTTTTGGGCTGGAAAAAGTGCAACCCCTCCTAACCCCAGTAGTTTTCCACTCCTTACTAACCCTAGCTATTCCACCATCCCCTTTCTGACGTAGTGAAGCCCCCTAGACTATTTAACCTCATGAGATAAGATAATAAAGGCCATTTGACCATCCACCACATTGGTGTCTGTGAGTCCGTGGCCCGAGTGGCTCAGGTGAGGCCGGGCTGCCGTGCTGTCATTCTTGAACCAGGTCACCTGCCTTCATAGCAGAGGGCAACAGAAAAAGTAGCCCCAATTCTGCAGAATCCCAGCAGATGGGTGAAAAGCAGCATGGTATTCTGCTTGGGAAGGGACAAGGGAGCATGAAACCCATGGCTCACTCCAAGGGAGGGCAGGTGGGATGATGTGGGACTCCAGCACCCCTTCCAGGAACTGGCTGGCACAGCTCAGATCCAGCACCACACCCAGCCAAGCATCCCAGGCATTTCTGGGGGTGCTGCTGCTGCAAGGTTTCCAGCCAGCTCCTCCATCCTGGAACCATTACAGCCCAGTATCTGCATCCCCGACCACACTTCCCAGCAGACTCCAGCTGCACTCTGATGCAAACTACTTCAGTTTGTATTAGTGGAAGGAATGGGAATGATAAATGGAGACAGAAGGTTTGGTTTTGCAATTCTTTGAGGTCATTTGGTGCAGAGGGAGGATTTGGAGGGCACCCCAACCCTATTCCCACAGGAGAGCAGAGGGAGGATGTGGAGGAGACCACAACCTCCATCCCCATGGGAGAGCAGGAGGAGGATCCAAAGGGCACCACAAGCCCCATCCCTACAGGAAAGCTGGTTCCAGGGATAAGAGGGGCAGAAGCACTTCCTGGAAGGTACCAACACTGTGCTCAGGGCATGTGGCAAGAGCTGGCAGGTTTCCCAACAAGGAATGATGTTGCTGGAATTTGTTCAAGGTCTGTTGCTTGGATCAATCCTCCCCACACAGCCTGGTTTGTGCTGATGTATTGCCCATGGGCACTTCCAAGGAGGAAAAAGTATCAGCAATTTCAGGACACAAGATTTCCATGCCTTCACATCAAGCTCTTCCTCTGGCAGCTCATCAAACCATAAAAAATATTCCTCATAAAACAGCTGCTGGCATTAAAACAGCTTAAAGTGTTAGCTGAGGAATTTTCTCTGTCTCAGGGAAAGGGTTCCAGGGAAGAGGTGACCCAGGAGGGAAAAAACCTAAGGCACAGTGCTCCAGCCCAGGGTGCAGGTCTGCCCTGGCCTGCAGCATCCAGGACAGGGCAATTCCCTCCAGGGAAGTGTGCTGCCTGGATGGTCTCATGGAGCAAAGCTCATTTGGGATGCAGTGGGAAAGAGAGGATGGAACGGAGGGATGCTGCACTCCCCAGTCCCACAACCTCCCACACCACAGTCCACCTCCCCCCTTCAGGGCTCCAGCCGTGAGTGCTGAGCCAGCTCTGAGGCACAACCCCACCCTGCGAGAGAAACAGCAGATTTAGAAACACGGGAATGAGGGGATTGAATCCAAGGCGAGAGAAAAAGCAAGTGCTAAACAAACCAAGTGCTGAATTACCCCCAGTAATCCCCGCCGTGGCTTTACCAGGGCTCAGCTGAACTCCCCAGCTTAGCAAAATCTGCCCTGGCTAAAATTATCATCAAACACCATGAACAGCACCTGAATCCAACGAGCCATCCGAACATCCATCCCCTCCGAGGCCGGGAAATCGCCGCTGTGTCCGGCAGCGCCCGCCGGGAGCCCAGGGAGGTCGGGCAGGCACTGGAGCAGAGGTGCGTGACCAGAGCCCTCCACGTGCCAGCCGAGCTGCATTAAGGAGTCAGAGCAAATCTCCTAATCCCCCTGCCTGTCATGGCAATTGGAATGAGCGGCATTCCCAGCCAGGGGCTGCGGGTCAGCGGCTGCGCCTGAGCGGGACCGGGGCCGTGCGGCTCCCAAGGGCACGGATCTCATCCCAAATTTCATCCTGCTTTTCCAACCGGGTGGAGCACAAGGGTTTAAGAGGAAGGAAAATATTTTTTCATCCCAGAAATCCATGGTCAAGGAGGGAAAACAAGGCAGCACCCATTTCTCTGTACAGGAATGAAGCCAGGGGTTTCCAGCATCACTGCCCTGGGAAAGGAGGAGATGGGGCTGGAGACCTGAGGGGCCAAATGAGCAGCTCCTCACTTGGAACAGCAGGGATTTTGGGATATGTTCTGCTGGAAAACAGCAGGATCCAGCATCTCCTGCCAAGTTCTTGCAGAGCATCGCTGGGCACTGCCTGCTCCCAGGCACACCAGCCAAGCCAGAAGGACATTTTCTCCCTTTGGGAAATCCAGTGCCACTGTGCCCATTGCCAGGCAGACCTGACATTTCCCAACAACAGCCACTCGTGTTCAGCTCAATCCACCCTGTCCAGGGCTGGAGCTGAGGGATCATTGTCCTTATCCACCCTCTCTGGCCGCACTGCCCAGAGCATCCCAAACCACCAGGAAGTTTTAAGACCAGCTTGAACAAGCTTCTCTCTAGGTCGTAAGGACAAACCCGCTGACAACACCGGCGGGGCAGTGCCAAACCCAGCAGCACAAGTGTCCCCAGCACACACAGCTTCATTTGTTTAATTATTACGACACAGGGAGGGCAAACAGTGCAGGGCTGGATTGGTACCATCTCACCAAACCGGCAGCTCACGACTGCAGGGTGTGCCATCCTCCATGGCTGATCCCAAGCACTTTCCCCGTGGTCAGCCAGGAGAGCAGTTTTTGGAGCTGACAGAGTAACAAAATTCCACTCCCTGGCTCCAGGGAGAGGGATTTGTAGACACAGCTGGGTTTACCCCAGGCACAGATGAGCCCAGCGTGTCCCTCTCGCACAGGACAATCCCACCTCTCATTTTAACACTTCATCCATTCCCAGAACAGCCCCAGAGAGGTCGCTTAAGCTCCTCTGGTGTGCTGCACACCCCTGATTGCATCCCATGCAGCCTTGGGGGAGAGTGGGAGCAGGTTGTGGAAGGAAACATTTTGGAAATCATCCACCAACTCCCAGCTGACACAGCTCATCAATGCACAGGCTCCACAGGGGAAAGGACACAGGCTGGAAAGCAGCTCCAGGCTCTATCCCTATTACCCCCAGCTCTGCCTCAGCAATCCTTTTCTATTATTATTATTATTGTTTTTTATTAGGGACAACACAAGCATTGGCACATACACAGCCATGGGAAAAGTGTCCTCCCAGCCACTGCTGTCCTGGATAAATGGGGGGGGACAGGAGCAGGCTCTGCACATCACCCAAGATAAGCAGGAAGCAATGAACCGTCTAAAACCCTCCAGACTTCCACGTCTGACATCCGTGGATGTGAGGACACAGCACAGTTGCCCAGGGAGAAACAGCAAAATGGGAGCAGAGCACGTTCCTACAGCCACACAACCACCTCTACAGCAGAAGAGACTCTGCAACCCACTTCTGCCCTCCCAGGAGAAAGCCTGGAAGGATCCCAGGACCTTTCCTTTGGCTGCAGAAAACCAGCAGCAGGGATCAGGAGTATTCAGAGCAGCCAGTTCCCCTTATTTCATCTGTTCTCCCAAACAAAAACTCCCTGGCAGAGGCTGGGAGGGCACTGCCGGATTCCCGTGCTGCCAAGGCAGCCCTGACGTGACCTGTCTTTTAAGTTCATCATTTCTTTGTCATTCCTGGAAATTCAGCCAGACAAGGGATGTTTTACAGCTCACACGAGCATCCTCCTGCTCAGCAGCCCCGCTCCCACACGAGACGGGAGCAGCAGCTCAGAGCAGGGCTGGGTTTTGCCCACCTGGAGATGGGCACCTTTAGGTTTCAGTCTCCAAGAGTTCCTTATCTGCAGAAGGACCATTCCCTCCCAGAGAGCTGCTGGTTTTTCCTGAGGAGGAGCTGGATGAGGAATTTCTAAAGGAAAAGTTGTAACAATCCACTGATTTGCAGAAGCGACTCTTGCAGCATCCAAGGAGGGAAGAGGCATCCCAGGGAAGGAGGCCCTTCAGCCTCATCAGCAGAGGGGAAAAAAGTCAGATAACCAGTATTTTCCTTTATTCCAGGTGAAAAAGAAGAGAGGAGCAGCTTTGCTCGAGCCACCTCCTCCAGGAAGGGACAGAACTCTTCCTTGCTGTGCTCACAGCCACCCAGATCCCAGAGGGGACCCTGAGCTTCCTGACTGGGAGAAAAGAGCAATTGCCACCCCTCAGACAAGGGACTGAGGCCACCCCAAACCCGCCAGCTGCAGGTTCCCAGTGCTCCCAGTGTGTGTCCCTGTGCTGGCCCCTGGAGCTGGCCCCATTCCCACCGTGGCCATGCCAGGGCGCTGGGTTTGTTTAGAGGACTTGGCTGCCCTGTCCTCAGGCCCCCTCTGCTCTGCTTCCAGGCTGGAAGAGCCAGCCCCTGTTCCCACAGGACAGTGTCTAGACATGAGGCTGGAAACAGGGGACACACAGGGGGACACAGCTCCTGCTCCATGATCCGACAGGACACGGATTTTGGGGTGGGAATCAGCAAGGCAGACAGGGATGGTTTTAGGGTTCTTCTCCTGTGAGGTTATCCAGACTGGAAGGGTATTTCTGGATCACAGCATTCCTTAAGGATGGAAGGAAAGGAAAAACGAGGTACTCGGAAAAGAGGGATGGGGGATCAGGACCAGCAAGACTCGCACCCTGACAACACCATCCTCATCCCAAAACCACTGGGGAGGGGAGGGTTCGGAGGCAGATTTGGCTCTGTGACTCAAACCATCCCATTTCCCCACCTCCAAGCTCTGGTCACACGTGCCAGCCCAAACTTGGATGGCAAAGGGCTGCACAAATTCACATGAGGTTATGGCCAAGCCCATGGAAGAACCACCAGATTCCCAGTTCAAATCCTCCCAGCAGCAAACGAGTCCCCAGGCAGAGCCCACGGCCAGGGGGAGGTGGGGGATTTTCCCCAGCAGTGCCCACTGCTCCACCCCACCATTCCACAGGGATGCTGGAAGCATCTCCTGGTCCTCCACAGGCTCTGTGAGAGCTGCAAGTGGAACAACCCTCAGGAAAAAGGACCTGCTTCTGCTCCAGGTGTGGCCTTTGCAAGAGAACTTTCTGCTGGTTGTTCCCCCAACTTTTAGAAGAAACCCCAGGTGCTCCATGGGGCAGAGCTTCCTGAGGGTGCTGCTCTGTGAATGGAAGCACAGCCATGTGGAATTTGGTGCTCCTGGATCTGCACCTCTCACTCCCAGAGGGTTCACAGGGCAGGCTGTTCTCCCTAGAGGCACAGATCTGCCTGGCACTCTCCCTGCCAACTCCCCGAGCATGAATCCCGGCCAAATCTCCACCTGGAAACCTTTACACTGTTCCCAGTGAAGAAATAAAAGGGCACTGAGGTTCTGGTAAAGCAAACCAGCCAAGCCCTGATCCCAACCTCCATCCTCCACCCTAGGGAAAGGCTGATTGGGTAAAGCACTGAGGAAAAAAAAAAAACAAACCAAGTTTCTGTGAGTCCAAGAGGAGAATTAAGGACTTCCACATGAATCCCAAAACTCAGCAGAGAAAAAAAAACCACCAGGAAAGAAAGAGACCCATTCTAAAGGTTAATAGGCTGGAAATCACCAGATTTCAGTCATGATGGGAATCACTGTAAAGGAAAAATAAACAGAAGGAGGGATTCAATAAAAGAAATGTGATTTTGAGTGTTAAATAGTAACTGGGGACAAATCCTGCCTCATAAACACCTGGAGGTCAAAGGTGTGCTCCAGCAGGAGCAGAGGGAAAGCTCCCCACCAGCAGATAAGGAGGGATCTGGTCCTTGGACTGCAGGTAAGGCAAAGGCTTGGGCCTGGCTTTAATGGAGCGGGATATCCCCTGAACCACAGAGGGCTACCCCTGAAACTCCTGAAACACCGAGGGGCTATCCCCTGAAACTCCTGAACCACAGAGGGGCTATCCCCTGAAACTCCTGAACTCCTGACAGAGGGGCTATCCCCTGAAACTACAGAGGGATATCCCCTGAAACTCCTGAAACACCGAGGGCTATCCCCTGAACCACAGAGGGGCTATCCCCTGAAACTCCTGAACCACAGAGGGCTATCCCCTGAAACTCCTGAAACAGAGAGGGGCTATCCCCTGAAACACAGAGGGGCTATCCCCTGAAACTCCTGAACCACAGAGGGGCTATCCCCTGAAACTCCTGAAACACGGAGGGCTATCCCCTGAAACTCCTGGAACAGAGAGGGGCTATCCCCTGAAACTCCTGAAACACAGAGGGCTACCCCCTGAAACTCCTGAACCACAGAGGGGCTATCCCCTGAACCACAGAGGGGCTATCCCCTGAACCACAGAGGGGCTATCCCCTGAAACACAGAGGGGCTATCCCCTGAAACTCCTGAAACACGGAGGGCTATCCCCTGAACCACACAGGGCTATCTCCTTCCTGGCAGGAACAGCAAAAGTCCAATGTCTGGGATCCCTAAGGGCAGTGAACTCCAGTCATGTCTCACAGGTTAACCCCATAATCCCCAGGGATATCTCCTGAACCACAGAGGGGCTATCCCCTGAAACTCCTGAAACACAGAGGGGCTATCCCCTGAAACTCCTGGAACACATAGGGCTATCCCCTGAAATACAGAGGGGCTATCCCCTGAAACTCCTGAAACAGAGAGGAGCTATCCCCTGAAACTCCTGGAACACAGAGGGATATCCCCTGAAACTCCTGGAACACGGAGGGCTATCTCCTTCCTGGCAGGAACAGCAAAAGTCCAATGTCTGGGATCCCTAAGGGCAGTGAACTCCAGTCATGTCTCACAGGTTAACCCCATAATCCCCATGAATGGGCAAACAGCAGCTGCTCTAAAGACATCCTGGATTTCTCACCTCTGGATTCATCCCCAGTGCCCACCCAGCCTGTGGCACAGCACGTGTCTGGGCAGCAGGTATTGGTAATTGGTATTGGTAATTGGTATTAATTGGAGTCACCACACTGGAAGAACTGCAAAAAAAGGTCATGTCCTTGCAAGGACACAGGGAATGGCTTCCCACTGGCAGAGGGCAGGGATGGATGGGATATTGGGAAGGAGGAATCCTTCCCTGTGAGGGTGGGGAGGCCCTGGCACAGGGTGCCCAGAGCAGCTGTGGCTTCCCCATCCCTAGAAATGTCCAAGGCCAGGTTGGACGGGGCTTGGGAGCCATGGCAGAGGGTGGAACTGGGTGAGCTTTAAGAACACTTCCAACCCAAATCACTCCCACATTCCATGACTGGGGGCTAAATCACTTCCAGCAGCTTATGGGGCAATCTGAGGGCTGCTGGCTTCCAAAGGGCCAGCTGGCAGAGCTGGAAGCCCATGGAAATGTGTTTGTGTGTCAGAGCTGAGAGGGAATCGGCTTTAATTAGCATCAATTTTTAAACTAATTAGAAAGTGCCTCTCCAAGCACAGTTGTATGAGACCAAGGGAACACTCGGAAGCACTGTCAAATGGCTCGTTCAGCAACACCTCATGGTCTGAAGGGAGGGTGCACCACAAAAAAAAATAAAAACAGATTGAGAAGCCCAAACTTCTGCTCCCTAATCCTAAAGCAGCCCCTGTGTTGTGGGGGAGGAATCACTCCCCTTGGCACTCTGGGCACCCCACCTGCCTCCTCTTCTCCCTCCAAACTGCCTTGGAGAATCTCAGCATTCCAAGACTTTTACAGATCTTTCAAGAAACCAAAACAGCAAATCCCACTCAGGAGAGGCTCCAGCTACTCTTACCTGATCCTCCATCCCTGTGTCACAGCTTTAAGGGAAAACACCCCGCAGGATCAGCATGGAAACAGGAGCAGCCTGTTCTGGAAAATCAGAAATCCGTCCTCCCCCTGCCCTGACTCCCAAAGGCCTCTCTCAGTGGTGTTTCCCCCAGAGCAGCCCATTCCTCATCTACCAATAGACTACTTTCAGCCCTGGAAATTACCTGGATTTTGATGCATCTGGTGAGAGGTGAAGCAGGAGAAACCTCAGGCTTCAGCTTTTCCCTGCTCTGAGGAATCACCACCAGGATGGACAAACATCCCCCCCTGGACACTGATTCATGTCACAGCAAAGTCAACCTTCTCCTGCAAACATGGCTGATTCCATGGAGCCCCTTTCTTTTAAAGGAGGCAGGAGGGATAAAAGTGATTTCCTTGTGGAGATGGCAAGCTCACGGAGTATTTGGAGAAGGGGTTAGTTAGTGTAGGAGACACTGTGCTGCCTGCAAGATGCTGACAGCTCCAAGGTCAACAGGGATCAGCCAGATGTTCTCGCTCCAAAACATGCCCAGGTTGGATGCAAAACTCTCCCCACAGTGCAGGAATGTGTGAAATCCGGGGCTCCCTGCTGGGAGGAGAAAGGAGGAGAGGCAGAAAACAGCAGACACAGGCTGAACCTCACCCTCATCTGGAAGGAGGACACTAAAACATGAATTTCAGGAAGGCAAAGCCCCAAGGACCCTCCTTTTCCAGGCTGCTCGCTGCAAAAGGCCAGAAGGAGGGATCCCCTCCACCCACACCACAGAGATAAACCTGGTTCCAGCAGCCCCCACCCAGAGCCTGGCTCCTGAATGCAGGCAGGAATGGGTGCTGCCAGGCAGCTCCAGGTCTGTGGGGGCAGCCAAGGGGAAGCTGCACCCAACTCCCAGGGCTGCAGGAGCCTCACCCCAGTTACAATGGAGCCTGTTCAAGGAGCTGGAACATCATGTCCTCGGCCACCTCGGGCCTTTGGCTGTCACCAACCTGGAGTAAACAGATTCTGCAGCAGCAATAAGCTCGTTACCAAGGCCACCGTATTGATCCTGAAGTGTAATTAAAATTCACAGCTCAAGCAGCCCAACTCAACAGGGCAATGGGGGCAGCTCTGAAAGGCAGGACTGGCCTCAGCTTCCGCATCCCGCTCTCTCTGAGGCACAGGACCCGTGAGGGGAGATCAGCTGCCAAAAAACAGCCCAAATCCTCCCCTGTGAGGGTGGGGAGGACCTGGCACAGGGGGCCCAGAGAAGCTGTGGCTGCCCCAGCCCTGGAAGTGCCCAAGGCCAGGTTGGACAGGGCTTGGAGCAACCTGGGAGAGTGGAAGGTGTCCCTGCCAGGGCAGGGGGTGGAACTGGGTGATCTTTAAGGTCCCTTTCAACCAAACCATTCCCAAACTACAGCAGCTTCCTCTTTGGACCTTTGGGCCATCAGCCAAGATGCCCCAGAGTATCCATTCCCAAGGGTTAACGATGCCAGGGAAGCCGGCAGGGATGATGTGGGCAGAGGGGGATGGTGCAGAGTGGATTCCACACTGCTGAGGGTGCCCAAGCCCCTGGAATTATCCAGTTCCTTGGGAAGAGGCTCCACACACCCTGCTGAGGTGGCACCATGATGCTCCTCCTTAGTGGGACTCCCTGACCCTTCTCCCAGCTCCTTACGGATCCAACCCAAGGTTTCACCCAGAGTCTCAGTCTAGGAGACATTCTGGCACAAAGTCCTTCACACTGTGGGCCCTCGGGGCCACCAGCAGGTCCCAGGACAGTCACCTGGAACGTCAGCACCGTGTGCTGAGTGAAGGTGAGCCAGAGGCCCCAGATAAGCAGCTCTGATCAAAGGGCTCAGCAGGAAACACAAGGAGCCCTCTGCAAACGCGGCCGTCACCCGCAGGAAACTCCCGGTGATAAAAACACAGCCAGGCACCAGCAAATCCCTCAGGCTGAGTGCTGAACTCCCACCCCTTTCCTGCTCCAAAATCTGGGATGAGGCACTCACCAACTCCTCAGAGGAACAAAGAGACAGGATCCTCACCTGCGAAGGATCAACTCCAACCTGACCTTGAAAACCCGATTTCCAGAGGAAAATACCCCAGCCTCAACATCCAGCAGGGAGCACAGGAACTCGCTCCAACATTTGCACAGGCTGGAGAGCACAGAGAAAACTGCTCCCAAAGAAAGTATTGTGGTAGGCCGGGCCCCAGCAGAAGATAACCTGGCATTTTGGGCAAGGTCAAAGCAAAACACCGTGCTCCTGCCTCCAGCACTCTTCCCACAGCCCAGACCTGGCTGCTCACATGGGAAGGGGGCTCCCAGGATGGGTGGTGTCCACCCCCACACCATCAAAAGATGACAAGAGATGTTTCTGAAGACTGGGAAGAACGAATATCCAACTCTTCTCCCATCTCCAAAGGACAGACCTAAGAGTGGAAACCCAGCCTCCTTCAGGGATGCAGGGGGAAAAGGGGGAAGCAAAAGCCACAGGCTCTGGCACGTCATTTTGAAGATGCTTTGTGCCCATCAGACCCCCAAAACCTCCTTTCTTCCCACCCTCTGGTTCAACAACTCAATTAAGTGTCTTCTGGCCTTGCCACAGTGCTGGGGCACGGGAACAAGCCTCCCCTCTGGACACCAGGGAGACCCTCCAAAACACCAAAACAATGGGAAGGTCCCAAGAGCAACTTAGAAAAAAAATTAGGATGCTATCTTTTAACACAGCACCAGGAGGGACCTGGCTGCCCCAAGCCCTGGTAATTCATCTCCACTCCAAACACCCCAGTGCTTTTTTTTTCCCCACTTATTACGGCTTTCCTGCAGCACAGGGAAGGCCAGACTCATCTCAGAACATCCACAGAGAGGACAAGGAGCTGTTCAACTCAGCCCAGCCCAGGCACCTCATTATGAGAAGGAAAAGCTGCCATGACAGAGCAAGGAACCAAAGAAGTGAAGATGTGGGCAAAGGAATGAGGAGAGTCAGGTGCACGGTGCCTGCGGAACAGCGGGACAGGAGCTCGTAGTCATGGCCCCAGACAGGCTCACAAAGGCACTGAGGATTTATGAGCAGCCACTCGAAGGAATTAAATTAAAGGGACAGGAAAAAGGAATGGCTACAGGAGCTCTGTCAGGACAAACAAGGGCAGTCTCGTCCCCCTGACAGCCCCAAGGGGAAGGCAGTTTATTATCACCCGGCCTGGCAGAGCTGCAGGGACCTGGGATGAGTCAGGACAGAGCAAAGTGGGGCAGGAAGAGGTCTGTGGGAATGGGCTGTGCAGGGCAGGGATGCAGCCGGCTGCAGCAAGGTCAGCGATCCGCAGGCCACTGCAGACAGCACCAGCGGGAATGATGCTCCAGAGAGGACACTCAGCCCTCTCCAGGGACCAGCAGCTCCCCACAGGCTCCATCCCCCTCTCCCCCAGCTCTTCCCTGCTCCATCTCTGCCACCCCCACACCAGGCAGCAGCCGGCTCGCTGCCACCGCAGAGCTGCAGCGCTGTGCATTAGCATTCCCTGCCACAGCCTGCGCGGGATCCCGCCGGAGCCGGCATCCGCAGGGGCACAGCACCCCCAAACACACCCACCCCGGCCCCACGGGCACGGGGCACCCAACTCACCTCCCCAGAACCACACCGGAGGCTTCAGCCCATCTCAGAGCCCAGCAACGCGGCAGGAGAGAGATCTGTCTGCAGTGTCCGTGTGTCTGCCAGCACCCAGGTGTGCAGGATGCCACCAGACAGTGATGCCAGCGGGACAAGGACACAGAGGGGTGAGGTGACACACAGGGACAGCCTGTGCCAAGCCCCCTGCCCTGCTGCAAGCACAGAGCTGCTCGCCGTGTCCTTCCCACTCCAGGGCACCCCCAGCTTGGCTCGGCTGGGAGTTTAAGGCTCCGCCGACCGGCTGACGTGGATTGGGAAAGCGACTGCTGCCAAGGGCACCTGCAGTCTCCAGGGAGGCAGGAGAGCAGATGCCCAGACGCAGCAGTGGTGGCACACGAGGATTTAGGAGAGCACAACCTGCCCTTGAGCCCTCCCATCATCATCTCCACATCCATGTTTACTAAACCTGGGCAAGCCACCAGCCTCAGCATTCCCAACCTTCCCCAGCAACACCACAGCAGCGGCTGGAGAAGGTGCAAAACTTGGCATCGCTCACCTCTGCCTAAAAACTGCTGGCCAAAGAACCCCCTTGCTCAGACCAAACTGGGGTAATTCTGCTGACAGCCAAATTCCCACAAACTGCAGTGAAAATGGAGCTCTGGCAGAGCCAGGAAATCCGAGCTTTTGGGGGAAAACCACCCCATTCCTCCTTTCACCTCCACTGAGTCAGCCCCTACTTCAGCCTGGAGCTGATCATATTTAATCTCTTAATCTCTTACCTCCTGCTGTTTCACTTTTTCACCTTAAACAAGTCCCTGACAGGAGGAAACAGCAATGTCCAGGGCTGGCTCCCAGCTCCAGGTGTCCCCAGGAAGGAGACACCAACTTCTCCACAGCACCCACGGGGCCAATGTGCTTCCAGCTGCATCCAAATGCTCCTGCAGCTCCTGGGCTGGATGCTGATGGGCTCGCACTGGCACTTTCCCCAAGCTCCAGCACAAGTTAAGGCTCCTCTGAAAAGCCATTCACAGAGAGAAATGGAGCCTGCACTGAGCTTGGCCACATTCCCACCCACCCCATCTCCAAACGTCTCACACAAACTGCATTGGCAAAGTTCAAGGAGCCCAAAAACCCAGGAGGGATTTGCTCCAGCAGCACAGCACGATCCTGCCCATCTCCATGCTGGTAAATCATCTCTCTCCACCATCTCTGCTGGCCTCTGACCATGCCAGCAAGGAGCTCCAGGGCAGCTGGCACAAAAGTCACTTCAACTTGCAGGAAATCAGAAGGGAGTTTTAATGGTTTAATTGCGATCCTGTTCAGAGGCATCAGAGCTGCGGGCACTCAACAGCTTATCTCAGGAGATAATTCTCCCTTCCTTGGTCTTTCATCCTCCTGCCAAGGCCTCTGCCATTCCCCAGCACTCTTTGCAGGAACTAGCCAGGCAAGGAAAACAGGAGCCCAGAGCGATTTGTTCCCTGAGCTCAGCTCAGCAAGCTCCTCATCTCTGATGTTATCAGCTGATGTCATCAGCCTCAAATGTCGTGTGTCGCTCTGGGCACCTTCAATATCCTCACCCAGCCAGGAAAAGCTGCAGCAGTCACGGAGCCCAACCAAGGCTCCTCGTGCTGCACAGCCAGCCATGTCTGCAGCAGAAAATCCTGGGGATACAACATCTCATGCCCCTGAGACACTGCCAAACTTGCCTCTGAGGGTGCTCGATGGATCCCTTTTTACCACAGGCATTTTGGTTCCATGGGATGCTCTGGGATCAGCAGCCTGCTGTCCCCTTGGAGCACTTGGCTGCAGCCTCGTGCTGTTCACCCTGACAGAGATGATGGTTATGAAAAGGTAAAAACAATCCCCGAGTTGGAGCTGTGCTGGAAGAGGCAGATCCCAGCCCCACATTCCTCTGCTCCTTCCTCCAGGCTATGTCCACAGCCCAGATAAACACGGCCTAGTCTCCAACCCCTGCTCCCTGAGAGAGGACACCTCAAATCCAGCTGACCTTCCCCAGGGCTGAGACACCCCCCAATCCCACCCACGGCCAGAGCAGGCAGGAGAGATTCCCCCGGAGAATGAGGACGTTCCCGTTCTCTGTGACTGCTCTGCCTTCGCATCCAGCGCTTCCAGGCGGCTGCAGCCCCGAGGGGAACACAATGTTCAGCTGCACAGATCCGTGCACGGCTTGGAACGTGGATCTGCCTCCCTGACAGGACGGAAACTTCAGCACAGAGCCCGGAGCACAGGGCCAGCTCCGCAGGTCACTGGGGTCCTGCACCCTGTTACAGAGGCAAGGCCAGTGCTCGCCCACCCTGAGCACCCCACAGGTTTGTGGGAGCAGCACTGGGAGATCTCAGAGCTCCTGGGAGGCCTTCAAGGATGGAGGGGCACTGAGGTGACTCGGCAGCCTCTTCCTGAGCCCAAATGTGCTCCCAGCCACACCTCCAACAGAACCCCTGTCCCAAAAAAACTTAATGCTCTGAAAGCTCTCGACCATCCTTCTGAGTGACCCACGGCTGGACTCCAGCTTGCTGCTTCTGATTCTTCCCATATAACCCTGCTTTGTCCCCACTACAAAGCACTGTCACCCCAGGACGAGCGCCCCAGCCTGCCTGTCCCCTTCCCGGGGTCACCCTGTCCCCCTGCACTCCCATGCCACAGCCCCACGGGACCTGCCCTGCCGGTACCAGTGCTCCTCTCACCCCCACTGGTTGTACCCCAGTACAGACCCCTCTCTCCCCAGTACAGACCCACCCCAGTACAGACCCCTCTGTACCCCAGTACAGACCCCTCTCTTCCCTCCCATCCCAAACTGGGCCAGCAGCCCCCTGGCTCTCATCCCCACCACCCCCAGCCCGGACCAGCCCTCTCACCGGTACCAACCTCCCTGCCGGCTACCGACCGGTGACAGGCCCCGCTTCCCAGTTACCGCCAGACTGGACCAGTTCCAGCTTTCCCAGCACAAACCCTCACCTGTGGGGCTGCTCTCCCACGGCCGGGCCACGATCCCCCCCCTCCACAACCGAGGGCTTGTCCCCCCAGCCGGGGGCTGCATCCCCCACCCCAAGCGGGGCCGGTCCGCCCGGGCAGGGGCTGCTCCCACCCCCAGACCGGGGACTCGCACCCCCGCACCGGGAGCTGCTCCCCCGGACCGGGAGCCGATCCCCGCACAGAGCCAGCCCCGCTACCTTCTTGGGGGCCTTGGTGACGGTGGCCATGAAGGAATATTTCTCGGCGTCCTCCACCTCCTTGGCCTGCTTCTCCTCGCCGCCGGCGGGCTCCGGCACCGACATCCTGATGCGGCGAGCAACGCGGGGCGGGCCGCGGCCGCCGGCGGGACGGGACGGGACGGGGCAGGGTAGGGCGAGGCGGGCAGGGGTGGCGTGGCTCGGCTCGGCTCGGCTCGAAGCCCGGCCCGCTCGCAGCCGCCGCTCCCTCACGCTCGCTCGGTGCCGCCGGCGCCGAGGCTGCGGCGGCTCCGGGTCTGCGGCCGCCGCGCCAGGGGCGGGGCCTCCTTACGTCACCGCCCGTGACGTCACCGCGCACCCGCCGGGCAGCCGAGGCCGCGCGGCGCCGCCGGGAGGGGAGGGCGCCCCCTGGCGGGAGAGGAGGGGAGGGCGCTGGGGGGCGGGGATGGGGCGTGGTCGGGGTGGGCGGGGTCAAATTTAGGGTGTCCAGCCCCGGGGGTGTGTCCAGCCCCTGATATTTGGGTGTCCAGCCCTGGGTGTGTGTCCAGCCCCAGATATTCGGGTGTCCAGCCCCGGGTGTGTGTCCAGCCCCATATGTTTGGGTGTCCAGCCCCGGGGGTGTGTCCAGCCCCAGATATTCGGGTGTCCAGCCCTGGGTGTGTGTCCAGCCCCATATGTTTGGGTGTCCAGCCCCGGGGGTGTGTCCAGCCCCAGATATTCGGGTGTCCAGCCCCGGGTGTGTGTCCAGCCCTGGATGTGAGGGTGTCTGGTCCCAGATGTTTGGGTATCCAGTCCCAGATGTGTGGGTGTCCAGCCCCGGGTGTGTGTCCAGCCCTGGATGTGAGGGTGTCTGGTCCCAGATGTTTGGGTGTCCAGCCCCAGATACTCGGGTGTCCAGCCCCGGGGATCTGTCCAGCCCCAGATATTCGGGTGTCCAGCCCCGGGGATCTGTCCAGCCCCAGATACTCGGGTGTCCGGCCCCGGGGGTGTTTGTCCCCAGCCGGTGGCAGCTCCCGGGGCGCCGGGCAGGCTCAGCCCCGCCGGGAGCGCAGCTCGGGGTCAGGGCAGTGCCCTCGTTACCCATTAACGAGCTCAGCGGAGCCACCACGTCCCCGGAGCCACCCGCCCACATCCCCAGACCGGCGTGGGGGTGCTGAGCACTTTTTGAGCCCGGCCAGGGCTTCCTCCCCCGCTCTTCCTCCTCACCGTCCTGCAGCGGGCTCTGCTGGCTCCTGCAGTCCCGGGAGGGTCACAACCAACCTGTCCCCAGCGCCAGGAACACCGAGGGTCCCCATTCTGCACCACGGACCGTGGTCCCCGGCTCGGCAGAGTCCCCACACGGGCTCCAGGGACCATTCCGGGCCCGGCAGAAAGGCCGGGCTCTGATCCCGACCCCCACCCCATCCCCAAACCCCTCACGGGCAACCGGGAAGGGTCCGAGCCCTGTCCCGCTTTCCCTTCCCCAGGGGCGTTCCCTTAAAATACAGACCGGGAAAACATCGGCATGTGGGTTAAAACCCCAGGGAAGAGCGCAGATAACGGTTTTTAACCAAAATCACTTTGTCTGGCCGCAAAACGGCCTCTGGCCACCTAAATCCTGCTGCAGTTCCGTGGCCAAAACCCTGTCCGGGAGCCGCCGTGCCCCGGGAACCGCGGCCTCGGGGTCTTTCCGTCGCTTCTGCCCTGTCAGCAGCTCTGCGGTGCCCGCGGCTGCACTCGGGAGGCTTCCCAGGGTGGGCAGAGCTCTCTAGGGGCACTCGGGGGGGTCTCAGAGCATCTGGGGGGGTCTCCGAGTGCTTGGGAGGTTTTGGGGCAACAGGATGAGCTGGAGATGTCCCAGCCCTGCCAATGCCATAAGCACCGGGGATGTGGGGACCCTCAGGACCCTCGGGGTGGGTGCTGGTTGATCACAGCCTGTGACACTTCAGACCAACCCATGCTTCAGGTCCCGGGAGCCTCTTGCTGGTGCTTTCCTCTCCATCTTTTCCCCCAAATCCCCTTTTTGAAGTACAAACACTCATTTGGGACCCCCAGGGTGCCACCACCCTCCGTGCCCCACTCAATCCCGGGCTGGGGGGTTCTTTTCTGCCTCCCCTACAAGTGCTGAGGGACAGGGATGTAGCTCCGTGTCCTTCCCGGCTGTGGGATTCCAGAGTGGGGGGCTGAGAGCAGGTTTTGCCCTCCCCAAATTGCAGGGAGCTGGGATTGGAGGCTGCCCGGGGCAGGAATCACATCCCTGCTCCCTCACAGGCCAGGAACAGGGTGGGGGAAAGGCCACATGAGGAGCAGAGGGACCCTCCTAGCCCGGACACGAGGGCAGGGACGGAGGGTTTGGCTTTTTCCCTGCATTTTCCAGGTGCTTTTACAGCACATGGAGCAGCCAGGAAAAGTCAGGGATGAGGGATTGTGGGGTGTAAGCACAGAGGGGTGGGCACGGGTGCTCCTCACACCCCTCCAGCAGCCCGGGGTGCTCCCACCTCTGTCCCCCAGCTCTTCCAGAGCTTCAAGCTGCCATCATTCAGCTCCAGCCACCCTCTCCTGTGCTGTGGAGCTCCCGGGAGCATCCCGGAGCATCCCAGAGCACGGCAGGGACTCGCTGCCCTCAGCACCCTCAAAGCCGGGCATGGTGCCCGCCCCTAAGAGCAGCCTCCGGCCTCAAATACCCCCCAAATCTGACCATAATGATCGTGGCACGGATCCAGCACGATATTTATAGGTCCCACTTCCCTGGGAAGGGGATGTGGACCTGGGAAACCCCCGGCTGCTGCTGGGGAGAGGAAGGGCTGGGCTGAGTCAGCTCGCCTCGAGGAATCCTGTTTGTCAGCAAACGAGGCAGCCCTGGCACTCGCCAAACCCTCCCGGATCCCATCCTGCCCTTCCCAGCCCCTGGGATGAGCGATGGGGGTGATCACCCCGCGCACCCCATCGGCCGTAGGGACCCAGGACGGTGTGGAAGCCCCCTGGCATCCCCCTGGAGATGCTGGATCCGCGCAGGAGGAGTGGGATGTGGGGCTCCCCTGCTCCTGGAAAGAGGGAAGGGGAGCAGGGGGAGCGGTGGAGGGGAAGGAAATGCCTCTTCCAGCGCTGTCACTCTAAGCAAAGTGCTCCAGGAAACTTTGCCTCAAGTGTGTTTGCTTTAAACAGCTGCTTCCCAACCGTTCACACAGATTTTGGGGGGCCTCAGCATCAGAGCTGGTGCCTGGAGCTGGGGCAGGAAGGCCGGATGGATCCCTCTGCCCTCATTCCAGTGGCAGTGAACTCCCACAGGGAAGCAGGGCAGGGTAGCACTACCAGGAGTCATCCCCCTGTCACCCCCCTCAGGGACCCCAGGGCTGGGACAGGGGAGTCACAAGCTCCAACCCCCCCTTGCTCCCCAGGCTACACCAAGCTCCATCTCTCTGTTTATTAATAATATTAAATATACAAGTTGTTTTCCATTATTTTCTTTAAATAGAATTTTAAATGCCTTTGTATAAAATATTTCAGGATTTCATTGTATAAAAAAAACCAAAAGAAAAAAACCCCAAAAAAAAACCCCACCCCAAAAACCAACAAAAAACCCCAACCAAACAACAGCAACAAAAAAAAAAAAGGCAAAATAAATCCAACATGGGTAAAGGCAAGTTTTCTCCCCCAGGAGCAGCTCCTCCACAGTGTAAACTGGTGACTTACACCACCAGGAGTTTGGCCCCAGACTTCCTGCTGCATCAGGGCTTTCATCCTGATTTACACCAGTCCCTCGCCCGGGAACCCCCTCCTTCTGCCAGTCATAAATACACATTTATATATATATATATAAACCCCAAATTAATAGTCATGCTTTCTTTAAAAACACTTGGGTTTGTCCATATTTTCATCCTTCATATAAAAATAATACTTGAAACTCCCAGAGCAGCGCAGGCCACACTTCATCCGGGGCTGGAGGGAGCCGTTGGATTTTGGGGCATCTCCAGCGGCTGGTGCATCCCAAACCAGGCTCTTCCCAAAGCCCAGGAGCGGGGCTGAGCCGAGAAGCCCCTGGGTGCCCAGCTGGGCAGTTCCAGCTCTTACACCCAGGTGGATCCCGTCCTTCCCAGCCCCATTCCCTTCTCCAAAGCGCAGTCACCAAAGAAATGGGATCCCAGCGAGGCCAGCTCGCGGCGAGGACCCGGCGAGGGCCACACGGCCCCCCCAGAACACTTGTGCAGGATAAATTTCATCCGCTCTATTAATAAAAAATAAGCCCTAACAACAGGAGGATGGGGAGGGACTGGGACGGTGCCAAGGGTCACCCCAAACCCAGCCCCACGCGGGGACGTGGGCACGGGTGTGCTTTAAATATTCACAGTGTGAGGCTTTGAGCTGCAAGTCAGGGCTGGGTGTCTCAGGACCGGCCCCCCTGGAATTCAGGATGCTCCAGTTGAAGCCTCAGGAAAGGCAGGGTGAAGGGGGCGATGGGTGCTGCTCCAAACCCAGTCTGCTGGGATGGGAGAAGAGCCAGAGGATTTGGGGAGCCGGTCCCCTCCATCTTCACCTTGGCCATGTCCGAGCGGGATCCATCATCCCACAAGCAGCACCTCCATCGTCCTGCTCGGCACCGCAGCGTCACCTCGGCCACCGCTGCCGTCCCGCCAAGGCTGCAGTCACGGTCCCAACGCCTTCCAGCCCTTCACTTCCCGGTGCCCGGGGGTCCCACTCAGGGCACGTCCCCCCATCCTTTTTGTCCCTGCCAGGGAGTTTTTTGCCGTCTCTGGCCGCCGGCACGGGGCAAGGGAAGAGGGAGTGTCAGCATCACGGTGGGATCGCGGCAAGGCTGGCGCGTGGCAGCCCTCCTTCCATCCGGATCCGTCCCCCGAGCAGCTTCACATCCTGCCTGGGGCCCTGGGAAAAGGAGGAGAGAGATGAGCAGGAGCTGAGGCTCTGCCAGGGAGGGCAGCGTGGGGAGAAACACACGAAAACCACAGGAAAAAATACTATGTATATTAAGAAAGTGCCAGTAATGGATTAACGAGCTGCGAAACCACATGCTGGCAGCGCTGGGGCCCAGACCTGCTCCTGCCCGTGTCTTCCCACCCAGAATTTCCCTGCCCATGGCCAAGGTCAGCACTACTGGGGACAGTCCAGAGACACAATATTGTCCTCACAGCCTGGACCAGAGCCCTGCGAGATCCCACCCAGCCCCTGATCACCTCAGAGATCCTGAGTCTCCAGCTCTGAACATTCCCTTGCTCCCTGCAGCGCCCTGTGACAGAAAGATGGGGGGGTTTAGAGCAGGCTCGCCCAGGGTGGGGGTCCCCAAAGCCCCCCCAGGCAGGATTCTATCACACCCACCTCCTCTCTGGCTCCTCGGGGTCGCAGCCTCCATCTTCCAGAGGCCGCTCCAGGACCTGTGTGGAGAGAGGGAAAGGGGGAGATGAGCCCTGGGGAAGGGGAGGCCAAATCTCCCAAATAACATCCTCCCACCACACTCAGCACCACCAATTGTCCCCCAGTCTCTGAATCACGGGTAAAACGGGGCTCAAGCCACACTTGCCAAGACAAGTGGGGAAACTGAGGCAGGAGAAGGATCTTGCTGCCCGGGGAGGAGACGAGGCAGGGATCTTACCCTGGATTTATACTTGTAGAAGAGCAACCCTCCCGTGGCCAGCAGGACGGCCACCACGCTGGCCACCGTAATGTAGATGAGGGGCTCCTGGCGGCCCTCCCTGGCGGGCGGCTCCTTCCTGCGCTGCTCTGCGCCCAGAACAAAGGCAGAGTCAAAGCTGGGCCCGGCCCCGCCGCCATCCTCGGGGCCCCGCAGCCGGCTCAGCCCCCAGCCCCACGCCCTCGCCCTGTCCCTGGGGCTGCCCGGGGCTGGAAGCTCGGGGGCCATCCTGGAGAAGCGGAGCTGTGTGACGGGCTCGGGCGCTGCAGCGGGACGGATCCTGGCTCCCGTCGAGCCAGCGCTGGGCGGTGCTGCCGGAGGGATGGTCCTGAGCCCGCCGGGCTGATCCGGGAGGATGGAGCCTCCCCACTGCTGGCCTGGATCCTGCGGCAGGTGGCCGGTGCCCCACTCCACCAGCTCTCCATCCCCACGGAGGACGGGGATGTCACCCGGTGCCAGGCTCAGCGTCCCGGCCGGATCCTGGAGGGCTTCGGCGCTGCTGGCTGGAGCTGTCTGCTTCATCCCGGGGGCCAACGCCAGCGCTGTGTCACCTACCCCGGCACCCAGGACCTCCTCGGTCCCTGAGCCCCCGTCCGTGCTACTGGGGGGCTGAGATGGGGCCTCTAAGTCAGCGAGGGTGGCATGGAGGAGGCTGGAAGGGACCCGGGTGCTAGCGGGTGCCATGTCCCTGCCAGTGGCAGCAGAGAGGGAGGGCTGGGTGGCAGAAGGGAGGGCAGGGGACAGGCAATTGCAGTCAGGATCTGTCCCCACACCTGAAAGAAGGAGAGAGAAGAGACAGCCGTGGGGTCACCAGCCTCCAAGAGGGGCACAGCCAGCAGATCTGAGGTCGGGGGCACTGTCCCCGTCCCTCCCCGCAGCCCCGGGCAAGCGGGTCAAACAGCCCCTCAAAAAACGGGAGAGCAAGGCAGAGGCAGGGAGCAGGCAGGAGCAGGCAGGGCAGCACGAGGGTGACAAGCAGCGGGTGGGACGAAGCAAACCCGAGTCACCGGGTCCCCTGAGCCGATGGCGATGGGTTATTCACAAGAGACAGGCACGTTTAACGTCCCCCATGGCACAAGGACATGGCACAGCTCCGGCACGAGGGTGGCAGTGAGGCATCTCCTCCATGCAAACACAGCACGGGCGCTCGCGGAAGCGCGGACGGCAGCACAGGGCTCCTCCACCCCGGCAGCAGCGCTCGCCCTGGAGGCTTGGCCAGGGGAAACTGAGGCACGAGGCAGCTGAAGTGGCACAGCCAAGGTCATGCAGCGTGTTGGTGGCACAGCAGTCCCTCCATTTCTCCGTGTTATGCTCCATCCAGCACCGGGGCTTTGAGACAGAGCCGAGCCTGATGCCTCCTTAGTCCCCCTTGGCATCTCTCGCTCGCCTTGCTTCCAGTGGGATTGAGCCCAAACCCCACATTCAAGTGGCAGCCAGCCCCTTCTCCCCTGACACTGATGCAGAGCTCGCCGACACAGGGAAAGGGACCAAGGTGGACACGTGCTGCACCCACGGACACACGGCTCTCGAGGTGCTCCATGCAGGCGAGCCCAAGCCCCCCAGGCTGGCACAGATTCACTGGGCAGAGGCCAAGCCTTGGCATCTCACCTGGTGAGGATCCAGCCTTCCTGGGTCCCGGGCAGGCCCTGCGGTAGACTCGGCTGCAATCCTTCTCAAAAGTCTCCTGGTCCTGCAGCAGCCGTTTGATGTCCTGGAAGAAATCCTTCACCAGCACCAGCATCTCATAGGGGGAGGTGGTGAACTCCTTGAAGCACATCTGTGAGAGCTGGAGGAAGCGCCAGGCTCAGCATCAGCTCCATCACTGCCCCAGTGTCACCCCCACAGATATCACAGTGCTCCCAAGGCGGGATTGGGTGGCTCCTCGTGGTTCCCTGTGTCCATGGACACCCCACCTGGGCTCTACTTCATGGTCCTGCCCATGCACCCACCCCAGGACTCTCTGGACATCCCATTGCACCCCAGGATTCTCTGGACATCCCATTGCACCCCAGGATGAGGACCCAGGCCCAGACCCCACGAGGCTGGCGACACTGTACCATTCTCTCCTCATCGTCCTCCTCCCTGATGCAGGGGTCCACGTTCTCGTCGATGTCCTTGTACATCCTGCGCACTGTCTGCATCTTCCGGGCGTTGGTCGAGTTCTCCTTGAACTCCGTTCTCTCCAGGATCTTGTCCATCAGGGGAAAGGCAGCTTTCACGTAGCAGATGGAGTCGTTCTGCAGGGATACAGACCCACCAAAAAGTGACAGTGGTTACTGGATGGGCATCCCACTCAGCCTGGGGGAAACTGAAGCACGGAGGCACAAAATGCTTTTCTATAACCCAAACTGGGACTTGGAAGCCCCATGGCCAAGCAGGAGGGCCCCTTCTGGGCTGTCTCCTGCAAAGGGAGATGAGAGGGGAGATTGGGGATCTGAGGAGCTCCCACCATGCACCAGCCAGCCCTGCTCCGTGTCCCTTACTGTCCCCAGCAAGAAACCACTCACCAACTGCTTCTTGTCAATGAACTTGAAGGAGACCCTGCCCGGGTGCTGCATCTGGGTGTCAGCCTGGAAGGACAAAGCAGGATGTCACCCCACGTCCCCAGGGACAGCGCTGGGGCTGAGCAGCCCCAGATATGCCATGATCTGGGCACAAAGAGGTACCTGAGACCCTCAAATCCACAGGGCTTGGGGGACTTTGCTCCCATTCCTGCTTCATCCCATCCCATACTCCTCCTCCTCACACGGGCACATGCCTGAGGTCGGTGCAGTGGCAGGAGTGAGCTCAGGATTCCTGCTCCCATCAGGATTTGTACTCCCCGAATCACAGACCTTCTCCTGCCTTTCCCTGCCTGCTCCTACTCCGCCTCTCTTCCTCCTCCTCCTCCTCCTCTTCCTGCCAGCGCCACAGCAGAGCCCAGCCCTGCTTAATTCTCCTCGGGTCTCCCCCGCACCACTCTCTCCTCTAAATCCAGGCTGCGAAAGAGCATCCTGCCGTGCAGGAGGCGGCGGTGACACCAGGGTCACGCATTCCCCGGGATCACATCACACACCGCCGGGCTCCCACACGCCGTGCTGCCGGCCGCCCATGCCACGACCCTTTCCCATGGGGGGAAAAACCCACCCCAACCAAACGCTCTCCCTCCGGGCTGCCATCCCAGGCTGGGAGGGCGAGGGCTGGCAGAATTGCCGGCCGGCAATTCTCCTCCTAGCCTGGGATGCCGTCCCGGAAACAATTGCTCCATTATCCTGCAGGCGCTGGAGCGAGGGCCAGCTCCTCCACCAGCGAGGAGAAGGCTGCAATCCCCAGCAGGAAAACCACATCTTCCATTCAAACCTGCTCCGTCCCCTTTCTCCCACAAACACGGAGCCAGTTTTAATCCCCGGGCGGAGAGCAAAGGCTCCGGGGATGGGGAGTGCAGAGAGGGCTCGGGCAGAGGAAGCCGAGCTCGCTCACAGCGGCTCCTGGCCCCGCAGCTCGGTGGTTAAAAGAGGAAGAGGTGAAGCGAGCCCGGACACGGCGGTTACACAGAGCTCGGAGCGCAGCTCTCGGGAACTCGGAGGCGCCGTTCCCGTCTCTCGCCCGCACACCCCTCTTGCTGCAGGCAGAATTTAATCTGCGACAACCCTGCAAATCCCTGCGTGCCCCCGATTCCCGCTTCTCCCCTGAACATCCGCGTGATTCCCCGCTCGGAGGTGAGCCAAGGGCCACGGAGGGAGAGACACGGCCCCGGCAGCTGTATCCGATGGGGCCGGGGGTGGCCGCGCTCCGGGGCGGCTGCCAGCACCCAGAGCTGCCCACGGGCCACACGGGCTGACGGCCCCATCGCCCAGCCCGGCCGGCTCCATCGCCCGGCCGGGCCCCCCTCGCTGCCTGCCACCCACCCACAGCCCCGTTGCCAGCCCAGCTTCCAGGCAAGCAGCTGGACTCAGGAATGCAGCCGGATTCCTCCGCTTAACCCCTGCGCAGCCGCCCAGAAAACACCACAGCCCGCAGCGCCGGCCCCTCCGCTGCTTCCCCAGCGCCCCTGCACCCACCCAGCCTCACTCCCGTCCCCTTCCCGGCCTCGCTCCTGCTTCCGTCTCCTCTCCTTCCTCCTGTCGTCACTTTTCCATGGCTACCATCGATAAAGGCACAGCATCTGTCACCCCCCGGTGCCCACTTGTCCCTTGTGCCCACGGATGCTCAGCTCCTGGGTACCATCGCTTCACCAGGGGAGTTGAAAATCGCCCGATTTCCTTATTTCAGCCCCAAATAAGAGCTGGTTTGTGCCCGTCTGGCCCCAAAGGAGCCCCCATCCTACAGCACAACCCCATGAGGGCACTCACCAGCTCCTCCAGCTCGTCCAGGTGACTCTTCGTGATGATCTGCTGGCAGTAGCTGTTCTGCTCCGTCTCATGGATGCGGAGCAGGAGGAGGAGGAGGAGGGACGACAGCAGGGAGCAGCGGAGCTGGCACACCTGAGCACGACACGGGAAAACCTTGAAGCAGGGATAACCCACACGCACGCCAAGCCCCCTGCCCCTCTCCACCACCCCCCAGCGTGACCACCTCTGTGGTAGCCGGGGCTTGGCCACGGTCCAGCAGGATAATCCCGCTGTGGTCCAACCCCATGCCTATCCCCATCCTGCTATTTTTAGGAGCACCAGGTCAGCAGGGAATTTCCCAAAGCCCGGTGACACAAGCCTGGAAGTGGCTCTTGGCCACCTCCACATTCCGATCCAGCCCCTCTCCCCTCTTCCACACCATTTCTCCGTCTCTCCTGCAAATCTCCTCCTCCGCCCTGGATCTCCAGAGCCCATCTGACACACTGACCCACCCATCCCCAAAAATCCTCTTCCCACCCTCCAGACCCCCCCAGCTGCACCCGCCGGGCTCTTTCCATGCAGCAGCTCTGGCCTCGTCCCAAATTTCCCTCCCAATCCCCCTGCAAAGGAGCGGGGAGGCCCCGATCCGTGGCGGGACCCCGGTGAGAAACGGGGCTTGTCCCAGAGCCAAGACTGCCGAGGTGGGGGCGGAGGGGACCCTCGGGTGGGTGTGCACCCCCATCTCCCGGGGCACCGGCAGGGAGAGGGTGTCCCGGTGATGGGTGGGGGGGAATTTCCCTTGGATGATGTCCAGGAATCCTCCCCTCTTGTGAAACTCCAAGATGCCGCCCGGGCCACCGCCGAGATGTGGCCACGGCTGAACGGAGCCTCACCCCGCCGGGAAGGGCTGGGGACGGGGCTGGAGCCGAGGCTGGAGCCGGGAATGGGGCTGGAGCCGGGGACCGGGACGGGGACGGGGCTGCAGCCCGCGGGTCCGGGGGTGGAACCGAGGACCGAGACGGGGTTGGAGCCTCATCGCGCAGGTCCGGGAATGGAGCCGGGGCTGCAGCATCCCCCCGCCGGGGACGTGGCTGGGGCCGGGGATCGTGGAGTCGGGGCCTCCCTACGCCGGGTCCGGGAATCGTGCCGGGGCCGGAGCCGGGAACCGGGGCTGGAGCCGCGGCTTCACCCGGCGGGTCCGGGGCTGAAATCGCCAACCGAGGCGGGGCCGGAGCATCCCCCGCCGGGAACCGGGACCCCCCGAGGAGGGGACCCACCACGGGGACACGGGGACAATCGGAGCTACCGCTCCCGCGGGGACCCCGCACAGGTGGCAGCGGGCGCCGGGTTGAGGGGGGTCTCCGCGGCCGTGGGTAGCGGGAGGGGCCGCCGTACCTTGGCTCCGAGGCGGGGCATGGGGGCTGCCGTGGGGCCGGGGCCGGGCGGAGCGGGCGAGACAGCAGCAGCGGCGGGGCCGAGCGGGGCCGGGCTGAGCCGCCGCCGCGGCCGCGCTCCCCTTTATAGCGCCGCGGCAGCATGTGGTTTATGAGAAAGCGCTGGCGGGCGGCCAGGCCCCGCGGGGCTCGGGCCGGGCCGGCACCGGGCGGGCACCGGGCGGCACCGGTGGGTCCCATGTGCACCGCTCGGCTCCCATCGCAGCCTCTCAGGTCCGATCGGAACCGCTCGGGTCGGGCTGGAACCGCTTGGGTCAGATCGGAACCGTTCGGGTCGTTCGATCGGTTCGGCTGGGCAGCGTTGGGATCGAATCGGCACCGCTGGGATCGAATCGGCACCGCTCGGGTCGGACCGGAGCCGCTCGGTTCCGATCGGATTGGCTCGGTTTTACTGGAACCGGGTCGGATCGGCACCGCTCGGCCCGGGGCTCCGCGTGTGTGACCCCCCCATCATCACACGCACACGCGGGTGTGCTCCTGCCTGGGCACACACACACACACACACACACACACACGCGCGCGTCTGCGTAGGTGTGCACACGCCAGGGACACACACCACCCCTGCGTGTCCCTGGTCACCCCGGGCACCGGTAGCCATGGGTTCACACACAGCCCTGAGCCTGGCACACGCGTGTGCTCACTTCTGGGCACACACACACATGGAGATGCACACACCAGGGACCCCTAGAACGTGCACATGTGCACACTCACCCCTCGTGTGTGTGTATGGTCACCTCTGGGCACTTGTAGCCATGTGAACACACACACACGACCCCCCTGGGTGTGCATGGACAACCCTCAGAACGTGTCCATGTGTGTGCACACACACACAGAGCTCTGGGCCTTGCACACGCACACCTTCACACTCATACACACATATGGGCACATGCCAGGGATGGACACCCATCAGAACACGCAGGGATTGATGCATCAGCAAGGGTGTGCATGGACAGATCCGTGAGCACTGATCAGCCCTCGTGTGCATGGACAGATCCACCTGCACAGGCAGATCCACACGCAGGGATGTGCATGGACAGACGTCTGCACACATGTGCATGGATACATCCACATGGACATGGACAGATCTGTGTGCATGGATGGATCCACATGAGCAGAGACTGATCTGAGTGCATGGATGGGTCCACATTTGCACAGGCAGATCCATGTGTCCATGGATGCATCCATGTGTGCACAGATGGGTCCAAGTGTGCACGGATGGATCCACATGTCCATGGATGGGTCCAAGTGTGCACGGATGGATCCATGTGTGCACAGATGGGTCCAAGTGTGCATGGATGGATCCATGTGTGCACAAGCAGCTCTGTTTGCACAGGTGTGCAGAAGGGATCTGTGAGTGCGCAGACAGATCCATGCACAGGGAAGTGCACACTCGGATCCGTGAGGGGCCAGATCCAGGGCCAGCAGAGCCCCATTCCCAGCTTTGGGATTTTCCTCTCCGCTGCCTGTTTGCTTTCCAGGCGACTGGAAGCGATTAGTGGCCACGAGGTGATCCATGGCAGTGCCAAGCGCTCGGCACTCTGACAGGAAACAAAAAGCAAACCACTCCACAAATGCAGTGGGATGCAGCTGCAGCAGGGGATGGTGACAACGGGGCCACGTGTGTGGGTGACAGCCACCACATCCGAGCTTTGAGGGACCAGCAGGATCTGCTCCCCAAGGCAGGAAACGCTGCTGGGGTTGCAGGAGCTGCTGAGGGGTTTTCTTGGAGCTGAGAGCTGATCCCAATAGTGAAGGGCTGGGATCAGGGACCTGGCAGAGGAGTTGGGGAAGAGCTGGGAGCCAGCTGGAGTTGGGGACAGCAGTGACAGCCCCAAGATAATATCGGATTTGCACCAGCGCGTGGGTGCCACGGGTCTTGTCACCCCACAGTGTCCCTTAGCAACAGCAGCAGATAAACATCAGAGGGTGCTGAGGGTGACGGGCCAGGGAGGGAGGGCGCTGGGTGAGAAACCGTCCTCCCGAAATAACCCCTTTCTCCCCAAAATGGTGAGAAATTATCCACATTTGTCACCGCGAGCTATTCTGGGAGCCTCACAGCCCTCACGGTGGGAGGACACCAGGGTGGACACCCAGGGACACAGGGGGTGACGCCAGCACTGGGGGTGACTCACGGGGACCCCGTGGCAGCGCGTGAGGCCCTTTCACACCGGCTGAGAGCATGGGCTGCTCATCTCCCGCACACTCACTGCCCTCCGCTTGTGGGGACCGGAAAAGTGTCACATGCTGGGTCATGGGACACGCTATGGGGCAGCAGGACAGGGGGACAGAAGGAGCAGGATGGAGGGATGGCAGCATGGAGGGACGGGTTAATATTAATCCGCCTCGTGCATGACAGAGGGCGAGAGCAGCATCCGCCTCTTTTTTTTTTTGGCAGGGAAGTGGCTTTTGCCCCTCCTCCCTTCCCAAACCTGCCGAAATCCCTGAGTCACGGGGCAAAAATGGGGCTGGTGGCAGAGGTGACAGAGGTGGCAGCAGCTCCGTGCTCACACCGCAGCCAGAAAAATTGGGGGAGGCAAAATTTAAGCCGGTTGTCCCTCTCCCAGTCGCAAACTGGGACCAGTGGCACTGTCACCATGCAGGAGTTACCCCTCTCCCCCCACACTGTCAGCCATGGGGGAAAGGTGGGGTGAGGCTGTGGGGCTTCCTGAGCATCCCGGGGTCCCCATGGCTGCTGGACCCAGCACAGAGGGTGCAGAGCTGGAGCCAAGGCAGTGCAGGATGATCCCGACTCCAAAGGGCCTGGAGCAGACACCAGCACCATCCCCACACAGCCACATCTCCACCATGGCCAAGGTTAGAGCATCCCTGCACCTCCTTCTCCTGCTTCAGTGATTCCCTCTCTTCCCATCCCCTGTGGGAGTGGGAGCAAATCCCAACCAATCCCTCAAATTGAGGGGGCTTTTTCCAGCCAGCAAGCCCCAAAGCCGGGATAAAACCTACAGCATGTCCAATCCCCCCAGCTGCGTCCTAAACCCAGCCGCGGGCTGCCTCTCTGGAGAAAGTTATTTCCAGCAGGAAAATGTTGCAAGGTCTTAATCAGTTCCTTCCCGGTGATTCACCGTAGGGCCAGGATGCTCTCCCACAGTCTCCTGGGTGCTGCAGCTGAGCCAGGGCTCCGCCAGCACGATCGGAGCCGGAGCGATGTGTGCCCAGGCTGGAAATCCCCGTGGGAAGGTCCCCAGCCAGTTCCTTCAGGAGTAGAGGAATGTGGGTTGGAAGGCACTTCCCCCCCAGCCCGCTGCCGGTGGGGAGGGACTCAGGATGTCACCATGAGGCTGGAGCCTCCATCCCACAGCAAATTCCCCGCTTCCTCCCCTGCATCCCTCTCCCGCTGCCCGCTCCGCACTGGGACACTCTGGGACATCCCACCCAGCCCGGGGGGGATCTCAGGGTTCCCCCAGCAGCAGCCCCCTCACCACAGGGTCAGCACCCACGGGAGCAGAGCCCTGGCCGGATCCCGGCACAGGGAACGGGGCCAGGCTGGGAGCGAGGGAACCGCAGGGTCAGGCTGTGTCCGGCGCCTGCGGAGAAATCCCTGAGCAGAGTTATCATAACCCAGGGTCCGGCCGTCCCCAACCACAGAGGCTCCCGGGGGACCTGCCACCACCCCCAGCACGTGCTCGAGGGTCCTTGGGCACAGAGAAAGCCCAGCCCTGGCGTCAGGGAGGGGCGCCCATGCCAAGGGGGGGCAGTGCCAGGTGGTGAGGGGGGACCAAAGAAGGGTGACAGCCCCACGTGGGTCACCGGCGTGTCCCCAGCCCTCGTGGCTGCGGCTGAGTCATGTCAGGCTCCAGCTCCACTCCTCCCTCCACTGAGGAATGCGGCCAGAGCCAGAGCCAAAATCCATCCCAGGCAGCTGCCCACCGGCACCCACAGAGTCTGGGGGAGATTTAGGGGACAGGGGCAGGGGGTGCCAGCAGCAGCAGCAGTTTTGGGGTGGCAACAGGATGATGCCCACCCTGTGGCATGTCCATGTGCTCGTGCTCCAGGGGACTCCCCAGCACCCCCAGTATACCCTGAGCAATGGTTCTGGGGGACTACAGCACCCACTGTGCCCCATTCCCTGCTTGGCATCACCAGGAGCTCACGGCACAGTGCAGTGAGGATCCAGCCCTGGCACCCTCCTGCTCAGCCTGGCTGGAGCCGAGAGGGTCCTGGCCCATGGTGGGGGTCCAGGGGCTGTGCCAGGAGCAGCTGGGACACAATTTGGGAATGCCCCAGGGAAGCCGGGGTTCAGCACCGTGCTGGGGGAACCGGCAGCACCCACCTGGGGGGTTCCTGTCTGTCACCATGGCCAGGACCAAGGTGACATCCAAGCATGCCAAACCCTTACAGGGATGCCACAGCTCTCAGAGCGTGTGACGGATGGAGTCAGCACCGTCCCTGCCCTCAGCACGTGTCTGAGAGACTAAACCCCCACTTTCACCCCCCAAACTGGGAATGTGATCCCCACACACGTCCAGCTCCAGGCTGATGGGATGCCAGCCCTGTGCCACCCACCGACCCACACGGGGCTGGAGCGGGTGTTTGGAGCACCGAGGCCGGGCCGTGGAGCGGCTGCCGGGGCGTCGCAGGGAGGGTCCGGAGGCAGAACAGAGGAGCTGTTTGTGCTCCCGCCGGGGCCGCTTGTTTATCGGCAGCCGGAGCTGTTTACATCAGCCACTGGCCGCGATCTCCGCCACCGACACCCAGACGTGGGGCCCCAGCCCCGGCTGCACCCCCCGGTCCCCAGGTGCCGGCGGGGCTTTGCTGGGAAGGGGGGGAAGCAGGGATGAGGGCTGAGGCTGAGTCACGGCCTTATCTTGCTCCACACCCGACGGCAGGATCCGGCCCCGGGAGCTGCTGAGCTCCTTTCCCTGCTTGCACCCATCCTTGAAACCCAGAGGACCCCCGGCCCTAAGGGACATCCCTGCCAGCCCAAGGGACACCCTGGGGGACAAGGACTGTTCTCACAGGGCACAATGGGGCTTGTGGCCATCATCTTCCTCACTGCGGATGGAGGGGGTCAGAGATGGGCAGACAGAGGGCTGGACAGACCCCAGCAGAGTGTAACCTCCATCATTCCATCCCCTGATCCCTGAGGGGCAGCTGGGGGCTAACAGGGAGAGGAGGGGACAGCAGTGCCTTTCTTGCTGGGGAAGGAGCCCTCGCCTCCCAAAAGGAAGCAGCTCCTGCCAGGAATTCGAGGCATTACTCAGCTCGCAGCCATGGATCAGCTGTTTGGCTGCTCCGAGCCTGTTTTTCATTAGCAGCAGTGATTTTTAGCACCGTGGAGCTGCTCCTCCCTCCTGCCAGCAGCTCCGGGACGGCCTTGGAGAGCTGGAGCCCTACCTGGCAGGTGGGATGTGATGGCAGGTCAGGGATGCCAGGACTGGATCATCCCTGATAAACCTCGGCTGTCGTGGGAGGTGTCGGTGGCTCACCTGAATCCAGGCCTTTCCCGTGGCAGGGATGAAGTTCAGGCAGGTTTTTGAAGGGATGGTGGCTCTGAGGAATAGGATTGTGGCTCTGCCCCTGGATTCGCCCCTTTCCCATGGGAGGGATGAAGTTAAGCTTGGGTTTTGGAGGAATGGAAATTCATTCCTCCTTCATGGGGGAGCTGCTTGTGGCTCCACACCTGGATCCATCCCTTTCCCAGCACAGGGATGAAGTTCAGGCTGGTTTTTGAAGGGATGGAGCTCCTGGGGGAGCTGCCAGTGCCAAAGGACACCCACGCTGCCCCCCTCAGCTGTGCTCTGGCTGGGGCCAAGGGGTTCATTTTGGGCTGAAAACATGAGATTTTGACTTTGCAAAGGCTGGTGGGGGTAGGGTGGTGAGAAGGGGGTGAAGAGGCGTTTGGGGGGGTCACAAAGTTCTCTCCAGCCTCGCACTTCTCCAGCTGAACGCTGCACTTGGGAAGGGGCTGAAATCCACTCAGGTTTACTAAACTCATCTGTTGGGCTCTGGAAAGCCAAATAAATGCAATACAAACATCAACCCCAACCTCCTGCTTCCAGGCAGCCCAGGTCAGGCGTCACGGGAAGGGACACATCAGGATGGAGCAGGGACAGAGCCGTGCTGGCATCTCCTGGTGCAGATCCAGCATCCCCATCCCGCTGCTCCCGCCGCTCCCACGCTCCCGGCCAGCGCCGATGCTAAATCCGGCCTTTCCCATCTCCCTCACAGCTGGACGAGGAGCTCCCGTGTCCATCTCGGTGGCCTCATCTCCACTCCCAGGGGACATTCCCCATCCTCTTCCCCCCACTCGTCGCAATCCCATCCCATGGCAGAAGGGAGCGGAGCAGCTCGCAGGGATGGGGTGAAACGCCTCCAGCTGCTTGTGTGCGATTGGAGACTCGGATTTTGGTGTGCTTGCTGCTTTCTCCAAGGAAATAAATGATCCTTCCAGCAAGTGGAATAATTTTCTTAACTTCATTTTTTCCACCTACAATTCCTGAAGTGCTAAAATGATGCTATGCCATGGAGCTCGCCTTTGGAACATCAATGCCAGCTTCTGCAGGGCAGCTGCAGCTTCACGATGGCTTGCCTTGTTTTATCTTTGCCTTTTGTTTCCTCAGATGCCTGTTCCTTCCATTTTCCTGCACCTTGAGACCCTGCTCATCCAGGGATCAAAAGCCCCACCCAGCTCCGGGCAGCGTTGGTGCTGTGGATGCCAGGCGGTGGTTTGAGAATTGCTGGAAAGTTTTATTTGTGCAAAACTGGTCAGAAATAGGGTGCCACAGCAGTCTGGGGGAGCTGCAGCCGTGTTTAGGGCAGGAGATGATCCGGGATAACCAGGATCGCTCTGCTCCCGGCCGACAGCAGCGCGTGTGCCCGGGGGCCGCTCGTGCACCTACGCCAAGAGCATTGGATCATCCCCGGGACAGCACAAACAACCTTCAGCCGCCACCAGAAAAACACAGGCTGATGCATCTTGGCTTGTGCTGCTGCGCCTCCGCCCATCATCCCGCCCGGCAGCCCCGCGGCCCCGGGATCGCCGGCACCGCGGCTGCTCCGGCCCCTCGGAACCCTCGGAGCAGCCGCCATCCCGACAGGGAGGGGGGGAATGGTGCCCAGAGAGGCTGAACAGCAAGAAAATGGGATAAAAAACCTGCCCGGGCTCCTGCGGCCCCAGAGAGGGGGCGATGATCAGGGGAACCTCACCTGGACCCTGAGTATGGGGCACCTTCCACGTGCTTGCAGGGGGAGGATGCGGGATTGGGGCAGGGATGCAGGATTGGGGCAGGGATGAGGGATTGGGGCTGAGATGAGGATTGGGAACAGGATGCAGGATTGGAGCAGGGATCCAGGATTGGGGCAGGGATGCGGGATTGGGGTGAGGATGTGGGATTGGGGCCAGGATGCAGGATTGGGACCAGGGCACTGAGTGCATCCAAGCCATGGAGAGTCAACAGCTCCCGGCACAATTCCTCACACCCAGAGGAATGTAATGAGCCCAAGATCTTGGAAAGGCTCAAATTTGGGGTCTGAGATGCGCCAGACAGGTCCCAGCTCCACAAGGAGAGCACGAGGCAGAGCCGTGCCACCCCAAACTCATTTCCAGCCATGGGGAAGGGGCTCCAGAGCTCTCCCCCACCCAGCAGAGCTGCAGGGTCAATCTGCTGCTGCCACCCCCGCTGCAGCGCTCCTAATTAGGGATAATCCATCAGGATTTCATCCCATGGCTGCTGCTGCCACATCTGGAAGCTGGTGTGGGCTGCTCGTAGCTGTGTGGTATTTCCAAGGAACCACAGGACTTTTCCATCCTCTTTTGATTAGCGTGTGCTTCCCGGCCCAGAGCCCCAGGCAGGGCCAGCAGCCCCGCGCTCAGCCAGGGACCCGGGGCACGATATCCTCAGAGGTCCCCAAGCAATTGTGGGCTATTAAAACTCACGATGGCCCCGTGGTTGGGCTGTGCCACCCCCTGGGGACAGCTCAGCTGCTGGTGGAGGGCGGTGGCACAGCAATGGGCACCTGGCTCCTGGCAGAGATCCTGCTTCCCAAAAAGAGCCCCAGGGTGGGACAGCTGCAGGAATTGCCCCGTGTCCTCTGAGGCTGCACCAAATGCCAGGGCTGACGGTGCTCCACAGCCTCTCCCCAGGGATTGAGGAGCCCCTGAGTGTCCCTGTCACCCCTTCCCTGGGAGCACCCCTGCAGAGAGGACACTGTCACCCAGCAGGTGGGACAAAACCCCCAGGAGCTACTGACTCTCGACTCCCAGCCTCCCAACAGGTCCCTTGCGCTGTCCCCGTGTCCCCAGGCCCTGCCCAGCCCCGCTCCCGGCCCTGCAGCAGCAGCTGCTCCGCCACATCTGGGGCTGATTTTGAGAGCGAAGCCGCGCTCGCCCCTGCGATGCCGAAACCGCGCCGGGAGCGCCGGCAGGGGCAGAGGGAGCAGCCCGAGGGCTGGCTCAGGATGTGGTGGCTTGACCGGGAGGAAAGTGGGGCTGGAGGGGCAGCGAGGGCCCCGAAACTCCCTCCCCTCCAGCGCTGGCCAGAACCGGCTGTGGCCCTGGGGACGGGATTACGCCGAGCCCGAGGCATGTCCTGCGGCGAGCCCAGCGCTCCATGACCTCACCACCACGTGCCTGCGACCAGGAAGGAAAAGAGGAAACTCTACTTTTTTTCAAGAATAACTTTTGCCCGAGCTTTTCCTCGGGGTGAGAGTGTGACCCGTGGCCAGCACCACTCACCCTTTCCACGAGAGCATCACTCTGGGGTGACAGCGGAGCCTCGCATGCCACACCCATCCCAGGATGCGGGGAGGGACACGAAGAGCTGCAATCCACCTCCCCAAATCCCCCTCACCTCGTCCCAGCAGCACAGCCACCCTGGTCGTGGTAGGGGTTGTCACCCACGGGTGATGCACCCCCCACCCATTGCACATCCTGGGTGTCTGTGGAGGATTTGAGTCCTTCTCTGGGAAACTCGGGCAGAGGAAGATGTGCCCAGGCTCATCAATGCATCGAAACTGCCTGTGGTTTCCACATGGGTCACATCCTCCTTCTCCCTGCCCTGGGTGATGTCCCCAGGGGTCAGATCCCCAACCCTCGCCAGGGCTGGAGCCACCAGGACGAAGGAAGGGAAACGTGAATTAAAAATAATGGAAATATTAAGAAGGGCACAGGCCTGGAATGGAGCCCATCCCAGGGATGCAGCCCAGCTCCAACTCCAGGGCTGGATCCCACCTCCATCTCTGCAGCTGGATCCCATCTTGGGGCTGGATCCCATCTCCATCCCTGGGGATGGATCCCACCTTGGGGCTGGATCCCATCTTCATCCCTGGGGCTGGATCCCACGTCCAGCCCCAGGATGCAGAAGTTCCACCTGGCTGCAGCAGAGACCAAGATGGGATTTGGAGCAGGGACAGCTTGGTTATCCCAAGCAGCTGGAAACACTGAGAAAAGCTCTTCTCCCTCGGAAAGGGAAAAGCAGATCCAGGGGGATGGATCTGCCCTTTCCCTGTGAGGGGCTGCGTTTGGAGGTGTCCAGGCAGGTGTTTCACGTGCCAGAGTCACAGCCCCAGGATGCTGCTTTTGGGTTGTTTTCTCCTGATTTTCACACATTCCAGCTGGGCCAGGGATGTTTGGCTGAAGGAGGGATGTGGGACTTGCCAGGGGTCTCGGGAATTTCCCTGCCCCCCAGCAGGGGGGAGACCCATGGAACCACCCCAGGGAGGAGCAGCACTGGGCACCCCAATCCCAAAGCACCTTCGTTAATGGGGCACCCTCATTAATGGGACACGCCAATCTCAGGGCATCCTCATTAATGGGGCACCCTCATTAATGGGACATGCCAATCTCAGGGCATCCTCATTAATGGGGCACCCTCATTAATGGGACACGCCAATCTCAGGGCATCCTCATTAATGGGGCACCCTCATTTATAGGGCACCTCATCTTCAAGGCACCCCCATTTAAGGTACACCCTTGTTTTTAGGGTCATCCCACCTCCATGAGAGCCTCATTAACAGGGCAACCTCATTAATGGGGCAGCACCATTAATTGGGGACCTTCACTTCTGGGGTACCCTGGTCTTCAAGGTGTCCTTATTAATGGGGTGCCCTCATCTCTGGGGCACCCTCATTAATGGGGCAGCCACATTAATTGTGGGGCCTCACTTCTGGGGTGCCCCCTTGTCTCCAAGACACCCTCATTAATGGTGCACCCCATTAACCAGGCACCCTCATTAATAGGGCAGCTCGATTCAGTGACCCCTTCCAGGACAGCCACCCCTCCCCTGACATCCCCCCCTGTTTTGGCAGCCCCACGAGCGCTGCATCCCCACGGAGCATCCCATGGGAATGGGGCTGGGTACCCCAAAGGCAGACAGGGCGTGCAGGGGGTGGGTGGGGGGCACCCATCACCTCTCTGCCCCCCCAGTCTGGGAGCTCCAGGCCTGGCTCTGGGCTTGCAGAGCCGGAAACCAGCTGTGGTTTGGAAGAAAAGAGGAAAAACTGAGTTTTCCTCCTCTGTAGGAATGAGACGGAGGGAAGGAGAAGCGGCTCTGGGTCCTGGAGCCGTTGCTGGACTTTCCTCCCTGGGGGTGGATTTTATTCAGCTGATACAAACGATATCTGGGGCTTTTTTGATTTTGGTTTCCTCCCGGCAACGGGTGGAGATGAGTCAGAAATCCAAAATAAAGATAAATAAGTTTAAAAATAAAGGGAAGCAAAGGCGCAACTCCCACCCCACTTGTAAATAAACCCCGGAGCTGCTGCGTGGAGCTGCAGAGGCTGCAGCCAGAGCAGGGACCCCGGGAGCTGGGTGGGTCCCAGGACGGGTCCTGAGGGATTTTGGGGTGCTGGCTCCGCCGGCTCAAGGCTCGGTGATGCTGGGGCGCATTCCCTGCCCCACATCCCCGCAGGATCACGCAGGGAGCTGCGGGAATGCCCTGCCTGGGTTGTGGTTGATATTCCAGGAGTTTGGATCCCGGAGCGGGATTTTGGCAGGGTGCTGGGTTACGCAGGCTGGAAAGGAGCCGGCTCTTCCCAGGACCCGGCGAGATTTAACCCCTCCGTGCCCACCCCGGGGTGCCTGCCCGACACCCCCGCTCAGCCCGGTGCTCCCGGACATTTCCGTGCCCCAGGAACGCCCTGGGAACGTCCCGGCAGGGATTTGGGAAGAGCCAGCACGGCTTGGCCAGACACGCTGCCCGCCGCTGCTCCTCATCCTCACCGCCACCGCAAACCCCACCGAGCCCGGGGGGCTCTGCCGGGTGACCCCGGGGCCGCGGCCACCGCTGGATCCCGAGCCAACATCTGGGCAGCGCCTCCCGCAGCTCCCTAATGAAGGAGTTCATTAAACACCTCGCGGCCCTGCGGCACCTCCAGTGACGCTCCTTGCGGCCCCAAAATTCCCACCACGGCCGTCGGCGCTGGGTTTTGGCAGGAGCAGCGCTTGCTCGGGCTGGAGTTGAGCCGGCTCTTGCCGGGGCAGCGCCCTCGCCCCTCGGGCCAGCCGGGATCCGGCTCAAATCCATCTTCCCGGAGCCTTTCCCCTTCCCCGGGTCCCCCGTGGGCGCTGCTGGGTCCTGGGCGCCCCGGGACCCGCGGTCCCCGATTCCAGTCCCGGCCCTCCCTGGAGCCGTGGGATGCTGCTGGAGAATTATAAACAAAAGAGGAAAAAAAACCCAGCAAAATAACAAAATAAAAGCAAACAAAACAGCTCTAAGGGTGACAGCAGGGATGCATGGAGCGTCCACACGGGATGGGGTCCGGGATGCCAGGGGGCAGGGATCTCCTCTCCCTCTGCCCCATGGACCTGGGTCCTTGTAGTTCCACCACCCTGGAAGCAAGAAACAGCTTGTATTTTATTTTATTTTATTTTATTTTATTTTATTTTATTTTATTTTATTTTTATTCTATTTCACTCTAAGCTTTTATCCTTTATTTAATTTTATTTTGTTTATTTTATTTTATGTATTTTATTTTAGTTCATTTTATATATTTTACTTTATTTCATTTCACTTATTTTATTTATTAAATTTAATTTCGTTGTGTTTGTTCATTTTATTTTACTTATTTTATTTTATCTTATTTATCCAATTTCTCTTCTATTTCATGTATTTCATCTTATCTTTTCTCATTTTATTTACTATACTTTATTTTATTTTATTTTATTTTATTTTATTTTATTTTATTTTATTTTATTTTTTTATTTTACGTCACCCCCAGGATCCCCCAGGTGTCACCCACTCCATCACCCTTTGGAAATGGGAGAGGGGAAACAAATCAGCCTCCGAAGATGTCACTGGGGGGTTGGGGAAGCCAAAAGGCTAAAAAAGCTCCATGGATTTTGTGCTGTTCCTCTGAAGAGAACGGGATCAGCAGCCGGGAAAACCAGGATAAAGCAGAGCAAGGTGGGCCAGGATGGCCCAGGGCTGCAGAGCCCACAGCAGCAGGCTCAGGGCTGAGATTCCAAGGGGTTCTCTTGGGGTCACTCCAGGATATTCCCAGGGAAGGGAGGGGTTTGGTGGCAGCGCTGAAATGGGACCTTCAGGAATGGAAGAGGAGGTGCAACACCCAGTGACACAAAGGGACCTTCAGGGTGACCTGAGACCGGCAGAGTGCTGGGGACACAGCAGGGTGACAGGGACCAGCAGAGTGCTGGGGACACAGCAGGGTGACAGGGACCAGCAGGACGATGGGGACTAGTCAGGTGATGAGGACCCAAAAGGTTGATGGGGACCCAGTATGGTAATGGGGACTAGGAGGGTGACAGGAAGCAGTAGGGTGACAGTGACCCAACACAGTGATAAGGATCAGGAAGGTGCTGGGGACCCAGCAGGGTGACAAGGACCAGCAGGATGATGGGGACCAGTAGAGTGACATGGGACCAGCAGGGTGACAGGGACCATCAGGGTGACCATGCCAGGGTGACAATGCCAGGGTGACCATGGAGCAGGGACAGACCAAGCAAGGTGTGCAGGCAGGATGACAGCAAGGTGACACCAAGCACCCCTCGGTGTTTTCCTGTGTCACCCCAAAACAGCGTCTGAGCCCGGCAGCTGTGACACTTGGGACATTAACTTGTCACTGTCACCAAGGAGATCCCGCGGAGGGCAGGACGGGTGGATCCGGGCATCTCTGAGAGGTACAACCCTGGGGCTGTGCCTTGAGTCGTGACATCCGTGTGACATCCACGCCGCTGCTCCGACCCAGGGGGACCGACCCAACACGGGTCCCCAGCCCCTGAGGGGTTAAACGTCCCCAGCCGTCCCCAAAATGACGAAGAGACGCTGGTCCCCAGCAATTAGGTGACAGATCCGGGTACACCGCAGCCCGGGCTGTGACGTGGGGACGGATCCAGGCTGGCTGGCGGTTTGTCCCTGGCTGGCACCCAGCCCCCGGAGCCGCAGCTGCTTCCCGGCCCCGCGGCCTCGTGGCACCTGGCCGGGAGCGATGTGTCACCGGCAATTCCAGACACTGGTGGCTCTGTGCTCCCCCTCTGCCTGCTGAGCCCCCAAAACGCCCCAGCCCCGTGTTGTCTCTGGGGTAGGGCCTGATCGGGTGTCCCCAGTGGGGACAGGATGATCCCCAGAACTGTCCCCGCAGTGGGTGCGGAGTGCCCTCCCCAGGAGCAGAACAGCGGCTGCAGGATGAGGCCACTTCCCCCCCCAGGCAGCCGCGCTTTGGGGTCAATTCATACATTTTGCACATTTTGATGCTGGGGATTTCAAAACCTGAAATGGGAAAAGATTTCTGTGCCTCCAGAAGTCCCCGAGCTCCTTCCCGGCTCTTCCCAAGGGGTTTGGTGTCCCCTGAGGACTCCCCGAGCCTGGGGAGGGGCGAGGGGGGCACAGCCGCACTGGGGGTGTGCAGGGGAGTGCTGCCTCTGGCTGGGAATTGAGGAGAAAAACAGAAAAAAGCGGGGTTTGTGGCGTATCTGCAGCCGGTGCCGTTCCCAGCTCACCCAGTGGGGTGACTGGGAGGAGCTGGGGCGGGGCGGGGCGGGCGCTCGGTCCCTGCCGGGGGTGGGAAGGGTCGGGCCGCGGTCCTGCCGTGCCCCGGGCGCTGCCGGGGGGTTCGCAGCGGTGAATCGGGGGGGATTCTGAGGGGATGGAACCCCAAATATCCCACGGGGATCACAGGCGGCCCCTCGTGTCAACCTGCCCCGAGAAGTGTCACCCAAATGTCCCCAGCGCCGGGGGCTGCGGTGCTGTCAGAGGCGCTGGCAGGATCTGAGCATCTGGGACGTCACATCTGGGGGTGTCACACATCTGGGGGTGTCACACATCTGGGGGTGTCACACGTCTGGGGAGGGTTGCACACCTCGGGAGGAGGTGACACATCTGGGGCAGCTACACATCAGTGTCACACACCTGAGGCTCCCCGTCTGCGGATGGCGGCTGCACATCTGGGGGGGGTCACACACCTGTGGGGGTCACACACCTGGGGGATAACACATCTGGGGGGGTGGCGCATATGGGGGGGGGTCACACATCTGGGGAGATCACACACCTGAGGGGGTGACACATCTGGGGGAACACAGATCTGGGGGTGTGACACATCTGGGGGGTGACACACCTGGGGAGGTCACACACCTGGGGGAGTGACACATCTGGGAGGGTGACACACCTGGGGAGGGGGTGGCACACCTGGGGGAGTGACACATCTGGGAGGGTGACACACCTGGGGAGGTGACACATCTGAGGGGTGACACATCGGGGGACGGGGGCGACACGGGAACGTGCTTCCCCCTCGTGGCCGCAGCTGGGGACTGCACCCCGCCCCTCCCCGACTGGGGAAACTGAGGCACGACCCCCACTCCGGCCCCCCCTCCCCGCTCCCTTTGGGGGGAATTCGCAGCTCCCCAAAATCTGCTCCCCCCCGTTCTGCCCGTGCGCCTCTGCCGGCGGTCCCCGAACACGCCCAAAGGGGGTCGCCTGCTCCTGGTGACACCTGGGGGGTGCGGGACTCCAGGGTCTCTCCGTGGTGGGCTCAGCTTGGTCCACAAACCTGGGAAAAAAAGGAGAGAGAAGTTCAGCCGAGATGTGACAGCCTGAGGGACCGGGGGACACAGATGGGACCCTCGGGGACACAGGGGACACGGCCCAGCTGATCCATCACCCCCCAAGTTGCATCGGAGAAGCCAAAAGGCTTAAAATGAACCCAAACCCCAAATCCCTCTGTGCTGGGGTCACTCCGATCCCACGGACACGACCCCCGGCCACCCAGTGTCCCCCCAGCCAAGCTGACCCCACGGCTCTGGGGATGATGACTCCCTGCATCCATCCTTCACCCGAACCCTGGACCCTCAGCCCGGATCCGGCCCCTTCCTCGGCACGCACCACCCTGCGAGGATTTTCCTGGCAGTGACAGTTTCGGGGTGAGCCCGGAATTTCCCCGCGGGCAAAGGCACGGAGTCCTGCGGGTGACAGGGCTGGGTCCTGCCAGGCGGGACGTCACGGACACCCAGCCCCGGGGTGGGGACCTCGGGGTGGGGACACCCCGGGCCGCGTTCCCCGCTGGATGCCCGGGGCCAGCCCGCCCTGCCGCGGGGTGGGGGGGCCCGGGGTGATTGGAGAGGTGGTGGCCGTGCCGGGTTGTTTTGTCCCCTCCGTCCCTCCCACGCCTTAACGAGAGGGCAAAGAGCAGGAGGGTGCGGTGCCAACGACAAGCCCTGTCCCCTGCCCGTGTCACCCTCCGCCGTCACAGCCCGAGCAGCGGAGCCGGCGATCGAGGTGAGCGGGGACACCCCGGCACAATGACCCCGTCTCGGGCCATGGGGGCTCGGCTTCGGCCGCTGAGTGACCCCCTCGGGGCTGGGATGGAGCGGGGGGACTGGGGATGGAGGGTCAGGGGTCCTGGTGGCCACTAGAGCGACGGCACCGTCCGGGGTGGGGGGAGGCGTGGCGTGTCCCTCGGGTGGCTGGGGACACATTGGAGGTGACACAGAGACCTTGCCCAGGGTCCCACAGCAGGATCGAGAGGCCCTCGCTGCCCCCCGGCGAGATGGGAGATCCCTTCGGCCGCTGGAGCAGCTCCCCGTCACGGTGAGAGGGGTGGGAGGGTCCCCCCCACCTTGGGGACCCCCGAGGGCTGGGCAGGGAGGGGTGCAGGGGGTATAAAGGTCCCTCTGTCCGTCCAGGAGTGACCATGAGGACAGGACCCCGCTCCGCCACTCCAACAGCCTCGCCCGCCTCACCGGGAAAAGCATCTACAGTGAGTGAGGGCTGCGCCCCAAAAACTCCTCTGATCCACCCTCCCCAGCTTGTCCCTGTCACCTCACCCTGCGTGTGCCCCCAGACCAGCGCAAGGACTACGGGCAGACCCTGCTCCAGCCCCAGAACGATTTCCAGCACCACGTTGAGGTAGAAGCCCCCTCAAACAGCCCCGCGCCCCCCGGCCTTGCCAGGGGTCCCTGTGACCCCGGGTGCCGTGTCCCCCCCAGCACCTGCTCACGATGCGCCTGGAGCGGGACCTGCGCAGCGCCGAGGACTGCCTGGGGCGCCTGAAGAGCCTGGAGGAGCAGGGGCGGGTCTGGGGACAGGATGTCATCCTGAAAGTCAAGGACCAGGAGTTGGTGCTGAGCGATGTGGAGAGCAAGGTACCCCCCGGCCAGGGCACCCCCAAAGCCTGGTACCCTCTGGGCGTGGAACCCCTGGGCTGTGTGACCCCACAAAGCCTGGTACCCCCCGAATCCTGGTATCCCTCGAGAAAGGAATCCTCAAAGCCCAGCACTCCTCAGCCAGGGCACCCCTTGAATCTCGGGACCCCCTGGCCAGGGCATCCCCTGAATCCTGGGATCCCCTGGCTATGGGAGCCCCCAAATCCCAGTCCCCCCTGGCGCAGGTACCCCCAAACCCCAGCACACCCCTCTGCCCCCAACCCTGGCAGCTCCTGTAGCCCTGGCACCCCCCAGTCTGGGCGACCCCCCCACTCTGGCACCCACAACCCAGCCCCACCCCCAGACTCAGCCCCCCAAACTCTGCCCCTCCACCCCCATTGAACCCCACACCCCACAAGCCCGATCCCCGCAATCCCACTTGCACCCCTTTAACCCTTTCCCAGCCAATCGGGTGGGGGGACTGAGCACCCCGTTTTCCCCCTTCCAGGAGGAGCTGGAGGCTTTCCCGCTGGGAAATGTGCAGGAATGCTCCACGGGGCTGGACAACACGGTGCTGGCCATCAGCGTCCAGGAGAGGAACCCGCCGGGCACCAGCGTCCTGCTCTTCCAGTGCGAGCGCCTGGGGGTGAGCCCTGAGGGGTGGCAGGAATGGGGGGGCAGCCCCCCGGAATGGGGGGCTGATGGCAGGGGGTCCGTGCCAGGCAGAGACGCTGAGGAGCAGCCTGGAGAAGGTGCTGAGGCAGAGGAAGGACGAGCAGAGCCATCACCACGGGCACAGGTACGGCGGGTAAGTGGCTCTGCGGCCCCTCCCTGGGGACAGCGACACCGGACCCCCAAGTCTCGCCCCCCCCAAAGTTGTGTGGGGTCTCCCTGTGGTCCCACGCTGCCCCAATGTCCCCTAAAGAGCCCCTGCCTGTGGAGGCAGAACCCCTCCTAAGGGGGGCCCTTTTGCCCCAGTTCCGGGCTCGGCTCCCCCACCAGACCCCCTACCATGGGCTGGGACCCCATGAATACACCCCCCTGCCCCCACCCACGGGCTCAGCCTCCTTCCCACCCCCCCCTACTCCATCCCCACGGCCCCAGATCCCCCTCCACCCCAGCCACAGGCTCAGCCCCCCCCTCCCATCCCCTTTTCCTCATCCCCACAGGCCCAGACCTCCCCACACCCCATCCATGAGCTCGGGCTCCCCTCATCCCCATGGGCACAGTGTTCCCCACCCTATTTCCCATCACTGGGCTTAGACCCCCTCTCCCACCCCCCTCAGCCCCCTCTCTCTTACCCCACACCCCACCCTTGGAATCAGCCCCACTCCTACCCCGTACCCGCACACACGAACCCCTCTCCCCACCCGGCACCAGCTGCCCAGGCTCGGCTCACCCTCACCCTCACCTTCCCCCTCCCCATCCCTCTCGCCCCGGAGCAGCCCGAACATGCCACCGGTCCCGCCGCCCCCGTACGCGGCCCCGAAGCGCTGGACAGAGCCCCCCGAGCCCGACTTCCACGTGCCCCCCAAAAGTGGGGAGCCCCCCATGCGCGGGGTGTCCCCGCAGCGTGGGCTGCTCCCCTCGGAATACAGTGAGTCTCGGGGAGGGGGAGGGAGGGGCTGCACCGTGCCTCAGTTTCCCCAGGAGCAGGGGGTGATGCTGGGGACCCTGTGGTGTCACCAGATGTGCCGGACCCCCCGCAGATGCCGCGGACCAAACCCCCCGCCCAGGCTCTGTCCGAGGTGGACCGAGATGTTGTAAGTCCCAACCCACCCCCACCTCCCCTGGATGGGGACACCGGGGCTTCCACCCAGCGCTCACCGTGTCCCCCCTGGATGGGGACACCGGGGCTTCCACCCAGCCCTCACCGTGTCCCCCCTGGATGGGGACACCGGGGCTTTCACCCAGCCCTCACCGTGTCCCCCCCGCTCCCACAGGAGGTTCTCAACCACGTCCTGGGGGACCTGGAGCTCTTCATGGGCCGGCTGAAGACGGCCCTGAACTCGACCAGCAAGAAGAAGAAGCAGAGGAAGAAGCCAGGTGGGAAGGGAGGGGTCTGTCCTCGGGGGGGCTGCTCGGGGCCGTGGCGTGGCCAGCCCGGTGCCAGCCCCCAGCTCTGCCCCCCCAGCGCTGCCCCCCAAGGAGGAGTACACGCACTTCTTCCAGAAGGTGAAATACGCCCTCAACCTCCTGGTAGGTCCTGCCGGGCTGGATGGGGGCGGTGGGGATGGGGTGGCTCTGTGGGAATAGGGGGCGGTGTGGGGGTGGGGGAAGCCACATGGGAATAGGGGGGGCCATGGGGATGGGGGAGCTGTGTGGGATGAGGGAGCTGTGCGTGAGCTGAGCGGCTCTGTGGGGCTGGAGCCACCGTGTGGGGATGGAGGCGCCCTATGGGGACAAGGAGCTGTGTAGGGATGGGAGCTGCGGGTGGGCTGGGGGCTCTGCAGTGATGGGGGGGCCGTGGGGGGATCAGGGGGCTCTGTGGGGATCGGGGGGCTCTGTAGGGATCGGGGGGCTCTGTAGGGACACCCTTCCCCCCCCACAGGGACGGACCCACCGCTTCGTGACCGAGCCCGACCCCGCGGAGCTGCTGCGCCTCATCTTCTCCGCTCTGTCCTTCGTGAGTGCCCCCAAACCGAGACCCACCCCGCAAAATCCCGTGTGAGACGGGTGGGGATCGCCCCCCACTGCCCCCATCCTGGGGGTGCGTTTGGGGGAGCTGCTCCATCCCCGTCCCCTCCAGGTCCTGGCGCACTGCCCCAGCCCCGGCCTGGCCCCTGCCGTGGAGAGTCCCCTGCTGCTGCCGGAGGCGCTGCAATTCCTCGAGGACAACCTGGGCGATGATGACTACGGCGTCTGGAAGAGCCTCGGCACCGCCTGGAGCAAGTCCAGGTGGGATCCGGCCCTCCGGCACCGAGAAAGGGGGGTCAGGATTTGAGGGAGGGCCGCAACACCCACGCCGATGTCTCCCCCGATGGTTGTAGGGCCGAGTACCCCAACAGCGCCCAGGTGCCCGCGTACCACCCGGTTTTTTCGGACGGGTGGCTGCCCCCCGTGATGGAGCAGGAGCGGCACGGGGGTCTCCAGGACACCCCACCGCCCGCCTCAGTTTCCCCGACTCGCTTCCGACAGCCTTCCCCAGCCCTGTCCCCCGCACAGTCACCGGCCCCCAGCTGGAGGGACAATCCCAACAATCCCAGCCAGGCGTAAGTGTCCCCCTTTCCCTACGGACGCGGGGGGTCCCGGCTGGGTACTGATCCACCCCCTCCCCACTTCCAGATCCCCCCTCCCTGCCCAGGGGCTGGTGCGAGCCCTGTACGACTTCCAGGCGAGGAATTCACAGGAGCTGAGCGTCAGGAAGGGGGACACGCTGCAGGTACAAACGGGGGGTCCCCTCCGTGGGTGCTCGTGGGGAGGATGAAGTCGGGACCCCCGGGACCCTGGCCCTGCACTCTGCCCCCCCTGCCACCCCTCCTTAGGTCTTGGACCAGCAGAGGAAGTGGTGGCTGGTGCAGGACGAGCGGGGGGACAGGGGACACGTCCCTGGGAACATCCTGGAGCCCCTCCCGGGGCCGGGGCACAGCGCAGGACAGGGACAGGTGCGTGTCCTCCCTCCCCTCCCTTCCCCGCGCCCCTCCCCACCAGGAGGGGGTGGCCGGGGGCTACCCCGATGTCCCCTCGCTTTGTCCCCCGCTCCAGGACAGTCCCCCCACCCTGCAACCCAACTCCTCGCCGGCAGAGGTGACAGCCTGGCTGATGGACAAGGGCTTCTCGCGGATGTAGGTGGTTCTTTGAACACCCCCGCCCCAAAATAAAAACCCCGCGTGGGTCCATTTGGGGGTGGGGCAAGCCCGGCTTACCCCTGTCCGCCCCCCCGCAGCACCGTGCGGAGTTTGGGGGTGCTGCGGGGCCACGAGCTGCTGCAGATGAGCCCGGAAGAGCTGCGAGGGGTCTGTCCCGAGGAGTGGCGGAGGGTCCTCTTCAAGCTGTCCCCCATCAGGACATCCCTGGGGGTGAGGGACCCCAACCCCATCTCGGGACTCTCGGCCCCACGCCCCCTCCCCATCCCCGGGGCTGGCCTTGGGGGTGAGGGACCCCCAGCCCCTCACTCCTCACTCCTCCTCACCCCCGGGCTGTCCGTGGGTGCGAGGGGTCCCCACACCCGCGCCCCCTCCTCAATCCTGGGCTGATGCTGCGGATCCTCCCCAGCCTGGGATGGCCACGGGGGTGAGGGACCCTCATCCCCACGCCCCCTCCCCATCCCGGAGCTCCCCCCCCTCACTTCTCCCACCCCCTTCTCTGCAGATCGGTCCCAGGGACTGAGCCACCGAGGCCACGCTGGTGTCCTCACCATGTCCCCGCCCCGGATGGAGCACCCTGGGAACGGCCGGATTTGGGGGGAACCCACCCCCCACATCCCGCCCGGCCCCCCCCGGGCAGAGAAACGCTCCTTGGAATCAGAGAACGTCCCCCCAAAGCCACCAGTGACACAAGGCTTCTGGGACTTCCCCCCACGCACTGGAGGGCTCTCGGGGACCCCTGCCCAAAGGAAGTGGGGGGCAGGCACCCCCCTCGGCGGGGTCAGGCGCTGGGAGATGACTTTGCACCCCCAAAATGGAAAGCGATCGATGTGGAAAATAAAAGTGACAGCAGCGGGGTGTGCAGAGTCTGGGGGACAAGGAGAGGGACAGGGGAAGGGGAACAGGGACAGGGGAGGGGGAACAGGGACAGGGCAGGGAGGGGGACACAGCCCTGCACCCCCCCCGCAGCACCCAGGGCTCATTCCTGGTCCCCATCTTTGAGCTGATGGCAGCGAGGGGCCCCAGGGGACAGGGCTGTCCCCAGGGCACCCCACTCAGCACCTTGGGTGGGTGGCACGGCACCAACCCTCCCCCCCAGCCTTTGTCAGGGCTGCCTCATTAGAGCTCATTAGGAACGTGCTAATGAGGAGCGGGGGCGGGGTTCCCTGGGGACAGCGCAGGGTTGAGTTCGTGCTCCCCAAACCAAACCTGCCAGGCGAGGGGCAGGGCTGGGCCCCCTCACCCCACACCCACGAACCCCCGACCACGGGTGGGGGCCACCTCAGTGCCCCCCCCAACACCACAAGGCTTGGGGGGGGCTCAGGGTGCCACATCTAAAAAGTACTTTATTACCTCGGGGGGTTCATGCCAGTGGTGCCGTCCCCCCCCCAAGGATGGAGGATGCTGGGGGGGGCTGGGTTGGGACCCCCCACCCTCTGAGCCCCGTGCTGGGCTCCTACAGTTTCTTGTTGCCCCACTTGGCCATCTTGTTGTTGATGGCCATCTTCTGGAAACGGCTGGACTTCATGTAGGCAGCCACCTTCTCCAGAGCCTGGGGACACACACGGAGCGTCAGGGACCCCCCCACCGCGGCTGCCCCCACCCAGAGGTGACCTCGGGGCGTCCCCACTCACCCCAAAGCGGTCCATGAAGTCCTTGAGGTTCTTGAAGGGCTCCAGGCACTTGGGCTCAAAGATGCGGTTCTGATCCAGCACGTCGAACATGAGGAAGTCCACGAAGGTCAGCTGGGGACACCGGGGGGACAGAGTGAGGACAAACCCCCTCCCCAGCGCCCCCAGCCCCCTCGGGGGTCCTGGCAGTACCTTCTCCCCTGCAAACCACTTTCTGTCCCCCAAGAAGTTGGAGAAGAGTTTCAGCTTCCCTGGGAGCTGCTCCAGGTAGCCCGGCTTGAGCTTCTCCTGAGGGAGGGAGGAAGGGGTGAGGATGGGCAGCCCCAGCCTGGGGAGCACCCTGCCCTTATGGGGTCCCCAGTGCTGGCATGGGGTCCCCCAGCCCGCAGGACACTCACAAAGTCAGGGTTGTAGCAGACCATGACGAGGCTCATGCGGAAATCCATGATCTGGTTCTCCAGCATGTCCACGCGCAGGGTCTCCTCCTCTGTCTCACCGCCTGCACGGGGTGAGGTCAGTGCTGGGCCCCAAACCCGCCCTGAGCCCAGCCCTGCTGCCCCAAACCCGCCCTGAGCCCAGCCCTGCTGCCCCAAACCCACCCTGAGCCCAGCCTTGATACCCCAAACCCACCCTGAGCCCAGCCCTGCTGCCCCAAACCCTCCCTGAGCCCAGCCTTGATACCCCAAACCCACCCTGAGCCCAGCCCTGATACCCCAAACCCGCCCTGAGCCCAGCCCTGCTGCCCCAAACCCGCCCTGAGCCCAGCCCCACTGATGGCTGTGGGTCCATTTCACTTCAGCTCCAATCCCACGCTCACCCCTACTCCAATCCCAACCCCAATCCAACTCCAGCCCTACTCCAACCCCAAAACAAGCCCAACTGAGCCCCAATCCAACTGCAATCCTAACCCAACCCCAAGACAAACCCTACTCCAACCTCAACCCTACTCCAACCCCAACTTTAATCCAACCTCAACCCAACTGAACCCCACTCCAATTCCAACCCCACTCCAATCTAATCCCAACCCCACTCCAAGCCCACTCCAATCTAATCCCAACCCCACCCAATCTAATCCCAACCCCACTCCAAGCCCACTCCAATCTAATCCCAACCCCACTCCAATCTAACCCCAACCCTACTCACACATGTTGTGCTTGCGGGCGATGTAGCGCAGGATCGCGTTGCTCTGCGTCAGCTTGGTGGGGCCATCAATGAAATAGGGGAGCTGGGGGGGACAGAGGGGTGTGGGGACACTGGGACATGGGGACACCCCCAGTCACAGCCCCCCCCCAGCTCCAGACCACCTACGTTGGGGAAGTCAAGCCCCAGCTTCTCCTTCTCGTTGATCCATTGGCTCTTGTCGTAGTCGGGAGCTGGAAGGGAAGGGGCACTTGGGTGATGTCGTGGCCCCCCCAAAATCCAGAGAGGCTGAGGGGGCTGTGGGGACCCCCTGAGCCCCCTCACCTTCCCCACAGCTGTAGAGCTTGTCCTCGTAGGGTGTTTCTGTGTACTCCAGGAGCAGGCGGATGGCGTGGGCGAGCTGGGGGGGCGGCATCAGTGAGAAACCCCAAAAACACCCCCCGCACATGAACCCGGAACTGGCTCCCACGTGGGGAAACTGAGGCACGGGGAAGGGCAAACTGCACCCAGCACACCCAGCCAGCACCCCCCGCACGGGGCCGCCCCCAAAAGCAACATCCTCCCACCCCCAAGTGCGGCAGGACCCCCCAAATCCCCCCACAAGACACCCCAGGCTACCCCCAAAGCATCAAGGAGACCTTCAACAGTTTACCCAAAAGATCTGAGGGTCCCTGGAGACCCCCCAAGGGATCAGAGGGACCCCCACAGCTCCTCCCAAGATTAGGAAGCCAGCCCTAGACCCCCCAAAGGACCAGGGGGACCCCCACAACACACCCAAAAGCCACAGGAGACCCACAAAGTCACCCCCCAGCCCCCAGGAGACAGGGGAGATCCCCGAAAATGCCCCACAAGCCCAGAGGGACCTCCCGCAGCCCCCCACAACATCAATGGGACCCCCGGCGACCTCTCGCTGCCCCCTAAAAGTTCAGAGGGACCCCCAGAGCCGCCTCCAAAACAAGCGAGAACCCCACAGACCCCAAAAACAGCGCAGGGGAACCGAAGCAGCCCCCGCCTCCCCAAAAGCAGAAGCGCCCCCAAACACCGCCCGAAGACCCCCCGCACCCCCCGAAAGACCAAAGGGACCCCAAAGCGCCCCAAAAGACCCGGGGGAACCCCGGAGAGCCCCTAAGAACCCCCAAAAGGCGCAGGGGGAGCCCCCCCATCTCCCGCAGGAGCCGCCGGGGTCCCCGCAGCGCCTCCCCCGCGCACGGGGGTGGCCCGGGGGTGCCCGGGGGTGGCCCGGGGGTGGCCCGGGGGTGCCCGGGGGTGCCCGGGGGTGGCGGGTCCCCAACTCACGCCGCGGATGTCCCAGTACCCCAAAACCGCCATGGCTCGCGCTGCCTGCCCCGCCCCCCCCCGCGTGACACCGGCCACGCCCTGCCCGGGGGGAGGGGCTCAAAGGGGCGGGGCTTGAAGGGATCGCGGCTGCGGGGGGGGAGGGGGGGGGGTCCCCATTGTCCCGGGGCTCCGCGACCCCCGAGCTCCGTGGGGTCCCCCTTAACAGGGGGCGCTCTGCCCGCTCCCGTCCGCATGGAGCCCCCTTGTCCTGGGGACTCCGCAACGCCCCCATCCCCCTGCGACACCCCCAAACTCCATGGGGTTCCCCGCATCCCGGGAGTTCTGTGACCCCCCCAAACTCCATGGGGTTCCCCGCATCCCGGGAGTTCTGTGACCCCCCAAACTCCATGGGGTTCCCCTTAATCCTCCCCATCCCCGTGGCTGGGCGACCCCCTAAATTCCATGGGATCCCCCTTATCCCAGGGGTTCTGTGACACACCCCATCCATCCCCATGGGACCCCTTTATCCTGGGGGCACTGCAACCCCACAAACTCCATAGGGCCCCCTTATCCAGGGGCTCTGCAGCCCCTTAACTTCCATGATATCCCCCTTTTCCTGGGAGCCCTGTGACCCCCCAAACTCCATGGGACCCCCTTATCCTGGGGACATGGGTCCCTCTGTGACCCCCCTCAAGCTTCAGCAGTGTCCTCCTTTTCCATCCCCTAAACTGCAGGGTGGTCTCATTATCCTGGGGGTTATAGGGACCCCACTTCGGTCCCCACAGTCTCCATGGGGATCCCCCTTATCCTGGGGGTGCAGGGGGGAGCGGTTTCCCCCATCCCGGGATCCAGGAGGGTCCAAAATCCCCCCCCCCCCAGGGGTAACCCCACAAATGAGGGGCTCCCACCACAGCCCCTCGATAGCTCAGTGCACCCCACACAGCGGCCGGACGAGGGGGAGCCCCCCAGGATTTATTGGGGAGGTTTGGGGGTGAGCCGGGGGGCGCGGGGGGTCAGCCCCTCACTCCTTGGTGTTGCACCACTTGGCCGTGCGCCAGAAAATGGGAGTTTTCATGAAGCGCCCCGAGCGCATGTAGGCGGAGACCTTGTCCAGAGCCTGCGGGAACACGTGGGGACATCAGTGGGGACACCGCGGGGACAGGGGTGAGGACACTGGGGTGGCTGGGATGGGGACAGGGGCACCAGGGTGTTTGGGACAGGGATGGGGACACCAGCGGGTCAGGGATCGGGACAAAGATGGACTCTAAGGTCTGAGGAATTGGACATTGGAGGGTCAGGGATGGGATGGGGACATTGGGATGGCAATGATGGGGACACCAGGGTGTTGGGGACACGGATTGGGACACCAGGGGGGCAGGGATGGGGTCGCGGGTGACAGGAAGGGGGATGGAGACAGAAACGGGGGATTTAAGGATGAGGTTTGGGATAGGACAAGGACACAGACACCGAGGGGTCGGGGATGGCGCTGGGCACGGGGGGATGGGGACAGCGGGGTGCCAGGGACAGAGACGGCACCGGGGACACCGCGGTGGCCCGGGGCTGTCCCGTGTCCCTGCTCACCTCGAAGCGCTGCAGGAACTGCGCCAGGTTTCCCTTCAGCTCCGGGCACTCGGGCACGAACATGCGGTGCTGGTCCAGCACATCGTACGCCAGGAAGTCCACGAAGGTGATCTGGGGGAGGGGCAGGGAGGGCTCAGCCCCCACAGGGACTCCCCAAACCCCATCCCCCCTTCCCCCAGCATCCCCCACCCACCTTCTGCCCTGCAAACCAGGGCCGGGAGCCCAGGAACCGCGACAGCTCCTGCAGCTTCTTGGGCAGGTGCTCCAGGTACGCCGGCTTCAGCTTCTCCTACACGCCGGGGAGGGCACAGTTCGGGGGGGCTGCTCCTCCCAGCGCCCCCAAACCCCGGGGCATCACCCCCTGACTGCAGCCAGGCCGGGGATGTGCCCCAACGCACAGCCCGACCCCCCTGTCCCATGTGGGGGGACAACCGCGGGCTCTGGGGGGGATCCGTCCCCCCATAACCCCCACGGGGACACTCACAAAGTCAGCGCTGTAGCAGAGCCGGATAAAGTTCATCCTCATATCCATGAGCTGGTTTTCCATCATGTCCACGCGCTGCTTCTCCTCCTCCGTCTCGCCACCTGCGGGGTGGGGAGGTGTCAAACCCCATCCCCAAAAAACCCCGGGGACCCCTCCCCTGCATCGGTTGCGGGGACCCCCCACTCACACATGTTGTGCTTGCGGGCGATGTAGCGCATGATCGCGTTGCTCTGCGTCAGCTTGGTGGGGCCATCGATGAGATACGGGAGCTGGGGGGTGCAGGGGTGGGGGGAGTCAGGGCCGGTGACCCCCACACCCCCCCCCCCACGCCCCCTCCCCACGCCCCCTCCCCATCACTTACATTGGGGAAGTCGAGCCCCAGCTTCTCCTTCTCGTTGGTCCACTCGCTCGGGTCATAGTCGGGGGCTGGGGGGGCACAGAGATTGAGGGGGGGCTCCCCCAGCCCCTCTGCCCCACTCGGGGCGCCCACAGCAATGGGGGGGGGGCAGGAATTGGGGGGTTCCCCCGGGGCAGCCGGTGACCCTGTGCCCGGGACACCCTGGCAGATAAGGGAGGACGTTGCCCCCGACAGGGGTCAAGGTCCTTGGTCAAGGTCCTTTTATTGGGGGGGGCCGGGAAGGGACAAAGGTGACCCCCCCGGGCTGGCAGGACGGGCTGGGGGTGGCGGGAGGGGGACACGCTGCCAAATGGGGACGTTCCCCCCCCCCACCCGCTGCTTTGGGGCACAGCAGGAACGAGGGTGCCGGGGACAGGGGGTGCAGGGATTTGGGGGGGTCACGCCCCGCTTTCCCCCCCTCACCTGGGCCGGGGCGGTACTGGCGCTCCTGGTAGGGGGTCTCCGTGTACTCCAGCAGCAGGCGGATGGCGTGGGCCAGCTGGGGGGACAGCAGCCGCTTTTGGCACCCCAGGGTCCCCCGGACCTCTCCCCCACACCCTGGGACCCCCCAGAACCCCAACATCGCCCTGGGACCCCCGGCACCCCCACCCCCGTGCTCCCCCCGTCCCCAGCGAGCCACTGTCACCCCTCGGCCCCACTCACCCCACGGATGTCCCAGTACCCTAGCGTGACCACCATGGTGACACCCGGCTGAGGCTCTGCAGAAGCACGGACTGGGACGGACTGGAACGGACTGGGACAGGAGCCTCCCCTGTCCCCTCCCCCTGGCGTCAGCAGGGGCAGGCAGGGTGCAGGCAGGGTGCCAGGGCGTCCCGCCAGCGCTGCCGCTGCCACCAGCGCTCGGGATCCGTCCTGGGATCGGGATCCGTCCTGGAATCGGGATCCGTCCCGACCCTCCCACATCACCTCGGGGACCCCCAAAGCCAAGCCATGAGGGGACACACAACCCCCGTCTGTGCCTCAGTTTCCCTCTGGGGCTGCGCTCCCTCCCTCTCCCCACTCCAATTCCAGAGTTTTACTTAAATACTTTTATTTTTCATGCTTGTTTAGGGATTTTTTTTTTCCAAAACTTTCTTGTTTGTTGTTTTTATAGTCGCCACTAGGATTTCCTGGGAATGCTGGCTCCGGATGCAGATGAGCAGGACTGGGATGGGGCTGCAGGGATGGGGGGGATGATCCCCACCGGGATGGGAGAAGCCTGGTCCAGCCCCACCTGGGCCACAAACAAACATCTCCTGGGAGTGTTGGGGACACACGTGTCACCTGGTCCCCTTTCCCTTCATCCCTCAGGTAGTGAGGATGAAACATTCCCCATCCCACCCCTTGCCTTCCTCCCTGTGGTGATGAGGACGGAGCATCCCCCACCAAGCACCATCCCCCTTGTCCTCTGGGCCACCGTGTCCCCACCGACACCAGAGACCTCAGGTCCGGGTTCCTTTGGTTGTCCCCACGGGGTGGAAGAGCTGAGAGGGGACTGGGGTTAGAGAGCATCAGGACCCGGCTGGGGCTAGGCTGGGACTCCCACCCTGTCACCACACCAGCACCCAGGACCCCGACTTGTCACTGCATCCCCACTTGGGAGTTAAATCCAGGAGCCCCCGGCCGTGCCCTCCCCTGTGTCACCTCCTCGCGCCATCAAGCCCAGCAGGGCCCAAGCCAGCAAGGAGACACCAGTTAAAAACAACAGAAAAAGACCAAAAAAAACACCCATAAAATGATCAAAACAAGATGAAACGGAGAGGACTCAACAAACTCCGTCCTCTGCAGTGGCACCGGTGGCACCAGGACAGCAGCAGGAGCGGCCCCTTCCCAGGGCAGGAGGTAGCGGGTGGGGGGACGGCAGCAGAGCCCTGGGGGGCTCGGGGGGGGATACAGGCGGTCAGTGGGTGCCGAGGGAGATGGTGAGCACGTCCTCCTCCTGGATGGGCTCCAGCTCAGCGCTCTGCACTGCCTGTGTGATGAGGGTCAGCTCCTGGCACAGCGTCTCGAAGCGGTAGCTCACTCGGATGTCGGGGACGTTGGTCCGGCGGATGTCGTTCCCCTCCGGACCCTCCTTCAGGTAGTTGGGACCCAGCCAGTAGCTCTTTACCTGTGGCAGTGGGAAAGGGTCCTGTGGGTGCCTGGCACCCCCCCAGTGCTGCCAGTGTCCGTGGAGGGGGAATGGGGAATGGGAATAGGCAACTGGGGGTGAGTGGGAACTGGGAATGGGGGAATTGGGGATGGGAATGGGTAAATGTGGGCATTGGGGATGGGAATGAGGGAATGGAGGTGAATGGGAATTGGGAAGGGGTTTGGGGGAATGGGGAATAGGAATGGGGAAATGGGGGCAAATGGGAATTAGGAGTGGGCAAAGTGCAGAATTGGGAATGAGGGAACAGGCCTCACCTTGTGGGAGAAGCCGCTCATGAGGACGCTGTTGCGGGCCAGCTCGCACATGTCGCAGGAGCTGAGCTTCCACACCTGGGTGGCGATGCTGTATTCCTCCATCAGCGGCTCCTGGGGACCAACACCCTCAGCTCCAGCCACAGAGACCCCTCAGGCAGGATGGGGCTCCCCTCCTCCTCCCATCCCCTCCACCAGCACCCTCCAGAGTCCATCGCTGCTGCCACTGGCCCCATCTCACCACCAGCCCCACTGCACCACCAATCCCACCCCATCCCATCGCCCAGCCCGTGCCCACCCCACAGCTACTCTTGGGGGGGGTCACTGGCTGGTGCCCCCCCAAATGCTCACCTTGGTGAAGTGGAACTGGAGGGGATCATCGGTGGAGAGGGAGACCATGAGCCCCCGTGAGAGGTACTCGGGCAGGGGGTTGCGGTGGTAGCTCAGGAAGAGGCTGTTGTTGCTCAGCGGGGACATGGCAATGCCAATCTGTGCCAGGTAGTACAGGTACTGCAGCACAGGGGCCTGTGGGGCACAGCAGGGTGAGGGGGGGGTCCCACCACACCCCCAGCCCCCCCAGGCACCCCCTCCCCGCTCACCTTGCGCAGCAACAACCCGTGGGAGATGTTCTCTGAGACCATGAACCCTGACACCAGGTGGTGGATGGGACCGGCCTCGCCACAGTGCGGCCGCAGGACGAAGGTGTGGAAGCCCCTCTTCCTGCAAGGGGGGTGTGACTGTCACCATCACCCTCTGACCTCCCCAGACCCTCCTGAGGGGTGCAGGCTCTGGGCCAGGGCTGTCCTTACCGCCGGAGATGGTTGAGCACTGTCATGTTGGCATACATGTAGTACAGGTAGTAGGAGTAGGGCGGGTTGTCCTCCTCCACCCAGTTGCCTGGCAAAGGGCTGTCCAGGTTGAAGATGTGATGCTCTGGTTTGGATTCATCATCCACGCTGTCGAAGCCGTCCACCTGCAGGAGAGACAGCCCCAGGGTGGGATGGCAGCCCTCGCTCCAGCTGGGTTGGGAGCAGGATGCAGGATGCAGCACTCACGTGCTCCAGGAAGAGGTGCAGCTCTGGGTGCTGGGCAGGGTGGATCGTGGCCTCGTAGAGCGGCAGGAAAATATTCTCCAGCATCTCCTGGAAGTTGGCCAACTGCTTCTTCGTCCGGTAGATGTCACTGCGGGGAACGGACCCCACTCAGAGCTGGCTTTGCCCCCTTCCCATCCCATCCCATCCCATCCCATCCCATCCCATCCCATCCCATCCCATCCCATCCCACCCCACCCCAGCCAGCAGTGGGTTGGCCTGGGTCTCCCCAACCCATCTGAGGGTTCCTGTGCCCCCTTTACTCACAAGAGCCGGGGCACCTGCACGAGCCAGCGGACGTTGTTGGAGTGGACGCGGTGGCTGACGGCCCAGCGGGCCAGCTTGTCCCACTCGTCCCGGGAGCGGCCGTAGATGGACAGCCGCAGCTCCGCGTTCTGGTACTTGCTCTCCTCCAGGTCTGCCATCACCTCCTGATGGGAAGGGACAAGTGACAGCTGTCACTGCTCGGCCACCGGGAAGGGGACACGGGTGGCACTGCCACCACGAGGAGGGGAGGTGACCCACCTTGATGATGTGGGCGAAGTACTTGCCCGAGACGCGGTTGTCCGTCTTGATGAAGATCTCCCGCAGGATGGACTCCCCGATGGGGTTGTACTTGGCGTTGAACTTGTCGAAGCGGTGGAAGGTGTTGCGGTCCTGAACGTGGGACAGGTGTGACCTGAGACTCCTCATCACCCACCCCACCTCCACCCACAGCCCCCAGCAACCCCCCACACCCTGGGAAAACCCCCTGGAGAAGATCCCACACCCCAACCAAGGACGGGCTGGGGGCTCCGCACATGCCCAGGGTTTGGGTGCCTCCCGTACCGCATGGACATCCAGCGTGTCCACGCTCAGGTCGTAGGCTGTGAGGTTCATCGTCTCAAACACCTCCTTGAGCGTCTGCTCCTTCCCCTTCTCCACGTGGACGATTTCATCCAGGTGCTTCTTCATTGCCCGCTTGATGAAGCGCAAGAGATGCTTCTGGTTCATGCAGGACGAGGCATGGATGTGGGTGTCCACCTGCACCAGTGAGGTGATGCTCAGCCCTGAGACCCTCCAAGAGCTCCCCAGCCAAGCCAGGAACCCCCCCAGGGTCTGGGACTAGCTCAGGATCCGCAGGTACCTTACGGATGTTGTAGAAGTCGCGGTGAGGCACCTTCTTCTGGGCTGCCAGCTCCTTCATCTCGTTGAGCAGCACGTGCATCTGGAACTTGTTGCTCAGGTACTGCAGCCGGCGGTAGCAGAAGGATTTGCTGCCCAACACAGGGAAGAGTGGCTCAGTTTGGGGGTGAGGAGGGAGAGCATCCAGCCCCAAAAGGCTGGTGCCCACATGGACATGGGAACGTGGACTCTTGGACACGGGTGCAGGTGGACATGGGAGCTGCACCAGCACCATGTGCCAGAGCCACTGCCATGTCCTCGGGGCTGTCCCCTGGGTTCTGTCACACCCCCGTCATGGGATCTCCCCAGGGTGGGACCCTCCCATGGGACCCTTCCTCTTACATGGGCCCATTGATGATCAAAGCCATGAGGAAATTCATGTCAGCGATGAACTCCTGCAGGTCGGGGTACGGCAGGTCCAGCTCCGTGCTCCTGGGCGGGGGGACACGTGTGGAGGTCACACAGCCCGCCCAAAAACACATCACCCCAGTGAGCAGGACCCTCCCCCTCACAAAACTCACTTGTCAGTGACGTCCTGCTTGGTGTAGACATGCACGACACCATCCACCATCTTCAGCCCGAAGCCCAGGTCGGCCGGCATGTTCTGGGGGTCCCACATCTCATAGGGGTGCTGCTCGGCAAACGGGGGGTGCACGGGGGCATCTGCAGCCAGGAGACACCCAACATCAGCCCAAAAGCTCCTCCAGCAGCCCAGCCCAGCACAGAGACCCCCTCCCACGCCGTGCTCACCGGCAGCCACGGGGGTCTCGGGCACCTCCTCGTAGCCGCGGGTCTCCAGGGGCTTCTCGGAGAGCTCCTGCAGGTACCGGGCCGTGGTCTTGCAGAAGCTCTGCAGAGACAGCCCCATGTACTTCTCCCGCACGAACAGCGCCTTCACCACGCTCTTGGCCGCATCCAGCAGGTCGGTGAAGGGCACCTGGAGAGGGGACACCAAACAAAAAGCCACCCCCAAGCTGGGCTTGGCAGCCTGGAGACACTCGCCTGGCTTCCAGGGGGGTCAGGGGGAGGCTCACCCCACATTTCTCCTCCCCGGAGATGGTGACCCGCTGGAATTCCCGCTCCAGCAATGCCTCCCGCTCCTTGGGGACATGGTCCACCAGGCTCTCGTTCTGCTCCTTGAAGAGCCTGTGGGGACAGATGTGGCCAGTGGGACAATGACAGGTCTGCCCCATCCCCGTCCCCCAATAGCAGCACAAGCCCCACACCAGGGACTGTGTCCAGCCCTGGGGTGGCAGGATGGTGACACTGTCCCCAGGGACGCCACCACGAGGTTGTGGCAGCTGTGCCACCCGTGTCCTCTTTGGTGGTGGCATTGTCCCCCTTCCCAAAACACATCCCCCAGCCCTACGTGAGCACAGTGAAAAGTGGGAGAGAGGAGAGGGGGCACAAAGAACAAAAAAACTCATGACAGAGACAACTCCCAAGCGGAGACAGGAGGGAGGGGGACACACAGCGTCAGACCCCCCCATCCAGGGGGGGACAGGGCCAGGACAGGGCTCCTGTGCCACCAGCAGAGCTGGGACCCCCAGCTCACCCCAACCCCCCTCCCCAGGTGCATTGACTCCTTCACTGCCAGCTGGGAGGGACCTCTTGGCTCCGTGCTTGGGTGTGCTGGGTCAGAGCGGGGCCAGCTGGGTCCCCGATCCCCCCCGTGGCCCCGGCCGGTGACACCGAGCCGGACACTCACTGTAAGTCCGCAGCACTGTCAATTTTCAGGAAGTCCTGTTTGGCTCTGAGCAAAATGTCGGGCTCAAGTCTGGGGACAAGGAGGCGGCGGTGGAAGGGGTGGGGGGGACAGCCAGGGGGACGAGGGGGAGAGAAATGGGGGGGGCCGGGGAGAGAAAACACCCCGTTAATGCCGAAACAACAGAAACCGGACAGAAACCAGCCAAAAACTCACTGCAAAGGGGACACCAAGTGCGACACCCACGGGAGAGGGGACACAGAGCTGGCACAGAGGACCGACAGCCTCTTGGGGCGGGGAGGTGGCCTGGCCCCATGCAGGGCTCCCTTCCAGCGATTTGGGGGGATGCAGGGGAGCCCCCCAGGCTTACTTGACGTCCTGGCTGATCTGGCGCTCCAGGCGCTGGCGCCGCTCCTCCAGCTGCTCGATGGGGCTCTCCTCGGGGAACTCGTACGGAGCCGTCCTCATCTCGTTCTCAGCCAGCGAGCGGCAAAACAGCTCCTGCCAGAGCAGCCCTGCCATGAGCTGTGCCCAGAGCAGCCCTGCCATGAGCTGGGTGCAGCCTCAGCCCTGCCATGAGCTGGGTCCAGAGCAGCCCTGCCATGAGCTGGGTGCAGCCTCAGCCCTGCCATGAGCTGGGTGCAGCCTCAGCCCTGCCATGAGCTGGGTCCAGCCTCAGCCCTGCCATGAGCTGGGTCCAGAGCAGCCCTGCCATGAGCTGGGTCCAGAGCAGCCCTGCCATGAGCTGGGTCCAGAGCAGCCCTGCCATGAGCTGGGTGCAGCCTCAGCCCTGCCATGAGCTGGGTGCAGCCTCAGCCCTGCCATGAGCTGGGTCCAGCCTCAGCACTGCCATGAGCTGGGTCCAGCCTCAGCCCTGCCATGAGCTGGTCCAGAGCAGCCTGCCATGAGCTGGGTCCAGAGCCAGAGCAGCCCTGCCATGAGCTGGGTGCAGCCTCAGCCCTGCCATGAGCTGGGTGCAGCCTCAGCCCTGCCATGAGCTGGGTCCAGCCTCAGCCCTGCCATGAGCTGGGTCAGAGCAGCCCTGCCATGAGCTGGGTCCAGAGCAGCCCTGCCATGAGCTGTGCCCAGAGCAGCCCTGCCATGAGCTGGGTACAGCCTCAGCCCTGCCATGAGCTGTGCCCAGAGCAGCCCTGCCATGAGCTGGGTCCAGCCTCAGCCCTGCCATGAGCTGGGTCCAGCCTCAGCCCTGCCATGAGCTGTGCCCAGAGCAGCCCTGCCATGAGCTGTGCCTGGCCTCAACCCCCTGGGGTGGGAGAGAAAGGCTCACAGGGATTCCCACACTCAGAGCTGAAACAGTGGGAAGGGAGGAGGGTTTGGGGAGGATAGCAGTGCAAAAGGTGGAGGGAAGAACCCCCACCCACCCCAAGATACACTCACCCCCCCCAGACCTGGTGAATTTGGGGCCCAGGACCCACCTCGGCGATCTCCTTGTATTTGCCATCCATGGACGTGCGCAGATCCACCGGGAAGTGCTTCAGGCAATGGGGGGTCCCGGGCAGGGACCAGGCTGACTGCAGGGGTCGGGCCCCTGCCCCCCCCCGCAGCTCTGCAGGGAGTGGGACAACATCAGCTAGGGGTCTGGACCCCCACCCGGGCAAGAAGGGGTTAATCAGCCCCTCCACAGCTCCCCCTCCCCACCATGGAACTGGGATGCTCTTCCCAATGGGGGTGATGGGAAACTGAGGCAGCTCAAGGGAAAAGGGGACCCCCACCTCTCTGATCCCCCTGGGGCACTGGGAGGGCTGCTGGCTCCATTGGGGGGGGTGAGAAGCCAACAGTGAATGAGGGGCTCAGGGCTGGGGGGCAGGACCCCCATGGCATGGGGGGCACAACATGGGGGTCCCCTCTCCCTGCCCCCCGACCCATCCTTTCCATCACAGGGGGCACAAGCCCAGACTGGGAGGCAGCATCCTCCCCCCTCCAAACACCCCCCACTGCCCCAAACCCACCACAGACCCAGCTGGGGGGCACTGGGAATCAGGTCCTACTGGGTAAACTGGGGCCACCAGTAAGAGCCCCCCCTATCCAGCACAGCGTGGGGGGAAGATCCAGATCTCCTGACCCCAAACAGGAGCCTCCACCCCATTTGCTCCCTGCACCACCCCAATGGGAATGGGGGGGCACCCAGGGCAGGGATGGCACCAGTGTCATCGGGATGTGCTGGTGGTGCCTCACACGGGGCACGGTGACACCCAGGGTGCCCCGTGCCCCCGGGACATGTCCTGTGCCACCCACGTGTGTGACAGGTGGCAGCCCTGATGGCACTCTGAGACCCTCCCCCAACATGGGTGCCAGACAGATGACAACCCCAAAGTGCCACCTCACCCCACCACGTCACTACCATCACCCCAACGTGCCACCATCACCCTGTGCCACCACCACATGTGCCAGCCACCCAGAATACACGTGTGCCACCCACGTGTGGGAACAGCTGCAGTGACACCCTGAGACCCTCTCTCAACAGTGCCAGCCAGGTGCCAACCCTAAAGCGCCACCTTGCCCACCCCGTGTCACCATCATCACCCTGTGCCACCCACCCGGGCCACAGGGGGGGTCACCCAGAGCTGGAAGCAGCCCCGGTGACACCCCGAGACCACACCCCACAGCACTGCCAGCCAGGTGACAACCCCTAAGTGTCAGCTCGCCCACTCCGTGTCACAACCACCCCGCGACACTGACCCAGAGCACTGACGTGGCGACACCCTGAGAACCCCATTCAATGGTGCCAACCGGGCTCGAACCGCAAAGTGCCACCCTGTCCACTCCGTGCCACCGCCACCCCGTGCCAGCAGCCCCTCTCGTGCCACCCGAGACCCTCCCCGTCCCCCCAAACCGGCCCCGCTCCCCCTGCGGGGTCCGCCCCCCCCCGCATCCCCCAGCGCTCCCCTCCTTCCTCTTCCTTCTCCTCCTCCTCTTCCTCCGCTCTCACTGCGCCACCGAGGCGCTGCCGGGAGGGGACACACGGGACCCCCCAACCCCGCTGCCACCCCTCCCGGTGCCGGGACACGGCCCTGGGCTTCTCCCCCCCACCAAAAACCCTCTGAGCAGCAACGCGGCACTTCCCCCCCCAGTCTGGTCCCCCCTACTCGCAGCATCGCGTCCCCCCCGTGCTGGGCGTGCCCTGGGTGTCTCCGTGGGCTCTCGGGAGGGTGGGGGGTATTTTGGGGGGCTGGGGGGGCTCACCTGCGGGGCTGGTGGTCTGCAGGCTACCCCGCTTCTTGAAGGAACACTTGGCCGGGGGGGCAGAGGACATGGCGGTGCCAGGGGGGGTCGGGGAGGGGCGGAGGGGGTGATGATGATGCTGGTGATGGTGATGATGGTGATGGGGGCGGGGGGTGCTGGGGGGCGCCCGGGGGACTCTTACGGCGGCGGGGCCGCAGCGGCCGCTCCCTCCCCTGGTTGATGATTGATGCAGGAACCCGGGAATGGACCAAAGTCCCCGGCGGGGCCCGGCCGGAAACCGGGACGAGGACGAGGATGGGGCGGGCGGAGGATGTGGCGAGGAGGAGGAGGAGGAGGAAGGAGGTGGCTGCGGCGCTGGAGGGTGGGGGGGTGGGGGGGGCAAGACTCGGGATGGGGCTGTGAGCTACGGGGGTGCGGGGCTGAGACACCCCCGGGACAGCCGTGACCCCCCCCTCTCGGACAGCCCTGTACCCCCCCGGACAAAGTGACACCCCCCGGAGGACCGCCCTGTACCCGTGCGGGGTCAGCCGTGACACCCCCGCGATGGACGCGTCCCCCGCCCCGGACAGCCCTGAAAGCCACCCCAGGCAGCTCTGTGGCTCTGTAGGAACACCCGTGACCCCCACGGACAGTCGGGAACCCCCCTGGGACAGCCCTAAGCCCCTCTTTGGGGACAGTCTGTACCCCCCGGGTTCAGCCCTAACCTCCCCCCCAAGCGGGCGTTGTCCCCCCCGTGAGAGATGGGATTGGACCCCCCCCCAAAGTGACAGCGACGCTTCCAAAATAGGATAACCCGAGGTGGACATGATGCCCCCACAACATGGGCACTGCCCCCCTTCCGACGGGCAGTGCTCCCCAAAAAGACAGGGTGTCATTCTTCCCCACCCAGAGACTGGCCCCATCCCGGTGGGAATCCGTGTGCCCCCCAAACAGGCACCGTCACCCCCAGGATGGGCATCCCCCTCCCCAGGGCTGACGCTGCACCCCCAACACAGACCGCTATTAAACACTGTACCCCCAAAACACCGAGTACCCCCAAAATCAGCGAGTATCACCCCAAAAGGGGCATCGCCTCCTCCACGATGATGATCCCCCCTTCCCCCCAGATATGGTACCGCACCCCAAAAGAAGGACTCCCACTCTGTCACCAGCACTCCCCCCGCTCAGACCCTGCTGGGCGGGTTGCCCTGAGCCCCCCTAGGAATGTCCCCATGGAGCCCCTGCCCCCCCGAGCCCCCCAGCTCACTCCCCAGCCGAACTGGGGGCCACTCCAGAAGCAGAGCCCGGCTGTGGGGGTGCCGGGGGTGTCACCTTTGCCTCCGTCACCGCGTGTCCCTACCTGGGCCGGGGCTCCCGGTGCCGGGGTGGCTCTGGTTGGCTGTCGGGCTGTGTCCCCTCCGAGCGCCCCGAGTGTCCCCTAAGCTGCCACTGGCGCGGGGGGGTATTTTTAGCCGCTGTCAGAGCGGAGGGAATGTCACCCACCCCTCCTCTGTGCCCCCCACCCCTTGTCGAGGGGCTGAAGGGACAGCGAGGTGACACCACCCACCAGGGCCACCGCTGTGCCAGGCTGGGAGGGCACAACAGCCCCGGAGGACAGTGGGGACCCCCGGCCTGAGTCATGTCCCCTGTCCGCACACGGCGGGGAGGGGGGGCGGTGTCTGGTATTTTAATTGGACCCCCCTCATTAGCGCCGAGTTCATTAGAGGCTCAGAAGGGGCTTTGTGTCCGCGGGGACAGCGGGAACAGAGTGTCCCCAAGCAACGGCGCTGGCAGGGAATACGCGCCCCGTGGGACGTGGGGACACCGGTGCGGGGACATGGAGCCCCCAGTGGCCCTGCGAGGTGCAGGGATTTAGGGCACCTTAAACCCAAACACCGGGGACCTGCGGGACTTTTGGGGGTCCCAAAGCCCATCCCGCGGCGAGGGGCTCCCCCTGCGGTGCCCACCTGAAAGCAGCCCCGAAGGCGAAAGGGGGAGGCACCCACCCGTCCCTCGGGGTCTGGGGGGGCTCCTGGGCTGGGGGATGGGCTGGGAGGGGGGTGCTGAGCCCGGCAAGAGGAGGAGGAGGAGGAGGAGGGCTGAGCCACGATCCCATTAAAGAGCTTAGGCAGCGGGAGGGCGGCACCCAGCGAGGCAGGATTAGGGGGCCTCGTTACCCACCCCCGGGGGTAATTAGCTCCCTTTTCCCTACAGGAGGAATCCCACAGTGCCACCCTCCCCTGCCATCACCCCCTGCCACCACCCTGTCCCCCTGTCACCACCCAGTCCCCTGCCACTGCTCCGGAGCACCCAGGGGCGGGGACACATACACGACCAGGGGCTGATCCCATCCTCAGTGTCCCCCAAAAGTGGGATCACAGCTCAGAGACATGAGGGAGCCCCAAAATGATCCCCACTTCCCAAGTCACCTCAGGGGACCGGTCCCCACGGGCAGGGGGTGTCACGCTGGTGCCCCCCCCTTATGTAAAGCCCCCTGCCCACCTCCCTGAGATGCTCTGTCTTTTTTTTCTCCCTGAGCCCTAATCTTTGCCATCTTGGGCTAATTGGATTTCCTGGGTCACATGGCAAGATAAAAAGTCCCCAAATCCCACGGTCAAAAAAAATCAGGTTATCCATGGGGAATTAAGGGAGAGAGCGGGGGGCAGCCAGCAGCGAGGACCCACCGAGGAGTGCTGCCGGTTTGGGGTACCCCAACATCAAGGTGTGGGGTATCTGGATTGCCTTTTTTGAAATCTTTGCTTAACTCCCCAGTGCCCACCTCTCCGAGGTGTGCCTGTTTTCTCCTTGAAGACCTGGAAAAGCCTGGGGACCTAGAGGAGATTGTGGAACTGTTGGAGGAGAAGGAAGCCATGGGGAGCGGGGCAAGTGCTGAGGACAAGGAGATGGCCAAGAGGTCCAAGGAGCTGGAGAAGAAGCTCCAGGAGGATGCGGATAAGGAGGCCAAGACTGTCAAGCTGCTGCTGCTTGGTAAGTCTGGAGGGGATGTCCCCTGGAGATGTCCCAGTGTTTCCACCCCATTGAGGTTGAGGGGATGTGGGGATGGGGAGGGGGACAGGGAACCCACGACCCCCTGGGCTCCTCCTGCCCTGTCCCTGGTACCCCTCAGGCAAGCTGCCATCAGCCTGCAGAGGTTGTCCTGCCACTGCGACGTCCCCAGGGTTATCCCTGGGAAGGGCTGGAGGTGGCATCGACTCTTGGGGATGGCAGGCACAAAGGGGACAGTGGGGGGACAGGGGAAGGGACCAAGACACTTGGTCCCACTGGGGCTATGCCACATCTCAGGGGGGCCAGCGAGAGCCTGGGGACGTCCTGCCACCAGCACCCCAAAAGCTGCTGCTGGGTGCCAGGCAGGAGGAGACGGTTCCCTGGGGGTCCCTCCACATCCCATGGGGCAGGGGGGTGACCCTGTGGGGCAGGGGGGTGACTCCATGGGGCAGGGGCCAGCAGTGGGGCCTTATCCAGGTGGGGGGGCTGGGGTCAAGGCGATTAACACCCTAATTCTAAGCAGCTTCCTGTGCTGTCCTAAGCCGCTTACGGCCCCAAAGGCATCGCCGGGCACTGCCCACGGTGGGCGGGAGGTGTGGGACCTGGGGGACCTGCACCTGGGAGCTTCCCACCATCCTGGGGGTCCCCGAGCTGTGCTCCCACACAGGGTGCAGGGGGTGACAGGAGTGTGGAGATGATGGCGGAGCTGGGAAGAGGCCAGGCTGGGTGTCTAGGCAGGGGACGGGTGGGGCACAGTGGCTTTGGTCCCCATGGGGTGCCCATCACTGTGGCATCAAGCCCTGATGGGCACTCAGGTGTCCCTCCCACCCTTTTCCAGGGGCTGGAGAGTCAGGGAAGAGCACCATCGTGAAGCAGATGAAGTGAGTATGGCCTGAGCCAGACTGGGGAGGGGGAAGCCACCAGGATGAGCCACCAGTTCTCGGACATGGGGTGGCTGGACCCTCGGTCACCCCCCCATGTCACCTGGTGGTGGCACCTGTGATTCCCAGTGTGGGGTGGTGATGGCCACCCCAGAGGGGATGTCCTGGCTTGGGGCTGAGGCCACTGTGCCTGCCAGGATCATCCACCAGGACGGTTACACGCCGGAGGAGTGCATGGAGTTCAAGTCCATCATCTACGGGAACATCCTCCAGTCCATCCTGGCCATTGTCCGCGCCATGTCCACGCTGGGCATCGACTATGCCGAGTCCGCCTGCGCGGTCAGTCGGGGTGGTGTCCCTGTCCCCCCAAACCCCAAGATGTGGGGCCAGGGCAGCTCCTGGAACCAGGGTCCACAGTGGCCCCATGTTGTCCCCCAGTCCTGAGGACACTTTGGGGGGACAGGGGCCATGGGAGGGTTGGTGAAGAAGGTCCCTCTCGCAGGATGAAGGCCGGATGCTCTTCAACCTGGCTGACTCCATCGAGGAGGGCACGATGCCCCCTGAGCTGGTGTCCTGCATCAAGAAGCTGTGGAAGGATGGGGGGGTTCAGGCGTGTTTCGACCGCGCTGCCGAGTATCAGCTCAACGACTCAGCTGCGTAGTGAGTGGGGACACGGCGGGCACAACGGGGACTGGCCTGGGGACCCCCCGGCAGCTCATGGCCAGTTCCAACCAGGCCTGGCACAATCCGTCTCCTCCCTACTCCTGGGAATACCCCGAGCCTGCCATCCTCCATCCCACTGGTGTCATCATCCATCCCACCAGTACCATTCCCCAATCCCATCAGTACTGTTCTCCATCCCACCAGTGCCATTCTGCATCCCACCAGTGGTGTCCCCCATCCCACTGCTGCCGTCCTCCATTCCATCAGTGCTGTCCTACATCCTCCATCCAACTGGTGCCATTCTGCATCCCAAAAGTGCCGTCCTCCATCCCACTGGTGTCATCATTCATCCCACCAATGCCATTCCCCATCCCACCAGTGCCACCCTCCATCCCAAAAGTGCGGCTGACCTGCAGCCCCACCCCCTTGATGTCCCCCAGCTCCCCCAGGAATGTCACTGCCCTGCAGTCCCAGTGTTTGGCAGAGCTCAGCCCCACAACCATCCCCAAAAATCCGGGGGAAGGGGGAGACGTGGGCAGCCCCTTGGCTGCAGGTCACACCCCTTCCTGTCCCCCCAGTTACCTGAACCAGCTGGACAGGATCACGGCCCCCAACTACCTCCCCAACGAGCAGGATGTGTTGCGATCCCGAGTGAAGACCACAGGGATCATCGAGACCAAGTTCTCTGTCAAAGACCTGAATTTCAGGTGGGTGGGAGCCTCCCACAGCTCCGTGACCACTCCTCCATGATTCCTTCCAGCCCTGATGGCGGGGAGGGATTTTGGGATGACGCTGACACTTGAGGGACCCCCAATGCCCTCCCACAGATGGTGATTCCTGCCCCCCCCGAGGATGTGGTGCTGGGGTTGTCACATGGGGGGGTGTCAGGACCAGGTGTGTGTGTGTCCCCCTCATCCTTGTCCCCTCTCCAGGATGTTCGACGTGGGAGGGCAGCGCTCAGAGCGGAAGAAGTGGATCCACTGCTTCGAGGGGGTGACCTGCATCATCTTCTGCGGGGCCCTGAGCGCCTATGACATGGTGCTGGTGGAGGATGACGAAGTGGTGGGTCGGGGTTCTGGAGGCACTGGGAACCAAGGGGGAGAGGAACAGGGAGGAGGGAGGAACAACACTCTGCACTGTCAGATGCCCTGGGGGATCCAGGAAAGGTGTGGGAGATGTGGGAGGGAGCTGGTTCCCACCCAGTTGCGCCCAGTAAAGGTGTTTGCGCTTCCTCTGGGACACTAATCCATGGGTCTGCCTATGAGGAAACCCCCAAGTGCTCCTGAGCAGATGCTGAGAGCCACCAGAGAATGGCCACACAGCCAGTCAACTGCAGCAAAGCCAAAGGGAAAGGCAGGAGGAGTCAGGAACCCGCTGGGATGAAGGAAAATCTGGTCCTGAGGCGCCTTGTGCCTCACTGTGCCCTCTGGGGTGAGCAGAGGGGTAAGGACGGGCTGCTCCCACCCTCCCAGTGTGGGGGCACAAGGACATGATCCAAAGTGTGTCCAGGGAGGGATGCACCAGCAGAGCCCTGGGAAAGCAGCTCGGAGAGCACAGATCCAGAGAGGAGGAACATGGAAGCTCCATACTAGGTTTTTCTTTGAAGAAAAAATGAGAGATAAGGGGTGAAGATGAGAAGAGCAGGAGCGGCTTCGTCCCTGGGATCTCCTCCAGGTCCCGTGGTTGCTCTTTGGGATCCAAGTAACTCCTCCTGGAGCTGGGTCAGGGTTGGGATCTGCCATCCTTGCAGTCCTTCCTCAGGCACGTGCAGGAGAGCATCCTTCCCATGGGAGCCCTTGGGAGAGGCTGGAATGCTCCCCCAGCGCAGGACAGGGCAAGATTTGGGCAGAGCCAGTGCTCTGCATACAGAAAAGCTGCTGTGATGGGAAGCTGGATGAGGGAAAACCATCCCTGGAGAACCCACCTGCTGCCCACAAAGATGGAGGATCCCCCTTATATCAAGAAAACCCCACACTGGACTTGGCTCTGCCTAGATGGATCCTCATCCCCTTGGGATGACTCAGCAGCAAACAAAGAACTCAACATCTGCTCTAAAACTGGAGTTTTTCCTTTTCCCAGCACCTTTCCAAAGCTGTGGATAACAGCCAGAAGCCACAGTCCAACAAGAGCATCCCCCTGACGGCTGGAATGGTGCTCACTGAGCACCTTCCTTGCAGGCTGCAAGGTTTCCATGGATAATTTTCCCAGTGAAATCACCGCAATCCTTCATTTCTGACAACCGCAGGAGGGACCGGAGCCGCTCCCTACCCTGAGCATCACCTGGATTTATCTGGGGTTTTGGGTGGGCAGCAGGGACTGGGCAGGCAGCAGGACCAGCTGCTGCTGTGGCAAACAGGGAAAAGCTCTTTTCTTGGGAATGGGGGCTCGGGGGCGGGCTGCAGTGGCCCAAAGGGGGTGGCAGTCCCTGATGATCCGCTTCCCTGCAGAACCGCATGCACGAATCCCTGCACCTATTCAACAGTATATGCAACCACAAGTTCTTCGCCGCCACCTCCATCATCCTCTTCCTCAACAAGAAGGACCTTTTTGAGGAAAAGATCAAGAAAGTCCATCTCAGCATCTGCTTCCCAGAGTACGACGGTGAGTCTGGACCTGTCCCTGTCCCCTCCTCCTCGAGACCCCCCCCCAAACCAGGAGCTGTGGAGTTGTGTGGTCCCAGCGAAGACGCGGGAACTCAGTTTTGGGATTTGTAGTGATAGGGCTGGGGAAGGGAGATGAGGATGATGAGAACTGGATCTATCCCAAAAAAAGGCTGAGGAAGGGGATGAGGAAGGTAAGAGCTGGTTTTATCCCAAAGAAAGGAAAGGGGAAAGGGATGAGGATGATGAGAGCCAGCTCCATCCCAAACAGGGCTGGGCAATGGGATGAGGATGAGCAGGATCAGAGCTGGCTCCATCCCAAAAAAAGGCTGGGAAGGGAAGGGGATGAGGATGAGCAGAACCATCTCCATCCTGCTCTGTGGGTGAGTCAAATCCTGGGAGGCTGGAGCTGAGGAGAGGATGGATGTGGCCTCAGGAAGGTGTTTGGAAGAATGGAAATGGGGTAAAAAAGAGTTTTTTGTGCCATGCATGGTCAGCTCTCCACCCTTTTCCTCCGACCCCTATGGGAGCAGCCTGGCAGCATTCCCTCTCTCTGCAGGTCCCAACACATTCGAGGACGCAGGGAATTACATCAAGACCCAGTTCCTGGATCTCAACATGAGGAAGGACGTGAAGGAGATCTACAGCCACATGACCTGTGCCACAGACACGCAGAACGTCAAGTTCGTCTTCGACGCCGTCACAGACGTGATCATCAAAGAGAACCTCAAGGACTGCGGCCTCTTCTGAGCACCAGCAGGTATGGGACAGGGGCTGGAGCCAGAAAATTCGGGAGGAGGGTGGTCAGAGCTGGCTCCTTCCCAAAAGGGGCTGGGGAAGGGGCAGGGGATGAGGATGAGCAGAGCCAGCTCCATCCCAAAAAGGGGTGGGGAAGGGAAGGGGGATGAAGAGGAAGATGATCAATATTGGCTCCATCCCATAAAAAGGGCTGGGGAAGGGGAGGGATATGGAAATGATCAAAGCTGGATCCCTCCCATAAAGGGCTGGGAAAGGAGGATGGGGAAAAGCAGATTTGGCTTCATCCCCAAAAAAGGGCTGAGGAAGAAGGAAAAGGAAGGCGATGATCTGAACCAGCTCTATTCCCCAAAAAAGGGGCTGGGGTAGGGGATAAGGATGATCAGAACCAGCTCCATCCCAAATAAAAGGGTTGGGAAGGGGATGAGGATGAGCAGACCTGGCTCCATCCCGCTCTGTGGCGTGGTGGATTTGGGTCCCCCTGGTTTTGCCATCAAGTCCTGGAAATCCTAGGAGTAGGGGAGAGGAGGATGGACTGGGAGCAGCGAGGAGGGGAAGTCTGGGGTGACATCCCTGTGCTGAGCTCCCATGGGATTCAGTCCCATCCCACAGGGGGGTGGGCTCAGATGGACAATTCCCACCCTTGCACATGGAGTGATGAGAACAGATTCCAGCCCAAATCCTCCACCTGAGCTAAAGGGAATAATTTTATTCCTCTCCTGTTGCAATTCCAGCTGCCCAGCCTCAGTGATTGGGAATATCCCAAGGCACACTCTGCTGCTCCCAGCCTTTTAGCTCATCCTAAAACTTTAAATAGGGTTTATCACCCTAATCAGGGTTTATCATCCTAATTCTTGCACTAATTCTGAGCAGCAACAGGAATCCCATCCTCTCTGCCCCCTTTCCAAGAAACTCCCAGCCACTGGCTCTGACACTTTGCTTTTCAGGGAACCTCTGGTGCTCCCCTTATCCTTGAATATTAACAGAAAAACGGGAAAAAGCTAAAAAAACAAACCAAAAAATCCTCAAGCAGGTTCCCTGCAGGCAGGAGCCACCAGAAGGTGATACCTGGAAAGGGGAAGGGGGGGGACGCTCCATCCTCATCACCACAGGGATGAAGGCAAGGGGATGAGGTGACACATGTCCCTGAACCCCACTTGAGTTTTTCCCTTATTTCCATAAAATTGCTCCTCTAAGCCCTTCCCTGGGTGTGTTTAACTCCCTGTTCTCTCTCCCTCCCTCCCAGAAGAAGAAAACATTCCCGTCTCACCGTTCTGCTGAGCAGAGCCAAAGGAAGAACCACCCCCACCACACGTCACTCGCTCCCACTTTTTCTATGACCTGCCCAAATCCGCCTCCTTCCAAACCCAAACTAGGAAGGGGCTGAAGCTCAACTTCCTGCTCCCTTTCATGGCCATTTCCTCTTTTATTTTTTTTTTTCCCAAGGAAGAACCCCTGTTCTCAGCGTTTTACAGGAGGTTTGACACCAGAGAGCACAGCCAGCAATAGGAATATTGAGGGAATTTGGGAGGTAGGATAGACATTGCCCCCTTGCCTGTCCCTCTGCAGCCCATTCCTGCCCTTGGACCGAAGCTGGATTTATCCAGGCTGGAATTTCTGGGGAAGGTGGAGGCTGAATTACCTCCGAGTCGTTCCTGGGAACCAACCTCAGTTTTTCCTGGGAACCAGCCTCAGCCCTTGGGCAGGAGAAAGCAGGGGTTTGTGGGGTTGTTTTGGGCCCTAAATGAAGGGAATTTCTCAGGCAGGAGGGGCTGGGGAAGGGAATCCCAACTCCAGCCCAGGAATGGGCTGGATAAAGAGGAAATGGTTACTTGAAAGATTTTCATTCTGCTACTTAGAGCTGCATTTGCTCTGTCTGTTTGTAAATAATCCATAGATGAGCCCTGTATCCATCCTCTCCCTGTTTCCTGCAGAGATCTCCCATCCAGCTTCATTTAACTGTAGGAAAACACAATAAAGGAATACGCATGATGTGGATGTTCTTCCTTTCTCCAGCTTCAACTTTGCTCCATTTCTGTGTCCCAGAGCTTGGGTCAAGGGATATTTCACCTGCTTTGCATCCATTCTGGGGGTGTACGGATCTCTGGATCTCACCTGGATCACCCCATGGCCACTGCTGGGCTCCTGGGGGGGTGGGATGGGGGTCACTATCCCAAAAAACTCCCTGGCCAGAGCCCCTGGATGAGATGAAACTCCTGAATGAGTTTAAAGGATGAGTTATCCCATGTAGGATGGCTGAAAGGGAATTGTCAAGCAGACTCAGCTCCAGAGAGCTTGGAAAAGATTCCAGAACAGGGAATCTCCCTGAGGGTTTCCCCTGCCAGCACTCAGGAGCCTCCCTGAGGAATTTATCCTGGATTTCTAATCAAGTGTTCTCAGAACTTTCCATCCCACAGAAGTGCCCAGAGCAGAATTCCCATGGGGTTCACAGCAGCCAGTGAGATCTGGGCTATAAATAAGCAGTAATTACCCATCTGCCAATAATCCCAAGGGCAACAGGATTCCTGGCATGCTCCAATTGTGTCAGCACGACTCAAGTCTTTGGGAGCAGCTCAACACCAACACTGGTGGCTGATAAAGCACGAGGAACCTCCCTGTCCAGATAATTCCACCCAATTCCCATCAAAGCTCTTCCTTTCCTTCTCCAGCAAAGCACAAAAGCTGGGAACACTCCTGGAAAAAGCAAGAATAAAGTGGAGAAAAGGCTACAATCTTTACTCACCATTTTAATACTGCCAACAAGTCTAACAGATTCAACTGTACACATGACAAACTGGGAAGAGTCTGGATGCAATCATGGATCAGCAAAGGAATGTAGGACTGGCACTAGAGGGAAACGGGGATTTGGCACCACACAGACAAAGTAAAGGCATGCTCAGGACAGGGCTGGGCAGGGAGGGCCACGGGAAAGGCAGCACAGAATAATCCACCGTTTTCATCCCAAAAAATGCACAGGGATCAGTGGTTTGGGAGCTTGGAAGGAGCATTTCCCCCCCAGCAAGGGTTCAGCTCCTCTCCCCACCGAGCTAGGATTATGCTGAGCACAAATCCCTTCCCATACTGGCATAAAAGTGGGCTCAAACCCCCAAACAGAACCTAAACCCTCCTTCTGCTGCAGGAGCCTTTCCCAAAGCCTGGGGGGAGCAGGATGGTAACAAATCACACATGGAAAAAAAGCCAAGGCTCTAAGGATCCCTTAGTAGCTGCAGAAATATTAAATCCTGGCCATAGCAAGTGTTAAAAACAAGGAATTCCTGCTAAGAGGAATATTTTCTGCAGGATCTGCTCACATGTGCATAGTTAAGTGATTTTTTTTTTTGTTGCTTTTTTTTTTTTAATTATTATTATTTTTAAAACAAGGTTTGCAAATAAAGAAATAAAGTTTAGTAAAGTTATAGTTTTCTCGATGGAAAAAAAAAAAAAAATAACCTTAAAAACAGACTAGTGGTGGCTTGTTAACCGAAGGTAGAGAGAAAGCTACATATCCAAGGTCTGGAATCCAGCTGGAATCCACTGCACACCCCGGAGATCACGCCGTCCAACGATGCCAGGAGGATCTACTCCCACTACGTGGCTTCACTGTGCCCTAATTCCACATCCCACAGCAATAAAAGGTCCCTAAGACAGAAGATTGTGCTAAAGAATTCCAGGATTCCACGTGTTCTCTGCTCCTGGGTCACGCTCGTCGCTGTCCCCACGAGGCAGCAAGAGGCTGGGGCTCACCAGGCAGAAACACTGGGAAGGAAACCAGGAATGTAGAAGGGAGCAGAGAGAGCCGTTCCCAGCGGGACACCCGGAGCTGGATTTACCTCTCAGTAGAGCCCGCACTCCTTGAGGTTGTTTTTGATGATGACGTCGGTGACGGCGTCGAAGACGAACTGGACGTTCTTGGTGTCGGTGGCGCAGGTGAAGTGGGTGTAGATCTCCTTGGTGTCCTTCCTCCGGTTCAGATCCTCGAACTGGCACTGGATGTAGGCGGCTGCCTCCTCGTACGTGTTGGAGCCTGGAAAGGAGAAGATCCCTGGCTTTGCCCACCTGCTCACGGGAGCTTTTAAGTCCATACTAAGCTGCTTGCAACCATCTGCCTTATCCAGCTACAAATCCAAATCCACCATTAACTCCTTCTGGGAGACCTGAGGTCTATTCCCTGGGCAGTGACCTTGGACATGGATCCAGGGATTGCTGTGTGCTGGGACAGCCACGTTCCACAAAAGAGTAACAAATCATGGGAATCATGGAAAGGACCTTCAATCCCATCTCATTCCATGCTCTGCCATGATTAGGGACACCTTGCACTACACCAGGCTGCTCCAGCCTTGCCTTGAGCACTTCCAGGGAGAGGGAATCCACACCTTCTCTGGGAATCACAGAAATCAACAGGTCTGAAGAGATTTGAAGGATTTTTTAAACAGGTAAATGCCTTGAGCAGTGCCCAGGCAAAACCTTCCACCTGTGTGGAACCACAGCAGGGATGGGCTCAGGAATAATCCACAGCAAACACGGACACTCCAGGGTGGACAGGAGCCAGAGCTGGACGTGGTTAAGTTCCACAGCCTCTAAAATTGAATTTAAATGGAGTTATTGTCCCAGTGGAAAAGGAGGAGTGACCTTGATTTGCTGGAGTGCAACACTTTGGGGCTCATATTCCAGGGAAGGACAAAGGTTCCTCCCAACCACAGCTCTTCCAAGAAAATGAGCTATCAGCCAAGTGAACAGGCCAGAGACGCTGTCCAGGGGGCACAGGGAAGGAACTGGGGAAAAAGTTTGGAAGTGATTGTGGGTTGTGTAAGGCTCTGACTCACTCAGCCCTGGCCTGGTGACACAGATGATCCCAGCCTACCTGTGTACTCTGGGTAGCAGATCGTTAGTGGGCTCTTCTTAATCTTCTCCTCAAACAGGTCCTTCTTGTTGAGGAAGAGGATGATGGAGGTGTCTGTGAACCATTTGTTGTTACAGATGCTGTCAAACAGTTTCATACTCTCGTGCATCCGGTTCTGGAAAAGGAAATCCAACGGGAGAGACGTTAGGGAAGGGTGGGATGGGGGACAGAGGCTCTGCTCTGCTCAAAATTGGGGTGTCACCATCACATCCTCACTGCCATTGCCCCAGGAGGAACACAGGGGGACAGGTCTCCTCCTCCTGTTCCTTCCTGGAGTGACTCACACACAGGGAACAAGCCATGAGAACAATTCCAGGGCACCTCCCAGCAACCAGGAAGGTGGAAAACCTCATGGATGGGTTGTATTCATCACTTTGTGGGGCAAGATTCCACCGGCTGATCCAAGGAGGGCTTGTCCTTGCAGCTCCCAGGCAATTTTACAGAGGAGTAGGCCAGGAACATTCCAGCCTGGTGCAGGATGGATGCTCCCAGCTCCCTTCCAGGCAGCCATAAATCCCTTGTCACGCACCATCTCCTCGTCCTCAGCCAGCACGAGGTCGTAGTCACTCAGGGCCACGCAGAAGATGATGGCTGTCACCCCCTCGAAGCAGTGGATCCACTTCTTCCGCTCCGAGCGCTGCCCTCCCACGTCGAACATCCTGGAGAGGCAGGAAAATGGCTCAGGAGCTGTGCAGCCCCCTCCTGCCTGGCCCCCCTGGCACTCCCAAGGATGGAGGAGGCTGAGCAGCAGGATGGGAACACGCAGGGTTTCGGGAGTTTCCCTTGGGAGAGGGGGTTTTAAAATTCCCTTCTTGGGAGAGGGGATTTTAAATCAGAATTCTCTGTTTTCTTTCAAGCCAGGGTGGATAGAGCTTGCAGAAACCTGGGCTAGTGGAAGGTGTCCCTGCCTGTCTGGTTCCAGGTGTCCCTGGATGAGATTTAATATCCCTTCCAAGCCAAACCATTCCATGGTTCTGGTTTTCAGCAGGAAGAACTGAAAGTCACCATCCAGAGCTCTGCTGATTTTGTTCTCTCTCCTATTTCCTTAGCAACAACCCATTTGCTTGACTGGACTCCAAACATTCTCACAGCTCTTCCAGAGAAATGGATTATCAGAACATGCTACCTGCAAGCTCCTGCTGGGACCCAGGAGGAAATTAAGGAGGTTAAGAAATAATTTCATCTATTAAAAAATAATCTGAGGTACTGGAGGTTAAAGGCTGAGCAGTTGCTTATGGAATTTCTGTATAAATTGAATTAATTTCTAATTAAATAGAAATTTGTGTCACAGGTAGTTCCAGCCCCTTGCTCATCCAAATATTTTGATGAGAGCCCAGGATTGGGATTTAATTAAATCAAGTTAATATCTGAGTTATTAAGTCATAGATATTGGTTTGTTCCCAGAGCAGACAAGGAGCTGTCCAGGGGGGATTTAATGATCCCAAACTAACTCCCATCCTCTATTTAACCCTCTGGTCTAGAAGGAAAGATGGAAATCTCTGTGAGGATCCAGGCTATTTACACAGCTTGAATCATTTGCCATTAGCACAGAGAGATCCATGAAGGAAGAGCATCCCTGACAACTCAGCTCATCCCAATTCCAGTCACTGTGGCTTCCCCATCCCGTTATTAATGAGTGAGATGGAACATCAAGGCAGAGCTGGCAGCACCAGGGTTTCTGATGGATTAATGCTTCCCTTTGTGGAGCAAATCCCTCTGGGACAGCACCTCGTGTGTCTGGGGCCCTGCACATGATCGATGGCTCCAGGCAGGACTGGGAAGGAGGGTGGAGATGATTAAAGGAACACACTGGAGATGTGAATCCTGATCCATCACCATGGGAAGACAAGTTATTCCCTGGATGGACCAGAAGCTGCATAAATAAATCGACGATGCCGAGTATTCTGGCATTTTTGTTAAAAATGTTCTTGAATTGCACAGTTCGGAAGCCAAAATGCTGCTCTCCCAAAAACTGTGCACAAGTTTCCTTCTCCAGAGGATGCCATGGAGATGCTTTAAGGACTGGAGCCTCTCTGCTCTGGAGCCAGGCTGGGAGAGCTGGGAAGGAGAAGGCTCCAGAGAGACCTGAGAGTCCTTTCCAGTGCCTAAAGGGGCTCCAGGAGAGCTGGAGAGGGACTTGGGACTAGGGATGGAGTGACAGGATGAGGGGGAATGGCTCCCCACTGCCAGAGGGCAGGGTCAGATGGGATACTGGGAAGAAATCTTTCCCTATGGGTGTGGTGGGGCCCTGGCACAGGTCATCCAGAGCAGCTGTGGCTGCCCCATCCCTGGAAGTGTCCAAGGCCAGGCTGGACAGGAGGTTGTCTAGTGGAAGGTGTCCCTGCCCACGGCAGGGGGGTGGCACTGAATGGGATTTAAGGTCCCTTCCAGACCAGTCTGGGATCCTGTTAAAACCCTGGGATTTTAGAAGCACCACTTGGATTTTGCTGCAACTCCATCCAAGTGTTTCACACCCCATTTATAAATAAGCCAACAAACACTTTGTAGGGAAGTGAGCAGGAAAAACTCCAAACCATTGGCACAGACAGAGGGAACGGGGCTGAGCCACAGGCACTGCACTGTCCTACACCCACCCTGCGGCACGGGAATGCCGTGGGGCTCCAGCTGCTTGTCAGGAGCACACGTGGGATCTGAAGCAAGGAATTTCTAAGCAGCAGGAAGGGGAGCTACAGGGATCCAAGGTGAGGAACGAGGGATGCAGCCTCAGCGTACGGAGGCAGCGGGAGCCACTCTGAGGTTAGAGGAAGCTCGTTAGTGACATGTAAAGGGACACTGCCAGGAGCAGGCTGGATCCACAGCCTGGCAGGGACTGGATCAGCAGGGAGGGGACGGGAAAGTCCCAGTTCCTGCAGTGGCAGGCACAGGCTGGCAGTTCCCAGAGGAACACATGGAGCACACCATGCATCCCGGAGCCACAGCCTGGCCGCGGACACGGCTCGGTTCCTCCGCTCCGAGGAAAGGGTTAAACTCAAACTCAAACTCCAGTCAGTGTCCTTTTAGTATTACTTTTGGGATTGGATCCTGGAAACGAGCAGTCAGTACCTGTGTCTGCGATTCCAACATAAAAGCAGCTGAAAAGAACAGAAGGCAAATCAAAGTCAAACCGGTCTCTCCGGTGAGCGATGCCAGCGGAGAGGGATAACGGAGGGAAGGAGGACAGTTAAACCAGGAGCAAGTGTGGGATGTGCCCCCAGAGCAGGGCACGGGCAGGGCCCTTCACTCACTTGAAATACAGGTCCTTGAAGGTGAAGTGAGTCTCCACAATTCCTGTAGTTTTCACCCTGGTCCGCAGCACATCCTGCTGAGTCGGAATGTAGGTCGGCTGGGATATTCTATCCAAGTCATTTAGGTAACTAAACCAGAAGAGACAACACAAGAGGCTTTTTTTAGTCGGCTGCCTCACCATGAATCTTTTATAAACTGCAGAACAAAGCGCAGAATTTATTTATCTCCCTCACACAGCGCAGCCCTCGAAGCAAACAACCCCCTGGGGCTGTCCTGAGGGATGTTTTGGGGGTTTGGGGATTTTAAGCCCTCCCTGGATGATCTTGGGGGTGGTGCTGGTGGAGCTGAGCTGGCTGGGGAGGGCAGGGAGCAGAGGGAATGCAGAGCTGTGCCAGGGCTGGATCTCCCAGGGCAATCCACAGTCAAGGTCTCTCGCTTCAAAGCACAAGGCAATAAATCCGAGGGTTTGCTGTTAAAGGGCAGGGATGCGTCAAAGGAGCCAGGAGGGAGGGATGCAGCCTTAAAAACCATCCCAAACCAGGCAGATCCAGCCACCTCCTTCCCCAACAAGCTGGCACAACACTCTCTGAGGAGACAGCCCTGGAAGAAGCCACATCCTTGCACCAATTTTCCCATCAAGACGTCAACTAATTCCAGCCCCAGCTCATTCCTTTTGGAGTTCAGCTCTCAGGGACACTGGCACAAGGTACAGATGATTCCCAGCAGGATCAGGAATCCCACTGCAGCCAGCAACACCTCTGAGCTTGTCTTCCCTCCAGGCTCAGTTCCTGCTTTCACAAAGATGCCACGGATCCCACAGCCCAGCTGGGATGGCACAGGCCATGTTCTTTCTCAGGAGCAGCTTTTAATCACCCCAGCCCTGTCACTGGGAGGGTTCAGGGCCACGAGGGCTCTGAGGGGTGTCACAAACCCTCCCAAATCACACATTATTATCACAGATCCATTGACAGCCAGGAATCACTTCTTCCCATGTGCCTGGAAGCTGTGCTAGGAACCCCAGCAACACATCCCTCCTCCAACAGCTCCAGCATTTCCCTGGCCAGGACTTGCAGAGCCCTGCCCTGTTCCCAGATCCCAATGATCTGCCAGGACCTGCCCGCTGCCACGGGGCTTTTCCCACAGAGCTGGCATCTGAGAGTGGATTTAGTTCAGGAAGAGCCAGTCCTCCCATCCCTCCCTTGACCCCAGGTTTGTGATTGCTCTGTGACCAGGACTGGGCCTGGCTTTAGTTTCAGTTTAGTAAAACATGATTTGGAAGGTATTTACCTTCCTCAGCCTCCGCCAAGGAATATTTCTGCTGAGGCAGTAACATGCCCAGACTTTTTTCTCCTCTCTCTCCCCTACCAGTGTAAGTTTAGCTGAGACACAACGTATCAGAAGCCAGTGGGCATGCTAAGAACTGACCCAGCAGCTCCTCAAAGCCTGGCTTTGACACAGGTCACACCACTGATGTGATCAATCATGGAGTTGTTTGGGCTGAAAAGTCCTTTAGGATAGATCCAACTCCTAGCCCAGCACTGCCAAGCCCAAGCTGAAGCTATAAAGCACCTGCTCCCAACAGCCAGTTGGAAGTTTGGGCACTGAAAGTGGTATAATTCCTAATTAAGGCTTTGGGAGAAGCCAGGGAGGAGGGAATAGAGCTGGCAAACTCCCACCAAACAAACTCAATCAGGGAATAAGGCATATCAGATTCAGTGCTGCTGCCTGAAACAATAAACTTCGCCAGACTAATTCCAGGGAGACCTAAAGGGCAAATCCAATGGAAAACCCAGCAAAGGAAGCCCTGCCAAGTGTGGGCAGAGGAAGCAGCTGTGCCCTCCCAAAAATCCAGGCTGTGGAGCCCAGCTAGTGCTGCTTGTATTTCAGAGTGAGTGGAACTTGAAAAAGAGATCCCAAAAAGCTGGAAAAGCACAGTGTGAATCTCCTTGTTCCCAGCGGCTCCTGGAATTCCAGGAGAGGTTGTTTGGATTAGTGTTATCCTCCACCTCCTCTCCTCCCATGCCACCTCCAGCCTGCCAGGGCAGTGCTCTGACAGGCAGGATCTCTGCCTGCACATGGGAAAGTGCCCGTTGATGTAGGAAACAGCAGGAAGGAGTTTTTGGAACAATTCCACGCTGAAATGCTCGGCTCTGTGCCACAGCACCCTTGTTCTTGATGCCACCTGATTTTCACAAGCAGTTACTTGTCTGCTCCTCTCTTCCTCCATTCCATGTGGCACAGCCCTGGAAACTGAGGTGGAGCCAGAACCAGTCTGGAAACACAGCACAAAACTGGATTTGAGCTGGAAAACCAGCAAATAGGGCACGGATTTAACAGCTGCTCACACTGAGGCTTCAGTGCCATTTGAAGGAGATAATGAAAGGAATAGGAAAGTGAAATTCCCAAGAGAAGTGGGACAAAACCTACATCACCCCACCCCAAAAAGGGGTGCAGGACATCCATCCTTGGTGGGTTGGGCACTGGAACAGCCCCCCCAGGGAATGGTCACAGCCCCAAGGCTGCCAGAGCTCAAGGAACATTTGAACAATGCTCTCATCCGTGGAAAGAAATCCCCCCAAACACAGGGTGGGATTTTGGGATGTCCCGTGCAAGGCCAGGAGTTGGACTTGATGATCCCTGAGGATCCCTTCCAGCTTAGGATACTTCATGATTCTAAGCACGGACAAGGGAAGCGATTGGGGAACACCAAAGGTAAGGCAGGAGCCACATGTGGAGGGAGAGGAAAATCCTGGGAATTCCACAAGTCCTGTGGAAGAAGCAGCCCTTTAAGGGCGTGAGTTTGCTGTGAAGAAATGAACCCACTGACAGCATTTCCCAACCAGGGAGTTGCCAAGCTGCAGATGCATCATAACATTGGTTTGGTGCAATTTCCTGTGGGTTTGGGACAGGAAGCTGAATTTTCTGGGGCACTTCTCAGGAAATGCATGGGTGGCTCATCCCGGGTGCAGTGTCCCCATCCCAGGCTGGGCAGCCAGACCTGCACCTGCATCTGGACACGGGTGGGTGGCAAATACCCAGGAACAGAAGAACACTCCAAAATCCCACCTCTGGAAGGCAGTTGGGTCAAGCAGGTATCTACAAAAGCAGGATAACACCCTCTTTTCCCAGTCTGCTCCATTTCTCCAGCTGCCTTCATACTCCTCCTCTTCCAGAGCCATCCAAACAAGGGTTCCCCCTTCAGCTCCATTCCTGCTCTCTGCCCAAGTCCTTAAGCTTTCCTCCTCCTCCTCACATCTTCCCATTAAACCATTCCTTCCTTTCCCCCTCCTCATCAATCTCTTTCCTCCCTTGGAACCTGAATTTCCTCCTTTCCTGCTACAAATCTGAGAAAACTCCTGTCAGCCCTTCCCTTGATCCAAACCCCTGCCAAGGTGCTGCAAATTTAGAAGGATTCTGCTTTTCTTTCAAGCTCAAATATGCTCTGAACAGCTAAACCCTGCAGGCAGTGAGCTGTGGCACAGCTAAAGCTTCTCCACAAAGCTCTTCCCAACTCATTTTCCCAAGGTTTAAAGCTTAAACTGAGATGAGTTTTCAGCTGGAAATGCTGAACCACAAAATCACCTTTCAGAGTGTCAAATCCTTCTTGTAGAGAGACCAAGAATGTGAGTTAAAAAAAAAAAAAAAAGAGGAAAAAAACAACAACTGTTTTGCTCATCAAAGGAACAGTTTCCCCTTCCTGCACTAACCTGATCTTGGAAAAAGATGAGGCATTTCATCAAAAATTCCATTAGCAGCCTGTTTATCTGCTCAGAACCTTTCAGTTGTTCAGCAGCTGTGTTAATTTTAGGACCAGGACAAGATTTTAGAATCAGAAGAGTTTAGAGGCAGCACTGCCTGTGAGGTGCCAGGCACAGGGACAGGAGAAAGGGAAAGCTGTAAGGAGAAAACTGGGAATGTTGACCTGCCAGGTGAGGGGATCCCACTTTGGAATTGCTGAATGTCAGGAGAGTGGCAGTTTAAATTTTCGGAGTGTTCCTCCCCTTTGCAGGGACAATGGAGGTGACACAGCCAAGCACCTGCCACTTCCACAGAATCCCAGAATCCCTGAGCTTGGAAAACACCTCCAGGATCACTGAGTCCAACCACTGACCTTGTCACCAGAGCAGAACAGAGCACTGAGTGTCACCTCCAGGAGTTCCACCAACATCTCCAGGGATGGGGACTCCACCACCTCCCCTGGCAGCCCATTCCAATGCCTGGTAACACTTTCCACAAAGAAAACTCCTCCTGGTGTCCAACCTGGACCTCCCCTGGCACAGCTTGAGGCCATTTGCCCTCATCCTGTCCCTGTTTCTGGGAGCAGAGCCCAAACCCCCTTGGCTGCCCCTCCTGTCAGGGAGCTGTGCAGAGCCACAAGGTCCCCCCTGAGCCTCCTTTGCTCCAGGCTCAGCCCTTTCCCAGCTCCCTCAGCCCCTCCTGGGGCTCCAGACCCTTCCCCAGCTCTGTTCCCTTCCCTGGACCTGCTCCAGCCCCTCAACATGTTTCTTGTCATGAGAGACCAAAACTGAGCCCAAGGTTGGAGGTGGGGCCTCAGCAGTGCCCAGTACAGGGAAAGGCTCTGGATGGCCATGCTGGACACACTGCTCCTGATCCAAGCCAGGTACCTTTGGCCTCTTGTTCCCCTGAGCACATCTGGGCTCATGCTCACCTTAACACAAGATGCACGAGATGCCAAGTTTCTTCCATGAAACCAGCAAATTTGTCAAAAATCACATTTTTCAAAATTAAATGAAATCCCTCCCTGTGAGGGTGGGGAGGCCCTGGCAGAGGCTGCCCAGAGCAGCTGTGGCTGCCTCATCCCTGGAAGTGTTTAGGGCCAGGTTGGACAGAGCTTGGAGCAAGCTGGGATTGTGAGAGGTGTCCCTGCCCATGGCAGGGGATGGGATGAGATCTCAAAGGTCCCTTCCAACCCAAACCACTCCAGAATTAAATCCACCAAGGCACAAAACAAGGAATGTGGGGCTGTCCCCAGTGCTCCATAGAGAGAAGACGAACAGCACTCCATCCCCCTGTGAGCCCAGCCCAGTGTCACCCAGTCACACCAGTGAAGGCAGGACCTTCCCAAGCTCCGGCCACACCAGCCCCTCCCGGACCACTGTGGGAGCTGGGCAGAGCCCAGGGGCTGGGAATGGTTCCTTACTAGGATGCAGAATCGTTCAGCTGGTACTCCCTGGATCTGCTGAAGCAGGCCTGCACTCCAGGGTCTCTCCAGAGCCGTTTGATGACCCCAGCCAGCTCTGCTGTCATCATCCCCTCCTCGGCGCTCCCTGCCAGCACGAACAGCTGCCGGGCATCGTCCTGCGGGACAGGAACACACCTGTGGGATGTCCACCCACAGACACCTTCCCCACCAACAGCAATTATCTCAGCATTAATTAATCACTGCTCGAATTCATCACAGTCCAGTCCATTCAGTTTTCTCCCAAAATCATGGAGTTGTTTACCTCCTGCAGCCAGAAAGGGAATTTTTGGGGAAGAAGCTGCAGGCTGTGGGGTGGGATGCCCTGATCAGGGATGGCCACAGCACTTCCATGGGGAGCAAAGTTTCAAAGGCAACATTCCCACCAAAACCATGGGATTTCAGTAATTTGGTGCAATGTTTCAGAGAAAAGGTGGGAATGCTGCTGTGCTGCTAGAGACCAATGAAGTGAACTAGAGTTTTCACCTGGAAAACCTCTGTTGGTGGAGCATAGCACAGGGAAAAGGGAAAGCGAGTTCTGAGATCAGATCTGGGATCAAAGCTTTGAGGATTTGCCTTTTGCTGCTAGAGCTGTCAGAAGAGAGGGAGACTGATTCCTAAATAAAACATTTCATCAGGAGATGGGATGGACTGATGGGGATCTGAGCAGAAAAACCCCCCTCAGAAGCCAGACAGGACCTGGCTCTTGTCCAGGTTATCCAGTGGATCAGGACAGGGAACCCTCTGCTTTTATTCCTACCCTGATCAGACCTGTCAGGTCCTTTGGGAGCTGTGAGAGACCTTCCACTACCCCAGGATTCTCCTCCTACACCAACTCCTCTCCCCTGAGCCCCAAACCTCCCCCAAGGGCATGTGCCAAGCTCAGGGTGCTGATCCCAAATCCACTTTATCGAGGTGTTAGGAGCCAAAATGCAGAGGGATCCCAGTTCTGGATCTCTGTAGGTCACTCCATGGTTTGATGCACTTGGCCTTTTCCTGGGAAAGCATGGCAAGGTTTTTGCCCTTCAGGATGGTGAAAATTCACGGCATTGAGCTCTTGTGAAGCCACCTCAGCATGGGCAGGGAACTGAGAAAGGACTTGGATTCAGCATCTTCCCTGTTCCAGCTCCAAGATCCCCACTTGGCTTCAACAAGCACCAGGAAAGGTGGAAGGGAACTCCAGGAGGATTTGGAGCAGCAGCTGAACAACAGCCTGGGTGAACATGTGAGTGAAGATGCGCCCTTTGGCCAGCAGTTGGAATCATAAACCCAAAATAAATACCATAAATTCAAATCATGCAGGGCTGGATCAACTGTAGCACGAGGCAGGACAGTCACAGTGCAGCCCTGGGCTGACACAATCCCTTTCTCCTGCACATTTCCAGGAGTCCCTGGCTCCCACTCTTTAACATCAACATAAGGATCAAGGCTTCCTGATTTCCAGCTCAAAGTGCTGGGCATAAATGCAAGAAACAGGCCAGGGAATGAGCAGAGCTAGAGGGGAGGGGAAGAGCAGGGCCTCAAACCTCCCAAACTTTTCAACTCAAAATTCCCAAAAATTCAAATAATTTAGAGAAAGATTTTGGGATTTTTTTTTGAGCATTCAAACTACTAAAAGTTCTTACCCAGAACCTCAGTAAAATATTGATGGTTTGTACTAATAATTCACTGAAGTTATGACAGGTTTTTTGCTACTTTATCTTCTAACAAATGTGTTCTGCCCCGGACTGAAATTCCAGGATTCATTAACACAGCTCAGACTAAGGAAATAAATGGAATACTCACTGCTCTGGCAACTTCCCCAAAGTCTATCTTTAGCCTCCCCATGGCTCTGATGATGGCAATGATGGATTGGATGGTGTTGCTGTACACAACCACTTTGTACTGTTTGCATTCCTCCTCTGAGTAGCCATCCTCATGGATAATCCTGGAAGGAAACCAGGTTATTATTCCCAAGCCAAACCAGAAAGGCATCACACATTTCTTATCCCATCTCACACAAAAACAAAGGTTGCAGCCTGGACTCACTTCATCTGCTTCACAATGGTGCTTTTCCCAGACTCTCCAGCACCTGAAAAGCACAAAGAACATCCAGTTAACCACGTGGAACTGAAAGGAAAAGTGGGATGTGTTTTTTCCAGTTCCCACAGAGAAGATGATGGGGTCTGGAGTAGGATATTCCTTGTGCATTGCCATACTGTCCTGGCACATCCTTCCCTGGTTTCATTTACAGATGCCAACAGTCACCATGAGTTCATCTGCTAAAAAGCCCTGCAATTTCTCAGTTTCCTGAGGTCAGCGAGGGCAGCCAGCTGGGAGGCAGACTGAAGAACTGGGCTGAGGATTCATTCAACAGAGCAGCTCCCATCCCTCACTCCAGGCCAAGACAGCCAAAGTGCATCAGCACCACCAGATGCTGCCACCGCTACTGAGCTGGGCAGGGAAGGAACAGCCAGGTGGGAAGGGAGCCTCTGGAAAGAGAGGATTTCCAGGTGAAACCTCAGAGCTGCAGGCACATCTGCACCCCAACAGCCTTCCCTCAAGGAATGTCAGGAATACCTGGCTTCCAAACCTCTGCAGAGCTGGGGGGGCTCAGTTATCCCTGGGGGAGGTCAATTATCCCTTGAAGGAGGGTCAGTTATTTCTGACTGGAAAAAAACCAGCAAGTTCCCTGTTTTTCCTATTTTTTTGTCCCAGAACCCAGAGCACTCCCAAATCAAGTCCCTCCTGCATGGCTCAGGGCAGTGGACACCTGGGATTCCAAACCATCAGTTAGCCTGGTTTATGGAGCTGAGCAGAGCTGCCCACACGCCTGTCCCAGCCAGGAGCATGCCAGAGGCAGGCACGGTGTTCCTGAAGGCAGCACAACTCCAGGATTTCACCTCATGTGGCAGCAGGAGCTCAGCTCAGCTGGCTCTGCCACTGCCTGAGGGCTGCTCGGCCTCGAGACTCCCCGAGCTGCAGAGCTGGGCTGGCTGGAGGCAAGGAATGGTGTCAGGCCTGCTTGGATTTGGACAGATGACTCAGGTGAGCCCAGATGGAATAAAACACCCACAGAATTCCAGGATGGCTTGGATTGGAAGGGACCTTAAATCCCATCCTGTTCTACCCCCTGCTACAGGCACGGACACCTTTCACTAGCCCAGGTGGCTCCAAGCCCCATCCAACCTGGCCTTGGAAACTCCCAGGGATGGGGCAGCCACAGCTGCTCTGGGCATCCTGTGCCAGGGCCCCACCACCCTCACAGGGCAGAATTCCTTCCCAGTATCCCATCTAACCCTGCCCTCTGGCACTGGGAAGCCATTCCCCTCTGTCCAAAGTTCCTCTCCTGCTCCCCTTTAGATCTCAGGTCCCCCTGGATCCTCCCCTCCTGCAGGCTGAACATTCCCAGCTCTCCCAGAGCAGCTCAGTGTTTGTGGTCAGGTGTGAAAACATCAACACTCTGTGGACTCAGCACTTCCACCCTGGCAGGACACAAATCCTCATTTTTATTTCCCACGGCCACTCTCCACATTCCCAGGATCCGAGTGCTGGGATTTCCAATCTCCAGTGTCCCCAAACAGCCCCGAATCCAGACTGAGAAGGACTTTTAACACAACCTCGCTGCTTTTGCCTTCTCAGCATCACATTCACTGTCATTTCCTCCTTAGATTATCCCAAAATAATCTCCCAGCACAGCCAAGCTGTTCTACCTGTCACCAACCCCATTAGATCCAACCCGGCCAATACAACACTAATTCCAACCAGATTCCTTTAACCCCTTCCCTTCACCCCTCAACCCCAAACACTGCCTGGCACAGCAGGAATTCCCCCCTCCAAGGTTACTCACACCTCACTTCAGAGGGAGAAAGTTGGAACCCACATCCTCCAAAGTGTCTCCTCACCAACACAAAACCCCAAACTGGCTCCTCAGCCACGGCCAAGCAGTGAGTTGTTATTCCTAAAGAAGTTTTTCCTGTTGTTCCAGGTTCTCTCTCTCTCTCTCTTCCAGGCAAGAGCCATCCAGACAAGGTACCTCATTTACACTCACTGAAAAACATCTCCCCTCCAGCTGCAGCTCTGGAATGGAAGGCTGGAGCTCCTGCTGGGATGGCCCAGGAGATGGGCAATGCTGGGAATAAAAAGGGATGAACATTGCCCATGTCTAGTCTGGCACAGAGGAACAGCTTCCCACTGACAAAAGGGAGGATTAGATGGGATATTGGGAAGAAATTCCATGAGGGTGGTGAGACCCTGGCACAGGTTTCCCAGAGAAGCTGTGGCTGCCCCATGCCTGGAAATGTTCAAGACCAGGTTGGATGGGGCTTGGGGCAACCTGGTCTAGTGGAAAAATGGGATAAGCTTTAAAATCCCTCCCAGCCCAAATCATCCTGGATTCCATGAGCACAGATCCAGCACAGACCTCAGATTTGAATTTGTTTTTCCAGCTCTTTGATCTCCCCCAGGAGTGTTTTGAAGGAATTATGGCTGTTGTTGAGCAGCGTGGCTGGAGACCCCCATGGAGAGGCCGTGTGTGGCTCTTGGCTGAGCATCAAACCACAACCTCAGCCCCCTGGGCACCCCCTGATCCCCACAGCTCCTCATCCACACACTCAGGGGATTGCAGAATCGTGGAATGGGATGGGTTGGGATGGGAGGGGCTGTAGAACTCTTCCCATTCCACCCCCTTCCATAGCAGGAACACCTTCCACTGTCCCAGGTTGCTCCAAGCCCCGTCCAACCTGGCCTGGGACACTGCCAGGGATGGAGACCTTAGAGCCCCTTCCAGAGCCTAAATGGGCTCCAGGAGAGCTGGAGAGAGACTTTGGAAAGGGGTTGGAGTGACAGGACAAGGGGCAATGGCTTCCCAGTGCCAGAGGGCAGGGTTAGGTGGGATAATGGGAAGGAATCCCCGTGAGGGTGGGCAGGCCCTGGCACAGGGTGCCCGGAGCAGCTGTGGCTGCCCCTGGATCCCTGGGAGTGCCCAAGGCCAGGCTGGACAGGGCTTGGAGCAGCCTGGGCCAGTGCAAGTGTCCCTGCCCACAGAATGAGATGAGCCTCAGGGTCCCTTCCAACTCAATCCATTCCAGGATTTCAGGATAAATGGATGTGCTTGGAAATACAGGATAAAAAGGCCAAGTCTGGGTGGCGACAGCAGAGAAACAGCCAAGCAAGGCCTGTAAAACAGGAGCTGGATGACAAAGCAACAGATAACTTGGAAAGAGAGGGAACACTGACAAGAGCTGGGCTTGGAAAAAATATTCCTTAATTTTCCTGATTATCAAGTGTCATCTTATGCTGGGCCCTTTTTTCAAAGTCAAACATCCCCTGGATTCCCTGCAGGGACAGCACTCCTGAGCTGTTCCGAGCGTGCAGCCGGGCTCTCCCTGCCTGGCAGCTCCTGCTGAGGGATGAACTCATTCCCCAAACACCGGGAGCTTGCAGGGGACACAGACCCCAAACCACCGAGCTCCAGGAGGCCAAGCTTGCATCCCAGCACTGCCAGTGTTTGTCTCTAAAGCTGACCCAGGCAGTACCACCCTGGTAACCAGAGAAGGTTAAAGGAAGCACTGAAGTGACCAAACACCAACTGGGAAAACATGAAACAAGAGCCAGGCATCGGATCCCCAGGAACAAAGGAGACGGCGCAGGGATCACCACAAAGAGCGTGCTGGAAAAATAACCCACATCTGTCCCTCATTTAACTCCAAACCCCATTGAAATCATGAAAAGACCATTTTTTCAATCCCACTTCTGCAGGGAACAAGTGCCCACTGCATCCCAGGAGGTGCGGACACAGCTCTGCTCACTCCAAACTTCCAGAAGATTAGATCCATGATCTAATTTAAAAATTCCTCTTTACAGCTCGCTCTGCTCTTCTGAGAAAAGTTATTTCAATGCTCTGCCTCAGAATTGAATGCAACTTGAACCATATCCAGAGGGCTCTTGGAGGATAGATGGAATCACAACTCCTCAACCAAGCTGGAAATTGTCCACCCCCAAATCCCAGTGCTGGGCATGGACACTCACCCACGTGTCCTGACACGAGCACGTGATGCACATATGACACAGGGGACAGAAGAATTCCCATCCCACAGCTGGAAAATGGTCCTGTGCAGATGGATCCTCTGGAACAGGGATCCAAGGCACAGCTGCTGTGCTCCAAGGAAAGCCACTTCAATTAACGACATCATTAACTGCAGCACCAGCTCTGCCTGGATTTGCATCCCCAGAAAACACTACCTTAAACCAAAACACAACCAAAACAGTGCTCAGGAAGCTTTGGGGAATTCAGGAAAGAAAAAAGGTTGGAAAAATCAGTGTGGGGAAAAAGCCGAGGGCTCCTGGAGCAGTGGAGAAGGGTGAATTATGCAAATTAAGGTTATTTTAAAACAGACTTATGTTTTTAATTGGTTTTGCATTAATTAGCAGCACCACTTCAATGTAATTATACAGTGTATCCAGAGCCAGGGCAGCTGTCCAGGCTGGAGAACAGGGTGATTGGGGCAAAAACACCCCAGTGTTGGTGCATCCAGAGCCAGAGCCACAGAAACGCCATTTACACAGGGATTTGGGAATGGGACAGCTCTGGAATCCAGCTTTACCACTTGGGGTCACACAGACCCCTGAGACACAGCCCAGAGCTTTGGAAAGGCACTGGAAGCAGAGGCAAGCAGCTGGGTTAGCTCCCAACACTCCCAGCACTCTCCCCCATTTGGCTGGGAAAATCTGCCAGGTTTCCCGGTCAGCAGCACCCTGCTGCTGAGTGCCCGTGGAGGAGCCTTTTCCTGGGGGCAAAGGGGAGGAGGGAAGCTGCACTGAGGGCTCCTGGGCCATTCCCAGCTTGTTCCCAGCCTCCCAGGAGCTTCAGCTGCTGTTCCAGAGAGTGACCCCACTGTTGCCACCCCTCCAACCATGCCGGTGCCGATGCCAGCGGAGCTGCCCGTGGCATTCCCACGTGGAACAATAACTGCATCCCACAGGGCTCTAACGAGCAGGCTCAGTCATTATTCAATACTCGGGTTTCATTTCTTTTATAAAATACCCCCAAAACTCGGAATTGCTCAATAAACTTCGGAATTGTGAAAGAGAAACAGAACAGAGGGGCTTGAAATCCCTGTGGGGGAGCTGCCAGGAACAGCTCCAGGATTGACATTGTCCCAGCAATCCTGAGGCCGCTTCCTCCAGCACCCAAACCCTCTCCCAGGTGGAAGGTGCTCCCAGGAGAAGGGAACACAACTGGAATTCTCTCCTTCCTCCTCTGCTCAAGAGAAGATAAAGGTTATGGAGGAGAGAGAGGAAAATCCTGGGGATTTCTGACTTCCTGTCCTCTCCCAAATCTCCTGATTTTTTGGGGTATTTGACTTCCTTTCCTTCCTCTCCTAAGATTTTACAATTTTGGCTGTATTTGCCTTCCTCTTCTCTTGCCAAATCTCCTGATTTCACGTATGTTTTACTTCCTTTCCCTCTCTTCTCCTGAATCTCCCAAGTTTAGCTGTATTTGCTTTCCTCTCTTCTACCAACTCTCCTGATTTTTGAGGTATTTGACTTCCTTTCCTCTCCTATCCTAAGATCTTCCAATTTTGGCTGTACTTCACTTCCTCTTTTCTCCTCAAACCTCCCCATTTTCAGTGTCTTTACCTTCCTAAACCTCCTGGTTTATTTTACTTCCTCTTCCTCCCCTACATATCTCCTGATTTTCATATGCATTTGACTCCTCTCCCAAATCTCCTGATTTGGGCTGTATTTCACTTCTCCTCCTCTCCCAAATTTTACTGTATTTGCCTTCTCCTCCCTGTGCTCTCCCCACCCTCGGGATCCTGGGTCCATCCCTGCCTCCCCAGCCTCCTCACACCCCAGCTGGGAAGGATCCAGCTCCCTCCCCACAGGCACAGCCCTTCCCTTGCTCATCACAACTCTGCAGATCTCAAACTGGGGCAGCTCTTTTAATGGAGGTGGGAAGGATGTGAGGACTCCAAACTTAAGGAAAAATCCACTTTTTTTTGCACAAACCCTCTCTGAGAGGGGCAGAAATCACTCAGGGAATGACACAAGACCCTGCAGATCCAGATAGTTTTATGTGGGATAAAAAACCCTTCCTCAAACAATGGAAAAATCCTCATGGACTTCTCCATCAGCTTCCAGTGCCTCACTGAAAGGATGTTCCCACTGCAGGTAATGTCTCCTGGGAATTCCCTGTTCTGCTTTACCTGCACATCAAGAAGGATGCGTGTGGGGAGATTCCAGCATTCCCTGGTATTCCCAGGAATCGCCACACTCGGTTTTAAAACCAGGAAATACCTCAGAGAGATTTGCAAGTGACAGCCAGGTGCAAACCTGACCTGGGATCAGGCAGATCCAGAGGCAGGTCCAGATCCACATTCCAATTGCTCCTCACCTGCAGACACGCCAGGAAATGCAGGAATTTCCCTGGCATCCAAAACCAACAGTGACCCAAAATCAGCTGCTGCTCTGAGTTCTAAAGCCACACCTGGTTTTTAACACATTCCAGCTGATGTCTGTATGATTTTTGGGATATTCCCCCCATTCCATGTTTGCTGATAAAACCAATCTCAGCCTCGAAGGCTTTGGTGCTTTGGAAAAATTATACAAAAATATGAGGAAAGAATGATTCCATTGCAGGGAAAGTGCAAGTGTTGCCTGTTAACACCAAAACAAACACCTGGAGAACAAAGGATTCTCCTGACACACGGCCAAGAGCTTTTGCACGGACACACAGAGTACAAAGCTCGGAGCAGCTCTGGCAGGGAGTGAGGAACAGGCTAAATGGGAAAGAAAAAGGATTCCTGGAGCAGGATGGCTCCTTAACACATCCTGCTCTAAGAGGACCCACTCAGCACTGCTGTTCGGATCCTCACAGACTCCATCTGTCTCCTCCGAGACGGAAAAACCAGGATAACCAAAAATATACAGCCAGACCTTGAAAAGAGACACCAGCCTGAGCAGATGGTTCATCAGCCCCAAGTGGTGCTTGTACAATGTGAGGATTTGAACAGAACTCCAGGATCCCAGACTGGTTTGGGTTGGAAGCTCATCCCAGTCCGTCCCCTGTCATGGCAGGGACACCTTCCACTGTCCCAGGTGGCTCCAAGCCCTGTCCAGCCTGGCCTTGGACACTTCCAGGGATCCAGGGGCAGCCACAGCTGCTCTGGGCACCCTGTGCCAGGGCCTGCCCACCCTCACAAGGAGGGATTTCTCCCCAGCAGCCAATTTCTTCCCAGGATCTCATCTCAACCTGCTCCCCCAGCCTTCAGGGAGGGCAGTTCGTGCCTCCTCTGAGCTCCCATCATCACTCCCAAAAACTCCAAAACACAGCAAAAACTCTGCTGAAGGGAATCTGCCGCCCTTCCTAAAGGGGAATCCTCCATCCAGCACTACCCAGATCCTGAGAAAAACCCAAAAGGCAGAGAATTGACACCTCCCGTTCCCATGCAGTTAATCCCCGCAGGATCTCCCAGCTCCGCTGGTCCCAAATGCACGGACAGCCGGAGCTTCCTTCACTCCCTGACTGGGGATTAACTCCGGCTCGAGCATTCCCTCCCTTCCCTGCCCGGAGCCGCGGGATGAGCGGAGCCTCTCCCAGCCCCGGCCCAATCCCACCGGGGAGGGACCGCCCTGCCCCCGAGCAGCCCGCAGGGAGAGAGCACGGGGAAATTCCGTGGGGACACGGAGGAGACATTGCATCGGGAAATGCCCAAGGGCCGCATCCCAGGACAGCTCAGAACACCCTCGGCCCTCACGAGGACGGGATAAGCCATGCCCTTCTCCTCGGAGGGAGACCGGGGCCCCTCAGGACCAGGGGATCCCTTGGGAACAACCTCAGCCCCCCTAAGGATCCTTCGGGAACCACCCCAATCCTCCCAGGGACCCCTCAGGATCCTCCTAATCCCCTCCAGGGACCCCTCAGGATCCTCCTCATCCCCTCCAGGGATCCCTCGGGACCCTCCTCATCCTCTCCAGGGATCCCTCGGGACCCTCCTCATCCTCTCCAGGGATCCCTCGGGACCCTCCTCATCCCCTCCAGGGATCCCTCAGGATCCTCATCCCCTCCAGGGATCCCTCGGGACCCTCCTCATCCCCTCCAGGGATCCCTCGGGACCCTCCTCATCCTCTCCAGGGATCCCTCAGGACCCTCCTCATCCCCTCCAGGGATCCCTCGGGACCCTCCTCATCCCCTCCAGGGATTCCTCAGGATCCTCATCCCCCCCCAGGGACCGCCACTTCTCCATTCCCAAACTCCTTCCCGAGGGCGGAGGCGCCCCTTTGCCCCCCCGAGTCCCTGCTGAGCCCCGAAAGCCCCGTCCTGCTCTGCCGCCGGCCCCTCCTCACCGAGCAGCAGCAGCTTCACCTCCTTGGCCGCCTTCTCGCCGTCTTCCCGCAGGTTGCGGTCGATCATTTTACTCCTCTCCACCGCCGCCTTATCCTCGGCGCTCAGCGTGCACCCCATGGCGGCGGCGGGGGCGGCCGGGCGGCCGGGAACGGGGGAACCGGGACCGGGATGGGGATCGGGATCGGGGCCGGGATCGGGATCGGGGCCGGGATCGGGATCGGGGCCGGAGCTGCCTCGGCCCGGGCGGCTCCTGAGGCGGCGCCGGATTTCCGCTCCTGCGCCGCAGGGCACGCCGGGAAATGAAGTCCCGCGGGCTGAGCATGTGGGGCGGGTGATACTTCCGCCTCGGTAGAGCGGGGCATGATGGGAGGAAACACCGCATTCCGCCACGTTAGAGCAGAGCGTGATGGGGGGAAAAGCGCTTTACTTCCGCCTCGTTAGAGCGAGGCGTGATGGGAAACAATCTACTTCCTGTTCGCGCTGGCGGGCATGATGGGAGTTGTAGTCCTCGCGGCGGTCGGTAGGGTCTGTGGCGGCCCCAAAGTGGGAGACCCCAAACACCAGCCCCCCACTCTTATCCCTGGCCCATCACGGGGCTTGTGCCCCCCAACCGCTGCCCCCCAACCCCGGTGGTGCCACAGGGCCCCCGATCGCCGCAGTGGCGGCAGCGCTGACCCCGCACGCGAGGGCCGCGGTCACCCGTGGTGGCAGCAATGAGGGCCCTCCCTCACCCCCGGGAGTGTCGTGGGACCCCCAGGGCAACAAGGACCCCACACACATCAGCAGGACCCCAATGAGTGACAGAGGCCCCCCCAAACCCCACCGAGTGCTGTCTGTGGGACCCCCAATCCCCCACAGCAGCGAGAATCACTCCCACCCCAGCAAGCGCCATGAGACCCCCAAATCCCCGTGGCTGCAGCGAGGAGCCCCCACCCTGCAACAAGCACTGCGGGACCCCCAACCCTCCATGGCAATGGGGCACCCCCAGCCCTTTAATCACTGTGGGACCCCCAACCCTCCATGGCAATGGGGCACTCCCAGCCCCATAAGCACAGTGGGACCCCCAACCCTCCATGCCCCCCCCCCAACAAGTCACCATGACCATCTGTCCCCTCACAGCCACGTTTACCCCGACCCCCTCCAAACGCTACAGCCCCGCTTTGGCCGAGCCCGCCACGGGCACGAACACCCCGCTCCCCCCACGCCACTCCATCCCCTCCGCCTCCTCCTCCTCGATCTGCCCCGGGATGCGGAAATCCACGGGGGGCAGGTCCCGCGCGGGGCTGGGGGGCTCGGGCGGGCGCCCGGTGCTCTGGAGGAACTGCAGGAAGTTCTCCTCGATGGAGCCCTCGCGGCTGGGCAGCCGCAGGTCCTCCTCGGGGGGCTGCTTGAAGAAGCAGGTGAGGAGCCGGCCGAGCTCCCCGCGGATCTGCCGGTTGAGGCAGCCGTAGAAGAAGGGGTTGGAGGTGAAGCAGCAGAACCCCAGCCAGGTGACCACAGTCTCGGCCGCCGGCCCGGCCAAGGGCCGAGTGCTCAGCGCTGTGTACAGCTGGAAGGAGAAGTAGGGCAACCAGCAGAAGAGGAACTGGCCGCCCACGGCCAGCAGCACGGCGGCCGCCTTGCCCCCGCCAAACATCCTCTGCGGGGTGGTCCGAGGAGCCCCCGAGGTGGTGACCATGGTGGAGCGGCTGCTGAGCGAGGCCGAGCGCCGGCGCGGCGTCTCCATCCAGGTGGGCGGCGGGCCGTGGTGCATGGCCGCCACCCGGGCCACCTTGAACATGCCGCAGTAGACCACGACGATGATGAGGAGGGGCAGGACGAAGTAGAAGGCGGCGAAGAAGACCACGAAGACCTTGCAGGATGGCCCGCGGCTCCACTGCAAGGAGCAGCCGTGAGCGCCGGGCGCCGGCGGGCGGTCGGGGGACAACCAGCCCAGCACGGGCACCAGCGAGGTGGCCACGGCCTTGAGCCACACGCCGGCCAGCACTCCGGCCACCAGCCCCGCGGTCATCCGCACCTCGTAGCGCAGCGGGTGCACCACGTAGTAGTAGCGCTCCACGTTGACGGTGGAGATGGAGAGGATGCACATGGAGGTGAGGCACACGCTGAGGAACAGGTACACGCGGCACACGGCCTCGCCCAGCCCCGGGCTCTCGAACACGGCCGAGCCCGACAGCATCTCCAGCGGCATCAGCGTCAGGGCGGCCAGGAAATCCACCAGGCACAGGTGGAACACGAAGACGAACTTGCGGAGCGCCGGCGTCTTGGCGATGACCGTCATGACGGCGGCGTTGCCCACGATGGCCGTCAGGTCCAGCAGCACCATGAAGAACAGCCCCACGGACTTGGAGGCCGCGTCCTTGGGCTTGGCCTCGGCGGTGCTGTTGGGGGGCCGGGACCCCCCTCTAGAGCCATTCCAGCCCCACGGGGAGGGCAGGAAGGGCTCCATCCTGTGCCGCCGGCCTGGCGGCGAGGGCGGCGCAGCCGGGCATCGCCAGAGGGTCACATCCTTGGTGGTCCAGGGCTGGGGGGGGCACTCAGAGTACCCAAAGGTGCCCCCCAGCCCCACTCATGTCCCCGCTGCTCAGCGAGGGGGTACCTGGGGGAGGTGGAGCTGTCACTGGAGGGGCAGGACTTTGGGAGGAGCCCTGAGCTGGACCCCCAGTTGCAGCCCCCAGGTACCTGGGGGGAGGTGGGGCTGTCAGAAAATGGGGGGAGACCCTGGGGGGAACCCTGAGAGCCCAGGGGGGTCACAGGTGACCTCTGAGAGCCATGGCAGGGTCACAGCTGTGCTGGGGGGAAGGTGGAATTGTCATGAGGGGGCACAGCCCTGGGGGTACCCCTGGGAGCTGAGCTGGACTCCCACCTGCATCCCACAGGTACCTGGGGCAGGTGGAGCTGCCAGAAGAGGGGGGAGACCCGGAGGGGACCCCTGAGAGCCATGGTGGGGTCACAGCTGACCCTTGAGAGACACAGGATGGGTACCAGCTCAGCTGTGACCCCCCACCCACAACCCCCAGGCACCTGGGGGGAAGGTGGAGCTGCCAGAGGGGACAGAGAGCTCAGAGGGACATCTGAGACCCCAGGGAGGGCTCAGCACAGCTGTGACCCCCCCCACAAATAGTCCCCATCACCCCCTATCCATCCCCACAACCCCCTACATCAAACCTCTTCCCCAACCAAAAGCCTCATTCCCCCCAAAAATTATCAATTTTGGGCTAAACCCCCCAAATTCCAGCGTTTCAACCCAAAGCACCCCAGCGGAGCCCTTTGCCCAGAATGTGGGGACCACACGGGAGGGCCGGGATGGGTGGGGGCTCCTGAGAAGGAGGGGAGGGCTCAGCACCCCCAAGTCCTGGGTTCACCCCTTGTGCTCCGAGGGCCTTGTGTGACCCCCCCACCCCGAGCTCACACCCCCTCCACGGGGATATGAGGGGGATGTGGGGGCTACCCCGGATCCCCCCGAGTGCTCCCCACCGGGGCGGGGGTCCCCATCCCTGCACCCGCTGCCCCCCGAGGGAGGGATGCTGCTGGAATGGGGGTGCAGCCGCGGGTCCCCCCTCCCCTTCTCTCTGCCCGCTCCCCTCGCCCAGCGCCCCGCAGCGATGTCACCGGCTGGGGACCCCCCTCCCACCCTTGGGGGAGTCTCCCCCACCTCCCCAGTATCTCCCCACCTTCCCAGGCCGTCGCCCCGGCGGGGCTGCTCGGCCGCGGCACCTACCCTGGGGGTCTGCATGGAGCCGGCCTGAGGGTCCCCGCTCCGGCTGGGGGAGGGCTCGGGGCTCGGGGGTGTCCCCGGGGTGGCGGGGGATGCTCGGGGCCGGAGCCACTGCGGCGAGGGCTGCTCCGCACCGCCCGGCTGCTGGGTCCTAGCGCCGCCCGCTCGCCTCGGTACCCCGGGAACGGCCCCTCGGGCCCCGCAATGGGGTGGTCGCTGCCGCCTGAAGCCTGGCTTTGCCCCCCCCCAGGGGACAACGGAGGGTGGGATGCCCCCGGGTGCTGCCCCGCGTGTTGCTTCGTGCCTCAGTTTCCCCATTTGCCTCCCAAAAGCGATGGGGAGGGGATGGGGCCGTCGCTTGGGGAGGTGGGGGAGGCTCTTGGGGAAGGGGAAGGAGGAGCTCGGGGGGTGTTCGCGGGGATGCTCTCAGGTGCGGAGAGGTGGGAAGGGGGGCTGGGGTGCAGGTTGGCAGTGAGGGCACAGAGTGGGGATGGGGGTGCCGGGGAGGCCGCTCACAGGGGCCGCAGAGCCCCCCAGCTCTGCCCACTCCCACCCCAGCGCCCTTCCCCGTGCTCCCAGTTCAGCAAGGGAGCAAATGGGACGGGGTCAGTGTGTCCCTCCCCGCCACGCCCCGTGCCTCAGTTTCCCCAGGACATGGCCATTCCCTTCCAAGAAGGGGTGCCCATCTCTTCCATCCCTCCGAAATCCTGCTGGGGCCGCGAGCTTTCCCCCCGCAGTGCCCTGGCCCCCGTCCCGAGGGTGCCCGGGTGGGATGCGCGGCCACCAGATCCCATTCCCGGGGTGGGGGGTGGCAAGCGATCCGTGGGTGACGTGTGTCCCTGCGCGTCACGTGCCCATTGCCAGGCTACGGGCTCCCAAAAATAAATCCACCCAAACCAGATTAGAAACGCCCGACCTCGAATGAACCAACCCCGGCATTCCGGGGCCCGCGGGCGGCTCCCGGTGGGACCCCGGGCCCCGGGAACACCGGGAACAACGGGAGCACCGGGAATAGCGGCACGCGGGCTCCCGGTGAGCAGGAACACGGCGGATCCACGGGGATCCATCCTGCCCGGGCTCCGGGCCCTGTGGCGGAGGCAGAGCACGGGAGTGAGTGGGGGAATGCAGAGTGGGGGGACACACGGAGCCCCCCTTTTCCCGGGAACCCGTGTGGACACCCCGCCATGGAGGGCACCCCGCTCTGGTACCCCAGGTCCCTGACCCCAGCGCCCCAGTCCCCAAGCACCCCCGATCCCAGCACCTTGGGACCCCAGACCCTCAACATCCCAGCTTCCCGGTGCTCAGTACCTTGGCACCCCAGTACCCTGGCACTCCAGTACCCCAACATCCCAGTGCCCCTGGGCATTGGAATCCCAGAACCTCAGTGTCCTGTCACCCCACTGTCCCAGCATCCTGGCACCGCAGCACCCCAGTTCCCAAGCACCCCCCTATCCCCGCACCTTGGGACACCAGTGCATCCCAGTACTCAATACCTTGGCTCCCCAGCACTCCAGGATATCAGCACCCTGGCATCCCAAGACCACTGGCACCCCAACATCCTGCTACCCCAGCACCCCAGTCCCCAAGCAGCCCATTATCCATTATCCCAGGACCCTGGCACCCCAGAAATCCAACAGCCCGGTGCCCCAGGACAGTGGTACCCCAGTAGTTCAGTGTCCTGTCCCCCCAGCACCCTGGCACCCCAGTAGTCCTAAACTCTGCCCCCCCCAGTACCCCAATACCCCAGGCCAGCCATCCTCCTGCGCCCCTGCACCCCAGTCCCTGGCACCCCAGTGCCCCAATACCCTGGGGTACTCATCCCCCAGCACCCCTGTACCCCAGAACTCCAATACTTCAGTAGCCAAATCCTGGCACCCAAAATCGTGAAACCCCAGCACCAAGACACCTCAGCACCCCAAAACCCCGGGATTCCAGTGTCCCCATACCCCAGCCCTGGCACTCCGGTAGCCCTGTCCCTGTCCCATCTGCAGAGCCCGTGCCGGACACGCAGGTCGAGCACGTTCACACGTGTGTGTGTGTGTGCGTGTGTTTGCACACCTGGGTACACGCTCGTGTCACGTGTGGCTGCTTGTGGGGTCACACACGTGTGGGGGATACATCTGTGTGTGAGGGGGCACACACACGTACCCGGGCTGTGCACACGTGTGTGTGTGTGTGCTGACACACGTGTGCTCCCATGTACCACACGCACCCGGGACCAATCCTGCTGCCCCCTGGCAAACCCAGGCCCCCCCTAAAGCCCAAAAGGGCCGGGGATGGGTCAGGGTGTGGGTGGGGCCGGCTGTTGGGAGGGGCGCTGGGCAGTGGGTTCTGGGCAGGGATTAACTCTTGGATTAAAACTGGGAAAATAAGGACGATCCAAGGACAAAATTCCCTGTCTGCTTAAGGGGGGCATCCAGCCGGGCGGGGGGAAGTTAGGGTGCAGGGAACAGGGTGAGGGGCACCCTGAGGACATCGTGTTCTGTGTTCCAGGGGTTCCTTTTAATCCCTGCCCCCCTTCGCAATAAAAAGCTGCATCATCCCAGCATGGTATGTTCCAGCTCTTTTCCCTCTAATTTTGGACCCAAAATCCGGCACGAATGTTTGGATCTAAAAATACTACCGGGAAGCAGAGCCACGAGTGGGGGGTGCGGGGCTCCCTGCTGGCTGGGGCTGTGACACCCAGGAGTGCCCCGGGGGGAGCCCAGGGCAGGGGAGTCCCCTCTGTCCAAGGGGTACTGGGTGGGCCTGGGGAATGGGGTGAGGATTTGGGGTGGAATGGGGAGTGTGGGGCTGTGCCCTCAGGTGTGGGGATGAGCGTGGGATGGGGCTGGGAGTGTCCGTGGAGCTGAGGCTGCCACGGGATGCCATGGGGATGGAGATTGGGGTAGGATGGGGATGAGGATGGGGTGAGATGGGATGGAGGGGCTGGGGAAGAAGAGAGGAGTGGGGATGAGGATGGGGACAGGGATGGGGATGGGAGTTGGGATTGGATTGGACTGGATGAAAGGGGAATGGGGATGAGAGCAGGGATGGGATGGGGATGATGAGGAGGATGGGGATGATGGGGATGATGGGGATGATGAGGATGATGGGGATGATGGGGATGATGGGGATGATGGGGATGATGGGGATGATGGGGATGATGGGGATGATGGGGATGATGGGGATGATGGGGATGATGGGGAAGATGATGGGGATGATGGGGATGGGGACAGAGGACAGGGATGAGAATGAGGATGAGAGGATAGGAACTGGAGATGGGAACGAGGATGAGGACAGAGATGGAATGGGGATGATGGGCATAGAGGACAGAGGTGGGAATGAGGATGGGGATAGGGGAGAGATGTGTGTGAGGACGGAGATGGGGGACAGGGGCGGGGATGGCATTGGGATGATGGAGATGGGGACAGGGATGGAGATGAGAATGGGGACACAGGATAGGGATGGAAATAAAGAAAGGCATGAGGATGGGAGTGGGGAAGAAGATGGGGATGAAGAGTGAGGATGGGGAAAAGGATGGAATGGGGACGGGAGCGAGGATGGGGATGGAGAGGGGAGTGCGGACAGGGATGAGGACTGACACGGGGCTGGGCAGGGCAATGCGCACGGGGCCGGTCCCGGGCTGGGCAGGCGCTGGGGCCGTGCCCGGTGCCGGTGCCGGTGCCCGGTGCCGGTGCCCGGTGCCGGTGCCCGGTGCCGCTGCCGGTGCCGCTGCCGGTGCCGCTGCCGCTGCCGCTGCCGCCGCGGCGCTCGGCGGGTTAAGCCCGCGCTGCCGCCATTGGCGGAGCGCAGAGCGGCGGCGGCCAATGCGGACGGGCCGTGAGCACCGGGCCGGCCCCACACCCCGTCCCGGGGCGGATCGGGGCGGTTCGGCTGCGCTCGGGCCGGGTCGGAACCGTTCGGCTGCGCTCGGGTCGGGCTCGGCTCCGCTCGGCTCAGCTCGGAGAGCATCGGGACGGTTCGGCTGCGCTCGGGTCGGGCTCGGCTCCGCTCGGCTTCGCTCGGGACGGATCGGGGAGGCTCGGCCCGGCCCGGTTCGGCCCGGTTTGGTTCGACGCGGCCCGCTCGGCTTCCTTCGGCCTCGCTCGGCTCAGCTCGGCTCGGTTCGGCTTTTCTCGGCTCGGTTGGCTGCGCTGGGATTCTCTCGGTTCGGCTCCGCTTGACTCGGTTCGGTTGGGTTCGTCTGGGCCCGGCCTTGCCCGGTCGCCGCCGCACCGGGCCCGGTAACGCTCCGACCCCATCCCGGTCCGGGCCCGAGCCCAGCCCCGGTTACGCCCCGGGAGGAAGGGGGGGAGGGAGGGAGCGAGCATCCTCCGCCGCTCCGTCCGCAGCACGGCCGGCACCGGGGCGGGCGGGCGGATCCGGGCCGGGCCGGGCAGGCAGGAGCCCCGGCTGGGCCGTGACACTGAGGACATGTCGTGACAGCCACCCCGCACCGGGACCGGGGTGGGACACCCTGTGACACCAGGGGACCGAACCCCCCCCAAGCCGTGACAGCGAGGCACCAGCGGGGCACAAAGCCACTCCTTGTGGTGACAGCGGGGGACCACAGCTACCCCTGGCAGTGGCACTGGGTGCACACCGCGGCACTTGGTGACAGCGCCCTCGCCGCTGTGACAGCTGTCACCAAGCACCCGCACCACGACACCAGGTGAGCAGCCCCAGCACGTGCTGTGACACCGGGTGTGCCCAGAGCCTGCTGTGACACCGTGTGACTGAAGCCACCCCGGAGTGCTGACATTGCGTGAGCCCTGAGCCTGGCACATGCCGTGACACTGGGTGACCAAACCACCCTGTGCCGTGACCCTTGGGTGAGCCTCGAGCCTGGTACGTGCTGTGACACCGGCAGACCAGAGCCACTCTGGACTGTGACAACAAGTGCTCAACCAGCCTGGCACCTGCCACTGGGTGACCCAAGCCACCTCGGACTGTGGTACCAAGTGACCAAGCCACTTGGCACCATGACACCTGGTGAGCCCTCAGCCTGGTGCCTGCCGTGACACCATGGGACTGAAGCCACCTTGGACTGTGACATCGGGCGAGCCCTGAGCCCTGCACCTGCTGTGACACCGTGGGACTGAAGCCACCCTGTGCTGTGACACCGGGCGAGCCCTGAGCCCTGCACCTGCTGTGACACCGTGTGACTGAAGCCACCCCGTCCTGCGACACTTGGTGACCGAACCACTCCACACCATGTGACCGAAGCCTCCCCCCACCCTCCACAGCCATGCCACCCTCCTGTCACCCGTGCGTGGCCATGGGGCCGCTGTCCCTGCTGCTGGCGCTGTCCCTGCTGCCCCCTCGGGGGTCTGCGGGCTGGAGCTGCCCCCCGCACTGCGTCTGCGCCTCCAACCTGCTGAGCTGCTCGCAGGCCAACCTGAGCGCGGTGCCCGCGCCGCTGCCGCGCTTCGCCGCCGTCCTGGACCTGAGCCACAACAATGTCACTCGGCTGCGCGCGGACTGGGCGCCGGCGCGGCTGCCACACCTGCACGCGCTGCTGCTGAGCCACAACCGCCTGTCCTTCGTGTCCACCGAGGCCTTCGCCCACGTGCCGCGTCTGCGCCACCTCGACCTGTCCTCCAACCGCCTGCGCACGCTGGACGAGAACCTGTTCAGCGACCTGGGCGAGCTGGAGGTGCTGCTGCTGTACAACAACGAGATCGCCACGGTGGATCGCACGGCCTTCGAGAACCTGGGCCGGCTGCGCAAGCTCTACCTGGGGCAGAACCGCATCGCCCGCTTCCCGCTGGAGCTGCTCCGCGAGGGGAGCCGGCTGCCGCAGCTGGCGCTGCTGGACCTGTCGGCGAACCGGCTGCGGGCCGTGCCCGCGGTGGAGCTGCAGGCGCTGCCCGCCTGGCTGCGCGACCGCCTCTACCTGCACAACAACCCGCTGGCCTGCGACTGCCTGCTCTTCCAGCTGCTGGACCGCGGCTACCGCCGCCACCTCAGCGCCGTGGTGGATTTCCAGGATGATCTCCACTGCTTCCTGCCCGGAGCATCGTCCTCCCCCGTCAAGATCCTGGCGCTGGCGGACAAGCAGCCTCTCAACTGCAGCAGGGCGCAGGAGGCCGTGCTGGAGGCGCACCTCGGGGACAGCGTGACGCTGGGCTGTGACAGCCGGTGGCAGGGCGTGCGCAGCCGGCACTGGGTGACGCCGGGCGGGGAGCGGGTGCTGGGGGACGGCGGCAACGGCAGCGTGGCCCTGCTGGCCAACGGCAGCCTCCAGCTGCGGGCGCTGCGCCCCGAGGACGCCGGCATTTACGCCTGCTGGGTGGCCGGACCCCTCCTCAACGAGACCCTCTACGTGGAGCTGCTGGTGCACAACTTCACCCTGCACGGCCCCCACGACACCCTGAACACGGCCTACACCACGCTGGTGGGCTGCATCCTGAGCGTGGTGCTGGTGCTCATCTACCTGTACCTCACCCCGTGCCGCTGCTGCTGCTGCCGCGGCACCGAGAAGCCGCCGGCGCCCCGCGACGACAGCATCAACTCCTCGGTGCTGAGCACCACCCCGAACCACGCCGGGGGCACCGGGGAGCCCTGCGGGTCCCACGTGGCCTCCACTGCTGGCACGGGGCAGAACGGCAGGTTCAAGGGCGGGGGCAGCCCCCCAGTGCCCGCCCGGCAGGGCCCCAAGGCGCAGAGGAAGGTGTCGGATCCAGACTCGGTGAGTTCCGTCTTCTCCGACACGCCCATCGTGGTGTGAGGGGACGCTGCGGGGACAGTCCCCAGGGACACTCCGTGTCCCCGCCGCCACTGCAAGCTGTCCCCGGGCAGGAGGGGTGGCCGGACCCCCGCTGCCGTGTCTCCAGCTTGGGGGGGTCACACCATCACAGTCCAGGACTGAGCATCGCTGCTGGCCCCCGCTGAGGTCACTGACACCGTGGGACCAAGAGGGACAAAGATGTGATACACACCTTGGGGACAGTCTCCCGCTGTGGCAGGACAGGTGGCTGGACCCTCACCAAGGCCCCAGCTTTTGGGGGTCTCATCATCGTCCCCAGGACTGAGCATTGTCCCTCACCCCCACTGAGATCACAGAGGGACCGTGAGGGGACACTCCGTGGGACAGTGCACCAGGACACCCCGTGTTCCTCCTGCTGCTGTGACCTGTTCCCCATGGACATGCCACGGGCAGAAGGGGTGGCTGGACCCCAACTTGGGGGGCAGCACCATTGCCCCCCAGGATGGAGCATCACTGCTGGCCCCCACCGAGGTCACTGCGCAGCCACAAGGGACAAGGATGTGAAGGGACACACCATGGGGCACTCCCCGACTGTCACCTGTCACCGGCAGGAGGGGCGGCCACACCCCCACCGTGTCCCGGCTTTTGGGGGTGCCACCATCACCCCCCAGGACTGAGCATCGTCCCTGGCCCCCGCCGAGATCACCGAGGAACTGCGGGGGACAAGGGTGTGAGGGGACACTCCATGGGGAGTCCCCAGGGACACCTTGTGTCCCCACTGCCACTGCGAGCTGTCCCCAGGCAGGAGGGTGGCTGGACCCTCACCACCGTGTCCCCAGCTTTTGGGGGTGCCACCATCACCCCTCAGGACTGAGCATCATCCGAGGTCACCGTGGGACTGCAGGGGACAAGGGTGTGAGGGGACACACCGTGGGGACAGTGTCCTGCTGTGACCTGTCCCTGGGCAGGAGGGATGATCAGCCTCCCCTCACTGTGTCCATTTTTGGGGGTCCCACCGTGGCCCCTCAGGACTGAGCATCGCTGCTGAGGTCACTGCAGGACCACATGGACAAATCCCTGTGATGTCAACGTGGCCACCAACTGCAGGGCACGAGGCACAGGAGGACTGAGGGACAGTGACAGTGACAGTGGCAGCCGTGAGCCCCCAGGAGCAGCAGCACCAGGCAGAGCCCCCCTCCCTGCCCCCCCGAACCCCCACGCCCCCCTTGGCATGTGCATGGCCAAGCATGAGTCCCCCGGGGAGCATGTGCCACCCCCGGGGGGACACTGGGGCTGTGTCACCCCCCCTGGGGAACCCCCAACACCCTCCTGCCCCCCCCTGCAACCCACAGCTGCAAACAGAGCCCCCTCACCCGCAGGGGGTGCGACCCCGAGGGGCTCCAGCGCCCCAAAAAGGCGGTGCCCCCCCTCACCCCCCGTGCCAGCCCAGCCTGTGTCTCCCGTGCCCCCACCCTGGACGTTCCCCCCCGCGCTGGGCGATGCCCACCCACGCCTTGGCCAAAATAAACGCGATTCCCTCGTGTCTGTGCAACCTTCTCCTGGCTTTGGGGGACCCGAAGGGGTGTCCCCAAGATGGGGTGGGGCTGGGGTGGGTTGGGGACAGGGTGACACTGCTGTGGGGCGCCCCCTTTCCCACTACACAACTCCTTTTTTTTTTTCCTCTTTGTTTTCTTTTTTTTTTTTTTTACAAAAAGAACAAAAACAGCAACAACCGTTTCTTATAAATATCCGCGGCCGACGGGGCCCCGGGAGGTCCCGGGGGGGGTCCCCAGTGCCGCCCCCCCCTCCCGGGGCTGGTTTTAGCAGCAAGAGAACAGAACTGAGAGTTTTGAGGTATTTTCTGGAAGTTTGGGATTTTCCTTCGTGTTTCCTTGGGATTTTTTTTTTCCCCCTTCATCGGTTTTCTGGCGTTTCCCGGTGGGGGGGACACAGGGGGGGCCCCCGGTGACCCCTCTGTTAATGGGCTTTGGACTGCAGGGGGGGGAGAGGGGACGAGTCAGCCCTAGGGGGACACCTGGGGGACAATCCACAGGCTTGGGGGAGCCCCCGGTGTCCCCAGGGCTGGGGAGGTTCCCACACACAGGACAGGGTGTCCCCCAGTGTCCATCCCCCCAAACCAGAATGTCCCCCTCTGGCCCATGGTGTCCCCCCCAGGACAGGGTGTCCCCCCTGGTGTCAATCCCCCCCAAACCAGAATGTCCCCCTCTGGCCCATGGTGTCCCACACAGGACAGGGTGTCCCCCAGTGTCCATCCCCCCAAACCAGAATGTCCCCATGATTTTCCCCCTGTTGCCCACGGTGTCCCCCCCAGGACAGAGCATCCCTCACGGCACGGTGACCCCAATCCCAGTGTGCCACCCCATCTCCCGCTGGTCCCAGTGACCCCGAGGGGCTTCCCCAGCCCCAGCCCTACCTTCAGAACGCTCCTCTTCTCCTCGAAACCCAGGGGCGTCCCCGGCTTCTTCCTGCGGATGGAGCCCCCGGAGGCGGAGCTGCCGGAGCCGGGAGGGGCCGGGGGGCCGGGCAGGGGGGGCGCCGCTTTGGGTTTGAGGGGTCGGCAATAGGTGGCCGCGTTCTTGCGCTTCTTCACCTCATCCTCGGAGAGCCCCCGGGGGGTTCCCCCCAGCCCGAGCAGCGTTTGGGGGTCCCGGGCGGCGGGGGGGGCCCGGCAGGGCTGCCCGGGGGGCGGCCGCCGCACCCGCGGGGTCCCGTTGAGGATGGCGATGGAGGGCGAAGCCGGGGGGGTGAGTTTCGTCTTGCCGGGGGGTGTCACCCCCTGATTCTTGCCCTTGGCGCTGTCCCCCAAACACGTCCGTTTGTACGGGGGGCTGCCGGCCGTGAGCGGCGGCTGCCAGGGCCGGGGGTCCGTGTCCGCCCCGCCGGACGCTTCCCGTGCCCGCGGGGATTTGCTGGCCTTGGAGGGGGGCAGTTTGCTGAAGGAGGGGGACGGGGTGTTGGCGGGGAGGGGGGAGGTGATGGACTGCGTGCCCCCTCCCCCGCACTCGGGCTGGCTGCAGGCGGCCGCCGCCGGGGGGGACCCCACGGTGTAGGTGAGGCTGGTGGGGACCCGGCACCCCCCCGCCGCCGAGAGGCTCCGCAGGGGTGGGGAGGGGGCTGCAGGGCCGTAAAGGGGGGCAGCGGGGCTGGGGGGCGCTGTGGCGAGGTGAAGAGGGGCAACGACGGCTGGAGGGATCTTCCTGTGGGAAGGGAGGGGGCAGGTGAGATGGGGAAGCCCCAAAATTCCTGCTCCCAACCACGTCCCCCCAGTTCAGGGGGGGGGGAGGTGAGATGGAAGCCCTCAAAATCCCCATTCCCGTCCCTCCAATCACACCCTGTCCCCCCCAGTTCAGGTGTGGAAAGGTGAGATGGGAGCCCCCACAGATCCTCACTCCCAGCCCCGCATCCCCACCTTGTCCCCCCGAGTTTGGATGGGAAGGGTGAGACAGGACATCCCCTGGGGTCCCCGTTCACATCCCTGCCTTGTTCCACCCCCGTTCAGGTGAGGAGGGGGTGAAACGGCCAAACAGGCCCCTGCCCCCCAATCTCTGCCCTCCGTCCTGCATCCCCACCTTGTCCTTCCCGATTCGGGTGGGAAGGGGGTGGAACGGGACCACTCAAACCCCCACTCCCATCTCTGTCCCCCCCCAGTCCTTCCTGATTCAGGTAGGGAAGGGGTCCCAAAGCCCCGCTCCCATCCCTCCCTCCCCACCTTATCCTCATCCGTTTGGATCAGAATGCGGTGAAATGAGACCCCCTCGTTTCCCACTCCCACCCCCGCAGCCTCCCCTCATCCCGCCCAGTTGGAATGAGGTGCAACAAGACCACCCCAAATCCCCGCTCCCTTCCTTTTCCCCCAATCCCAACACCCAGCCGGGACCCCGCGGAGCACAAACCCTCGCTGTGTCCGGCGGCTTTGTCCCCTGACCCCCCTCAGCAGCCGGGACCCCCCCTCACCTCCAGCGGTGGGCGCTGAGGTGCCGCTCCAGCATGGAGCCCAGCGCGGCGCAGAACCGGTCCAGCCGCCGGTCGAACACGTAACAGCCCGGGGTGACCAGGCGGCTCCCGAAGGTGCAGAACTGGGGGGGGCACCGTGCCAGGGTCACTGCAGCCCCCCCAAACCCCGCCTCAGCCCCCCCAGCCTGGCACGGAGCCGGCAATAGGAGCCGTGGAGGGGGTGCTGGCGGGGCTGGGGGTCCCTGCCCCACCCCGGGCTCCCCTCACTCACCGCCTGAGGCCGGGGTGGGCGCGCTGGGGTCTGGGGGGGCTCCTCGCCCCCCTCCTCCTCGCTCTCCTCGCTGGACACACGGCTGCCCCCCTTGGGCAGGGGGAGGGGGAAGCCTCCCGTGCCGCCCTCCCCAGAGGTGGCCGGAGCATCCTCAGGGTCACTGTCGGAGGAAAGGCGGGCCCTGCACGGCAGGGGAAGTTTTGGGGTGCTCGATATTCGGGGGGGGGGGGGTCACTGTGAGACAAGACCCTCTCCCAAATCCCCACTTCTAATCCTTACAATGTGCCCCCCAATTCAGGTGGGGAAAGGTGAGATGGGACCCCCCCAAATCCCTGATTCCATCCACTTCCCCTCCCAATTCAGGTGCAGAGGGGCTGAGACAGCACCCCACAATTCTGCACTCACATTCCTGTTGCCCTGCCACACCCCCACTTCAGGTGGGGAAAGGTGAGATGGGACCCCCCCAAATCCCTGCTCCCATCCACATCCCCCCAAATTCAGCTGGTGAGATGAGACCCCACAAATCCCTGCTCCAAACCACATCCACCCTCCAATTCAGATGGGGAGGGGGTGAGATGGACCCCCCCCAAATCCCCACTCCCATCCCTGCCCTCTCAATGCATCCCCCCCAATTCAGGTGACAGGAGACCCCCCCTCCCAAATCCGTGGGGTGCTCACCTGGGGGGGTGCAGGCAGGGGGGCAGCCTGGCTTGGCAGGGAGGGGTGTTGGGGGGCTGCAGCAGTGAGGGGGTGTCCTGCAGGGCAGGGTGCAGCGGCTCCTTCTCAGGGGGGCTCCTGTCTTTTGGGGGGTCCCCTCGGCGAGTGCTGGCCTTGAGCTCAGCCACCAGCACATCGAAGTCCTTGGCCCGACCCTGCACCTCCCGGCGCTGGTGAACCGAGTGGATCTGGGTGACAGCAGGGAGGGGCTCAGGACCCCCCCCCCAGAACACCCAGGGTGGGATATTGGGGCGTCCCCCTCCCCGTTTTCCCACTACCTTGCAGGTCAGCAGGCGGGTGCAGAGCTTGTTGGTGTCGGGGTTCCGCACCCCACACTGCCGGTTCAGGTCACACTCCTTACCTGGGGGGGACACGGAGGCAGCAGGTGCTGGGGAGTGCTGGGGGGGCACCCCAAAACCCCCCACCAGCGCTGGGCACGGAGCACCCACTCCTCGGAGCAGCTCTGAGAGGGGGGACACAGCCCTGACCAGCTTTGAGGGGGTCACCATACGCTGCTCTGCCCCTCTGCAGGGTGAGCCCCCCCTTTCTTGCCCTTTCCCTGGGGTGACCCCCCCTCAATTTTCACCTGAGTCCTGCTGATGGCATTGCTCTCACCTGGGAGTGTCTGTGGGCACAGCAGTGTTTGGCTTCTGTACTTTGGGGGCAGATGATTGACTCCCATATTTTGGGGAATATGTGTCCAACACCCATCTTTTGGGCTGACATTTGTCCAAACCCCATATTTTGGGGTGGCACACACATTTGACACACATATTTTGGGATTCTACACTCAAATCCCATATTTTATGGTCACACACGCTTAACCCCCATATTTTGGGAGGGTCCACACATTTGGTCCCCATATTTAGGGGGAAATGCATCTAGCCTCCGTATTTTGGGGTGACACATGTCCAATCCCCGTATTTTTGGGGGGGATACGTGTTCAACCCCCACATTTCCAGAGGATACACATTTGACCCCCATATTTTGGGGGGACACACATTTCACCCTCGTATTTTGGGGGGACATGTGTTCCACCCCCATATCTTGGGGGGCCACGCATTCAACACCCATATTTTGGGGTGACATGTTTGACCCCCATATTTTGGAGGGATACACATTTAAACCCCATATTTTTTGGGAGGACATACACTCCACCCCTCTATTTTGGGGGACACATATTCCACCCCTATATTTTGGGGGGAACGCATTATTTGACCCCCATATTTTTAGGGGAGTATCACATATCCAATTCCCATATTTTTGTGGGGGACACAAGTTAAACCCCTATATTGTAGGGGGACACATGTTCTACCTCCAACTTTTTATAGGGGACACATGTTTGACCCCCATATTTGAAGGAACACACATGAATTCGGGGCCGTTCCTCGGGATCCCAATCCTGCAGGATGACCGGACCTGGGGGGAGGGCAGGGACCCCCCCAAACCCGCCAGAGGAGAGGGGGGAGCCACTCCCCTGGTACCTACCCCACTACCAGACCTGGCCACCGGAATTCCGGCCCCAGGATGTCCCGCTGGGATCATCCGCCCCCCTCCCATGGGGGCAAGGAAAGGGGGGGACTCACGCGCCAGCTTCCTGTGGGACCTGGGGGGCGCTTTGGGGGCCCCCACATCCTTGTCCCCCGGAGTGGGGATGCTCTCCGGCATGGCCGAATCCCCCCCGACCCCGGCCGGCACCGGGGGCTCTTTGGGCACCGCGGCAGCCACGGGTTTCCCCAGGGATTCCTTGGAGTTGGTGGGGACGGCTTTGGGGGGCACCTTGATCCCGTGCCCGTCCGGTTTGGGAATGCTGGGGATCTTCTCCAGGTTCACCACGGGCACGAACAAGCTGCGGAGGGAATTTGGGGGCAAGGAGGGGTGGCATCGAAGCGACCCCCACGGCAGCATCAGCGCCATCCATCCCATCCCGGAGCTCACCAGAGGTTGTTGTCCTTGTCCGTGTGCTCAGGGAGGGGCTGGGCTCTCCCTCGGCCGCCGGGGTGCTTCTCCTGCAGGGCTTTGGCAGCTCCGGGGGTCCCTCCGGGCACCGGCTGCCCGTTCACGGTGACGTGGCACGCGGTGGCACGGGCGTAGAGCTTGCTGAGCGGGCCGTGCCGCCGTTCTGCCAGCGGGGATGGGATGGGGTGGGGTGGGATGGGATGGGATGGGGTGGGATGGGATAATCCCACTGTTACCCCACCACCGTGAGCCCCCCACACCCCACAGGCTGTACCCCCACAGGCAGCCCCCGGCGGCATTCCCGGTGCTGCTCCCAGCCACTCCCGGAATTCCCTGGCTCACCACAGTGCTTCTGGAAGGCCTGGGGCTTCACCACCTGGCTGCAGTGGTTGCACACCACCAGGTAGAACTCATCGTGCGCAGGGCAGTGCCCGAAGATGCCCATGTCTGTGGGGAGAGCTCAGTGAGGCGGCACAGAGCCGGGGCTGCTGGAATCTCTGCAGATCCCAGCTGGACGGCTCTCACAGCCCCAAAACGCTGGGTTTCACCCCAGGGAGGAGCTCACCTTCCTTAATCAGGGTCATGGTGTCCAGTTTCTTGCTGCCGCTCTTCCCATTCTCCTCCAGCTCTGACCCTGATCCTGCCAGAGACAAAATCCTGTCAGTGGCTGGCACAGGGATGGTCCCGACATTCCTGCTCCTGGAACAACTTAACCACACCAAATCAGACCAGAGACTGAGCCATCCTGTGAGTGGGGTCACACTCTGAACTGCTGCCCAGCTCCTGGTTCCCAGTCTGGCTGCCTGGTGCCCAGTTCCCAGTGCAAGCACAGGGTGCCCAGTTCCAGGTGCCCAGTTTCCACTGCAGGATTCCTGGTGTTTGGTTCCCGGTATTGGGTAACTTTTGTAGGATGCCCCATTCCCACTTCCCAGTGCCAGGTGTCCAGTATGGGATGCCCTGCTCCCAGAGCCAAATGCCCAGTGCTGAGTGCCCAGTTCCTGGTACTGGGTACCAGGTCTGGCTGCCCAGTGCCAGGTTCCCAGTCCCGATTGCCCAGTGCTGGATGCCGCATTCCCAGTGCAGGAAGTGCCCATTCCCAGTTCCCAGTTCCCAGTACTGGGTGCCAGGTCTGGACGCCCAGTGTAACATTCCCAGTGCCCAGTTCCTGGTGCCAGGTACCCATTGCAGGATGTCCTATTCCCATTGTCCAGTGCCCAGTGCTGGGCACCCCATTCCTGTTTCCGGGTGTTCTGGTGCAGGATGCCACATTCCCAGTGCTGGGTGCCAGGTCTGGACACCCAGTGCCAGATTCCAGGTGCTCAGTGCAGGATTCCTCATTCCCAGTACCAGGATCCCAGTGCAGGATTCCCCATTCCCAGGACCAGGATCCCAGTGCAGGATTCCCCATTCCCAGGACCAGGATCCCAGTGCAGGATTCCCCATTCCCAGTACCAGGATCCCAGTGCAGGATTCCCCATTCCCAGGACCAGGATCCCAGTGCAGGATTCCCCATTCCCAGTACCAGGATCCCAGTGCAGGATTCCCCATTCCCAGTACCAGGATCCCAGTGCAGGATTCCCCATTCCCAGTACCAGGATCCCAGTGCAGGATTCCCTATTCCCAGTACCAGGATCCCAGTGCAGGGTGCCAGGTCAGGCTGCCCTGTTCCCAGTGCCAGTGCTAGTACAGGAAGCTTCATTCCAGGTGTCCAGTTCCCAGTGCCAGGGAACATCCTCGGACACGCCAGGACATCCTGCTCCGGGCACCGGACACCGGGCACCGGGAACCCTGTCCCGGGCATGCAGACCCGGCACCCGCTGCTGTGTGCCCAGCTCCCGGTACCGGATGCCAGGTCCCCATACCCATCACAGGGCTCCCAGTGCCCCGTTTCCCACCGCCCAGCGCAGGATGCTCCGTTCCCGTCGCTTCCCAGGGCAGAACGAGCCGTTCCCGCTGCCCGGTGCAGAACCCGCTCCCGGTTCCCAGTGCCCGCTGGAGGATGCCCAGTTCCCGGTCCGCAGCGGCCGCTGCAGGATGCTCCGTTCCCTCTTCCCAGCGCAGGATGCCCCATTCCCAGCGCCCGGCGCAGGATGCCCCGCTCCCGGTTCCCGGTGCCGGACTCCCTTCTCCCGGTGCCGCTGCCCGCCCGCCGCGCGGCGGCGCTCGGACCGGGGGTCGGCGGGCGCGGCCCCGGTCGCCAAGCCCCCCCCCGCCGCCTCCGCCCTCACCGGTGTCGGCGGGCGGCCCGGCCCGCTCCAGCCAGGCGCTCCAGCTCTGCCCCGCGAACTCGTCGAGGCCGGGCACCGGGCGCCGCTCCGCCGCCATCGCCGCCGCCGCCGCCGCGGCACCGCCGCCCCCCCCGCACCGCCCCCGCCCCGCGCATGCGCCGCGCGCCCCGCCCGCCCCGCGGCACCACGGGCTCGGTAGTCCCGGAGCGACCCCCGCCCGGCCCGACCCCGCAGCCCGCGGCTGCGCTGGGCACTGCCGGGAGCTGGGGTCCCGAGTGATGCCTGGGCCAGGCTGGGCTCTCCCGGTATCGCTGTAGCGGGATCGGGGTATTCGGTATCCCTATAACGGGTATGGGATACTCGGTATCCCTGTAATCGGTTGGGGTTCCCTGTTATCCCTATAACGGCATGGGGGTATTCGGTATCCCTATAACAGCTATGGGGCTCTCGGTATTCGTATACTCGGTTGGGATTCCCTGTTATCCCTATAACAGGTATGGGGCTCTCGGTATCCCTATACTCGGTTAGGGTTCCTTGTTATCCCTATAACGGGATGGCGGTATCCAGTATCCCTGTAAAAGGTATGGGGTTCTCGGTATCCGTGTACTCGATTGGAGTTCCTGTTACCCCTATATCGGGATGGGAGTACCCTGTATCCCTACAACAGGTATGGGGCACTCGGTATCCCTATACTCGATTGGGATTCCCTGTTATCCCTATACCGGATCCGGAGTCCCAGTTATCCTATAGCAGGCTGTGATCCCAGGGTGTTGCCATACAAGGCTGAGCTTCCAGGTTATTCCTGTACGGGGCTGGGCACTCCCGTTATGCCTCTACCAGTCTAGGGTTCCCTATTATCCTTGCTGCTCTGGGGTTCCCTATTATCCCTATACGGAGCTGGGACTCCCTGCCATTATTCCCATACCAGGCTGGGCTCCCCGGCCATCCCTGTGCTGGAGTGGTGCCCCCTGCTACCCCAATACCCAACTGGGGTTCCTGGTTTTCCTTTTCCTGCTCTGTGGTCCCTGTTACCTGTCTGGGATCCTCCATTAGCACAAGACCGATCTGAGCTCCGCAGTTATCCCTGTGCCAGGGATGGGGACTGGTTCATCCCAAAAGGACCAGGACACCCAGGAGCGTGGGTACCCCACTCAGGGGTGTGTGTACCCCACCCAGGGGTGTGTGTACCCCACCCAGAGGTGTGTGTACCCCACTCAGGGGTGTTACCCCACTCAGGGGTGTGTGTACCCCACCCAGGGGTGTGTGTACCCCACCCAGAGGTGTGTGTACCCCACTCAGGGGTGTTACCCCACTCAGGGGTGTGTGTACCCCACCCAGAGGTGTGTGCACCCCACTCAGGGGTGTTACCCCACTCAGGGGTGTGTGTACCCCACCCAGAGGTGTGTGTACCCCACTCAGGGGTGTTACCCCACTCAGGGGTGTGTGTACCCCACTCAGGGGTGTGTGTACCCCACCCAGGGGTGTGCGTACCCCACTGAGGTGTGCGTACCCCACTCAGGGGTGTGTGTACCCCACCCAGGGCAGTGTGTACCCCACTCAGGGGTGCGCGCACCCCCACGCCGAGGCAGACACCGGGAGCCCCAATCCAGAGCTGGTACCCAGGACTTTATGCGCCCCCACACAGACAATGGACCCCCGGGGTGACACACAGAGCCCCCGACAACGAGCGGGACCCCCGGGGTTCCGTGTCCCCCTTCAGCATCCCGACCCCCGCCGGCTCCAACCCCGGGCACAGCGACACCCGGTCCCCGGGCCGGCGGCCGGCGCGAGGTCCCGGGGGCCGGGCGGGATCCCCGGGCTGGGTGGGTGCCCGGGGGCTACTGCTTGTCGATGGCTCCTTGCTCGGCCGCGCTGTCGCGGGGCGCGGGCGGCCGCAGCCACGGCGTCTCCCGCAGCACGAACCAGCAGTTCCCAGCCCACAGCAGGAAGTTGAGGAACCCGAAGAGCTGCAGGAGAGGAAAGGGGAGAGGATAGGGAAGAAGGGAGAGGGTCCCACAGGGCATCCTTGGGGGAGCAGCAGCCACAGCACCCCACACAGCCCATGAGCTCCAAGCATCCCATATACACCCTGTACATCGTGTGTGCCCTACAGACCCCACACGCCCCATTCACCCTGTGCACCTCATAAATCCCCTACATCTACACAGGGTACATCGTGTGTGCCCTACAGACCCCACACACCCCATTCACCCTGTGCACCTCATAAATCCCCTACACCTACACAGGGTACATCGTGTGTGCCCTACAGACCCCACACACCCCATTCACCCTGTGCACCTCATAAATCCCCTACACCTACACAGGGTACATCATGTGTGCCCTACAGACCCCACACACCCCATTCACCCTGTGCACCTCATACATTCCCTACACCCCTTGTACCCTGTACATCGTGTGTGCCCCATGCACCCCATACTTTCCATACATTCCATATACTCCATGCACCCTACACATCGTGTGTCTCCTATGCACCCCATACATCCTATACATGTCACAATCCCCTTACATCCCACACACCCCATGCACCCCACTGTGCTCCAGGTTACCCATGTGTAACCCACATCCTGTGCACCCCATGTACACCATGAGCCCCATATGCCTCACACACCCCACATGCCCTGTGCCCCCATGCACATCACGCACCCCACACATCCCAAACACCGATGCCAGGGACTGTGTCCCTGCCACCCACCCCACCCTGGGAGTCCCTGATGGCCGAGGGGGGTGCAGGGTGGATCCCACACCCCACGGGTGGCTGTGGAATGTTTTCACCTGCATTTCCGTGAGTGTGCCCACATTCCCATGAGTGTGCCCACATTCCCATGAGAGTGTGCCCACATCCCCACTGCCCTCTCCTGGCTGAGCTCGGGAGTCTGGCACACGTGTGCACACACAAGGGCAGGGGCGTGTGGGGTTTGCAGCCCGTGGGCTGCACGTGTGCTGCTCAGCTCTGCTTGAACCCCATCAGCTGTGCCCCCAAAGGAGCAGCCACACATTTTTGGCCACGTGTGTGCCCTCGTGGCCCTCACCACCGAGATGTTGGCCAGCCCCATGGCCGGCGTGGTGCCGGCGCTGCACACCACCCCGTCGCCCTGGCACACCGCCATGGCAGAGATGAGGGCGGAGGGGCGCGTGGCTGCCTTCACGTCACTCAGCCCCTTGCCCCACGCCGCCGCTGCCACCAGCCAGAAGAAGGCAAAGCAGACGGTGATGCAGAAATCCTGCCGGGGAGGGATGAGAGACCGGGATCAGCTGCCGTCCCAGCGTGGCGCTGGATCCGCGTGTCCCGAGGGATGAGCCTGCCTTACTGTGAAGGGGAGCTTCGTGTTTTCGGTGTACAGGGAATGGAAGCGGAGGTAGAGCACCAGAGCAGCCATGGAGTAGAGGAAGGAGAAGACCCCCAGGGTCACGAAAAACTCGGCGGGAGCGGAGAAATCGCCGATGAGGTACAGGGTGCGGGCTTCTGATTCATCCTCACAATTTGGCATCCCAAAGGGAATATTGTATAACCTGGGGTACAGGGAGGGGGGTGTCAGGGGGCTGGGAATGGAGAGGATGGTGGGGGGAGGTAGAATAACCGTGCTGGGTTGGTCTCCTGAGAATGGAAGGTTTGATGGGAATGGCTGGAATAACCAGGCTGGGGTGGTCCCCTGGGAATGGAGGGCACAGAGTCACTGCCGTGACCTGGATTCTTCTCCAGGGTCTGTGGCCCTGGCATGGGGCCGGTGGCAGAGGAAAGGGGTTAGAACCGTGACTCTCATCTGGCCCAACTCCATCATTGCCTTCCCAGATAAATCAGGATTCCCCTGGTCTTCCCTGATTAACAAGAATTCCCCTCCCAGGCTGGTGACAGGAACTGAAGCCAGGGGATGTCCCAGGGTGTCGGGGTGTGGATGGTCCCTGGCTGACCACAGGACAATGGCTGTGGTCCCATGGAGCTCCTGCCAGCAGGAGTCTAACCCCAACCCAGCACCCCCCAGCTTGCCTGGGGCAGTCCTGGAGGGGGGTCAGGGCTCAGCACCCCCTCACCTGAAGGGGTACCCGAACTGGATGCTGATGGCTGTCATCCCTCCGCCGTCACACTTCACTGTGGCTCCGGTCTCGCCGCTGAAGGAGCCGCAGGAGCCGAAGGCGAAGATGGCAAAGAGCTGCAGGAGAGGGCAATGGGTCCGGGGTGGGTTGAGGCCCTGGGGGGATCCCTTTCACCCTCGGGGGGGCAGGTTGTATCCCCTGGTGCTAATGGGCAAGCTGCCACCCCCCAACTGCTGGCCTCGGGTGCCTCCCTCCAACGCTGGGATTCTACTGGCACCGGGATTTGAGGATGGGGGTCATGTTTGGGGGGTGTGGGGACACCAAGGCCAAACCCACCCCGATCCCCTCCTTAATTTTGGGCAGGGTACTGAGCGCCAGAGTGGGTTTCCAGACAGGTGGGAGCATCCCCATGGTGGGACCCCCGGAGTTGTCCCCTCCCCGGGAGCCAGCACTGCCCTCCCTTGCCGCTGGAGTCACACTGCCCTCATCGCTTGGATGAGGGTGCCGGGAAAACTCCATTCTCCAAGTGTTTTCCCGCAACTCCCCCTGGCTGAGCTCCCAGCTTCCCGGGTGAAATGGGGAATCCAAGCCACCAGGCTTGACGCTGCAGGGATGGGCAGCCCCATGTGTGGCATTAAGGGTTTAGGCAGGAGTGTCAGGGGATTCTCCAGGGATTTTCCCTCGTTTTTTGCTTTTGGAGTGTCTTTGCACGTGGGGTCTGATCCCATGTGGTGGCCTCAACGGCAGGGGAAGCCCAGAGCCTCCGTGGGTGGGATTATGCAAACCAAAGAGCTGTAGGATTGGGAGAAATCCCCTCAGTCCGGCTCCTCTGGGTGGGAGATGCCCAAAGAGGGCTGAGTCCCCCCTGTGCCTCGGCTCCCCCCAGGAGCCCCCTGGCCCTGGCGAGGCCGAGCTGCAGAAATGCCACCCTGAAACCCAATCTCGCAGGGAGCCATTCATGGCACGGCCAGGACAGGACAGAGCCGCGGGCGCTTGGCTCCCCCCTCCCCGTCCCCAGGGCCCCCCTTCCCGGGGCTCACTGACCCTCAGTCCCTCTCCCCACCCGCCCACCCACTCACCCAGTGCCCCCTGAGCCCGTGGGCATGGCGGGGACCTGACACCCCGATGTCACTGTCCCCTCTGGCGTGGCTGGGCAGAGCCACCTGCTCAAGGTCACCGGGGAGGGGCTCGTGGCCTGAACCCGGGCGTCCGTGTGGCCCTGCTCCCCTCCTCCCAGAAAGACCCCGAAATGAGGACTCCACCCCCGGTGCTGATGGGGTGCAGGGAGCTCCGGAGGGGCACGGAGGGGATCTGGGATTGCTTCGTTCTGGGGGGGCTTCAGGAAAGCAAAGGAACACCCCCCAAATCCGGGGGGACCCCGGTCCTTGGGGAGCAGCACCCAGCAGTGCTGGGGAAGGGGCTGTGCCGGGGGTTCCGATCAGGATGGGGGGACACACCGGGGGTCACTCACCCATTCCAGCACCTTGATGAAGCCCAGGGGCTCCTGGAGGCGGCCCCAGCGCAGCCCACGCAGGACGCGATCCTGCAGGAGAGAGCGGTGGGAGCCAGGGAGCACCGGGACGGCACCGGGATCCACTCCAGGGAACCAGGGGGGCCGCACCGGGGGAGCGGGGGGCTACCGGGGACGCGGGGCTGCACCGTGGGCTACCCGGGTGGCCACAACGGGACTGCCCCGGGCTGCAACGGGGGATCAGGGGATGGCAACGGGGCCTGCTCCCGGCTGGGGTTACCTCGGTGGAGAAGGGTCCGCTCCGGGAAATTGGGGGGGGCTGCACCGGGGGCTGTCCCGGGGAACCGGAGGGGCCGCACCGGGGGACCTGGGGGCTGCCCCGTGGAAACGGGAGGGCTGCAACGGGATTGCCCCGGGCAAGGGGCTGCCCTGGGGGACCGGGGAACGGCATCGGCCACGGCACCAGGACAGCGGAGGCTGCACCGGGACACTGGGACGCGGCACCGGAGGTCGCACCGGGCGGCTGCAACGGGACCCTATGGCTTTCTCCGGAGGTCGGCACTGAACACCATGGACCCCTCCGGGGATCGGCACCGGAGGGACACCGGGGATTGTCCCGGGAAACCGTGCCGGGACACTAAGGGGCTGCACCGGGAGCCTGCCGCGGTCACCGGGAGGGGGGGGTCGCACCGGAGCCCTACCTGGAGCCGGGGCGCTTTATCACCGGCCGCGGGGGCGCCGGGCTCCGACATGGCCGGGCCGGGGGCGGTCGGTGCTGCCTCCGCCGCCCGCTGGGACGGCTCCGCTGGCGGAGCCGCCACCAGGCACCCCACGGCCCCCGGGGCGGGCAGCACCGCCCCGCCCCCGGCAGCGCCCCTGGGCCGGCCCCGGGCCCCCCGGGACAGCCCCCCGGGCCGGTCCGCCCCCAGCCCCTCCGGCCAGCGCGGGATGCGCAGCGCCCCCCGGGGGGGAGCCGTCCGTCCGCTCCCCCGTTAGTCGGGAGCGCTGGGACGCGGCGGGAACCCGCCCGGGGCCGTTAACGGGGCCGCCAAGGAGGCTGACGGCGCCGTGCCTGGAACGGGCGTTGCGGTGCCGGTATGGCCCCGGGGGCGTACACCCCCTCCCGGTATCTCCTCCCGCTATTCCCTTTCCTGCACCCCGTCCCGCAGCCCCGTCCCCGACACCGCTTCTTCCCGGTGCCCCTTCACGGTACCGTCCCCGGTGCCTCCTCCCCGATATCCACCTTCCCTGTCCCCCTTCCCGATCCCCATTCGCGATCCCATTCCCGATCCCCCTTCCATCCTGATCCCATTCGCGATCCCATTCCCGATCCCCCTTCCATCCCGATCCCATTCCCGATCCCCATTCCCGATCCCCATTCCCGATCCCCATTCCCGATCCCCATTCCCGATCCCATTCCCGGTCCCGCGCCGTGCCCGCTCGCAGGCCCCGCCCCCTGCTGCTCTGGCCCCGCCCCCTCGCTCAGACCACGCCCCTCCGCCCCACCCCGCGTTCTGACCACGCCCCCGCGCTCCGGCCACGCCCCTCACTGGAGGCCCCGCCCCGCTTTAGGCCCCGCCCACCACCCTCTCCCTCTCTCCCCGCCCCCTGCTCTGCGGTGATCCCGCCCTCCCCGCTCTCCCATTGGCGGAGCCGCGGGGCCGCTGCCCAATGCGCGGGCGGCGCGGGCGGAAGCGCCGCGCGGGGCCGGAAGCGGCCTTGCAGCCCCCGGTGAGGCCGCGGCGCTGCCGGAGCCCCCGAAGCCCCGAGCGCCCCCGGCCCCTGCGGAGCCCGCGGGACCCGCGCAGCCCCGGCCCCGCCGCCGTCATGTTCCTCACACGCTCCGAGTACGACCGGTGAGTGCCCGCCCGCCCCGCGGCTGAGTCACGGGCCTGCGCATGGGCCGCGCTGGGATCGCAGCCGGAGCCGCCCGGAGGCCGCGGCGCTGCCGGGCCCTGCCCGCGGGACCGGGGGCGGCCTGGATGGGATGGGATGGGAGGGAGGCGAGCGCGGGGGGAGCTCGTGAGGCCGGGGTCGGTGTGTGGGGCTGGGATGGAGTGGGGTGTTCGGGGGATGGAGCGTGTCCAGGGAAGGGAACGGAGCTGGGGAAGGGTCTGGAGCACCAGGAGGGGCTGAGGGAGCTGGGAAAGGGCTGAGCCTGGAGCAAAGGAGGCTCAGGGGGGACCTTGTGGCTCTGCACAGTCCCTGACAGGAGGGGGCTCAGGGGGGTCGGGCTCTGCTCCCAGGGAACAGGGACAGGAGGAGAGGGAGCGGCCTCAGGCTGGGCCACCCACGGGTGTTTAGTTTGGACATTGGGAATCTTTTTTTTTCGTGGAAAGCGCTTTCCAACCCTGGCACAGCTGCCCGGGGCTGTGGTGGAGCCCTCATCCCTGGAAGGGCTCAAAGCCCACGTGGATGTGGCTCTTGGGGACAGGGGTCAGCGGTGGCCTGGGCAGTGCTGGGGGCACGCTTGGACTCCGTGATCTCAGGGCTTTTCCAGCCTCAAGGATTCCGTGGTAAAATAAAACCTTTCCTGCTCCTGGTGCCCTGTTTGGATTCCCAAGGCTTGCAGCACCCACAGCGTGCTGTGTCATCCCGTCTGTCCCTTCACCTGTCCCTTCACCTGCCAGCTTCCCGCGTGTCCCTCTGGGTGTCCTGTGCTGAGGGGGACACGTTCCCACTGCCCCACCTGTGTCACCTGTGCCCAGGTGGCCTCACCCTTGAGCAAGGACCTGCATTCCCCGGGTTCCCTGCCCCTCTCACTCGGTCTGTGTTTCCTTGCAGGGGTGTGAACACGTTCTCTCCCGAGGGAAGGCTCTTCCAGGTGGAATATGCCATCGAGGCCATAAAGGTACCTCTAGAAAGTTTCCAGACTGTGACATTTGGGGCTCCTTCAGGGCTTGCTCAGGACTAACCCAGGCTGTGTCTGTTTCCTCCAGCCGAGCATCCCACAGCTCTGCTCTTTTTAAGAACCAAAATCCATTGATTTTCCCCCAAATTCAGCAGGATGTTCCCTCCCCTGTCCTGGATCAAGGTGGGATCCCAGTGGGATCAAGGCAGGATCACAGCAGGACCCAGCCAAGGGCTGCCAGGAGCCCCTGAGATCTGTCCCTGTGGCTCTGGTGCCACTGAGGTGGCCAGGGTGGAACTGGGGCTCCTGGGGGGAACAGGAGCTTGTGGAAAGCCCAAGCCAGAGCTGCAGTGGGATTTGTGCTGATGTGGGAAACCCTCTCACCCTTTAAACTTTTCCAGAGGACAATTCCCATTTTACACTCCCAGGCTCCACAAGCTGCTGCTGCTTGAAAGATGAAGGATGTGCAGCAGCCCCAGTGGCTTCTCATGGGAATCACATGGATTTCAGGGAATAAACTTTAAAATCCACCGTGCCAAGCCAGGCTGGGTTTGTGTGTGGGTGACACACTTGAGCCCAAGCCAACACTCCTGCAAATCAATCAGAATTGTGTGGTCTTCTGCTCAATTGTAAGAGAAGAAAATGAATAAACACTTTTAGTGGGTGCACTGGTGTTTGACCAGCCCCCAACCCACTGCAGTTATATTCATATATACTTATATACTATAGATATATAACTTTATATATTATATTGATGTTTGTGTGAGCTGGAGGCTGTGTTGGTGTTTTCCAGCTTGGCTCCACAGCCATTGGGATCCAGACCTCGGAGGGAGTTTGCCTGGCTGTGGAAAAGAGAATCACATCTCCCCTGATGGAGCCCAGCAGCATCGAGAAGATCGTGGAGATCGACTCCCACATTGGTACAGAGAAAGGATTCAGCCTGGGGATCCCTCTGGATCAGCTCTGGGAGCACCCCTAAAATTGGGAATTATTGATGCCAAGAGTCTGTCCCCTGGGAATTTGGGAATTATTTATAATAAGAGTCTGTCCCCTGGGAATTATTGTTAATAAGAGTTTGTCCCCTGGGAATTTGGGAATTATTGTTAATAAGAGTTTGTCCCCTGGGAATTTGGGAATTATTGATACTAAGACTCTGTCCCCTGGGAATTTGGGAAGTTTTGGGATGAGCCCTCCCTGCAGGCTGTTGTGCCTGGAGCAGGAGCTCCCATCCCTCCCAGTGCACACCAGCTCCTGGTCACTGGTTTTCCAGGCTCCAAGCCAGCAGAACGTAGCTCCAGGAAGCAGAAAGAGGCAGCTGAAGCACTGCCCCATTCCCTGCCTCAGTGACCTCCCTCATGGAAGCTCATCCCAAATTTAGCCCTGGGAGGGCAGGGAGTTGAGGTGGGCTTGACTTGGGGCCAGTTTCTCCAGGATCACTGATGCCAGCTGGGAGCCACCCATGCCCTGAGAGGCCCACGATGGGCTCATGACCAAATATGTCACCCTGGAAGGCAGGAAACCTCCAGAATTCCTGTGCTGCTGCTCCGTGGGCATGGGGAGAGCTCCAAGAGTCCAATTTCCTCCTCCCAGGGGCTTGTGGTGCAGCCCCCTCTTCCCAGAGTGGAATCTGTGCTGGGAGTTCTGGAGCAAATCCGTTTCAATCCCATGGGATCCTTGAGGTTGGAAAAGCCCTCTGAGATCATCGAGTCCAGCCAAGCCAAGGCCAGCCCATACCCGTGTCCCAAAGTGCCACATCCACACAATTCTTGAACCCTTCCAGGGATGGGGACTCCACCTCTGTTCACAGGGGCAGCTGTGCCAGGGCCTGACCACACTTTCCATGAAAAAAATTTCCCTAATTCCTGACCTGAGCCTCCCCTGGCCCAGCCTGAGGCCGTTCCCTCTCCTGTCCCTGTTCCCTGGGAGCAGAGCCCGATCCCCACTGGCTGCCCCTCCTGTCCGGGAGCTGTGCAGAGCCACAAGGTCCCCCCTGAGCCTCCTTTGCTCCAGGCTCAGCCCTTTCCCAGCTCCCTCAGCCCCTCCTGGTGCTCCAGACCCTTCCCCAGCTCTGTTCCCTTCTCTGGACACGCTCCAGCTCCTCATTGCCTTTCTGGTGGGAAACCCAAAACCATTCCCAGGGCTCCAGGTGTGGCCTCACCTGTGCCCAGCACAGTGGGACAAATCTCTTTGCCACATTCCCACTCAGGGAGCAGCTTCTCCCTGCAGCCCTTTGTGTTTCACGTGGGCTTTGGGCAGCCTGGGGGTAAACACATCCCAAATAATGGGTGGAATGACTCCCGGTTCCCTTTTCCCATTCCAGGCTGTGCCATGAGTGGCCTAATAGCTGATGCAAAGACTTTAATTGACAAGGCCAGAGTGGAGACCCAGGTAAGATCCGACACCTCTGTTCCTAAATTAGCAGCACAAATCCCAGGAACTCCCTGAAAGTCCTGGGAAAGGGAAGATCATTCCATCAAAGAAGCTGGAGGCTTGCTGGGAGTGTAGGGGCTGTCTGGCTGGTTTGGCAAAACGCTGCATTTATTGGTTTTATTTTTATCCCCTTAAATTTCCTGGGTGCCTCAGGTGCTTGGAGGTCCCAGGAACAAATCTGTGCTGCAGCAAAGGATTTTCCTGGGATTTTCTCCTGCATATCAGCACTTTTGCACCCTCTGGAGAGCTGGATAACACATGACTTCCAAAACAGATTATGGGATAAAGCCCTTGAGCCTTGCATTTCCTTATTGGCATCCCAAGGCCTTGGTATCCCAAAATTTTCTGTGGATTTTTGTACATCCCTGCATCTTCCTGATGCTTCCATGGGAGAACTGAGTTCCACAGGGCAATTCCTTGTGTCCACACGGGGTATCACCCCCCCCCCTCAGCCATGGAGGGGAGTCACATTTTGGGAGGATGGGGATAATGGGAGCCTTTCTTTGGATTTCCCTGCAGAATCACTGGTTCACCTACAACGAGACGATGACGGTGGAGAGCGTGACACAGGCTGTGTCCAACCTGGCCCTGCAGTTTGGGGAGGAAGATGCTGATCCAGGAGCCATGGTGGGATCTGGGGGGGGGTCTGGGGGTGCTGGGGAACCCCCCCTTCCATGTCCTTGTCTGACCCATTCCCTCCTTTGTCCCCCAGTCCCGCCCGTTCGGCGTCGCTCTGCTCTTCGGAGGAGTGGATGAGAAGGGACCCCAGCTGTGAGTTCCTCTCTCTTAATCCAGGGAAAAGACCAAACCTCCACTGCAAAATTCGCAGGCTGTTTGAACGACTCCATTCTGGGATTTTCCTCACACCAAACCCTTGGGGTTTATCCCATTATGTCCCTTATGTCCATTATATTTGTTAATCCTGTTAAACCCTTTCCAGAGCCCCACCTGCCTATTTGGCATGGAAAAAACATCATATCTGCCCCAAACCCTTGCTTTTCTTTGTTAAAAATGTGGTTTCCTGGGCAGGAGGGAAGTGTTAAAGCTCTCCTCGTCCTGAGTGTGTTCCTACCTTTCCCTAAAGGACCAGCAGAGCCACCAGTAACATAATCCATGTGACATTCCTTGGGGAGGTGTTGGAGCAGCTGTAACCTGAACTCGGGGCTTCAAATGGCCCCACTGGAAGTGGGAAAGGCTTGGCAGAGCCAGCCCAGTCAGTTCTGCCTTCCAGCAGGGAAAACTTGCTGGATTTATTAAAAAGAACCAGGATAAAACGGGAAATCCAAAGGCAAATGATTCTCTGAGGAAGGAGGGCAGTGTCAGAGCGTGTAAGCTGCCAGCCCAGGAGCTCTTGGGGATGAATCCCAGCTCCAGCTGTGCAGGGGGGGCTGCTGAGGGAGTCCTTGGGGTGCCCTGGGGTGGGATGGGGTGCAGGTGGTGACCCCCTGTCCCTGCAGGTTCCACATGGATCCCTCGGGAACGTTCGTGCAGTGCGATGCCAGAGCCATCGGCTCCGCCTCCGAGGGAGCCCAGAGCTCCCTGCAAGAGGTTTACCACAAGGTAAGGGCTGCATTTGGCCTTGGGGCTCACATCTCATGGCTCTGGGCTACTCCACCACCTACCTGGATGCCCTGATTGCCTCCCCAGTGAGGATTTAGGGCTGGGCTGGGGAGGAGGTGCCTGAGCTGCTCAGGGCAGGGTCACTCCTTAGCTGTGGATCCTGTGAGTAGGTGCTGAGGATCTCTATGAGTAGAGCTGCTCCCAGCAGCTGCTCTGTGCCTGTGAGGTAATTCAGGCCGTGTCAGGAAGTTCTCTGTAAATAAAAACTGAGCTCTGAGTGCTGCTCTTGGCATCAGGCTCTGTGTGGATGCAACTGGGAGCATCTTGAGCTCACACCTTCACTCACCAGGGAAGGGAGCAGCTTTTGTGCTGGAAGTTCTGGTCATGTTTGATATTAAATATTAATTTTTTTCCCCTTGAGGAGGGAGTTGCCTGTTTGGGGTGGTGAGAAACCAAACCCTCATGAAAAGCACAGTTAGGTGGTGGTGGCTGGCAAGGCTCATTTGCTCACTGGAATTCTCCAAATTACCCAAAATCTGGACTCCCTGGATTGTCAACCCTTTTTCAAGTGCAAAGTTAGTGCAACACAGCTGTGCTCTGTGGCTCTGGGGATGTGTGGGATTTATCAGATTAAACGCAGCACAGAGGCTTCTGCTGAGAGGGAATTTGGCTTTTTGGGAGGAAATTAGTGAAGAGAATCAGCCCCTCCTGTCCCAATCCCCTCAGATTTATGTGCCCATTTTTAAATCTCCGAGAGGCAGGATTTCACTGTCCCTGTGCATATCCCTGCCCTGCCTGTTCCAGTCTCTGGGGATGCTGCAGATCCCTGGATAAGCTGCTCCCTTGGCTGCCTGACTCAAGGGATTTGGGAAAGGGGAGGGAGAGGGGCCATGTCCTGAGCTCCCACGGTGTCATCCTATTTGTTTTGCAGTCCATGACTCTAAAGGAAGCCATCAAATCTTCCCTGGTCATCCTGAAACAGGTCATGGAGGAGAAACTAAATGCCACCAACATCGAGGTGAGTCCTCCTGGAGCAGGGAAAGGAGCAGCTCAGGCCTTCCTGAGCCAGCTGCTGCAGATGTTCCTGCCCTGTCCATCATATCCTGTGGGGCATTTTGGAAAAGTTGAGGCTTTTCCCTTCCAGAGGTGCAGAGCCTGCTCTGTTTTTCATGGCTCATCCCTGACGAGCAGAAGGGATTCTCTGACCTTCTCCACACCACCCAGACTGCTTGTTCTTCCCCTGGATCTGGCCATTCTTTTTTGCCTTGCTGCTTGTAATATTAGAAGGAATGAAAATTACCCAGCCCCTGGGCTGCTATATCAGTCCTGGGGCAGTGCCAAAAATCCCCTGGGCACTGGGAGTAACAAGGATCCTCCAGGAATGGCTGTGCCCCTGGAAGCCTGGGGTCAGGCAGTACCCACAGACCTGCTGGGCCCCCCAAACCTCCTCCATTAACTCCTTTTTGGGTGGGAGAGGTCCAAACCCTCTGCACTGGGTGGGGTAAGTGGGAGATGAGGAGTCAGGCTGGTGATAGAGTTTGCTTCTATTTCGGGTGGGTTATGAGACACCAGACCTTTCCAAAGTGTGGCATTCCAGCTCCTGAGCTGCTCCCTCCTCCCATTCCTTCCCTCTGAGTGCTGGGAAACCTTTTCCCAACCAGCCTCAAGGTGTTCACCCCACTTTTGTACTAAGTATTGCTGTGGGGGGACCATTCCTGGTGGGATTCACCAACTTCCTTTGGAGGGGAAGGCCAACAGCACATGAAAACTTGGATACTCCGTCCCAGAATCATTCCAGGTGGCTGGAATCCCCTTCCCAGGTGCTTTTCCAGCCCTTAGCCATACATTTTTTCCTGGTACAGTGCAGGCAGAGGAATGTGTACAGTATCCTGATGTCATGTCCCTGTTTAACAGGGCTTAACTGTGCTTGGCACGGCCCTGGAGTGGGGTGGAATCGCACTGGGGGGGAGGACAGCAGGAATGTGCTGAGGATTAAAAGGTTTCTATTGACTCAAGTCACCCCATGGCTGAAAATCTGCCACCTGAAGAGCTCTTTGCTTCCTAGAAGTGTGTGCCTCTCCCGTTCCTTGGCTCCAGCCACGCTCCTGTGGCATTTTCCATCTAGGAACAAAGAGAAGAGGGAGGGTGTGGTTGTGGAAGAGTTAAATCCACTGATGGCGAAGGCCAGGGGCCTGAAAGGACTTCAGGCTTTTGGATTGATGGCTTCCCTGAGAAGCCTGTCAGGGAATGGTGCAGTGAAGCTTTTGTAGGGACAGGTTTGAGGAGGTGAGGAAGAGCAGAGGAATTGGAGTCTCTGAGTGCTGGGGTCGGGTGTTCATAAAGGTTTTGTCGGTGTTTAGAGCTGGTTTAGATCTGGGTCTTGCTGAGTTTGGTTGGGTCCAGGATCAGCCCAGTCTCTTGGTGCTCAGAGAAGCTGTGGCTGCCCTTGGATCCCTGGAAGTGTCCAAGGTGTCCCTGCCCATGGCAGGGGTGGAACAGGATGGGATTTAAGGTCCCTTCCAACCCAAACCACTCCATGATTTGAGAGGCTTAAAGTGGCATCTCCGCCTTGTCTGAGAGTTGAAACCTGGGTTGGCAGGAGCTCTCAGGCTGAGCGTGGGGACATTTCCACTTGGGAACACCTCACGGTACCTCCCTGCCCCTGGATCTGCTCCTTCCCCTGCTGCTGAAGGGGGCAGGCACAAGGAGGAGCTCTGGGATCTGCTGGGATGCTCCAGGGCTTTCCTTCAGCTCATTGGTTGCATCCCTGGAGAGTCAAACCGTGTGCCCAGTGCCTGTGAGTTCAGGAGCATCCTGGCTCACTCCTGGGGCATCCCATCCCAGCTCCTGCCCCATCCCAGCCCATCCCAGCTCCTGGGGCATCCCATCCCAGCTCCTGCCCCATCCCATCCCAACTCCTGCCCCATCCCAGCCCAACTCCTGCCCCATCCCATCCCATCCCAGCTCCTGCCCCATCCCATCCCAGCTCCTGCCCTATCCCAGCCTGTTAAGGGATACCCCAGCTCATTCCAGGGCATCCCAGCTCTCTCTGGAGCCTTGGCATCTCCACTGGCACAGCTGTCCCTGTTTCAGGCTCTCATCCCTGAGCCAGGTGTGAATATCTCTGCTCACGTTTCTCTTCCAGGCTTTTCATTCACATCTCCCTCATCCTTGGTGCTGCCTCTGGAATGTTCCAACTGCCTGCCCTGGCACTGTGTTGTCCCTGTCCCTGTTTTCCTTAGAGATCTCTGCCTCAGTTTCCCTGAGCCAACCCTGAAATCCCCTCAGCTCCCAGACAGGCCAGGATTTGCCCCCTTGGTGGGTCCCTGCAGGGGCAGAAGCTTTGGAGAGGCAGGAATTCTCCCCTGGGAGGTTTTCATGGCTTTTCCCCTCCATGAAGCGGGAGCAGCCCCTGCCTGTTCCCACTGAAATTCCCTGCTGCTGCTCCTGTGAGGGGACTGAGTCAATTCAAAGCTATTTGTGCAGCAGGCAGCTATTTTAGGGGATCACAGAGCGTGTTCCTGGCTGGAATGATCCTGCTGGTCTGGCAGATCAGGAGCAGGAACAGCTGCTCCCTGCTCTCCTCAGCCACACTTTAACCCCTCGCTCCTTCTCTTCCAGCTCGCCACGGTGGAGCCTGGCACGAAATTCCACATGTACACAAAAGAGGAGCTCGAGGAGGTCATCAAGGATATTTGAAAAAAAAAAAAAAAAGAGGGAGAGACCCCCAAAAGCTCAAACCCCTGCCCTGACCAAAGGAACTGGTCCAGTTCACCCAGCTCCTGGGAATTCCCTCCCCACAGCACCTGAATCTGCTGCTCCTGCCAACTCCACAGGGTTTTGTTTTTTTTTTTTTACGGGGTCTGGACAGAACTGAGCTTTGCTTGAGGAGGGAATGAATGAAATAAATCATTTTGTTACTCTCTCTGGGCTCCTGGCAGGGGGGGAAAGGTGGGAAGGCGGGGATTTGGAGCTGAAGCAGGGGGTGGAGCAGGACAGCAGCTCCAAGGGCACTGCCAGCTCTGCTGCAGCAGAGTCTCCCTCTCGTGGTGCTGTCCGTGTGGAAATCCATTCCACACTTCTTCTTTTTGAAAAATGAGAGTTCTTAATCCTTCAGTGCATTCCTCCCTCTGTCTCCAGTGTTTTTTTTTATCTGTGAAAGAGTCCCTGGAGCTCCATCTCCCTCCCTACAGAGAGAGCTACAATCAGCTTTGGGGTTTGTGTGTCCTGGTAGGGCTTGAAAAGAATCCATAAAGACTGACAGAAGCAGGGATAACGGGCTGGGACAGCCCCTCACCTCCAAAATCCTGCAGGTACCACTGAGTTTTGACAGTTAAACCCTGTTTTTTCACCAGAAAATTCCTCCTTATCCCACTTAGTTTTTTGTTCTCCAGCAAAAATCTCACTCCCTGTCCTCAAAACAGTGTCTGGGAATCAAAGATAAGGGAATAAATTAAGATGAAAAGAGTATTTTCCTACAAAATCATGGTTGTGGGGAAAGCCAGCTCTGCCTCAATCCTGGCCTGGAAATCAAATTCCAAGATAAATTACAATTCTACAATTCAAAATTACAATTTCAGGATAAATTATGGCTTCACCCTGGGCCAAGCAGCATTGGCTGGTGTGGAAGAGGTGGATGTAACTGGGATAGGGGTGGTTTTCCTGGGAAATGAGGACATTTTCCCCAACATAACCCTGGAAATGAGGGATTTTCCTTGTGTTCCATCAGTTGGCAAAGCCAAATCTCCCCACGCCTCCATCCTCTGCCTTTTCCAGACGGAAAAATGCCAATCCCCTTCATTCCCCCTCTCTTGCCGTTGCCAGATGGATCCAGGGAGGGAACAAGGGCTGGAAAATCAGTCCTTGGATAACCTCGGGTTCAGCATAGCCCAGTGCCCTCCTGGAATTCCTGTGAGCTCTCCCAGAGCCCTTTCAAGGGAACAAATCGGATCCTCAGGAGCTGCATCCAACACCTGTCCCTGCAGGTAGAGTCACATTGGTGCTTGATGGGCTTTTCTCCTGTGGGAAGGCATTCCATGGAGTCTGAGTGTGGGGGATCAGCGTGGCTCCGGCTCAGTTTTGGGGTGCTGTGCCACTCCTCATCCCACAGCCGCTTTGGGGTGGCTCTGGAAGGGGACCTGGCCCATCCCGAGTGGCCAGGACACGGCTTGGAGCTCCCACCGCCCCCGTTTATCCCAGTTCCTCATCCCACAGCTCCTTCCCCCGGCGGTGCCTCCGGGCTGGCACGCTCCGCGTGGCTTTGGTGGTGGTGTCGCAGGGTCACAAACCCCGCTGTTCCCACGGTGGCACTTGCGGAGGAACGGCCCCTTGTGCCCTGTCCTGGCACGGGGCACTCCCGGGAGGACACGCGGGGGACACACGGGGGGACACCGCTGTCCCCTCCCCGGCCAGCCGGACCCTGAGCCCCTCCGACCCCGGACCCTGAGCCCACCGGGACCCCCGGCCAGCCGGACCCTGAGCCACTCCGGTCCCCGGACCCTGAGCCCCCCGGTGCCCCCCGTCCCGGGACCCCCGGCTCCGCCCGCACTTTGTGAATGGATCGGCCGCGCCTCCGGATCCCTGTCGCCTCGACCAATCAAAAAATCGCTCCGCCGCTCCCCGCCAATCAGAGGCTGTCGCTGGGTAGATTAGAGGCCGGTGGTGCGAGGGGGCGGGCTCGAGCTCGTCGTGCAAGAGGCGCCGGCCAGTCACGGGAGGAGATGGGCGGTGATTGACAGAGGAGAGAACCAATCGGAGCTGGAAAAGCTGCGCCTGCGGCCGCATGCTGAGTGACAGCTCCTCCAGCCAATCGTCATCGGCCCGGCTGGGACAGGGACGCGTCCCCCGACAGGGATGGACAGACAGACGGACGGACAGAAAGTGCGATGGACAGAGCGACAGATAGCTCCCCGCCCCCTGCCCTCCCAGCGCCCGGCGCCGGCAGCTGGAGAAGAACGGACGGACAGACAGACAGACATCCCTCTGCATCCCCTGGACGGACAGACAGACAGACATCCCTTGGGATGGACACACAGACAGACAGACATCCCCTGGGATGGATGGACAGATAGACATCCTCTCTGCATCCCCTGGGATGGACAGACAGACAGACATCCCCTGGGATGCACAGACAGACAGACATCCCCTGGGATGGATGGACAGATAGACATCCTCTCTGCATCCCCTGGGATGGACAGACAGACAGACATCCCCTGGGATGCACAGACAGACAGACATCCCCTGGGATGGATGGACAGATAGACATCCTCTCTGCATCCCCTGGGATGGACAGACAGACAGACATCCCCTGGGATGCACAGACAGACAGACAGACAGACATCCCTGTCTCTCCAGAACACCGCTGTTGTGTTTTTATTCCAGCTGTGGGTTCCCCGTTCGCTTTGCAGCTCCCCCCGCAAACCGGAGCCTTCCTCTCGAGTTGAACGCCCAGCCGCATTCCCTCACTCCGGCACAGCCCAGCGGCAGAACGCGCCACGCCCAGCGACTCCCATTCCAAAAATCCCAGAAAATAAAATCAAATATTTGCATTCCCTTTCCCCCTGCATCCTCCGAACTGTGGCACACCCAGCTCTGTGCACTCAGCTCTGAATTCCAGTCTCTCAGAAGTTAAAACTTCTCCAGTCACAAAGCCGAGCTCATCCAGCAGCCTGGTCCCACAGGAAAGGCTCTAGGAGAAAGAGGCCACGCTGAACTCGCTTTTCTTTAAGCTCTAAAGCGCACAGCCACCAATAAATCACCTCCCTCCCCACCTGCAAGCACCATCACGTCCTCTCGGTGTCCAGCATCCACAGCGGAGCTTTTCCCTGCCCTGCTCACGGATGGGCCCGGGTCAGGAAATCGCTTTGGATTTTTCCTGGCACGGTCAGCGCTCACCAGAGCAGCCGCACGATGGCTCCGTGCGTTCGCGAAAGGAGGAGACGCTCCCAGCCCAGCCCAGCCCAGCCCAGCCCAGCCCAGCCCAGCCCAGCCCAGCCCGAGAGCATCCCGAGGGCAGAGCCGGGCTGGGATGGGGATGCTCCCGGAACGTGCCCTCTCTCAAATCAAAAATGGTTTAATTTCGCTGATCTTCCCCTTCCAAGTGCAAACTCTCATTCGCATCACGCTCAAGGCTGGCTCGGAGCAGCCTGGGACTGCAACCACAGCCTGGGCTCCAGATCTGAGTGCTCAGTTTATGATGCCCTTTGGTCTCTGCCTGTTTCCTTTTCTATGTTCTCTGTACTCTTTGCCCATGTATTTGTAGCTCTGTTCCTATTGTATCCATAGCTGCTTTTTCCAGTGCTTTTCCATGGCCTTTCCCTAAGCAGAAAGACAAAACAAATCCCAGAGCTCCAAGCCCTGGGGGTGCAAGGCCCTGTCCTATCTTGGTTCTTCCTGGGAACCAAGGCCCAGAACAACTCTGAGGTTCATTTTCATCAACAAAGCCCAGCCAGTGCTGAGAGGGGCTCCAGAGAAGGGGCTGCACCTGGGGGGGAATTGAATCGCCACTTGTCCTCCTAATTGCTGCTTTTAATCAATTATGCTGATTTCCTAAAAGCTGTAAATATGTACTCACCCCTGGAGGGGCTGGGCTTTTATGGACACCTTTCCATAACTGCTCCTGAAGACCTTCAAAATAAAGATCCCCTTTTATATTACCTCCTTGCTAAAATGATCTCGAGTTTCTTTTCCAGGCTAGGGGAAAAGGCAACAGTTACAAGATATAAATATTGCAGTAAAAAAGGAAAACGTTGATCGATGGCACGGGGAGTTGGTGCAGCATCCACACAAAGGCACGGATTTCAGACAAGATGGAAAAGTGTTTATTGTGCAGTGAAAATTCCTTAATTATTAGCACACAAATAGGATATAACCTCATATAAACAGGAAAGATGCATCCCAGAGTGTCCCCAGTCACCTGCAGCATTGTCACCTGTTACGGTGACAGGTGAACAATCCCCTATAAAATCACAAACCCCAAAATTCTCACATCAGTAATCAAAAAAAAAAGATTAAAAAAATCACAAACCCAGAATATTTTTCCCCAGCCCATCTCAGGTGACCTCAATGAATTTCCATGGTCACCTCCATGGAAAAAAATTATTCTGGACCTAGGGAAAAAACTTATTCTGGGTCTAGGAAAAAACTTATTCTGGGTCTAGGAAAAAACTTATTCTGGGCCTTCCAGGCCTGCTTTTCTATAACACCCCTGGTGTAACCCCACGTGTTGCACAATGTTTAGTAATCTGATGTTTACAAAAACATTTTCTGGGTGTCTATGAAGTTGCAGGTGAATGTTCTTGTGGAGGAATGTGCCAGCAGAGCTAACTTTTTTATTTAAATCAAGAGAAGCGTGATTTAATTGCACTTAAAACGTCCTTTATTTTGCTCGTTGTACCTCGGAGGGGTGGATTCGAACCTTTTAAAACTTTAAAAAGAAAGCAAAACAAAGCTGTGAGTAAGTGTGGGTGGAGCACCTGATCCAGTGCAAGTCAGATAACCTCTCACTGATATCCACAATTAGCAGAGCTGTTGCAATCGAGACCTAGAAGTAGAGAGACATTAATCTTAAACACAGGCAGCTCAAGAACCCAGCAGTCAGGACAGAGGATAATTTTCTTACACTAACACATTTTGTTATTTTGGTTTTGCATTTTGAATTAATATAATAATAATTTATATATTTTTATAAGTTATATATTATTATATGGTATAATAATAATAAAATATAATAAAATATAATAATAACAATACCAATAATAATAATATCAATACTAATACTACTACTACTAATAATAATAAATAAATAGAGATGTATTTGAAACTCAAGTCATGCCCTACCTAGTTTATGACAAGTGTGTGGCAGAGAGATCTCTTCTGATTAAAGAGATGTTGGCCTGGAGTGGCAAAAAGGTTTCATGGAACCTTTTTGAAAAGATAAAAGGGATAAAAGGGCTTAAATTCTCTTTTGCCTGTTTAGTGGCATGAAAATTCTGGCAGTGGCATCCCTGCTGGCTCTGAGGGAGCAGTGGAATATTGATCTATTATATATATATGTGATCTTTGTTCAGGTATTCATGCTGTGCAGTTATGATAAAGAGAAATCTTACTGGAAAATGTTTTCCTCCTGCCCTGGCTCGCCTGCGCTGTGACACAGCTGCAGCTGCAGGTGCAGGTGGCATTGCAGCATCTCCCTCACGGCTGCAGAGCTTTCCTATGCAGTGGTGCAAAATTCCCAGCACTTTGCTGTTTCTGCATCAGCAGGAAAACATCCGGGCCAAGGAGTTTGTGGGGAAGCAAAGGGTGGGAGAATAGGAAATATTCGATTTCCCGGGATAGCCAAGAGCCTGAGAGAGATGCAATTTTAAAAGAAATTATTTATTTTCGGTAGAAGCTTAATTCTGCACTGAGTTAAAGTTAACTGGGGGTGGCTTTCTTCTTCTTCTCAGCTGTTCCTCAGTTCTTCCTCTCCTCTCCTCTGGCTGCAGGGCTGCCCAAGGCATCCAGGTGAGTCTGACAGCCCAGCTCCGAGTGCTGCTGTTCCCAAACAGGTGCAACCTCCACCCAGAGTAAAAGCTGTTGATAAAGTCACGAATCATGGCCCATTCTGCAAGTCAGATTCCTGGCTGTTCTCTCACTGCTGTTGATCTCACTGTAAATCACCTTCAAACACCACTTTAAAATGTGTGATTTTCCATACCAATAAATTCTTGGTGCCGTAAGAGAAACTTTGTGCTGAGAAGGCTCTACAAACAAATGGCAATGTTTGCTTATGTAGATTTTGACTTCCTTCACTTGAAGTGATCTTGGTGAGTGGAAGATTTTTGGGTTTATTATGATCAAGTGTCAGCCCTCTCTACAGCTGCAGCAGAAGGACTCAAGTTGTTTAAGCACTAAATTAAAGTTTTGCTTTCCATTTAGCTGTCACTTTCCCCCTCTCCCTCGATTCTTATCTTTCAAATGACAGTTTAAATATTTGCCTTCTTGTGATAAAAGCAGTGCTCTGCTTATCCTGTCAGGATAAATTATTTATCTGAAAGCTGAGATGACCAAGAGAATTGTTAGGAGAAGGAATCCCACAGGAGAGCTGGAGGGGGCCTCTGGACAAGGACCTGGGCTGACTGGACAAGGGGGAATAGCTGAAAGATGGGAGATTTGGATGGGATATTAGTCAGAAATTCCTCCCTGGGAGGGTGGGGAGGCCCTGAGGGTGCCCAGATTTGCTGTGGCTGCCCCTGGATCCCTGGCAGTGCCCAAGGCCAGGCTGGGCAGGGCTGGGAGCAGTCTGGGATGGTGGGAGGTGTCCCTGCCATGGCAGGGGGGTGGAATGGGATGGGATTTAAGGTCCTTTCCAACCCAAACCGTTCTGGGGTTCTGGTTTATGTTCTGCTGGCCAAGGCTGAGGAGGGAGAAGAAGAAAGGGAAGCACAGGAGTCCCTAAGGAGGCTCTGTGGGGGTAAGGAAGAGCCTCACAAAACTCAGACTGAGCCAGGTCTAACCTCAGCCTCAGATTCTGACAATGCTTTCTGTACAACAGAATTCATTATACAAACTTTAAAACCACATGGATTATTTTTTATTAATTCAGCATGCAACCAGTCACTTACTGAGGATCTGCTGCAGCTGAGATAGCTCTGTGCCTTGGGCATGGAAAGACCTCTTCATTCCAGGGGAGGGGTCTCAAACCTTGAGTGGTGCCCCAGAGCAAGGGGAGAGTCACTGCTGTGCAGGGCAGCTGCCACTCAGGGACAGCTCAGGTTTGGCTTCTGCTGATGCCAATGTTTATAGAGTGAAGGAGCTGGCTGCTAATCAGTAGTATAGAGAAGATGGAGATCTTTGTTTTAGCTCTGTTATCTTCCCCTCTACTTCAGTTATCTTGCACTTTCAGGCTTTGAAACCACCTTTCAAAATATTTTTCCAAGGCGCCTTCACTTCCTCGTACACAGGCCAGGAGCTTTCCAGCTCCCAGGTCCACCACGTGGTGAGAGAATATTCACTCCTTGTACCTAAACCAGGAATTTCCCAGGTCCACCACAAGATGTGAGAACATTCACTCCCTTGTAGACAAGCCAGGAATTTGCAGATCCACCACGTGGTGTGAGAATATTCACCCCCTGTACCTAAACCAGGAATTTCCCAGCTCCCAGACCCACCACGAGGTGTGAGAACATTCACTTCCTTGTACATAAGCCAGGAGTTTTCCAGCTCCCAGATCCACCACAGGGCATGGAGCTCTTGCTCCACAGTCAGCCTGATCCAAAGCACAGCTGAGGGTCAGGTGTGTCCAGAACAGGCACCACAGCAATATTTACAAATCTGCCTTGGGGCCTCAGTCGCCATCTCTCTCTGTCTCTGGTTATCTTCCTACATTTGCAATTTTATTTTTTCAATAGAGAGGAGAGTTTTCTTCTCAGGACAGAATTCAGTGTCAGCACATGACTGGTTGTTACAAATGGAGATGAGAGCTCAGCCCTGCCCTTGACTCAGATTTCTGGCAGTGGCTCTGTTTGAGGTGGCCTGCATCCCAAAAGCCTCTCGTTCACAAGTTCTTAGGAATGGCCAATTAGGCCTGTTAGGGAATGAATTATTTATTGAATAGACACACGATTAACAGACTGAAAACTTTAAACAGGCTACTTACTACACAGGATAAACCAAAAAGGACTACGAGTAGATAAAGAGGTATCTGTATCACAGCTAGAGAATAAACAGTGCAGATTAGGAGTCAATGTAATTTATCACTGAGTAGATGATGGAGAACACTAAAGGTCCTTTCACTTCATTCCTGGGAAAGTATCCATGGAATTTGTGCCCAGACTCTGGGGAGAAGCCCTACCACTTCCAAGGTGTGTGTAGGAGACTTCTGCCTCCAGGTGTGCAGATTTTAGAGTTGCTAAAGTGAAGCGTCTGCTGCTCAGAAATTCCAGCTCCTCTCCCCAGCTCCCTCAGCTGCTCCTCACCAAACTCATGGCATGTGGCTTTCAGCTAGGAATTCTCTGCAAGCCCCTTTGTAGCAATTCTGTGCTGGTTTATTGTCACCTGAGACAATCCACTACGGGGATTTAATGATTTTGTTACCAAAAAATGCAGTAAAATGAAAAAAACTCCTCAACACCAATGTGGCATTAAGGAGCAGCATCCTTTAATTGGGGTGAGGGGGTGGCTCCTCCAAAGCTCTGCATGCTGAGTGCAGGAGAGTTTCTGTTTCTATATATATATAATATATATATGATGTATATTGTATTTTACAGACATATTCATTGATTGTCCTGGACTGAACATAACATGAGAATAATTCCCCCCAAATCATTAACACATTTCCCCTCCCCTTTATACTTGTGTTCTTCTGTCCTGGGGGTCTTTTTGGGGGTTCCTGGTAGACTCCAGTGTTCCAGCTGACCTGGCTGAGCTGGCAGGACACTGAGGCTGCTGAACTCCCAGTTCTGCTCCTCACACAATGGGCTTTGTGCACTTTCCATGGGCCAGTGGTTCTGGAGAACAAGGCTTGTGTGAGCTCAGCAGGTGCAGGCCATTGATCATCTGGGAACAATTTCACTGATGGAATTATCCCCGTTCTTCCCCTGAACCCGGAGTCTCAGATTAAAGGAGGTGGAATTTTTAGGTGAGGTATTAACATTTTTAGTATTCCCATGCAAAAAAATATCAACTCAGAGAACAAATGTTGGTCCACATGACCAATTGCTCAGTTGAGCTTCAGGTCTAAGATGCTGGGGCAGCAAAAGCTCTAAAAATGGTGACTTTCACTTCCCTTATGGATCAGACAAGGAAAGCAATCCCACATGGAAGCACCAGCAACTTTTATGGAAGCCAAATCCAAACCATGGCCCAGAATGAGGAGCTGAGCAAGCAGTGAACCCTGCTGCAACTAAAAGCTGTTCAGGTGTCACATTCCCCCAAAGAATTCCCACTGGTCCTTCAAACAATGTAGGAAAGCTGCTGTTGGAAATGTGAGGCTCTTTTTCTTTTCATTTCCTAAAAGATTTGAAGTTTAAACCTTACCTGAATGTTCAACCTCAAGCCACAGAAGTTGTGCAAAACTTTGTTTAAAAAGTCCAGCCTCCCGAACAAAGTGGGACTTGGAAACAAATTCTGCACTACACAAGGGTAAATAAAATAACAAATACATATTTCACAGTTATTTACCGATGTTGTAATACCTGTCACTCATTTCAGAACCACTCACTCCCTTGGGAAGCCAAGCACTGATGTTTCACACCACACAAACTGTCTCCAGGCAACACTTTCTGAAAGTGCCTCAGTAAAGGAGATCCCTCTCCCAGAAACAACAAAAACTTGCCCAGAATAACCCCCAGTCACACTAAACCAGGCAAAAGCAACCACTGACACAGGATTTAATACACCTTAAACCCCCCTGCACTTCAGGCTCTAAACCACCCAGGAATAAAAACAGAAACTGAAATTTGTCAGCACTGAGATTTATCACAAATAGCTTTAGACACACCTGCTGCCCTTCAGGAGAGGGAATGATGAGAATACTCGAATATGAGGCCACCTCCCCAGGGAATGGCAAACCAAACTGGCACCATTGGAAACCAAACTGGAAGCCCTGTGGGGAAGAATAAAAAGCTCCCCCTGCACTGGCACAAAGCTCAGTGGAATACGAGATCCTTCCCAAGAGCTGGCAGAGTCCTCACCATCATAAAACATGAATTAAAGCCCACCAACACTTGGGGTACTCAGGGCTCAGATCACCTGAAACCCTAACTGAACAGTCACTAGACTGAGCCTTCCCAAAGTGGATAAATTCTGTGCTATGAACTTTACCTCATTTTCACTCCTTTGAACTGGACAAACACCACCACTGCAAACATCCCTCCCCTTCCTTCCTTCTGCCCCTCTCTCTGCACTGAGCACGATGTGTTCTGGTCTGGAATCTGCCTGTGGTCACCTGGGGTCATCTGTCCCAGCTCTGTCTCCTGCCAGCTGCCCCCAGCCCCCTCACCAGGGTGAAAAGCAGAAGAGGCCTCGGCTCTGTGTGAGCACAGCTCAGCAACAACAAAAACATCTCCATTATCGTCCCTGCATTCAGCACAAATCCAGAGCACAGCCCCATGGCAGCCACTGCGGAGGGAAATCACCTCAGCCACACCCAGCACAGTCACTTCTTGCTGTTCCTTCATGTGAGAGGCTCCTGCTGCTCAGCTGTGACACATCTTCTTAGCTTTATGTCTTTGAAAACCGTTGCTTCTTCTTATTTTCACCTTTCAAGAATTTTTCTTATCCTTATTTTTTGAGCTTTTTGATGCATACAGTATGAGAAAGAAAAGTGATGTCAAAGGCAGCCCTCTTGAGGCTGTGAGCAATCAATTTGATGTCCAGTGATCTGCCATGTGATGCACATAAACAGAACCAGAATGAATTGGGTTTCTTTCTGTCATGTGTCATTTATTGCTCGGAAATATTTTACACAGTAAAAGGAAGATGAATTAAGAACACAAGGTTTGCTGCTCCTTCTTCACCTCCTTCACAGGAGGTTCTGTCCAAGGACATTTTTGTGGTTGATTCTTTGCTGTTCCCATAAATTCTTTTTATCTCAACCTGTGATTGGAGAGGGTGATGGGGGCAGAGTGGAGTCTTTTTAGTGGGAGTATTGAACTGGGGGATGTTGTTCCTAAACCCTGATGGGGGCTCAGCCCTGACACCTGACCCCCACTGACCATGGAATACCCCAGATCAAATCTAGTGTCCTGCTGGAAGGATGAACCTGAAGGAAGGAGGAGGAAGGAGGGGGACCCTTGCAGTGATGGTGTTTGTCTTCCTGAAGCCCTGCTGATGTGGCAGAGCCCGGTTTCCTGGAGGTGGCTGAACATTTCCTGCTGTGTTACCTCTTGATTTTGCTTTTTCTTGCACGCGTGGCTTTTGCTTTCCCCACTGATCTGTCTGCATCTCAACCCACAAGTTTCCTAACTTTTATCTTTCCCAGCCCACCAGGGTGGGAGGGACTCAGTGACTTCTCAGACTGCTGGGGTTAAACCCACACGAGGCACCTACAGCCTTTGATCCATGACTTTTGGACTCATCCCAAACTGGGGATTGCTGGATTGTCTGTGGCAAACGTATGCCCCAGCTTTGAAGGACCAGTGAAATAGGTACTGGAACCTTCCAGGAATTTGTTTTGGAGCTTGGCCCACTTCCTTCTTGCCTTGTTACTGTAAACACCGCCCAGACTTCCCAGCCGTGCTTGCTCAACCGCCGATCCTCCTCCTGGGAGTGGGAATAAAAGGCTGGCATTGCCACCGGCCCTGGCACAGGCAGCTCAGGTTGCTTTGGCACTTCTTGCTGAGGGCTGCACGATGGGAAAGCCAATGCTCCTCCTTGGCTGTCTTCTTGTCTTGCTTGGCCTGGCTCTGCCAGGCACGCAGGGAAAAGTCTTTTCCAGATGTGAGCTGGTGAGGCTCCTGCGCCGGAACGGCTTCGAGGGCTTCGAGGGCACAACTGTCGCAGACTGTGAGTACCATGAGCTGCCATGGCTCCTCTGCCACCTCTGTCCCTCTCAGCTTCCTTTTGATCTTCCAGCACTGCTATTCTGTCCCTCCATGTCTTTGACTTCATATTTTCTCTTCCTTATCCCCGTCCTTGTTCCCTTCTGTAGTTCACACAACAAAAGCCCATCTAGAGCTCTGTCCTTCCAAGCATTTACCCATCGAGGTTATGATATCCCCACTTTAATTCTCCAGCACTTCATTCATCCCCTTCATATCTTTCCTCTTCTTCACCTTGGGCATACCTTGATGTTCTCCTCCGGGATCTCTGCTCCTCCTGCAGGGATGTGCCTGGCGAAGCACGAGAGCGATTACAACACGAAAGCCTACAACAACAACGGCCCAAGCAGGGACTACGGCATCTTCCAGATCAACAGCCTGTACTGGTGCAATGATGGCAGGACCCCTGGCTCCAAGAATGCCTGCCACATCAGCTGCTCAAGTAAGTGGTAGGACAGGACAAAGCCCCTTTCTTTGTTCATCCCATGGAAGCACCTGCTCTGTCCCTGGCACCTGCCGAGCAGCTGCTCCTGCCGTTTCTCTCTGTCCTTTAATTCCTCCATCTCCTCAGTGTCCCACCTACCCCTCCTTCCTGATGGACACCTTTCCAATCTGTCCCTGTTTTCTCTGCCCTGCTTTCCTCCCTGCTGATCTGTTGTCCCTTCTCTGCAGAACTGCTGGATTCTAACATTGAGGATGATATTCGGTGTGCCAAGAAGATCGCTCGAGAGGCTCACGGCCTCAGCCCCTGGTAAGGATATTTGCAGTGGGCTCTGGAGTGGGCAGAGGAGATCAAGGCAGCCCTGCTATGGACTGAGGGAGGCAGGGGGATCAATGGAAGCTGTCTCTGGGGGAGTTTAGCACAGCCCTTCTCCTGAAGCTGAAAGGAGAAGACAGGAATCCTGTCTCCCTGCTCTGATTCCCTAAATTTCCCACCTCTCCCAGAGCTCTCCTTTTTGTTCTCCTCCCCTTCCCCCAGCTCGCTTAGATTGAGCTCACAGTAATTTTCATGTATTTGTATCTTCACCCAAGACTCTCCAAGATTACCCAAATCTGTTTTTATAACCAATTCAATCACAACCTAACTCCTCAAGTGACACAACGTGTTTGTTTTCCAGGTACGGCTGGAAAAACCATTGCCGGGGCAGAAACCTGAGTTCCTATGTCAGAGGTTGCTAAAATCACTCCACAGGTGTTGATCTTTCCCTCAGGATCACCAGAGGTGGAGAAGGACGGCGTTTGGAGAGGAGGCCAGGGCAGTGGGTGGGTGTGGGAACTAAAAGCAGTGTATTTTTAGGGTAGAGAGGGTACTGGCTGATGCAGACTCTGGAGGCCTTCACCCTGCTGCAATGCAAACAGAGAACTCACAGCTCCTAGCTTAGTAAAAACCAGGCTTAGCAAAGGCCACTGCAGGTGGAGTTTTAGCCTTGATTTACTTGCATAAATCTGACTCGAGGTTTTGTTGCCCTGACTGACAGGCCTTAGCAACATTTAGGGTTTCTCTCTCTTTCTCTGTTCTCCTTCACCCCTCCTTTACTTTTCTCCTCCTCCCCCTTCATTTTTTTCCCGTTCTTATTGGAGTGTCTGTAGTGAGAAAGCAGAAAAATTCACGAACACTGTGCAGGACACGCAGAATTGTGTTTCCTTATGACCAGGACAGTCACTGATGAAGGTGGGGAGTACAACCCAGTGACAGAGAGAGAAAACTCTGCTGAAATGTGACATTGCTCCTTCAATTCACCCGAGCATCTGCTCCTGCCTGGTGTGAGGGATGGGACACAGACCTGAGTGAATGCAGCGTTTCTTTGAGGAAGCCAATCAAACACAGCCTGGAATGCGGGCAGCACCTCCGTGAGGGTTGGAAAGCCTGGTAGGAAAGGGAAAAGTTTTGCTGTTTAGTTCACAAGTCCTTTTTCCAAAGGAAAATCGAATTCAGAAACAGTGCATGAATGAAAGGTGGTAACACTGAAAAACCAGGTTTGGTTCTTCATGTGCTTTCTGCTGCTGCTGCGAGGGGAGCAGTGACTCCTTTGGTGCTTCTGCAATAAAGGGATGCTTAGACTCTTGTCTTGTGTTGTCATGATTTGACGCTGGCCTGCACTCACAAAAGCTGTTCCCTCACCCTCCCCTGCCACAGCTGGGCACTGGAGAGGAAAAAAAATTAACAAAGGGTTCATGAGCTGAGATATGGACTGGGAGAAAACACTTCACGGGCAAAACAGGCTCAATTTAAGTTGCAAAGTGAATTTGTTACTAACAGAGTCAGAGGAGGATGATGAGAAGTAAAATAAGCTCTTTTTCCCCCAGCCTCTCCCTCCTTCCCACTGGATCTCTGCATCCCTGTGGATCCCCAGGGCCTGTGGGTGGATCTCTGCATCCCCAGGGATCCCCAGGGGCTGTGGGTGGATCTCTGCATCCCCAGGGATCCCCAGGGGCTGTGGGTGGATCTCTGCATCCCTGTAGATCCCCAGGGGCTGTGGGTGGATCTCTGCATCCCCATGGATCCCCAGGGGCTGTGGGTGGATCTCTGCATCCCTGTGGATCCCCATGGGCTGTGGGTGGATCTCTGCATCCCTGTAGATCCCCAGGGGCTGTGGGTGGATCTCTGCATCCCCATGGATCCCCAGGGGCTGTGGGTGATGCCCAGGGGCTGTGGGGGGATCTCTGCATCCCCAGGGATCCCCAGGGGCTGTGGGTGGATCTCTGCATCCCCATGGGCTGTGGGGGGATCTCTGCATCCCCAGGGATCCCCATGGGCTGTGGGGGGATCTCTGCATCCCCAGGGATCCCCACAGGCTGTGGGTGGATCTCTGCATCCCCTGTAGATCCCCATGGGCTGTGGGGGGATCTCTGCATCCCCAGGGATCCCCACAGGCTGTGGGTGGATCTCTGCATCCCCATGGGCTGTGGGGGGATCTCTGCATCCCCAGGGATTGGCTCTGCTGGACACGGTGGAAGCTTCCAGCAGCTCCAGCAGCCACCCCTGTATCCCCCCTGCTACCAAAACCAGGCTGTGCAAACCCAGCACACGTGTGATGTACAAACCAACCATTAAAGGCCTTCCATGCCGTGCTGATTTTTGCCTTTTTGTTCTACATGTTCTCTGTATTCTTTACACACATATTTGTAGCCTATTCTTGTATTCTTGGCCAGTTTTCCCAGCAGTTTTCCATGCCTTTTCCTTAGGCAGAAAGACAGAACACATTCCAAGGGCCCCTATCCCATCCTGGCTCTCTCTGGTTACCAAGGCTGTAAGCAGCTCCTGGAGACACATTTTCATAAACAAAGTACAGCTGGTACCAAGGCAGCAGCTCCACAAAAGGGGACCAGAAGGGGGAATTACCTCATCACCTGTGCTTCTAATTGGGAATTCTGGTCAATTATGCTAATTTGCTAAACTTATAAATCTGTGCTCACGCCGTGGCGGGTGGGATTTTGTGGACATTTTTCCATAACCGCCCCTGGAGGCCTCCAATAAAGACCAGCTTTATATCACCTCTTATATTATCTCAAAAGTGTGTGTTGCTTCATTTATTGGTTCTTTAGGCACCACCCTGACTGTGCCAGTCGGGTGAAGTGTCCCTGATGTACCCAGAGCATGGTGAAGGCGGGAATGATTCTGCCTGTAACAGGAATCTTCCATGACCAACCAAGGTGGAGAGCAAAGGATCAGCATTTATCCTTGCTGGCCTTGGTAAATCATTTACCCGAGCTCCAACTTGAGCAGAATGGTACCATTGTCCCCAGCCTGGGTTATGGCCAGGATGGAAACTTGGAATTGGTAGGAGAGAGAATTTAGGCATTGCTTTGTTCTGGCCAGGATGAGAAACAGAAATTATTTCATCCACACACGCCCAGGTGGTGCAGTGAAACTCATTCCATCACACATGCCTCTTTACCAGACTGTTCTCATACCTGTACACACAACACCCCAAAGAAATTCTCATTCATTGGTCTTAAATTTCATAATTCTTAGTATTCGATCTCCTATTGGTTCCTGATCCCTTCAATCCTAATTTGATCTTCATCCTTTGGTTCCCTTATCAATCTCCCACCCCTGGCACTCCTCAAGGTGCAACCCCCACCTGTCGAGAATCACTGAGGGATGTGATATTTCACTGAATCTGAGGAGAATTTCTGGGAATTCCTCTGCCCAGATCAGCAGAGGTGCACACAGCTCTGAATGTGTGTGAATTGCTTATACCATGAACGCTTTTATCCTGAGTCTGGTATTAAGTCACTGTTAAAATGCGGCAAATGCTATTGAATGTTTAATTATTAAATTAGTCCATGATTGAGTGCTGCTAAACCCTTTTGTACTCTTATCTTTTTGCACTCGTATCTTTTGCACCTTGACCCTTTGGCATCCTTGGTCTCCGTGTAAATCAACCTAATTGGATTCCAATCTGATTTTCCGGTGCCTACTTCAGCCACGCAGTCAGAAACAGGGTCAGCATCATAACTGAACTCCCTTAAGTCGCATTTCCACAAATTTCCATCAAACTCCGCTTTTTGCCAGCCCCGTTGAGTGCCCAAACCATTCACTGGTGACCCCAGTGGGCACACACAACCACACACACGTGTGTGCACGGACAGACACAGGGACAAACCCACACGTGTGTCTGGCCAGGGAGACGGAGACACGGCCCTCACAGGAGCACCGGCAGCACCAAAGCCTCATCGTGCTCCCCTCTGGCCAGTCAGTCCTTGAGTGGAAAATAAATTCACGCACTTCCACGCGTGTGGGGCCATGTGCACACTCGGTGTGCAGAAGGGAGCTCAGCACCTCTCCCAGGATCTCGCCCCTTCTCTCCGCAGGCACCAGCACTCGCTGCCCCCGTTATCTCCCACCAAAGGCGGCCCGAGACCCTGCTCCGCTCCCGGCAGCGAGTCGGGGCCGTGCGGGGACGGGGCCGCCCGGTACCGGAGCAGCTCCGGGAGCGAGAGCTGGGACAGGAACGGAACCGCCCGGCACCGGAGCAGCGCCGGGACCGAGAGCCGGAATGGGAACGGAACCGCCCGGTACCGGAGCAGCTCCGGGAGCGAGAGCTGGGACAGGAACGGAACCGCCCGGCACCGCAACAGCTCCGGGATCGAGAGCCGGGGCGGGGCGGGGGAGTGGCCGGCAGCGTGGACGGCAGCGTGGACGGCAGCGTGGACGGCAGCGGCGCCGGACGAGCGGCAGAACGGGCTGGAGAGCGGCGTACGGGAGTTTTTGGCTCGGCTCGGCGGCAGGAGATGCACCTGCGGGAGTCACACCCCAATCACGCCCCATCTCCCTTTGGGACCCTTCCCAAAGCGGTGATGGAGCGGGACAGGCAGGCCCAGGAGGTGTGCGAGGAAGAGGAGAGTGGCTGTGAAGAAGTCTCAGAGGAAGGAGTCTCTCCCTGCCGAGCAGGTAGGGAGCGGCTCGGTGGGGCGGAGCGCTGGAGCTGTGCCGGAGCCGTGCCGGGTCGCTTTTGCTCGGGTTTGGTGGCCTGTGCGAGCAGCTCCGGCCGGGCGAGGGGCGGCTCACGGCTGTGCGAGCCCCGAGAGGCTGCGGGGATCCCCCGCACATCCCCGGGCCGTGCCTCGCCCGCAGCCCCGGGCGCCCTCCGCGCCTTCCCAGGGTGTCCCAGGCTGATGCTCGTCCTGCAGGTCCCCGCTAGATGGGCCCCGCGATCCTGCGGTGCCTGGACGGGCTGTTCTGCACGGGCAGTGGAGGGAGGATGGCTCGAATGTGGCTCCTGGCTTGCACTTCGGGTTTAGGGGGAAAATAGTGAGAAGAGGGGTCTGCCTCACACGGAGACGGGGCTGGACCCCGCAGCAGGAGTGATTTGACTCCGATTTGCACAGAATGCAACAGAGTGGTGTAGAAGGGGGCGGGTTGCTAATTTAGCCCCAGGGGAAGGTGCCCTTGGCCACGGCAGGGGGGTTGGGACAAGGTAATCTCCAAGGTCCCTTCCAACCCCAGCCATTCCGTGATTTTTGTGAATCCCTTTACCACCGAGGGCACCTCCTCCGAAGCACATCAGCTGCAGGAGTTGCCCTCCCATGGGATCTCCCCGATCACTCCTTTCTGGCCCCCAGCACAGCTGGCAAGCATTTCCCTCCCCAGCAGAATGACCCCAGGAAGCCAAGGAGAGGAAGCTGTGGGTGGAGCAGCATCCCGGGGTGGAGTGGGGCACTGCTGGTCAGTCACACCAGCTGGGACATCTCTACGACAGGGATGCCATTTGCCGTGGGACGTTACTGTAAGGACTCAGATGGCTGCAGTTATTTTGCTGCCAGTCTGGAAAACCTCAGGAAAACCCCCGTGAGTAACACTGCTGGTGCCTCAGTCCCCTGCTGTGGGAGGTGCTGATAACCACCTTCTCTCCTTAGCTCAGCTCAGGGGTTACCATAAAATTCATCCAGTTAGGCTCTCCCAAACCCAGCAGGGCTTGGCAGGACACAATCCAGCCTAGGCTTGCTGGGTTCCTGCATCCCCAGACAGCCTCCATGCCCTGCATGCAGCACTTACCTCTGTAAGGATGAGCAAGTGACTGGTGCCAGCCAAGGGTTTCCTCTGTGCCTCCAGGAAAGCAAGTCTGAGCACTTTCTGGACTCACCATGATTCCCTGGAGCTCTGAGATTGGGGTCTCCAGCCTCAGAGACCCTCCAGCCCTGGTATCACATGGCACAGGTGAGCAGAGTGCACCAGCTGCAGGTGAAATCCTGCAGGGAAGGGGATGAAGGGGGGAAACTGTCCTTGGGAACTGGCCAGAGCTTCTCCATCTCACCCTGGACAATGTGACTCAGCAGATGCAGGTTGCCCCAGGGCTGCTCCCCAGTGCAGGTGGGGACAGAGCTGACCTGGGACAGGCACTGCTCTGTCAGGGCCAGTGCCCAGCCTGTCCCACCCCCAGCCCAGCCAGAGGCACGCCAGGCACTCGCCCAGCTCCCCCTGTGCTGGGTAAAGAGGGAACAGCTGCAGGGGCCCTTCTGCTGCCTCAGGAGCTGGGACAGCACCCAGAGCCAGGCCGGGATCTAAATTTAAACTCATGCTTTGTGTGTTTGTACATGCGAGTGCAGCTCCAGCCCCCACTCCCCCAGCACCTCCCCGGCTGCACGGAGGGGACAGAGACCCAGAGGAGCCCCAGCTGGCTGGGACCTGGGGAAGGGGCAGGAGGGGCAGAGGCAGCTAGGGGAGCAACACCATGGAGCCCGCTTCTCCCCAGGGTGACGTGAAGAAGAGGCAGCAGAAGGAGAAGTCCAAGAAGCCGGTGCCACCGATAGCTCCTCGCCCACCCAGGGCTCTGTTCTGCCTGACCCTGGAGAATCCCCTGCGCAAGGCGTGCATCAGCATCGTGGAGTGGAAGTATCCTCTGGCTGCAGGGCTTTGGGGGTGCCTGTGAGCGTGGCAGGGGTGTGGGGGGCACGAGAGCTGCCAGCCTGCTGCAGGCTTGTGCTGGCTGTCCCATCAGGCCTGGAAAAGGCAGTGGGGCACTCAGGGATTCCAGGCTGGATGCATTGACAAAGGCAGTGGCTGTGCTGACTGGGGCTGGTGGGGAAAGCTGGGGCTGAGGAGCAGGTCGGGTCATGGGGCCTTTGGTGGGGTGGGGCAGGGACAGGCAGGGACAGCCTGGGACTTGTGGGAGTGAGTGTGTTGTGTGCTGGGGAGAAATGGGGGACAGGGGGTTTGGAGTGTCAGGAGGGGGCACAGTGCCCATCCTGGGGTGGGGATGGGGTCAGGCTGGGGACAGTGTGACACTCTGGGGGGAGAGGTTTGGGGCTGGGTAGCAGGACTGTGGTGAGTTGCTTGGGATGGCTCTTGGTGCGTGTCACCGTTTGCCTGATCCCACAGATGTGCTCTGCCCTGGTGTGGGGCCTCCCCCAAATCCTTGCTGACACCATTGTCCTCTCAGCTCCCCTTCCCATCCCTCCCTGCTACTGCAGTCACAGGTGAAGGCTTTTGTGGGTTGTACTGGTCAGAGGAATGGTCTTTGTGCCTCTGGCTCGGTGTTGCAGTTCGGGTGTTGCTTTTTGACCTTTTCACTGGGGCACAGGAGCTCAGAAATCCCAAAATGCCACATTTCTGCCATGCATCCAGGAACTACCACTTCGTTCAGCTATATTTTATATAGAGGAAGAGAATGGGAGATGAAACATTTCACTTTGATTTCAGCAAAACATTTGGCCTCTAGCAAAAACGATGGACTGGGGAATCTTCCAGCACAACTTTCCTGATTTCAGTTGCTGAATCCCAGCTCTGTGTTCCTGGCCTTGGCAGGATGATCCCAGCCCTGGCCAGGCTTTGCTCTAGGAGGTGGCTTGGCCACATTAGGCTGGCTGTGTTGCTGTGGGGGTACCAAAACCACGCTCAGAGATGCTGCTTTGTCCAAAGCCCAGGGAGCCCTTGGCAGGCACGAGGGCACGCTCACACCTCTGGTGGTGCTGGACTTTGAGACCTTCCTTTCCTGCAGAGGGACTCTCTGTCCTTCAGGGAGTGGGAGCAGAGCCAAAACTGGGGAGTTCTCATTTTCTGTGTCTCTGGCAGGAGAAATGCTGGTTCTGTGGGCACACGGAAGGGAGCTGTGCCTGTGCCTTAAACAGGCACTGAGAAAGCAAGAAATGTGCGTGTGCACCGAGCAGCAGGGGAAGAGCTGGAAATAGGACTTACATCTTGCTCCATGCTCAAACACATTCTTCCTCCTGGAATGCTACAGCGAGTGCACAGCACAGGGTGGGGGTCTTTCCTCCACCAGGGCTCTGCAAGGGGACAAGGCAAAGCAGAAAGGTGGCGTGTGCAGGTGGTTCTGACCTGTGCAGGACAAACGATCCAGGGAGTCAGGTTTCTCCAGCCCCTGGCTGTATTTATACCCTGGCTGCCCTCGCTCAGGGATCAGGGGGTGTGGCAGGGTCGGGTCGTTCCAGTTCCTGGGGGTTATTATGGCCTGCAGGCTGCCAGGGGGGATTATCTGTGACCCTTTTCTGCAGGGATACCTGGGCTGTGGGTGCAGTGTGGCAGCTCCTGCTCCTTGTGCCCATCACTGCTGTCAGAGCACAGAGCTGAGCCACAGGAGAGGGACAGGGGCTTTTTCAAGCAGCTGAAGGGTGGGGACCATCACTCAGCCCAGGGTGGGTGAAAGGCAGAGGGTGTTTTGTGCTGAAATTTGCTCACCTGTAAAAAAAACCCCGTGTTCATTGGAACAAGGAAATCTGAGTATTGTGCAGCTTGCTGGGTGTTGGTGCATGACAGCTGGTCCAACAGCTTGATAGTTGTTGGGACATGTCTGGCTTTGGGATGCCACCCTGGTATTTCAGGTCATTTTGGAGCCAGGAGAGTTTCAAGGCAGGTGGGTGAGGAGTCTGGGGACCCTGGAGGACCACAGAGCTGCAGGAGGCAAAGGCATAATTCCATCTGCAAGGCAGGTGTGGGGACCCTTGGAGTGTCCAGGCCCTGTCCTGAGTGTCCAGGCCATGTCCGAGTGTCCAGGCCATGTCCAAGTGTCCAGGCCATGTCCAAGTGTCCAGTCCCTGCAGCCCTGGGGATGTTCCAAGGCTGAGCTCTGCCTGCTCTCTCTCTCTCTGTGCTCTGCCCCCTTGGTGGGGTTGGTTCTCCATCCCCACCCAGGCAGGACAGGGCAGGGCTGGGGTTATTTTTGCTTTTTCTTTCCTGTCTGCACTCCTTAACCCTTCCTCTCAGACCCTTCGAGATCATCATCCTCCTCACCATCTTTGCCAACTGTGTTGCTCTGGCCATCTACCTGCCCATGCCCGAGGATGACACCAACATTGCCAACTCCAGCCTGGTAAGGAGCAGCTGGATTCCTTCCTGCAGAGCTGGGGGCTTGCTGTGACACAGCTGCAAGGTGACAGTCAGTACCTGTTCTGGGGGCTTGCTGTGACACACAGCTGCAAGGTGACAATACCTGTTCTGGGGGCTTGCTGTGACACACAGCTGCAAGGTGACAGTCAGTACCTGTTCTGGGGGCTTGCTGTGACACAGCTGCAAGGTGACAGTCAGTACCTGTTCTGGGGGCTTGCTGTCACACAGTGCAAGGTGACAGTCAGTACCTGTTCTGGGGGCTTGCTGTGACACACAGCTGCAAGGTGACAGTCAGTACCTGTTCTGGGGGCTTGCTGTGACACACAGCTGCAAGGTGACAGTCAGTACCTGTTCTGGGGGCTTGCTGTGGCACAGCTGCAAGGTGACAGTCAGTACCTGTTCTGGGGGCTTGCTGTGACACACAGCTGCAAGGTGACAGTCAGTACCTGTTCTGGGGGCTTGCTGTCACACAGCTGCAAGGTGACAGTCTGTACCTGTTCTGGGGGCTTGCTGTCACACAGCTGCAAGGTGACAATACCTATTCTGGGGGCACCTGCTGCCCCAGGGCAGCTCCAGCCAAAGCTGCTGCAGCCAAAGGGAGGCAGGGCTGGGAAAAAGTGACTTCCAAGAGGCTGAAACCACCTCTGGGTAGAGATCAAAGGCAGCAGGTTGGTGTGTGAAGTACACATGAAGGAAGAATTGATGCAAATAAAAGAAAGAGTTCCCTCTGATTTTTTTTTTAATCACATTTTCAAAAGGAAACATCCTCTTCCAGAAAGGCTCAAATGGTTTGTTTCAGCATTTTGGAATAAATTTTTCTGACCCTTCCTTTCAAAACTGTATTTTAATTTTGTTACTTTTTATTTAAGAGGGGAAAAACCCCTGTTTCTGTTAGGCAGAAAGGCTGCTCCTTCCCAATCATTATTCCATTTTCTTCCCCAGTCGCTCCAGTTTTCCTGGAATACCATGTTTTAACGTGACCCAAATCAACAGTTTGCACTATTTTTAGTTTGCCACTCCTCTCTACTCTTCAGGTCCCCACTGTGGTTCAATCCACATTGATTTCCACTGAGAGACTGAGTATGATGATTGAACCAAAACATCTGAACCCCCCCTTTGTAATGAAATGTTTTCTCCTGCTGGTTTTGGGACTCCTCAGGGTAAATGCCCTTGGAGGTGTTGGTTCCTGGGGTGTTCCTTCATCCCTCTGACCAGTCTCCCTCACCCCTCGGGCTGGGTTTGGTTTCCCCCTGGCAGGGTTTGGCAGGTGCAGTTATCTCAGGGGAGAGGTGAAAGAGGCACAGCAGAGCTGGGGCAGGCTGAGCAAGGGGAGCAGGGGATGGGGTCAGTGGGGATGGGGGCTTCTCTCAGGAGGAGGGCTTGGGATGGGGCTGGAGCTGAGGGGCAGAGCTGGGGGAAGCCTGGCTGTGTGTGGGGAGGAGGGGATGGGGTGGCACCAGCCTCCCACAGGACCTTTCCATGAGCCTTTTCCATGGGCAAGGACCTTGGGCATCACAAGGAGAGTCTCAGGAAGGGAGGATTCCTAGAGACCTCTGCTGCCTGCAAGGCTGGAAAACCTGGAGAGCAGCCACACTCTGTGCTTCCAGGACCAGCCAGGGAAGAGCTGCAGCCAGAGCTTACACCAGGTTTACAGTTAGGATCATGAAAGTTTGCTTAGTCAGAGCTAGGCTGAGCTCCCTGGGTGGAGCACGTGTGGAGCCCCGTGTGTTACAGACCTGCACCTCATCCTAGTGGCTTTTTGGCTCTTCATACCCCCAATCCCAGCTGTGCCCGACAGCCCTGAGCATCCCACAGTGAGGAGCCAGCTCTGACTGCTGGGGTGAGGAGGGGACAGTGGGTGGCAGTGGCACACAGTGAGTCCCCAGCTGCTGGAAGCTGGCCAGGGCTTCAGTGGAGCCAGCAGAGCTGTGTCCATGGCAGGTCCTGGTGTGCAGGGTGGCACTCCTGGCACGGGCACAGCTTGGTGGCTGGGCCAGGAGTGCAGTCCCTGTGCTGACCTGCACAGGGCTGCAGGAAACACGTGGCAGATTTCTTCTCAAATCAGCCTGGGCACAGAAAGTGGGGTCTGCACCAGTGTGGGACATGTGGTCCTTGACCTGGTGTGGAGTCTGCCAGGATGAAATACCCTTCAGCTGCTTCCTGCTGGGCTTTGGGGGCTGCACTGTCTGCCCTGGCTCAGGCCGCTGCATTGTAGCCACGTAAGTTTAATTGCCAGCGCTGTGCTTGATCTCAGCCCTAAAAGCCACCCATGTCCTGGGCTCGCCCCCACAGCAGTGAGGGAAGCAGGTGGTGGTGGGGATTCTGTGCCCCTCTGCTCTGCTCAGGTGAGACCCCACCTCAGAGCTGCCTCCAGCTCTGGGGTCCCAGCACAGGAAGGACACAGAGCTGTTGGAGTCCCCGAGCAGGGATGCTCCTTGCCCTTCAGGGGATACAGGCTGAGGAGAGGGGCTGGAGAACACCAGAAATATAAATAGCCCCATCCACCTGGCTGCCTCAGAAGGCTTTAATCCCAGTCTGGAAGGGACACTGGCAGCAAGGGCAGTGATGGCAGTGACAGGCAGAGCCAGCTGGGCTCAGGCTGTGCTCCAGGGACAGATGAGCCACCCTGGCCCAGCAGCTGCAGGGCTGTGCCAAGCCCCTGTGGGGGGGTGCCAGCTCCTGCCTGGGAGGGGGTGCAGCACCTCTGCCCAGTGAGTCCCAGGCCCGTTTCTAACTGGTCACTTTGCCAGGCAAATGTCTGGCATGAAGCAGGAGGTCTTGAGCCCAAGGCATCCGTTCCCTGGAGCTTCCTCATCATCCCAGGCAAAGGGGAAGCCGTGGTACAGCTGGCTCGTCCCACAGTGACTCTGTGGGGTCTCCAGGACAGACCCAGCGAGCCCTCAGCTGGGGAGGATGAGGAGGTGTCAGAGCTGCCTGTAGGAGGAAGGCTGTGGGGGAATGAGAGAGCAGCAGGGAGGAGAGCCCCAGAGGAGCAGTGCCCTGGGCCAGGCACCTCCAGGGGGCTTTGCTGGAGCAGTTTGTGGGTACCCCCAGCCTCAGGGCAGGGTCCTGGCAGGGGGACGTTAAACCAATCGTGCTGTGGGCCAGGGAGTGGCATGTGGTGGCTCAGCACGCTGCCCCTTGTCCCCAGGGTGCTGCTGGCTGTGAGCTGGGGGGTACAGATGGGGTGGCAGCAGGGGCTGGCCCACAGTGAGGACACAGGGGAGGTGACAGTCTGCTCTAATGAAGCATTCCCTCCTGCTTGCCTTTGCAATCCCCAGGAGAAGATCGAATATGCCTTCCTCATCTTCTTTGCCATCGAGGCCATGCTCAAGATAATTGCCTATGGCTTTCTGTTCCACACGGACGCCTACCTCCGCAACGGCTGGAACGTGCTCGACTTCTCCATCGTGACTCTAGGGTAAGGAAAAGAGGGAAGGCTGCTGCTCTTCAGCTTGTGCCAGGCCTGTCCCACAGCCACCCAGGGACTAGTATTTCTAGTAATTGCAATGTGTCTTGGGACATCTCCTTAAGTTCATGGCCTTCTCCCATGGGACATCCGCATGGGATCCTCTCTAGCTCCTATTTCCTCCTGTCTTGACTCCTTCCTGCTTCTTCTGTCTCCTAGCCTTGGAGAAAGGGGGTGGCGTGGGGTCCTGCAGGGTTTGCACGGGGTGTGGGAGGTCCCTGGCTGTCAGCAGTGGGGCTGTGCCCAAGCTGGACCTGCCAAGAGCCGTCCCCTGGGTGAGGCTGAGCATGGCCAGCAGCCCTGGCCTCGCTTTCCTGCCTGCAGAGCTCTGAATCCTGAGCTCAGATTTCCTGGTCTCCACTCCCACACCCTTCTCTTTCTCCTCTCCTCCTCCTTCCTTCCCCGTGCCCTGTCTCTTTCAGGCTCATCACCATGACCCTGGAGCAGGTGAATGTGAAGCAGGCAGGGCCCTCGGGGGGCAAGGGCGGCTTTGACGTGAAGGCGCTGCGGGCGTTCCGCGTGCTCCGACCGCTGCGCCTGGTGTCCGGAGTGCCGAGTGCGTGCTGGGGGCCCTGCTGCCGGCCAGGGGGGACTGGGGGGTGCATGGGGCCCCTGGGGCTGCCCGGGGTGGCCAGCCACGGGACAGGCTTCTTGTTGTTGCTGGAGCAAGCCCAGCCACAAAGTCGGTGCGGAGGAGGCGCAGGTCCTTGCTTGTTCCTCCAGCTGGTAGCTGTGAGCCCCGGGGATCTGCAGGTGGGCACACACCTGGCTGCCTCCATGGTTCAGTGGCAATACCTGCAGCTTGGCACACACCTGGCTGCCCCCATGGCTCTCTGTCAGTACCTGCAGCTTGGCACAAACCTGGCTGCCTCCATGGCTCAGTATCTGCAGGTTGGCACACACCTGGCTGCCCCCATGGCTCAGTATCTGCAGGCTGGCACACACCTGGCTGCCCCCATGGCTCAGTATCTGCAGGTTGGCACACACCTGGCTGCCCCCATGGCTCAGTGGCAGTCCCTTTGGGTGGCCAGCATGAAGGGGGCCAGGATCTGGCTGCAGTTTCTCAGAGCAGGGATCTTGTTCTTCCCTAACTCATGTGAATACAGCTGGGCTGAGAGCACCAGAGCAAAGGGAGGGGCACGAAGCAGCCTTCAGCACTGCCTGGCTCTGCTGTGCTCTGCCACCTGCCTTCATGGTGGGTAGGAGAAAGGATTTTCTGCCTCACAGGTTGCAGTCCCACCCCACCTGTGCCCCTCTTCCCTCGGCAAGGCGCATTTCAAAGGCTGCTTGTTGGTGGGCTGGCAGGGGTGCCAGCTACACCCAAAGCTGTTTAGGAAGCCGTTGACCTCCTCTCCCTTCATGTTTGTGCAGGCCTTCAGGTGGTCCTGAACTCCATCATCAAGGCCATGGTGCCCCTGCTCCACATTGCCCTGCTGGTCCTCTTCATGATCATCATCTACGCCATCGTGGGCCAGGAGCTCTTCAAGGGCAGGATGCACAAGACCTGCTACTACCTTGGCACAGGTGGGGCTGTGGCGGGGGGGATGCAGCAGACTTGTCTCTGTGTGGCTGCTGGGAGGCTGCAGGGACTCTGTGCTCAGCAGAAAGCGTGGCCTTGCCAGCATCAGGTCTGGGAGTGTGGCAGGGCTGAGGGGTGTTGGAAACACACCTGGGTGTGAGAGGAGCCCCATTTGGACGGGGAGGAAGTGTCGGCCGCTGTGCTTGGCCTGATATGCTGCTCACAGCACGGCTTTGCCCCTCAGATGTGATTGCCACGGTGGGCTCAGAGAAGCCAGCCCCCTGCACCAGCTCGGGGCACGGGCGGCACTGCAGCATCAACGGCAGCGAGTGCCGCGGCGGCTGGCCCGGCCCCAACAACGGCATCACCCACTTCGACAACTTCGGCTTCGCCATGCTCACCGTCTACCAGTGCATCACCATGGAGGGCTGGACTGAAGTTCTCTACTGGGTACGGTGCCTTGGGGGCACACCTGAAAAACGGGCTGGATGAAATGAGGAGAGTAAAAAGCGGGTGTATGTGTTGAAGAGACTTCAGGTGCATTTTGGGCAGAAGAAGGGTCACAGGTTTTCACATTTACATATATGAGTTTGGTCCATTTGCATATTGGGGGTTAATCTTCCACTTACAGCTTCGGCTAATGAAGTAATTTACCCCAAGTTTGCCCCCCTCCAACTCACTTTTGTTTGCACTTCTCGGGGCCTGAGATAGTCAGGTGTCCTTGATTCCCAGGTCTGGAGAGGAATTGTGTCTGACTAAAATGGGAAAGCAGAAGCTGACACTCCATATGGAGTTTAGAGTTATCCACTAAAGAACTGCAGGATTACAAAGAGATGAAAATATGAAAAATATAAAAGGTAAAATCCTAAGGCACCAGGTGGGCTGCAGGGCTTTGTGCCCAGCTTGGTGCAGGTGATGCAGGTGATGCTCCTGGAGACAGTGAAAGGCATCCTGCCCCCACCAGCCTTCCTACTGTGATGCACATCCCATGACACACCAGCCATGTCTCTGCAGCCCGGCAAGCACTGCCTGAGCTGTCCCTGCTCTCCAGGCAGGCGGGGCATTGCTCCAGCTCCCACCAGTGTTCAGGGCTGTGGGCCAGGCACAGCAGTGGCTGGTGGATGCTCCTCCAGCAAGCCCTGTGTTTTGCAGCCTTTGGGAGACAGTCGTGCTGAAGCTCAGGCTTGGGGCTGATGTTTAAATCTGCTCCCAAAATGCTTGGGTCTGACTGTAAAGCAGACACAGAGTTCTAGGCAGGGCTTGGAGCCAGGTTTATGTGCCCCCATCCCAAACACTCCTTTTGGAGGGGGCAGAGATCCCAGAGGCTGTTGAGGGGCTGGAAGAGGAAGCAGACAGAGGTCAGTGCCTTCAGAATATTTCACCTGCATCTCTCCTTGCCAGGTGAATGATGCCATGGGGAATGAATGGCCCTGGATCTACTTTGTCAGCCTCATCTTGCTTGGCTCCTTCTTCGTGCTCAACCTGGTGCTGGGGGTGCTCAGTGGGTAAGTGCCACCCTACCCTTTCTGCCAGCAGAGGAGTTTTAACTGGTTTGAGCTATACAAGAAGAAAGCCTGGTAAAGTTCTGTTCTTTTTCCTCTCTCATTCCTCACCCTTTGTTTTTTTTGGGTTTTTTTGGGTTTTTTTGGGGTTTTTTTTTTGTGTTTTGCACACTTAGAAACACTGTGAGCTGTGAGTTACTTTTTGTGTCATGGCTTTCTGAGGTTTGAGCTCAACTCTCAGCACAGAAATGTTTTCCCTGTGGCACAAGCAGCTGTCAGCAAGCCCAGCCCTGGAGCACACGGGCTGTGCTGGGTTCTGGCAGCACACACAGCAAGCAGAGCTGGGCAGGGAGCGGTCACTCCACGGCCCTGGGTCTGGACACTCCTCTCTGGTATCTCCACACACGGTTTCCTCATGGCCAGCTGAGGAGAACAGCTTTGATGAGTGCAAGGCATCCAAGGGAATGATTGTTTGTCTAATTACTGCTTCAGCAGTCTGGTCCAAGTACACCAGTGAGCTGTCATCAGTCTGTTATGGCAATCCAGGCCAAATTCAATTAGTGTTAATTACCCCAGTAGTACAGTTAAAACCTGAGGTGTTACACTCAGCCTTCCACGCATTGCTGTGGGACTGCTGCCATCCCAGTTCTGCTGCTGGGAAATTTGTGCTGTCCTGGGAAGTGAGGGGGGCTTTCCTCCTCAGATCTGTGTAGGGTCAGGGTCTTTTTTAGGAGTTTCAATCCTTGTTTGTGCAAGTGGATCACACTCATCACCTCTATTAGTTCACAGGGTTAGTTACACCCTAATTACTTGGGTTTGTTAGGCTTCTTTCATCACAAGAACCATGCCACTGCAACATTAAAACAAATTGGGTATTGCTATAACTAAAATGAGTTTAGAAGCTCAAGACACACCACAGGACCCTGGCTCTGGTGTAGAGCTGGCTGTAACACCACAGTGTTCCCCAATCACCTGGGCTATTCCACGGTTCTTACCTATTATGGTAAACTATGCCTTATAAGGCTACAAACTATAATTCTCACTTCCAATAGGTCCAGAAGGTCACAAACCCACAAGTTTCTCTCTGCTAGCCCAACCCTGGTGATCTGGATGTATTCCCAGAGCCTAGGAAAGAGTTTCACTCTGCTCTTCAAGGCTTGCTCCTCTATCACACACACACAGGCAGGGAGGGAAGCCCTGCCTGCCAGCAGGTGATGGGCACCCACGACCTTGGATCGTGGGAAGGAGGAAAGCCACTGGAGCAGCAGGGTATTCCAGGACTCCCTACAAGGCCTGGCTGGCCCAGAGCCCTGGCTCCTGAGCTCCAGGCCATCCCTGAGCCTCTGCTGCTTGCCCCGTGGCAGGGAGTTCACCAAGGAGCGCGAGAAGGCCAAGTCGCGGGGCACGTTCCAGAAGCTGCGGGAGAAGCAGCAGCTGGAGGAGGATCTCAAGGGCTACATGGACTGGATCACCCACGCCGAGGTCATGGACAGTGACAGGGCCAGGGGAGAAGGTACCAGCTCTGCTTGCCCACAGACCCTTAGGGTGAGGGTTGGGTTCCTAATGCTGACCACCAGGACAGGCAAGGTGGGAATCTTTGGAGAGGTCTCATTTTGCCTGAAAACCCCTGGAAAAAAATGCTTTGACTTCTGCAGAACAGTTTCCTTCCTCTTTTTTTTTTTTTTCTCTAATTTCCTGAATAATTTTGTTGAATCTGACCCAAACCAGCAATAATTTATCCCTGATGCTAAATCTCCACCTCAACCACAGTGTTTAATATTTGCAGACCAGAAAGTCTCCTTTGGCAAGAGGCTTTTAAAATGACCACGAGGAGCCCTTGGTGTGCAGGGGTGCAGTGCAGGGCCACAACCTCTCCCACCAGCAGATGCATGAATTTCTTGCCATCACCTGACAGTTTCCAGGGATCAGGAGTGGCTCAGGGAAGGAGGTGGATATGCAGGCAAAAGCTCAGCAGAGCCTGGGGGGCTCTACCCGAGAGCCACGGTGTCTGCTGTGCCACCCTGCCTGGTGACAGCACCTTTGATGCCTCAAGCTGAGTGATGCATGTGTGCAAAGAGCCTTGGGGAGCAGTGGGACAGACAAAACGCCTCTTCCAGAGCTGTGGCCCGTGTTCTGTTGCTCAGATCCCACCTGGCCCCAGTTTTCTCCATCCTGCTGTCCCTCTCTGGGCTGCTGCTGCTCTTCCTGCAGGGCAGGAGCTCCTGGTGCCTCGTGCTTGGTTTGCACCTGACCCTCAAAGCCTCCTGCCCAAACTTTGGTTGCTGACTCCCTGGGATGGTATTGTTTGGTGGGGATTTTTCACTTCTGGAAGAGATTCTCTTCCACATGTTCCTCCCAGGGGCTCTGAGAAAAGCAATGTCGTTCCCTCCTAGGAATGATGCCATCGGATGAAGGAGGCTCAGAGACAGAGAGCTTGTATGAAATTGAGGGCATGAACAAGTGGATTCTCTTCTTGTAAGTAAGCTCTGGCTGAACCCTCTGCTTGCATGTGGGCTTCCACTGTCTCTCACTTGCTGGCCTAACTGGGCCAGGCTTTCCTAAACTGGGCCAGGCTTTCCTAAACTGGGCCAGGCTTTCCTGGTGAGCCGCCAGTTTCTGGCAGAGAGGCAGGGATTGGTGCTTGGGGGAAGATGCAAACAGGGAATTTGGCTGTGGTACTGGCAAAAAGCTCCTCAAGGTGAGCAATGTCTTTGCTGTGGGACCTGGCTCCAAACACCCTCCCATGGCCTGTGCAGCACAGTGTGTAATTCTGTAATTCAGGAGCTGTGCCTGCACCCCAGCCAGAGGTGCTGGAGGCCAGAGCTAAGCCAGGAGGGTGAATGAACTGCAGTGCCTGAGTGAATGCACTGAGTTCCAGGTTATGGGGCAGGTTATGGCCCTCAGCCCTTTCCAGGGAAGGTCCCCAGAAGGGGGAGCAGGGGTGGCTTTGCCCTGCAGGCACAGCCCAAGCACCTGGGTCTGGCAGCTCTGCTGATCCTCTGCCGTCTCTGCAGCCGTCAGTGGAGGCGTTGGAACCGAATGTTCCGTAGGAAGTGCAGGGACGTGGTGAAGTCCAAGTTCTTCTACTGGCTTGTCATCCTGCTGGTGGCACTGAACACCCTCTCCATCGCCTCCGAGCACCACTTCCAGCCAGAGTGGCTGACACGGGTGCAAGGTGAGCAAAGAGCCTGAGAGAGGGGGGGCTCAGGACACCCTGCTGCCCCAGGGGTTTATGTGCACACACTCACACACACCCAGAGGCACACGGAGCTCAGGTGTGCACACACACCCAGAGGCACACGGAGCTCAGGTGTGCACTCACACAGAGCTCACACCCAGAGGCACACGGAGCTCAGGTGTGCACTCACACAGAGCTCAGCTCCTCATGCACACTCACACACACCCAGAGGCACATAGAGCACAGGTGTGCACACACACAGAGACATGTGGAGCATAGGTGTGCACACACACAGAGCTCACACCCAGAGGCACATAGAGCACAGGTGTGCACACACACACAGCTCACACACACCCAGAGGCACATGGAGCACAGGTGTGCACACACACCCAGAGGCACATGGAGCTCAGGTGTGCACTCACACAGAGCTCACACACACCCAGAGGCACATGGAGCACAGGTGTGCACACACACCCAGAGGCACACGGAGCTCAGGTGTGCACTCACACAGAGCTCACACACACCCAGAGGCACATGGAGCTCAGGTGTGCACACACAGAGCTCACACCCAGAGGCACACGGGACACAGGTGTGCACACACACAGAGCTCAGCTCCTCATGGACACTCACACACACCCAGAGGCACATAGAGCTCAGGTGTGCACTCACACAGAGCTCAGCTCCTCATGCACACTCACACACACCCAGAGGCACACGGAGCTCAGGTGTGCACACACACAGAGCTCACACCCAGAGGCACACGGAGTTCAGGTGTGCACACACACACTCACACACACCCAGAGGCACACGGAGCTCAGGTGTGCACACACACAGCTCACACACACCCAGAGGCACACAGGACACAGGTGTGCACACACAGAGCTCACACACAGAGGCACACGGAGTTCAGGTGTGCACACACACACACACACACAGAGCACACACAGAGGCACGTGGAGCTCAGGTGTGCACACACACACTCACACACACCCAGAGGCACATGGAGCTCAGGTGTGCACACACACAGAGCTCAGCTCCTCATGCACACTCACACACACCCAGAGGCACGTGGAGCTCAGGTGTGCACACACACAGAGACATGTGGAGCACAGGTGTGCACACACACAGAGCTCACACCCAGAGGCACACGGAGCACAGGTGTGCACACACACACACACACACACCCAGAGGCACACAGGACACAGGTGTGCACACACAGAGCTCACACACAGAGGCACACGGAGTTCAGGTGTGCACACACACACAGAGCACACACAGAGGCACACGGAGCTCAGGTGTGCACACAGACAGAGACATGTGGAGCACAGGTGTGCACACACACACTCGTACACACACAGAGACATGTGGAGCTCAGGTGTGCACACACACACAGCTCAGCCTCACGTGCCCACCCTGCATGTGCCCCACCGTGCTCTGTGCACTGTACAGATGTGTGCTCACACACACAACCCTGCAGCTGCACCTCACCCTCTCACCTTCCTCCCCCGTGTGGTCCCCACCCCAGACAATGCCAACCGGCTGCTGCTTGCCCTGTTTGTGGCCGAGATGCTGCTGAAGATGTACGCCCTGGGGCTGCGCCAGTACTTCATGTCGCTCTTCAACCGCTTCGACTGCTTCGTGGTGTGCTCGGGGATCCTGGAGACCATCCTGGTGGAGCTGGGCACCCTGTCCCCCCTGGGCATCTCCGTGCTGCGCTGCATCCGCCTCCTCCGCATCTTCAAGATCACCAGGTTGGGCACGGAGCTCTATGGGTCCTGGCAGGGGCTGTGTGGGTCCTGGCAGGGGCTGTGTGGGTCCTGGCAGGGGCTGTGTGGGTCCTGGCAGGGGCTGTGTGGGTCCTGGCAGGGCTGTGTGGGTCCTGGCAGGGGCTGTGTGGGTCCTGGCAGCTCACGGTGCCCCTGCATCACTCACAGTTCTCAGACATCCCTGCCCTGTCCCCAGGGGAGGCTGCAGGGGGAGCAGAGCTGGCAGCTGCTGGGCAGAGGAGCAAGGCCAGGCTGGGATTTGTCTCCAGGAAAGGGTTTACTGGCGTGGCCAGTGGGACAGAGCTGAGGCCTGACAGCCTTCCCCACATGCCCCTGTCTCTCCTCTCCCCAGGTACTGGACATCTTTGAGCAACCTGGTGGCCTCCCTGCTCAACTCAGTCCGCTCCATTGCCTCTCTGCTCCTCCTCCTCTTCCTCTTCATCATCGTTTTTGCCCTGCTGGGCATGCAGCTCTTTGGGGGCAAGTTTGACTTCGAGGACATGGAAGTGCGGCGCAGCACGTTTGACAACTTTCCCCAGGCTCTCATCAGTGTCTTCCAGGTTTGGGGCTGTGGAAAGGGCAGCAGGGGGCTGGGGTCTCACCTGGGGGTCTCCAGGCAGGAGTTAGGTCTCAGGGGGATGTGGCTTTGAGGCAGGAACAGGGAAATGCAGCTGGAGTCATGAGCAGTAGTTCAGGTTCAGGAAGGAGGGTTGGGCTGTGGGGCTGGAGGGGCTGTGGAGGTTTGGGGCTGGAGGCAGAAGGGTGGGATCAGTCTGTGGGGTTCTGTCATGCTCTGCTGTGGATGCTCTTGAGTCTTTATTACTGCTCTGCTCCCAGATCCTGACTGGAGAGGACTGGAATTCAATCATGTATGATGGGATCATGGCCTACGGGGGCCCGTCCTTCCCTGGCATGCTGGTCTGCATCTACTTCATCATCCTCTTTGTTTGTGGGAACTGTATCCTCTGCCTGCACAGCCAGGCCCAGGCCCCCTGCCCCCAGCCCCACAGCATCACCTGCACAGGACTGGGGAGGGGCGAGCAGGGTTTTCCACCAGTGTTTCCATCAGCGTTTCCATCAGCGTTTCCATCAGCGTTTCCATCAGCGTTTCCATCAGTGTTTCCATCAGTGTCTCAGTGCTTGCCTTGAGCTTTTCAGTTCTGAGCAGCAGTGGAATAAACCACGGGCTTCAGGGCTTGCCCTGGTGGTGGCTGAAGGCTGGGATGTGGAGGAAAGCACATCTGGAGCAGGTGTGGATGTCTGGCAGCTCAGTGCTCACAAGGGCTGGATGCTGGGCAGGGATCCCCAGCCAGGGTTATCACAAGGGCTGAGCTCCAGGAAGGTTTCTAAGGGCAGCCTGGAGACCATGGGTGGCTCTGGGCTCATCCTCCACACAGGAACCACTGTTCCTTAGCCCTGTTCCTGCAGACATCCTGCTCAACGTTTTCCTGGCCATTGCAGTCGATAACCTGGCTGAGGCCGAGAGCCTGACTTTAGCCCAGAAGGCCAAAGCAGAGGAGCGCAAACGGCGCAAGATGTCCAGGTGAGCGCTGCCACCCCTGGCCACAGGTGCTCCCAAACCAGGTGTGAGGGGACAGGATGACCTTTCCCATGGCCCCTGCCCAGACTTCAGTCCCTGCTCTCCCCCCTCTGTGCTTAGAGGTTACCCAGAGAAGTCAGAAGATGAGAAACAGATACTGGCAAAGAAACTGGAGCAGAAAGCGAAGGGAGAAGGGATTCCCACCACAGCCAAGGTCAGTTCTGGTGGAGGTGAGCCTTGGAGAGCTCCTTTCCAGAGATGCCCTTAGAAACTCACCCAGAAGTTGCTCCATATACTCCAAATACTCCACCCCTGGTGTATTTGCATGGCTCCAGGCTCCTGCCCAGCACACATTCCCATTTCCCATCCTCTTTGCTCTGATTGCAGCATCCCTTGCCTGGCTCCAGCCTCCAGCACTCCATGTGCTTTATGGGCCAGGTGCAGAGCTGCTGCTTGTCCCACATGGCTCCCAGGATGAGAGGATGTGGCCAAGTGGGACATGCAGCTGCACATCCTCCTCTCTCTCTCCCTTGTTTCAGTTGAAAGTGGACGAATTTGAATCCAATGTCAATGAGATCAAAGACCCCTACCCTTCTGCAGACTTCCCAGGTAAGGCTTGTCCCTGGCCGGGCAGCAGGAAGGCTGGGGAGGCACTGCAGAGGGATGGTGTGCGAGGAGCAAAGGATGCAGTGAACTTTCACCAGCCTTGGGGTGCTGAGATCCTTCTGGCTTGTGTGCCAAACCAGGATCATGGGATCAGAAGATCATCCATAAGGTCAAATTCCCTCTCCCTCTCTGTATGATTCCTCTCTTTTCCCTTCTCGTGGTCACCCTGCAGGTGATGATGAGGAAGATGAGCCTGAAATCCCCCTGAGCCCTCGGCCACGTCCCCTTGCAGAGCTGCAGCTGAAGGAGAAGGCTGTGCCCATGCCTGAAGCCAGCTCCTTCTTCATCTTCAGCCCAACCAACAAGTAGGCACTGCCCCTTCTCCTGCCCTGTAGGGCCAGGCATGGCCCCTGGCCCCAGCTGCTCACAGTGGGGTCCTGTCTGTGTGTGACAGCCAGTTCTGAAGGGAGCCACTCATGGGGGAAACCTTCTGTGTGGAAGGACTGGTGCAGGCATCCTTCCAAGCCTAGGGCCTGCCTGTCCCCAGGGTGCAGCCACAACCCTCTGCCAGGCTGCCATGGCCCTGCCTGGTGTCCCTCTGGCCCCTTGCAGCATCTCACGGCATTTCTGGCCCTGGCAGGTTTCGGGTCCTGTGCCACAGGACTGTTAACGCCACCTGGTTCACCAACTTCATCCTGCTCTTCATCCTGCTCAGCAGCATTGCCCTGGCAGCTGAGGATCCCATCCGGGCCGAGTCCTTCCGCAACAAGGTGCCCGCAGGGATGGAGAGGGTTGGGATGGGTGGGGGAGACCTCATGGAGACTCCCAGCTCCCCAGGAAGCAGGGATTTACTGGCCAGATGCTGTGCCGAGGCTGGGATTCCAGCCCTGCCCCTGTGAGGGCAGGAGAGGCTGGGTGTGCTTCCCATTCTGGATGCAGCTGGGACAAGGTTTTACTGCTCCGTGTCTCACTTCACTTCTGGGTAAAGAGATCCACCTGACAGGGTGTGCAGGATTATTTTGGTTTGAAACTGTGGTGACTTACTGGGGGAAAGAGACGCCCTGTGAGGTGGCAAACTGGATCTCTGGTGTGTGCAGTGCCCTCAGGTGCTGCTGGCGTGCAGCTGTGGAAGCTCCAGAGCTCCTGTCCTGCAAAGTACCAGTGGGTCTGGCAGGGACTGGGGGATCTCACGTGAGACAGCTTCCCAGGGCACCTGGGGTTTTTGGGGATGAATCAGGTCGAGCCTAACTCCCCTGGGAGGGGAGAGCTTTGTCCCAGCTGCAGGTCGGGTCAGGCACTGCAGAAAATCAGCAAAGCTGGGGAAAGTTCAGGACTCTTCTTGGTACTGAGTTTAGAGACTTTGTTGAGCTAGACGGCCTCCGCAGTCCACAGAGTGGGCAATTCCAGAATGTTTGAACACACTGGAGCATTTCCCATGTCACCCAAACCTCATCCAGCACTGGTGTCTGTCCCCAGATTCTTGGATACTTTGACATCGGTTTCACCTCTGTCTTCACGGTCGAAATCGTCCTGAAGGTGAGTCCTTTGTCCCGTGGTCCTGCCATGAGCATGGCCTAGCACCCAGCTCTGGGCTGCTGTGGCCATGGACACTCACACCCTTTAGACATTCCTGCTCCTGGAGGTCTCAGTGAGGAGAAGCTGCCAGCTGATCCTCCCTGAGGATTCATTCACGCAGTCTGGGCGGTGTGTGACCTGTCCCAGAGGCCAGGTGTCCTCTCCAGTGAGGTCAGGCAGCAAATTCAGCTGCGCTGTGACACGGGGACACATCAGCCACGGCACCAGCATTTTCATTCTGCATTCTCTAGAGAGAAAGCAGTGAAAATCCGTGGACAAAAGCCACGATCCAAGCTGCTGCCACATGTTGTTCCACTCCAAGAGTCTTTACTGTTTTCTTCTTTAATTTGCTGACTGACTGGGAGAGTTTTGTCTCCAGCCAGTGCTGCACAGAGGATTTCCACCCCAAGTCAGCTTCCTGCCTGGCTGCAGAGGTCTGGGCAGGACAGGGTCCCCAGGCCATGGAGCTGGGAGAAGTCCCTTGTGCCTTGTCCACCCTTCCCCCTGTGGAGGGACCTGAGCCCTGCCCAGCCTTCTTTTCTAACTCCTTCTGCTCCCCAGATGACAACTTACGGTGCTTTCCTGCACAAAGGCTCCTTCTGCAGGAACTCCTTCAATATCCTTGACTTGCTGGTGGTCGCTGTCTCCCTCATCTCCATGGGATTCGAGTAAGCACCTCTGGGTGCCCCAGAGTGGGCACTGGGCTGGTCAGGCTGCTGGGGCAGCTGGGGGTGCTGGGTGGAGGAGGAGCAGCCAGCCCAGTGGCTGCCCACGTGTCCCTAATGTCGTGTTTAGGGGACATGGACACCTGGCAGGCAGGCCTGTGATCTCCTTGAGTGTCAGAGGTCAAGGAGCTCAAAGGACACTCCTTGAGTGTCAAAGGTTTATGGGTGGAAATTCAGTTTGGATCTTCTCTCTCCAGCTGCCAGTGCCACTTGGCTTCATGTGGGGTGATCTGTGTGTCTGTGCCGTCCCTTGTCCCTCACTGCTGGCCCCAGCCTGCCCTCCTTGGCTGCTTGGTGGGGCTGTGCCAGCCTGGCCTGGCCAGGGGAGCTGCCCCACCTCAGCTGTGCCTTCCTCCCCAGGTCCAGCACCATCTCTGTGGTGAAGATCCTGCGGGTGCTGAGGGTGCTGAGGCCTCTGCGAGCCATTAACAGGGCCAAGGGGCTGAAGGTGAGCCAGGGGCTGGGACAGGGGGGTGTCCCCTGTGGCAGGAGGGTGGTGCCCTGTTCCCAGTTCCCACTGCCCATCTGTGGATGGGGTCTGCCCGATCCCTCTGCCCTTGGCACGCTCCCACTCCTCCTGGAGTGGGAGGGGGTGGGACACAGCAGGGGCTTGCCCCAGATGTGGTCGCAGCTGCACTGTCCTGCACCCTGCAGCACGTGGTCCAGTGCGTGTTCGTGGCCATCAAGACCATCGGGAACATCGTGGTCGTCACGACACTGCTGCAGTTCATGTTTGCCTGCATTGGAGTGCAGCTCTTCAAGGTGAGCACTCAGGGGGACAGGAGGGACCTTCTGCTCGAGCACGTCCTGGCCAGATGGACATCACCTCGGGGATGGCTCAGCACAGGCTCTGTCCCTCTCTGTGCCCTCCAAGGGGACCTGCCTGCTCCAGAGCTGGCAGAGCCTGCGGTGAGAGGAGGGCAGGAAGCACCCAGGGCACTGCCAGGTCCAGACAGCACCTGTGAAGGGGCCAGCTCACCTCACTTCGTGCCTCAGTTTCCTCTTTCTAAGGCAGCAGGTGCTTCTGGCTGGTTTCCTCTGTGCTTTGATTGTGGAGGGTTTCCTTTCTCACTGCTGCTCTCTGCGCCTCGGCTGCTCCAAGGCAGAGCTGGTCCTGGCTGAGCTCAGTTTTGTTCTAATAACTGAGCTTAAATTCTGAGCTGGTGTGGGAAGAGCTTTCAGGACACCCAGCAGACTGAGGAGACCTGTCAGCATAGCTGAGCTTTTGGTTAATTCTCTGGTTACTGCTTCTTCCCTATTTTCCAAATAATTCACTCTCAGATAGGGTGAGCTGGGTAAGCCTCAGCTCAGGGCCATGCAAGGTTTGTTCCCACCACCGGAGTTTCTTGATCTCAGCCTGGGACTGACTCTGGAAATGCCTTGTGAGCTGGGCAGTGTTGGCAGGCACGGTGGGGAGGCCAGGGGTGGTGGGAGGCCAGGGCCAGAGTCTGCATGGAGGAGGTGGGGGGAACTGACTGAGGGGAAAAGCCAAAACTCCCCATGGCTTCTGAAGTCAAAACAACACCATGGCCACTTCTGGTCTCTGTTGAATGCAGGGCAAGTTCTACAGGTGCACAGACCCATCCAAGCTGACGGAGAAGGAGTGCAGGTGAGAGCTCTCTGCAGCTCCCAGGTGGGCATGGCCAGGGGTGGGAGCAGGGGGGCTGTGGGATGCTCGTGTTCCTGCGTGGGAATGTTGCACCCAAAAAGCGCACCTGAGGCGTCCTGCTGTTCTCCCTCACCCTGGGGTAAATCAGGAGGGAGAACAGGGCTGTCCTCCCCTCCCAAGGAGGCTGAGGGGGCCCTGCCAGTGAGCTCTGTGTCCCTTCTGCTGCAGGGGTCAGTTCATCAACTACGTGGACGCGGACCCCACGCAGATTGAGGTCCAGCAGCGAGAGTGGCTGCACAGCGACTTCCACTTCAACAACGTCTTCTCAGCCATGATGTCACTCTTCACAGTCTCCACCTTCGAGGGCTGGCCACAGTGAGTCTGCTGAGGGAAGGGCTGTGCTGGGAGCAGGGCACTGCCACGGGCCTTGGCCAGGCTGAAGAGAGAGGAGCTGTCACCCAAGGTCACCCAAGCAGCCCTGTCCTGTTGTTGGATGGCCCCAAAGCTCTCTGTGACCTTCTGGTCTTTCCCACCCAGTCAGGATTTCTGTTGCCTCGATTTCCCTGCTGCAGGCTGCTCTACATGGCCATTGACACCAATGCTGAGGATGCAGGCCCTATCTACAACTACAGGATGGAGATTGCAATGTTCTTCATCATCTACATCATCCTCATTGCCTTCTTCATGATGAACATCTTCGTGGGCTTTGTCATCGTCACCTTCCAGGAGCAAGGGGAGAACGAGTACAAGAACTGTGAGCTGGACAAGAACCAGGTACTGGGGCTGCTGGGACAGGACAAGGAGGAGCAGCCCTGGCTCCTCCTGCTGGGGCTGGCTGCTCTGGCTCAGCCCTGCTTTGTGGTGACACTGCTGACACACAGGAGTTGGACCTGCCCCAGGTCTGTTTGCTGCTGGGGCAAGGCCAGCTGAACCATGTCTAGCACAAAATAAACCTTCTGAGGGAAGGGCAGAGGGGACCAGGGACAGGCAGTGGGCTCCCTGGACAGGTAGGGTGCCCAGAGTGAGCTGGGGCAGAGGGTTGTGCCCAGTTCTGGGCTCCCCAATACAACAGCAGCATGGATGGACTGGAGTGAGTCCAGCAAAGGGCCACTGAGATGAGTGAGGGTCTGGAGCATCTCAGGAGGGTCTGGGAGTCAAGTCTGGTGCGGAGAAGGCTCATAGGAATCTCACCTGTGGGTACAAACACCAGTGGGAAGGTACAGAGGAGGCTGAGCCAGGCTCTTCCAGTTGTGCCCAGGAAAAAAATGCAATGGACACCAACTGAAGAAAACAAGAAATTCCATTTAAAGATTAGAAAAGCCCTTTGGAAACCTGTGCCATGTGGGTGTTTTTGTAGAAAGCACAGTGATTTATAACCCACTCCTGTACCTGTCCTGTGTGGGTGCTTGGGGTGTTTTTTCAGGAAGCACAGTGATTCCACGACCCACTCCTGTACCTGGCCCGTGTGGCTGGGAGAGAAGGTCCCTCCTGGCTGTGTGGGGAGGTGCAGGGCTGCAGTGGTGCAGGGCTGCAGTGGTGCTGGCTGTGTGGGGAGGTGCAGGGCTGCAGTGGTGCAGGGCTGCAGTGGTGCTGGCTGTGTGGGGAGGTGCAGGGCTGCAGTGGTGCAGGGATGCAGTGGTGCAGGGCTGCAGTGGTGCTGGCTGTGTGGGGAGGTGCAGGGCTGCAATGGTGCAGGGATGCAGTGGTGCAGGGCTGCAGTGGTGCTGGCTGTGTGGGGAGGTGCAGGGCTGCAGTGGTGCAGGGCTGCAGTGGTGCTGGCTGTGTGGGGAGGTGCAGGGCTGCAGTGGTGCTGGGCTGCAGTGGTGCTGGCTGCAGAGGTGCAGGGCTGCAGTGGTGCTGGCTGCAGTGGTGCAGGGCTGCAGTGGTGCTGGCTGCAGTGGTGCTGGCCGTGTGCCCTGCAGGGGGGTGACCCTGGCCTCGCTCCCTGCGCAGCGCCAGTGTGTGCAGTACGCGCTGAAGGCTCGTCCCCTGCGCCGCTACATCCCCAAGAACCCCTACCAGTACCAGATCTGGTACGTGGTCACCTCCTCCTACTTCGAGTACCTCATGTTCTTCCTGATCCTGCTCAACACCATCTGCCTGGGCATGCAGGTGAGGGCACAGGGGGTGGAGGGCTGGGGGTGCCCCAGGCTGGCTCAGCCCTGCCATTCCCAAAGAGCTTCTGGACAGGGGGTGTGGTGGGGCTGATGGTGGGATGGGGGCAAAGCGGGGCTGGTGGGGTGTGGGGAGCCCAGAGAAGGGGCTGCAGGGGGGGTTTCCTTTTTGCTGGGCCATAGGCCTGAGTGTGGGAGGGGGCTCTGCATGCAGCACTCCCCTCTGAGCTCACTGCAGGCTGGATCTGCCCTCAGCCGATGGCTCCTTCTGCCTTCTCCTCAGCATTACAACCAGTCTGCAGAAATGAACCACGTCTCAGACATCCTCAACGTGGCCTTCACCATCCTCTTCACCCTGGAGATGGTCCTCAAGCTCATGGCCTTTAAAGCCAAGGTGAGAGAAGAGCAGGAGCAGCATGGGAAGCCAGGCCAGGGATTTAAACGCATTTATCCTGCATTTGGCATCTCTTTGAGTGCAAGCTCCAGAGAACTTCTCCTTGTGAGACCCTCAGGGACCCCCATGTGCAGGACCTTGGAGTCTCTGGAAGGACTACTGCTTGCTTGCTGGCCAAATCCCAGCCAGTCCAGTTGGCGATCATTCCCATCCTCAGGGTCTCTTGTGGAGTTACAGCTCCAGCCACCCTGATCCACCCTCCTCATTTCACTGCATTGCAAGACAGAACCAAATAACTGAGCAGAGGGTGCAAGGTCTGACCACCATCAGCTCAGAGGGTCAGAGTCACTGAAGAACCTTTGGCTCCCCTTCCTCTGGGCTCCAGTCTCTGCCTCCTCCTTGACTTGTACCCTCGCATGTTCACTCTTCTTTGCCTCCTCCCTGACAGGGATACTTCGGAGACCCCTGGAATGTGTTTGACTTCCTCATCGTGATTGGCAGCATCATTGATGTCATCCTCAGCGAGATTGATGTGAGTGAGTGGGGCTGGGCAGGGCTGTGTCCCCACCCAGGGCTGTGTCCCCACCCACGGCTGCCCTGTCCCTCCTGGGATGAGGCAGGAGCACTGGGATGGTGCCCAGCTCTGCAGAGGGAGGTGTCCTCTCCTCTCTGTTGGTTCTGAGGAGGGACAGGCCAGGATCAGCACGTGGCACGAGTGCATGGAGAGCTCAGCTGTGGCCCTTGGAGCACTAAAGCACAATTTAAAGAGCCCCAGCTGGCCAGCAGGTCACATTGCCCCCTCCCCTCTGGTGTCCTGAATCTGTAGGCACTGGGGTCCTGTGGAAAGGTCACTCAGGACCAGCCCATGAGCAGCAGGCTGTGTGCCAGCCCCTGCTCCACTCCCCCTGTGCACAGGCATCCACACACCCAGCCTCAGATCAGTGCAGCTGGGGGGAAAAGCTTCCCCCAGGACTCTGCTGGCCCCTGGGGATGATCAGACACGTCAGATTCTGAGGCATTTGCTTCGTGTGTGTCCCTTTCCGCAGCAGCCTGTACACATACACACACTGGTGCTGTACGTGTGCCTGTGTGAGCTCTGCAGGAGCTCTGCCCTGTGGGGCTGGAGCCTCAGGCAGTGCCTGGATGGTCAGGGCTCTGCTGGGAGCATTTTCAAGCAGTGCTAGGAAGCCAGCATGGCCCTTCCATAGCACCGGGACATCCACACCTGTGTGTGGCTCTGGAAATGCCCCCCCTGCAGTGGGAGGTGTGTGCTTTGCTTGGTGGTGGCCCCAGGAGCAGCTGTGGAGTGGGGTGGATGGCAGATCAACCCTCTGCAGGGACTTGGCAGCATCTCCTGCACGGGGCAGGGCTGGCTGGCACGGCAGGGCAGGGGCTGGCACTGCTGCTGCCTCTGCCAGCCCCGCTCAGGGTCACCTGTGTGCAGGAAGGTGAGGCTTTCAGAGACCCTTGGGAGCAGTCACCTTCTCTGTAGGGTGGTCCAGGCCTCGCAGAGCTGGGATGAGCAAAAACCATCCACCTTCCTCTGCTGTGTGAGCCCTGTGCCCCTCTCTGCACAGTCCTGCCCATCACTGCAGCCATCCTGTGGCCTCTGGGCTTCCCAGCCTTCCTGAGCTCCCAGATTTCATGCCAGGGCCAACAGCTTTCATCTGTTGGTGCCACTGCACCCATCACAGCTCCCTGGGGGGATGCAGTGTGGGGGTGGCAGGTGATGCCCAGCCATTCCTGGTGGCACCTGGGCACACAACTCTGCTTTGCAAAGTCTCCTCTCCTCTCCTCTCCTCTCCTCTCCTCTCTTCTCCTCTCCTCTCCTCTCCTCTCCTCTCCTCTCCTCTCTCTCCTCCCTCCTCTCCTCTTCCTCCTCCCTCTCTCTCCTCTCCTCCCCTCCCTCCTCCTCTCCTCTCCTCTCCTCTCTCTCCTCTCCTCTCCTCCTCTTCCTCTCCTCTCCTGTCCTCTCCTCTCCTCTCCTCTCCTCTCCTCTCCTCTCCTCCCCCCATCCTCTCCTCTCCTCCTCTCTCCTCTCCCCATCCTCTCCCCCATCCTCGCATCCTCTCACATCCTCTCCCATCCTCTCCCATCTCTCCCCAATCCTCTCCCCATCCTCTCCCCATCCTCTCCCCATCCTCTCCCCATCCTCTCCCCATCCTCCCCCATCCTCTCCCCATCCCTCTCCCCACATCCTCTCCCCATTCCTCTCCCCATCCCTCCTCCCCATCCTCTCCCCATCCTCTCCCCATCCTCTCCCCATTCCATCCTCTGCCCCCATCCTCTCCCCATCCTCTCCCCATCCTCTCCCCATCCTCTCCCCATCCTCTCCCCATCCTCTCCCCATCCTCTCCCCATCCTCTCCCCATCCTCTCCCCATCCTCTCCTCCCTTCCTGCCTCCCTTCTGCTGACTCTCTTGTTCTCTTGACAGACTATTCTTGCACCCAGTGGTGGATTGTACTGCCTGGGCGGAGGCTGTGATGGCACTGTAAATATCAGCTGCATGTTCCTGCTGTGCTCCCTCACCTGTGCCCAGCCTTTGCACGTGCCCTGCATGTCACCAAGGCACTCCTGGCCCAGCTGCTCTCTCTGGGGTGAACTCTGCCCTCGCTGACAGGGATTTGGGGTGTCACACCCACCCCACACACCCCCCTTCCCACCCTGAGAGGTGCAGGGCTGTCCCCCAGCCCTCCTGGGCCCACCTGGAAGCCCAGCCCTGCCCTTCCCCATCCCATCCCCTGGAACTGCCACAGCAGAGGAGCTTTCCAGCTGCCCTTGGTCCTTCTGCCCATCACCCTGGCTCCCTGAGGCCTGAAGGGATGCAGCCTCTGGCAGCCAGAGGAATGGCTGGAGGGGTGATTCCTGTTCACCCCTTCAAGGGGGTTACCCACAGAGAGCAGGCATCACTGCACAGCCCGGTGACAGTGGGCAGCACCCCCAGAGACACCCAGTCCCTCCTTTGGGTAAAGTCCTGCTGGAACATCCTCAAAACCGCCCTTCTGTGCTCAAACAGCTGTCATTAGCCCTTCCTGTGCCTGGTGCCCACCCTACACCTCACCCTACAAATACAGGAGGTGCTGGGCAAGGGCCTGGTGGGACTGAAGCCTTGGAGGGGCTCCCTAGGACAGAGGCTGGACAAGACTGAGAGAATAAAGTGGGTATTTATTAAATAGATAGATTCAATAGATTCACCTTGGGCAGTCAAAGCTTCCCAGAGGCTGCACCCAACATGGACAATGGTCATGAATCTTTTAGGCAAGTATAAATTTGATCCATTTGCACATCAGGGGTTAATCCTCCAATTACAGCTTCAGGTGATGAAGTCACATTCCCCCAGTTTGCTGCCCTCCCAAGTCACTTTTGTTTATACTTTTCAGGGCCTGAGGCTGTGAGGTGTCCTTGGATCTCAGGCCCAGAGGGATTGTTTTGTCTAACCCAAATTAACTGGAGACAGTTAACTAACACTCTGTATGGAGTTTGGAGTCATACACTAATGCAGGGCAGGATCTGGAAAATATAAAGGCTAAAACCTTAAGGCATCAGGACTGAGCCTGTCTGTGGTGGCCCTGTGACCCTCACAGCTCTCCCAGCCCATGTGGCAGCATGTCTTTCCTTCCTGCATTATCCCAGTGTCAAAGGTGTGAGCGTGGGGGCCCGGGGAGATGAGACCCCTGGCAAGGCTGGGGGGAAAAACCAGGGGGAAAAACCAGGGGAAATGTGCCAGCACATTCTGCAGCCTGATCCTGTGTGCAGGACCATGGCTGGTGCCTGGGGATGGGACCTGGTTGCCCTCCCTCACCCCTGGAGGCTCCAGCACTGTCTGTGCCCCAGCTGTTGTGCTCTGCCTGCAGGATTCCGATGACAACTCCCGCGTCTCCATCACCTTTTTCCGCCTGTTCCGGGTGATGCGCCTGGTGAAGCTGCTGAGCCGGGGGGAAGGGGTCAGGACCCTCCTGTGGACCTTCATCAAGTCCTTCCAGGTCTGTCAGGAGCAGTGCTCCCCTCCCAGACTCACCCAGTGGCTGCTCCTCAGGCTGGCCCCGTGAGCAGCCTGTCCTCAGCAGGCACAGGACGAGGCTCCAGAGCTGGCCCTCACCCTGGGCTGGGGGCTTGGGCTGTGCAAATCATTGCCCATGAGGCTGGGAAGGTGTGTGGGACTCCCTGGCCCACAGCACTGTGTGTCAGGGCTGGCAGGACCTGCCTGGGCCCCTTTGTCCTGGTCCCATCTGGGACCTGCACCAGGTGGGTACCTCAGGGCACGCTGCTGCATCAGCCCTGGGCATCCCTGGGGCAGTTCCTGCAGCCCTGGGCATCCCTGGGGCAGTTCCTGCAGCCCTGGGCATCCCTGGGGCAGTTCCTGCAGCCCTGGGTAGCCCTGGAGCAGTTCTTCTCAGCTCTGGGGCAGTTCTCAGCAGTCCTGGGCATCCCTGGGGCAGTTGTCCTCAGCCCTGGGGCAGTTCTCCTCAGCTCTGGGGCAGTTCCCTCAGACCTGGGCATCCCTGGGGCAGTTCTCCTCAGCCCTGGGACAGTTCCACTCAGCCCTGGGGCAGTTCCCTCTGCCCTGGGCATCCCTGGGGCAGTTCTCCTCAGCCCTGGGACAGTTCCACTCAGCCCTGGGGCAGTTCCCTCAGCCCTGGGGCAGTTCTCCTCAGCCCTGGGGCAGTTCCCTCAGCCCTGGGGCAGTTCCTGCAGCTCTGGGGCAGTTCTCCTCAGCCCTGGGGCAGTTCTCCTCAGCCCTGGGGCAGTCCCCTCAGCCCTGGGCAGCCCTGGCGTGTGCTGAGCCTCTGTCCCAGCCACACAGAGCAGTGCTCCCGTGGGGGCTGACATCAGCCTGCCACGTGTGAGAGCCCCAGGGAAGGGCCAGCAGGAGGGTGGTGAGAGGAGCAGGTGAGCTGTCCCCTCCCCACACAGGGACCAGACACACCTGCAGCAGCTCCAGAGCCAGCCCCTGTCCCCGGGCTGTGCCTCACACAAACCTGGTCCTTCTGCCGTAGGCTCTGCCGTACGTGGCCCTGCTGATTGTGATGCTGTTCTTCATCTACGCTGTGATTGGGATGCAGGTGAGAGGCACAGGGGCAGGGGGGTGGGAATTGGTCTTCACCAGATGCCCTGAGCCTGATGGCACCCAGGGAGGGGGGAGAGGAAGGGGCTGGTTCCTCTGCCAGGCCCTCTCTGGGACTTTGCACATGATGGGACCTGTGTCTGCAGGGATGTTTTTTGTCACCCCAGCAGCCTCCTGTCCCTGGGCTGTAGCCAGGGCAGCTGAGGCACATGGCACAGAGCACCTGGGGAGTCGATGGCACAGCCCAGACACACGGGCACCAGTGCCTGTGCTGCCTCAGCAGACCTTGTCTCCGTGCCCAGATGAAGGGCAGTGCCAGTCAGGGGTGTTCTCAGCACTGCCAGGAGTGTCCAAGCAGCCTCTGAGCCCCAGAGCACCCACACCCCAGTCTCAGTCTCATCTGGGGATGCCCAAAGCCAAATAAACAGGAGGAAGTGGATGGTCAGTGCCTTAGAAAGGATGGCACGCTGGAGACCCCACACTGTGATTTACAGATGTTTGGGAAGATTGCCATGGTGGATGGGACCCAGATCAACAGAAACAACAACTTCCAGACCTTTCCACAGGCTGTGCTGCTGCTCTTCAGGTCAGTCCTGTCCTGCTGTGAGCAGCTCCAGAAGGGAGCTGGGCTCTGAATGCCCAGCTTGGAGAGAGGGAGGACCAGCATTGCAGGAGCTGATTTCTTTTTTGCCCCACAGAAAGATCTCCTGCAGCAGTGGGAGCATTTCAGGGGAGGCTGTGGGTTTACCTGGTGTGGCTGGGCTGCCAGAGAGGGGCATTTTGGGGTTCCTATTCTAAATATTTCCTTCCCAAACTGGATTTTAATTTGTGACTTGTGAGGAAACCCACAGGAAGCAGGAGCTCAGCCCCAGGCTTTTGGAAGACGCTTTTTGAAGACACTTTTTGAAGACGCTTTTTGAAGCTTTCAGTGGCCCCGCAGCATCAAGCCCAGAACCCTGGCTGCTCTTTCCCAGCAGCTTCCCATTCCCCTGTGTGCTCAGGCCTCCCCGTGCCCAGGAGAGGCAGGGAGCAGCAGTGTCCCCTCCTGCAGGTGTGCCACGGGCGAGGCGTGGCAGGAGATCCTGCTGGACTGCAGCTACGGCCGCCGCTGCGACCCCGAGTCCGACTACGCCGAGGGCGAGGAGTACACCTGTGGCACTGGCTTTGCCTACTTCTACTTCATCAGCTTCTACATGCTCTGTGCCTTCCTGGTATGCTGGCTCCCTCAGGGCCCCCTGGGCACCCCTGTGCTGCTGTGTGTTGTTGGCTGTGTGTCTCATGGGGTGACGCAGCGGCTCCTTCTGGGGACGTCACCCCCAGCCCAGCTGTGCTGGGAACTGGCTCTGCACTCCTGGGGGATCCAGGAGCCCCTTTCAGCTTCTTCCCACAGCCTCTGCCTTCCAGGTGTGTTAGTGTTGGCCTTGGCAAGGGTGGGGAGGGACAAGGCGCTGATGTGCCTGTCCTTTCACGGGACCTGCTTGAGCAGGAGGCTCCCCTCTGCATGGGAAGAGCCTCACTCAGCATCCTCTGATTCCAGGAGATCCCAAAAGCCCCCTGTGCTCCAGAACACACCTGCCCATGTACTCATGCTGCCCCCCCATAACTGGGCCTGTTCCTCTGCCCTCAGATCATTAACCTCTTCGTGGCTGTCATCATGGATAACTTTGATTACCTGACACGGGACTGGTCCATCCTCGGGCCCCATCACCTGGACGAGTTCAAGCGGATCTGGGCCGAGTACGACCCCGAGGCCAAGTGAGTGCTGGTGGGTGAGGAGAGGCTGTTCCATGGGAGATGTGCCTGGCAGGGTGAGCTGTGGCCCTGCCTAGCAGTTCCAGCATCTCAGAGGTGGCTGTGGACTTGCCAGAGCTGAGCCAGGTCTGATAAAAGCCACCAGGGTATTTGGGAACACGAGACTTCCAGTTCCCTCTTCATCCAGCTGTGGTGAGGCTGCCTCAGGGAGCACTCCCAGTGCCACAGGGAGCAGCTGCTTTCCCCAGGAGGAGCACAGGGAAGGGTTGGGGTTTTCCCAGCACAGAAGCCCGGGGCAGATCCCAGGGATGAGCCCCCAGGGCACCTCCCCAAGCCTCACCAAGCTGCCTCAGTGCTGAGCTCAGTGCTTCCCCTGCAGGGGCAGAATCAAACACTTGGATGTGGTGACTCTGCTGAGGAGGATCAACCCTCCCCTGGGCTTTGGGAAGTTCTGCCCACACCGTGTAGCTTGTAAGGTAAGAGCCAAGGGGGTGACAAGGTGTGTGAGCACAGGGACTCCTTCCCCAGGCTGTCACTGTGTGCTCCTGGGAGGCTGACAGTGACAGTCCAGGCAGCTTCCACGGCTTACACTCTGCTCTGACCTCTCCTTTTTGATGAAGGGGTGTATTTGGGGGGCAGGGAGAGGTGACCTGCACAGAGCTGATGTGGTTCAGGCTCCTGAAGATCAGGACTTAGCTGTGCTCACCTTCAAGGTGATGGGCTGAGCCCTCAGTACGGGGCAGGTGGGGCTGGGAGGGCTCCTGGGCAGAGCCCCTGGCCAGGACAGGCCCAGAGGCTGCCAGGGGGCTGCCAGGCTGGGCTCACAGCTCTTGCTGTGCTGTGCAGCGCCTGGTGTGCATGAACATGCCCCTCAACAGCGACGGCACCGTCACCTTCAACGCCACCCTCTTTGCTCTGGTGAGGACAGCCCTCAAGATCAAGACAGAAGGTGAGCAGGGATCCTGTCTGCCTCTGCAGCCCCACAGGGGACCCTCCTTGTGGTACTGGCTGTGGGTTACACGCCATTCCCCCCTGGCTGGGGATCTCAGGGCTCTTGGCTGTGGGATCAGAGCCTTGGACAAAGCCTCAGCTCCGTGCTCATTGCCCATGGGTGCCTGCATGGCACTGCTCAGGCCAAGCCTGGAGGATGTTTTCAGCTCAAGGCCCACGTGTTGCAGCCCTGAGGAGTGACCCAGTGCCACCAGTGCCACCCTGAACAGCTTAGGAGTGGGGCTGCTCCAGCTCCCATCCTCTGGATTCAGCTGTGCTGGGCAGGAGCTGCTTTCACCCCTTCCTTGCCAGCAGCACCGTTTGAGCCTGGCTGTGGGAAGGTCCCACCAGCTCCTTGCTGGGCTGGGCTGGGCTGGGCTGGGCTGGGCTGCTCCAGCTGTGGCAGGAGCTGAGGCCAGGCACTGCTGGGCTCAGTGTCCTCCAGCACTGTGGTGTGGTGCATCCCTCTGGCTGGGGTGGGAACACGGCCTGGGAGAAGCACAGGAGATCTTGGGGCCAGACTGGGATTGCAGGAAGGGTGAACCCTGTGGGAAGACCAAAGGGGAGGTCAAAATCTGTAAAGCCTTGTTCTCACTAAGCTCATTCTTGTTGGGTGGGGAGGCAGAGAGGAGCTGTCACACCCTCCAGGAGATTGGCCAGGTGTTCATGTGCTTTGTCCTCACTCCTGTCCACATCCCTGGGAATGAACTGCTCTGTCCTGCCTGCTTTCCTCACAGGTAATTTTGAACAGGCCAATGAGGAGCTCAGAGCTATTATCAAAAAAATCTGGAAGAGAACGAGTATGAAGCTTTTGGACCAGGTCATCCCCCCTATTGGAGGTAAATCAGCAGCTGGCACTTCCCAGAGGGACAGAGCAGCTCCTGCTCAGGGCCACCTGGCATCTTGTGACAGGCACAATCACCGTGGTGGTTTCCTCCCTCCAGATGATGAGGTGACAGTGGGCAAATTCTACGCCACTTTCCTGATCCAAGAACACTTCAGGAAGTTCATGAAGCGCCAGGAGGAATATTATGGGTACCGGCCCAAGAAAAACCCTGTGGAGATCCAGGTTGGTGTGGGGGTGGTGCTGGAGTTCTGGCTCTTCCTGGAGGCAGGCAGGGAGTTCTGCAGCTCAGGGAAGAGCCTGGAGAAGCCCAGGGTGACTCAGAGAGCTGCAGGGACCCCTCTGGAAATGAGGTGACCCCAAAAAAGCAGCACTGAACTGGCCGTGAGACCCCAGTGCTGGGCGTGACCTTGGTGTCCAGGGTGACTCAGAAAGCAAAGGAGGGTTTTGACTCTGCCCCACTGACTCCAGCTGCAGAGAGGGCTTGGCAGGGTCTGGTGCCTCGCCAGGTGGTTTTAAGACCTGGCAGCCGCCACCACGGACCATTGTCTGTGCCAAATGCTGCTCATCCCAGCCCTGACCCAGCTGCTCTGCTCCAATCCCAGGGCCTGTCCCCTCTTCTCCCCTCAGCAGTGTCTGGACAGCTCCACGTGCCTGGTGTTCTGTGTTCTCTCAGCCTTACAGAGCATCAGCTGGAGGGGGTCAATGTGGCTGACCTTGAGTGGGACCCCTGCAGCCAGAGCAGGCCAGAGGGGTGCTGGGGGAGGATTTCTGTGCCTGGCCAGAAGGCTGGGATGTCCCTGTTCTCTCCTGACTTTATAGGGAGGAAATCACCGGCAGAGATAAAAGACCAAAGGTGCAAATCACCTCAAAGGGGCAAAGCAAGGAAAAGAGCCAGGTCCCAGGTCAGGGACAGAGGTCCAGGCTGCCCTTGGCTGTCACCAGCCTGATTGTCCATCAGGGATTCCCTTCTGTGGGCCAGCCTGAGCTCAGCAGCAGTGTCACCAAGCCAGCTGCAGGGAGTGACCCCCAGGCTGTCCCTGGCAGGACACCTGGAGGGCTGAGCCTGCCTCATCCCTCTCCAAAGATCCAGGTGAGAGGGGTGGTGGGGCACGGCCACATCAGCCCTGCCCTCCTGTCCCCTCCAGGCTGGGCTGAGGAGCATTGAGGAAGAAGCTGCTCCTGAAATCCACCGAGCCATTTCTGGGGACTTGACTGCAGAGGAGGAGCTGGAAAGAGCCATGGTGGAGGCTGCCATGGAGGAAGGGATTTACAGGGTGAGTTCAGCCCCTGGGCGTGGTGGGGTGGTCCCAGCCAGCCCTGATTTCAGAGTGCTGCTGCTGGCTCAGCTCGGGGGACAGTCTGCAGGCTGTGGGCCACAAGGATGATCAGCACTTCTTCCCTTTCTGTGAGCTCCAGGACATCCTGCTTGTGTCACCTTGGGCAAGCTGCTCTGTGCCTCAGTTTCCCCTCTGTGAAAGGACCCAGCCCCTGTGCCTGGCAGGGCTGTGCTGGATGTTTACCTGCTGGTTTGGAGGTTCCCACTCTCACCTTCTGCCAGGCTAGGGCAGGACGGCCCTGGTGTCACAGGAGCTGATTCACTCCCCCCTCCCTGGGAGTCTCAGAGGCAGCCTGGGCAGCTGTGGGGTCGCAGAGCTGCACCTCCCTCTGTGTCCAGAGGTGCCACCACCTCAGGCTGTCCCACAGAGGTGACAGGATTTGTCATGGGCTGCTGCATGGCCATCACCCCTTGGTGCCTCAGTTTCCCCACCAGTGAGGCAATGAGGCTTTTGGGACAGTGTGGTCTGCAAGGCCTGAGCAGAGCAATCACTGTCTGGACTTGGGAATGGCCCCAGAGCAGCCTGGAGCTCCAGGCTCCCCCTGATGCCCTCCCTGTTGGTTGCAGAGGACAGGAGGCTTGTTTGGCCAGGTGGACAGCTTCATGGAGCCCAGCAGCCCCCTGCAGCCCCAGGTGGCCAGCCAGAGGCCCCTGCAGTTCACTGAGGTGGGCAGTGAGGACCTCGACTCTCCTGTGTTCCTGGATGAGTTCCCCCAGGAAGGCAACACCAACATCAACAACGCCAACAGCAGCAGCAGCAGCAGCTGGCTGCAGGGGTAAGGGTGGCCAGTGCCACTGCCTGTCCTGGGGCTGTCCTGGCAGCTGGCTGCGGGGGTAAGGGTGGCCAGTGCCACTGCCTGTCCTGGGGCTGTCCTGGCAGCTGGCTGCGGGGGTAAGGGTGGCCGGTGCCACTGCCTGCCCTGGGGCTGTCCTGGCAGCTGGCTGCAGGGGTAAGGGTGGCCAGTGCCACTGCCTGTCCTGGGGCTGTCCTGGCAGCTGGCTGCAGGGGTAAGGGTGGCCAGTGCCACTGCCTGTCCTGGGGCTGTCCTGGCAGCTGGCTGCAGCCTGGCCTGCCCAGGGCTCCCATCCCATCACTTCACCTCAGTGCCATGAGCAGGGAGGTGACAGCAGGGCTCCAGGGGTTGCAGGAACCATCCCTCCCCCTTACCTGCCAACCTCTGAGGGCCAAGGCCCAGGCTGGGGTCACCAGCACGTACCTGGGCACAGGTGGAAGGGACAAAGATTTCCAGTGTCAGAGGGTACACTCAGTCCTACTTCTTGGGGTCTCCACCCTGTTCATCCATTCCAGGCCTGTCCCCCGGGCTGGGGAAGGTGGGGAGGGCTGCACCCCCAGGTGGAGCTGGGCTGGGTGTGTGGTGCCTGCTCAGGCTGACCCACCTGGCTGTCCTGGCAGGGTGCAGTATGAGGATGAGGTGCTGAGGAGGACGGTGCCAGCAGCACACAGGCGCCCAGTGAGGGGTGAGTCTTGGCTTTGTTGTTCTTCTGGGGCACTGGGACCAGCCCAGGGGCAGGGCAGGGAGAGGGGTCTGGTGCTGATGGGTGGAAGGTGGAGATGCAGGTCTCAATAAGTTGGAGGTCTTCTGAGAGCACTGAGCACAGCAGGACCTCTCTGCAGAGCTCCAGGGTTCCCTCTGCCTCCTTCCACCCTTTGGGGTGAGGAAGCAAGGAGACAGTGCCTCAGGCTGGGGGAGCTCTGGCCGTCCCAGGGCAGCAGGGCCACAACACCACGTTCGTTTCCTCAAACAGGGACTTTGGGTGCTGCTGAACTCCAAAATCGTGTGTTTCCCCCAGTCCAGGGAGCCCATTCCCATCTCTGCTTGGCAGGGGTGTCCTTGCTCTTGTACCCATCTCAGGTCCCTGCCTTTCCCTCCCACAGAGCACAACCACCCCATACCCATGCAGAGGCTGAGCAGGAGGCCAGGAGCCCCCTCTGGGGGTCCCTCAGCACCAGGGCCACTCCTGGCCCAGCAGGTAAAAGGGGCTCTGCATGTCCAGAGGGGACACAGGTGAAGCTCCCTCCCCTCCCGGGAAAGGCTGTGCTGGGACAGAGCTCCTCTCCAGGGCTCAGTGTGTGAATCCAGCCCTGAGATGGAGCTGGGCTCCCACCCTGCTGCTGTAGCAATCATGGGGAGCTCCTGGAAGCTGGAACAGCTGGAAGCACATCTGGAGGCTCCCCAGAGCCAGGCCAGGCAGAAGGGGTGCATCAGATTTGCCCCCATGCTCCCTTTGCTGGCCACATGTGCCAGGGCAGGGGGCCAGGCTGGTTCCCAGCTCTGTTCCCATGGCCCTGCTGCTCCCATTTTGGGGGTGCCCTGCACCCAGGAGCTCCAGCAGGATGGCACTGCCGGTCCAGGCACTGGACAGACCCTGCAGCCCCCACACTGACACGGGAGAGGTCTGCCCTGGGCAGTGTCCCAGCCCAGGCTGCAGCTCTGTGCTACTGTCACCCAGCTGCCCACAGAGGATGGCACCGTGCCAGGAGCAGCATCCAGCTCCAGGCTCCAGCAGAGAGAAACTGGTGAGCCAGGAACATCCTCCACCCCAGCCATCACCTTCCTCATTCAGGAGGTAAGGCAAGGGCACAGCCTGGCAGGGGGAGCAGCAGGGAGGGCAGGAAATTCCAGGGATCCCATGCTTGTGCCAGGATGGGGGAGTGGGGGGCACAGCTGAGCTTAGAAGGGCGAGCAGCAGGTTTGTGCCAGCACAGAGGGCAGGAGGGAGGAGCAGAGGGTGCGTGGGTGCCTGCAGCCAGGGCAGCTCCCCAGGCTGAGCACTCAGGCTGGGCTCTCATCTCCTGCACAGGCTCTGATCTCCGGAGGCCTCGGGGCTCTGGCCCACGACTCATCGTTCCTAGCAGTGACCAGGGACGAGATGGCAGCCAGCAGCCAGCTGGAGGTGGATGAAGTGGAGAGAGCAGCCGTGGAGCTGCTAAAGGGAAGAGGAACACTGCAGGGCACAAAAACTGGCTCTGCCCCACTGGACACCTCAGCTGTGCCAGCAGGCAGCTCCCCAGGGCTCGCTGCAGCCCCGTCCCCAAAGACCAGCACTGCCACTCGCCTGTGAGCTGCCTGCTGCAGCAGCCCAGGGTCCTGTCACGGGTGCTGCAGCAGAGCCACACCGTCCCCACTCCTGCCTGTGCCCTCAGCTACTCTGGCCAGCTGTGGTGTTACTTTTGGCACAGGTCTCTGGGATGCTGGTGCAGAACAGGACAATCCAGCGGGGTCTTGCTGGACAGGTCATTAAAGTGTTCCTGCTGTGTGACTCTGGATGCTGCTCCCCTCCTTCCTCTGCCGCCCTGCCTGCACAGCCACTGGAGGGGGCTGCAAATGTGAGAGCACGTGTCCTGGCAGGACCTGTGGACAGTAAAACCCACACTTGAGCCGGCAGTGATTCATGTGGTAGTCTCCAGTGAACCTCAAGCTCTGGGGGTCTCCTGATATCCCAGCAGCTGGACCCAGCATGCTCATGTCTCTGCTGGAGCCTGCAGCCTCCTGCCTGCAGCCAAGTCTGGTCTGTGAGGAGGAGATGTGCAGCAAAACGGGGCCTGGGGCCTTCTTGGCTCCCGGTGCCAGCTGTGTGTGAAACTGGGGATGGGGCCCTGGGGCAGCAGCCCTGGGGCTGGCCAGGAGGAGAGCTGGACACTGGGATGCCATTTGTGCCCCTTGCACCATCCCTGCACTGCGCTCTGGGGCTCAGGCACCCATCCCAGTGTCTGGGAAGGTCCCGTTCAGCCCGTGCCATCCACCCCACAGCCCAGCGGGGCACGGAACAGGAGAGGGTGGAGCTGTTCCTGCCTGTGCGGGTGCCGAGGTTGTTCCTCTCGGGGCTGCCCGGGGCATCCACAGTGACCCCGTGGGACCTGGGTGCTGAGCACTGGGGCAGCCCCAGCTCCCAGCCCAGCTCTTCGGTGGGATCTGAGTCCCCAGGGCCCCAGCCTAACTGGGACCTGGGGGCTCTTGATCACCTAATCTATATTAAAATGCAGACAGTGGATGGGTCCCAGGGGAGGAGCAGATCAATGAGCCAGCCTGCTCCCCAGCACGGCTTTCATTAACTCAGTCAAGGGAACCGCCTGGGTTCCAGCTGCAGCCTGAGCCCCGGAGCCAGTCTGAGTGCCTGGCATGGCAGGGCAGCTTCCCCCACAGCAGAGATGGATGGCATCCCTTCCTCTCGCTTCTTTGCCCTGGGGCAGGACCGGCAGCCCTTCGCACCCACACCCTCACACACACACACTGCTGCTGAAGCTGCACGGGGGTTGGCACCTGGCTCTGGCAGCTGCTCTGGTGTCAAGGGCGTGTTAAGGGTGAGTGGTCATGGAGCAGCGCTGGCACAGCCCGGTACAGCTCCGGTGAATCCCAGAACAGCCCGGGGCAGCGCTGGCACAGCCCGGTACAGCTCCGGTAAATCCCAGAAGAGCCCGGGGCAGCGCTGGCACAGCCCGGTACAGCTCCGGTAAATCTAGAACAGCCCGGGGCAGCGCTGGCACAGCCCGGTACAGCTCCGGTAAATCCCAGAACAGGCAGGAGAAGTGCTGGAATAGCCCCGGTACAGCTCCGGTAAATCCCAGAACAGCCCGGAGCAGCGCTGGCACAGCTCCGGTAAATCCAGAAGAGCCCGGAGCAGCGTTGGCACAGCCCGGTACAGCTCCGGTCAATCCAGAACAGCCCGGAGCAGCGTTGGCACAGCTCCGGTCAATCCAGAAGAACCCGGAGCGGCAGCGGGGCCGCGGACCCGGCAGAGGGCAGCAGGGGCTGAGGAGAGTGAGTGTGAACGGGTGTGAGTGCGAATGGGTGTGAGTATGAACGGGTGAGTGTGAACGGGTGTGAGTGTGAACGGGTGAGTGTGAATGAGTGTGAGTGTGAACGGGGGTGAGTGTGAACGGGTGTGAGTGTGAATGGGTGTGAGTGTGAATGAGTGTGAGTGTGAACGGGTGTGAGTGTGAATGGGTGTGAGTGTGAATGGGTGTGAGTGCGACCTGTGTCCATGCCCATGTCCATGTGTCCGAGTGTCCGCGTATCCGTATCCGTGTCCGTGCCCCCGTGTGTCCCTGTCCGTGTCCCCGTGTCCGTGCCCCCGTGTGTCCCTGTCCGTGTCCCCGTGTCCGTGCCCCCGTGTCCCTGCCCCGTGTCCGTGCGCGCCCCCCGGCCCCGCGCGCGCTCCCGCTCTCCCCGCCGCGTGCCCGCGCCCCGTTCCTGGGGGCGGTCCCTGCGCGGCCCCGCCCCGCACCTGGCGCGGCCCCGCCCCCGCGCGGCCCCGCCCCTGCCGGCCCGCGGATGCTGCGGGGCAGCGGCGGCCGCGGCGGCGGCGGCGGCGCGGGGCCATGGCGGCCCCGGACAGCTGCGTCAAGGTGGCCGTGAGGTGAGTGCGGGGACCCGCAGGGGACGGCTCCGCGCCCCGGGGGCCGCGCCGAGCCCGCTGTGCCCAGGATCGGTGCCGAAAGGCGGGGCGGGCGCTGCGGGTGAGGGTGCGAGGCGGGGGTCGCTGGGTGCCCGCTGGGCTCTGAGCCCCCTCCCGGGGCAGTGAGACCCCGCCGAGCCCGGTCTGTGCCGCATCCCCCCGCCGCTCTCCTCCCCGCCCCTCGCTCCCCATCGTTCCGGGATGTTTCCCCCCTCTCCCCGCCGGCTCCCTCGCCCGCAGCCCCGCACCGCCCTCGCTGCAGCCGCCCCCGCCGCCCGCCATCCCCCGTGGCCGGCGGAGGGCGAGGCCGGGACCCCCGGCTCCTCCACCTGCAGAGGCGGCGGGCGCCCAGCCTGGGCAGTTCCCGGCTGCTGCGCGGGTGGGTTTGGCCGTCCGAAGTGTCACCAGGATGCCGGGGATGGTGGGGGTCCCTGCCCGCCCCCTCCCGCTGGGTGGTGGGAAACGATGCGGTATCTCGGTGTTCTTTGTGCTGGGAACAATGCGCCTGCACACCCGCACCTCGCAGCGGAGCTGCTGGCGGCCTCGAAGCCCGCCGGGGCTCGGGGGGCTGCGGGAGCTCGGGGGGCGTGGGCCGGGCGAGGCCGAGCCCCGCGGGAAGGGGTGACATCCCCCGGTGTCACCCTGGTCTTTGTGAGCGCCATGGCCGGGCCGGTGCAGGGCGGCGGGGCTCTGCCGCTCCCTGCCCCTCGGGAGGAAGGATTCCCCGGGAAAGAGGGGATGTGGAGCGACAACGCGGGACCCTGCCCGGCCCGGGACCCTGTCGCGGCCGGAGCCGCCGGCACGCGGGGGAAGGGACCGGCCGGTCCCCGCTCACCCCGGCCCGTGCCGGGGCCGTCGCATCTGCCGGGCCCGTGGTGTGGCAGCGGATCGGACCCCGCCAGAGCCCGGCCCCGCAGCCCGTCCCGCCCGGCCGGACACTCCGTGCCTCCCCCCGCTCTGTCCCCTGTGTCCCCATCGGCACGGGCAGGCAGGGGCTGGTGGCGGCGGGGACCGCGCCGGGGCTCGGAGGGCACTGCCCGCGCCCTGCCTGGTCCGAGCGGCAGCACAAAAGATGCTGCTGGTGCAGCGGCGGTGATGGAGGGAGAGTGGGTGGGTGTGGGGCTGTGTGTGCGTGTGCACGCCGATGTGCGGGGCTGTGTGCGTGTGCACGCGTGTGTGTGCACCGCGACACCTCCCAGCTCCCCTGCCCCTCCAGCCTGCTCGCCCGGCGAGCAGCCCGAGGGGGTTTTTTGCCATTCTCCTCTCGAGAGGCCGAGGGTCGAGGCTTTGGCTGTGAAGGATGGGGGAGCTGCGGGAGTGACGGCAGCCCCTGCTGCGGTCGCTGCCGGAGTGGCTGCACAGGGACAGGGAGGGCTGTGCCAGGACAGGGTGTCTGTGCCAGGACACTGACCCGGGAACCGAGTTCATGCCGACCATGGGGGTGGAGATTTCCTCCTGGCCAGACTCTTCCCGTCTCCATCCTGCGTTTCTCTCGAGATGATGCCTTTTAACATCATCCCGGAGCTGGGCTGGGTGCCCCGCGGCATGGCGGCTGTGGAGTGGCTTCTGCCGGCCTCTCCTGGTCCCTCGGGTCCCTTCCAGCAGTGGGCTCCTGGGCTGGCTGGTGCCTGGCTCGGGGCCCGCAGCCGGGAGGTGACCGGGATATGCGGCATCGCGGTGGGGCTGGAGGGGTCCTGGTGAGGAAGCAGGGAGGGGGGAGAGGTCCAGCCCTCCCGCACCCCTTCCTTGAGGGAGCGAGGCAGCACCGCGCTCGGTGCAGCCGGTGAGAGCTGGGCAGATGGGAGGGGGATGTGGCGGTGGAGGTGAGTCGGGAGGACAAAGGAGCAGGGCTGGGAGCGGGGAGGCTGCAAAACAAAGCCGCCAGGTCTTGGCGCCGTGCTGGAAGGTGGCTCCGATGCTGAGCTGAGTGTGCGAGGGCTGAACTGCTCTCCCTGCAGACCACCCACCTTTTCTGCCACAGCAGCCTTGGGGGGCCGGGGCTGGGTCCCCTCCTGTCCTGGGCTCGGAGCAGAGCGAGGTTTTCCTTTGTCGGTGCTGGTGACACCCTGCTGGTGGAGCAGCCGGGCTGCAGGATTGTGTGAGACCCTTGAAGTAAACCTGCCCCCGATCCCACCTCTCTCAGCCATCAGAGCGTGGAGGGGATTGAATGTTTCTGGGATGCAGCAGGACACGGATCAAAGCTCCCCTTTTGTCCCTTGATAATAACATGAATGGGCCCGCTGTGCTGTTTCTTTGGGGTCTCTGTGTCTGTGCTGCTGGTGGGAGGGAGGTGGGACCTGGGGAAGGGCCAAGGACACTGGGAAGTGATGGTGGTGTTGGTGGAACGCACTGGTGTCAGCTGGGGTCAGAGAGCTGATGTCAAGAGGGGCTGGGGCCATGGGGACCCATCTCTGTGGCCCCACAGAGCCCTTGGGGTGGGAGCAGAAGGGACAATTGAACAGAGATGCTGGCTCTGTGCACCCCAGTGCTTGCTGCTTGTCTTGCTCAGGCAGGGGAAGGCAGGAGCGATGCTGGGGTGTTTCCCTGTCAGCCCCACAGGCTCCCATCGTCTCCAGACCCTCCCGTGCCCCACTGGCACTGGGCTCCAAAGAACCCGGGTGCTGAGGCACCGATTGTGGGGTGGGGACGCGATTTAGGCTTTCCCCGTGCTGGGAGGGAAATGGCTGGTACCTGCTGCTGGCAGCACAGGGAAATGCAGGCCCAGCAGCTCCTCCTGGCCCGGGGGCTGATTCCTTCCTGTACCTTGTACCTGCAGCTCAGACCTGCAGTGTCTGCGAGGGCAGGGCTGGGTCCTGCCCCGGCCCTCGCCCTCCCAGCTGCTCAGCAGGGTCTGCCTTTGCTTGTCCCTTAGCCTGGAGTGTGGCTTGTGGCTCCCAGGGCGGGGAGGGACTGGCAGGGCTGAGCTGTGGCAGCAGCCAGGCTGTGCCCTGTGTGTGCAGTGTGCCCTGAGTGCCCTGTGTGCCGTGTGTCCTGCATGTCCTGAGTGCCCTGCGTGCCCAGTGTGCCCAGTGTGTCCTGCATGTCCTGTGTGCCCTGCGTGCCCAGTGTGCCCAGTGTGTCCTGCATGTCCTGTGTGCCCTGCGTGCCCAGTGTGTCCTGCATGTCTGGTGTGTCCTGAGTGCCCTGTGTGCTCTGTGCCCCCTGTGCCAGGCAGCAGGGACAGCAGGAAGCTGCCTCTCCTGCCTCGGTGGTGCTGAGCAGAGCCTGGGGGCCAGCCCTGCTCACACAGCAGCCGCTGCTTCCTTCTTGGAGGTGACCTTCAAGCGGGAGGCTGCAATGCAGCTCCCCACTCCTGCCCTCTGTCTAGGAGCAGGGTTTGAGGCTTGGCACGGAAATTTGGGGCTTGTGCCATGAGGCTCATTAGCCCCTCTCCCCACAGCCCCCTCCAAGGCTGCTGGCAGCTCCTGCAGCCCCAGCGAGCCGGGCAGCGTGGCTCGCTGTGCTGCTCGCAGGAAGCAAGAGCTCAGCCCAGCAGATTTGCAGTGTCAGGAAGGGCTGATGGCATCTATTGACCCCCGAAGCCATTAAACTCCTTGGCTGGAGGCCTGAGTGGCCTGGCTGGCTGCAGAGCCGCTCCCCGGGGGCACCTCCGAAGTGGCTGGCTCATTGGAGAGAGAGTGGCATCATCCCCCAGTGCCAGAGCTGCCCATGGCACTGAGCATGCCTGGGCCGCTGCGGAGACGCAGGAAACGGAGCTTGTGAAATTGGGGAAGGAAGTTGAGTCGTGTTTCAAGTTTATTTAAACTCTGCAACCTCCAGTGCTCTGCTGCTCCTGCTGCGATGCTCTGGTCCACACCAGCAGCCCATCGCTGGTCTGTGCCTCGGGGGGTGATTTCCAAACCCTCCTCGGAGTCCTCCTGTGCCTTGGGGAGTGATTTCCAGCTCCTCCTCGGATTCCCCCCTCCCCTCATCATCGTGCACCCTCGGGGGTGCTTTGGCCAAGCGGCTGGGCTGGCAGAGGGCTGCTGGTGGGCTCAGCTGGGCTCCAGCCCTGCCAGGCTCCTGGCATCTCTGCTGCCACATGGCTGGGGCTCTCTGCCTGCCGGGATGCTTTCTGTGCATCCAAAGCCTCTGGAACCAGCTGGGGTCTGTCCCCGAGGAAGTGAAGTTGTAGCCTGTCCACATCAGCTCTTTTTGGGATGGATTTGGGTCCAGCTGGAAAAGCTGTGTGAACCCAGCTGGTGCCAGTGTCCGAGGGAGGGCACAGCCCTGGTCCCTGCTGCCCACCATCCCCTGGTGTGGCTTGGAGCCCCTTTGGTGTGCTCCTGGGGGGGCACAGGCTCCTGCCAGCTGTGGCTGCTGTCGGGCTGGCTTTGCTCAGCTGTCACAGGGCTGTGCAGGGCGAGATAAGGCAATCAATCCCACCCCAAGGCATGGGATGTGACTGTGTCCTGGAGGGGGAGGGGAAGGGGGGAGGGGAGCAGCCCATCCCGGTGCTGGGCACAGCCCTGGGGTGCTCTGTGTCCCCTCTGCAGGGTCAGGGGGCAGCTGTGATCCTGGAAGGAGAGATCTGCTGTGTCCTCGGGGTGCTGGGCTGGCTGATCACCTCTGTGGGCACCCCAGCCCCGTCCTCTCCACCCTTGGCACCTCCTGAGAGCAGCTCAGGCGTGGCAGAAAGCCCCAGCCCCATCCTGTGCCTGTTTTGCTGCAGGGCTGAAGCCACCCAGCCACGCTGCTGCTCTTTGCTTTCACTTTGGGTCGTCCCAGCGTGCCCAGCTCGGGGCTGCGTGCTCCAGAGGGCTCCCCAGCCTGCAGGGAGCTGTTGGGGTCCGTGGTGGGCTCTGGGGCAGGTGTGTGCATGCAGGGGGTTCTGCACCTGGCTGCAATCAGGCTCTCAGGGGGCTTTTAGAGGGGAGATGTTGGGAAGGGGGGAGCAGGGCTGCACCCCCAGCCCTGCCGGATGTGGCAGCGCCCACAGCAAAGCTGCTCCAGCAGGGTTTTGGTGCCTGCACCCATCACCCATGGGCAGGGGTCTCACTGAGCACCCTGCAGCCTCAGGAGCTTGGGGGGCCAGGGATGGCAAGGATCAGGCAGAGGATGGAGCCAGCTGCTGCCTCAGCAGTGAAATTGGAGGCAGGAGAAAATTGCAGATGAAGGCCCAAACAAAGCTGTCAGGAACACGGCTCCTGGCCCCGGGGGAGGGAAGGAGATATCCCCCCCGAGCCCGGGGTGAAGCTCGGAGCCAGGGGCTGCTGTTCCTGCTGGGCTGGGTGGGGGGCTGCCCCCCTGGTCCCACGGGGCCATTTCCTGCTGGAGGCTGTCAAAACACTCCGTGCCACTGGTTAAACAGCCGGCAGGTTTGGGATGTGGAGGATTGTGAGGGCAGCTGCTGCAGGAGATCAGTGTGCAGGGGATGGCTCTGCACCCTGGCCAGCTGCTCCTGGGTTTTGCTTTGGCTCGGTGCAAGGGACGGTGACTGGCCCTGGGTCTACTGGTGGACGATGCTTTCCTTTAACTCCCTATTAATTGCTGATCCTGCTGCTGAGCCAGTGCTTTTGGGGCTGTTCCTGCGTGGCTGGAGGGGAGTTGGGGCCCTGCTGGGGCAGGTGTCACATGCTGTGTGCTGTCACACGTGTCTTCCCCACCCCACCCGGGGTTTTGTGACCGCTGCTCCCCTTCCCAGGTGGCTGCCCTGGGTCTGCTGTTTGCAGTCATCCTTGTGCTGTCCAGGGAGATCCCAGCCTGGAGTGGCTCCTGCTCCCCTCTAGGCTGAGCAGAGCAGGATCCCTGCATCCCCTGCAGGTCTCTGTCCCTGCCAGGGTGGGTGTCCCTGGTGCAGGCAGCCTGTCCGCCATCCCTGCCCCAGGATGCTCCCAGCACGGAGCAGATGGTGCAGCTCAGAGCCTCGTGCTCCTGCCACAGCTAATGAGCAGCACATGGTGCCTGCCACGGCCTGATTTCAACGTTTCCCTAAGCCTGGGAAAGCCTGGAGTGCTGGGATTAGGGGGAGCCCAGGGGGGTCTGGGGTGCAAGGCAGGGGGGTGGTGTTGGGGTGGCTTCCCTGGGGGATGGATGGGGTGTGGGGACATGTCCCCACTTTGAGCTGTGCCCCGTGGCCTCTGGGTGCACCCCAGCTCTCAGGGGTGTCCAGGAGCTCTGCCTTGCCCCAGTGCTGACCCAGCTGTGCTGGCCGTGCCCCTGGGTGCCCTGGCAGGGTTCGATGGGGCACGGGGGGCTCTGTGCTGTGCTGGCTCCTGCTGGGAGGTGCCTGGCTGTATCTCTTAATTGGGCTCTTTGCTGACCAGACCTGGCAGTCCCCGGGGAGCCTGATTCAATTTTCTCTGATTGCTGAGCCACTTCCCTGCCGTGGTAATTAAAAGCTGAACTTTGTCTTGGTTTGTGTCCAATCTAACCTGTGTGCAGAGAGGCAGCCAGCCCTGTGCCAGGTCCCCATGCTCGGGGAGATCCTTCCCCAGGCAAGGGGGCAGATCCCCCATGGGATCTGGGCCTGGGGAGCCACTGGGGAGGGTGGGCAGCCCCATCCATGGCCTGGAGGTGGGGGAGGACCTGGAGCATTTTGTTCTGATCCTGCTCTGGGGAGCTGCTTGGCCAAGCTGAGTGCCCCACACACCCCTGTGCCCCACACCACCTCACCTGCTGGGTCTGGGATACCTGGGTGTCCAAGACCCATGGGAGGGCCTGGGAGAGCATCAGAGGATGTGAGAGCTGCTCCTCCTGGCTGAGCTGGGCTGCTCGGTGGGATTCCAGGGCAGCAGCAAAGCAGGGAGGGCAGCCTTGGGGCAGAGCAGAGAGGACAGGGAGGCTGGCAGGGGGATGTGTGCAGGACAGGGCTGTAGGACAGCGGGATGTGCAGGACAAGGGGATGTGCAGGACAAGGGGATGTGTGTAGGACAGGGCTGCTGGGACTGTGCAGGGCTGGGCTGTAGGACAGGGCTGTAGGACAGGGGGATGTGCAGGACAAGGGGATGTGCAGGGCTGGGGGATGTGTGCAGGACAGGGCTGTAGGACAGCGGGATGTGCAGGACAGGGGGATGTGCAGGACAGGGGGATGTGCAGGACAGGGGGATGTGCAGGACAGGGCTGCTGGGGCTGTGCAGGGCTGGGCTGTAGGACAGGGGGATGTGTAGGACAAGGGGATGTGTGCAGGGCTGGGCTGCTGGGCAGGTGCCCCTGCAGCTCTGATGCTGGGGAGGCTGGAGGGAGCTGGGGACACAGGGAGCAGAGATGGGGCCATGGGAGGAGGAGGAGGAGGAGGAGTGGGGATGGGAGCAGGGCAAGCACAGGGGATGTGGGGATGGGAGTGGGGTGAACGCAGGTGATGTGGGAACAGAGACAGGAGCAGAATGAGTGCAGGCAGTGTGGGGAGGGAAGAGGCAGGTGCTGTCTGGGCTTGCCCAGCCCACCTGTCCTGACAGGCTCCCAGGGCTGGGCTGTGCCCCTGCTGGGGTCTGCCAGCTCCAGCCTCTGCCAGCCCACGGTGCCTGTTGTGGGCTGAGGGGCAGTGGGCAGCCTGGCCCCTCTGCAGACCAGCTGGACAAGAGGTGCTGGATGTGAGCTTCTGGGGCCTGGCACAGAGAGGGAAAATCCCGTGGAGCTCTTCCACCCTTGGCTCTCTGGCTCTGCTGGCTCTGCTCCCTGGGCAGCCAGCCCTTCCTGGCTGGGCAGCCTCCTCGGCAGGGAAGAGGAACAGCTCTTTGTAGGGTCTGCAGGCAGCTTGCAGAGAGGTCTCGGAGGGACAGGAGCTCTTTGTGAGTCCCCCAGTCTGCGAGCAGCTGCCCTGCAGCCCCGTGGCAGCGCTGGGAAATGCTGGAGGGGGTGTGTGTGTGTGTGTGTGCTCAGGCTCCCTGAGGTGCAACACCCGCCCTGTGTGCTGTGGGTGATCCTGGCTGCTGCATCTGGGTCCCTGTGCCCCTGTGCCAGGGCAGCTGCGTCTCAGAGGGTGGTGTGGCCTGGTTTGGTGGGTGGGACTGTCCTGCCTCTGCCTCTGGCTCTGTTCCAGGGCTGTGGGACTGGGCTGCCACGGCTTTGGCAAAGTGCTGGGGACCAAAGGATGCTCCGAGCCCCCTGGGGCTGCCACGGGGCTGGGCTGGGAGACAGGAAGCTGAGAGAGCTGGGTGAGGAGGACGTGAACAGCCAGCCAAGCCAAGCTGTGCCCTCCTGTGCAGGGAGACAGGAGGTGGTGCCAGTGGGACACTGGCTGTGGGATACTGGCCTGACGGGGGACTCTGGCTGTGCCCAGTGTGCCCAGCCCCATCCCCTTGGCTCCTCTGGGGCTTCAGATGCTGGGATGGGCAGATCCCACCCCCGGGAGGCTGTGGGACCCCCAGGCTGACCCTCGCAGTGCCCACCTGGCCCTTGGCTCCCAGCCCTCCTCCCCTCGGCCAGCCTGGCACTGGGCAGCAGTGCAGAACAGCTCAGCCTTTGTGCCTGCCAGGCTGCTGCCCCTCAGCTCCTGCCCCTGGGGGTGCAGCACCCGCTCCCCGCCCTCCTCCCAGATGCTCCGTGTCCCTGGCAGCTCAGCCATGGAGACAGAGCTTTCAGAGCGTGCCAGCCTGGCAGGGATGGCAAGGGGAGCAGTGGAGGCTCTCCAGCCGGGGTCCCCTTTGTGTGTGTCCCTGCGTGCCTCTCCTGGCTCGTGCTGATGGCTTTGGATGCTGGAGCTGGAGGAGGCTCCTGCCGTGGTGCCCAGCACCGCCCCAGCGGGAGCTGCCGGTCGGGGAGGGACGTTCTGCAGCCCTGCCTGCTCCTGTCTTCATCCAGCCCCTCCTGCCTGCTCCTCTCTGTCCATCCATCCCCTCCTGCCCGCTCCTCTCTGTCCATCCAGCCCCTCCTGCCTGCTCCTCTCTGTCCATCCAGCCCCCTCTTCCCTGCTCCTCTCTGTCCATCCAGCCCCTCCTGCCTGCTCCTCTCTTCATCCATCCCCTCCTGCCCGCTCCTCTCTGTCCATCCAGCCGCTCCTGCCTGCTCCTCTCTGTCCATCCACCCCCTCTTGCCTGCTCCTGTCTTCATCCAGCCCCCTCCTCCCTGCTCCTCTCTCTCTGTCCATCCAGCCCCCTCTTCCCTGCTCCTCTCTGTCCATCCAGTCCCCTCCTGCCTGCTCCTCTCTGTCCATCCACCTCCCTTGGCTGGGAGAGCCAGGGTGAGGGAGGGGTCTCTTGGGTGCTTGGAGCTGGCTGGGCAGCGAGGTTTGGGGAATGGGAGTGGGGCAGGTGTTGGTGTTGGTGTGTGGACACTGGAGCCCAGCATGGCCACGCTCAAAGTGAGTTCCTAAATTCCCTGAATGGAAAATTCATGTGTGCACACCCCTCCAGCACTGCTGCTCATGCTGTTTCAAACCCCCCCTTGCAGGTATTTAATCCTCTGGGAGGAGTGGAGAGACAAAGAAACATTCTGCTGAAAACCTGCTCTCATTTTTCCCGAGAGGAAAAAAAAATTCCCATACGTATTGTGGCTCCAGTTTATTCCTCTGCCCATTCCCTGGGGCTGCAGTTGCTGTTCATGTCTGGGGTGGGGATGGGGGAAGCACATCATCTTGCTCCAAAAGTAATTAAAGTCAGGGATAATTCCTCTGGAGGAGGGTGGAACCCTGGGAAGGCGACAGGAACGAGTCTGGGGCTGAGCACATCAGAAGCTGCTTTTTATTGTGGCTGCTGAGCTAAATTTATCCACAGAGGCACAGAGCTGTTCCCATGGATCTGCTGCGTGGGGTGAGGGGTGCTGGGCACTGCCTGCCCTGCCAGGGACACCCTGGCACCCAAACACAGCCAGGGTTTGGCCCTCCTGGGTTTTTTTTTTTGCCCGTGGGTGGGCAGGTGAGGGGCAGAGACTCGTGCATGGAGCTGTGAGAAGAAAAGGTCAGGCTGGAGATCAGGGGAAGGTTCTTCCCCCAGAGGGTGCTGGGCACTGCCCAGGCTCCCCAGGGAATGGGCACAGCCCCGAGGCTGCCAGAGCTCCAGGAGAGTTTGGACAGCACTCCCAGGGATGCCCAGGATGGGATTGTTGGGGGGTCTGTGCAGGGCCAGGGGCTGGGCTGGGTGATCCTGGTGGGTCCATGGAGCTCAGGAGGTTCCATGGGTCTGAGTCCCAACCCACCCAGAGGCTGCTCAGGTCTCGCTGTGGCTTGCCAGGGATGTGGTTTGAAGGAATTAATAGCTGTGTTTATGGAGCACCCGGGGACGGGAGCAGTGCAGTCATTAGCACTAATGAGAGCTATTTGCATGGCACTTGGCTCCAAACTCCTTTCTCCATGAGTCCCCTGGGAGCCCCCCGGCTTCCTGCAGCCTGCATCCACCACAGGCAGAGCTGGAGAGGAGCAGTGCCTGTGCAGGTCCAGCTGCTCTGCTCCCACGTTTCTCAGGCAGGACTGAGTGCCGTGGGTGGGATGTGATGGGTGGGTCACACTCTGTGCCCAAGCCAGGAACCAGCTCAGCCTCGCCTGTCCCAGTCCCATCCAAGCCAGGAACCAGCTCAGCCTCATCAGTCCCATCCCAAGCCAGGAACCAGCTCAGCCTCGCCTGTCCCTGTCCCATCCCAAGCCAGGAACCAGCTCAGCCTTGCTTGTCCCAGTCCCATCCCAAGCCAGGAACCAGCTCAGCCTTGCTTGTCCCAGTCCCATCCCAAGCCAGGAACCAGCTCAGCCTCACCTGTCCCAGTCCCATCCCAAGTCAGGAACCAGCTCAGCCTCGCCTGTCCCAGTCCCATCTTTGACTCCATGCTTTGGGTCGTGTCCCTGTCACAGAGAGCAGAGATCAGAGCTGCTCCTTGTGGGGAAGCTGCAGACCTCGAAAAGCTCTGACCTCAGGGTGCTTTCATCCACTCTGAACAAGCCAAGTGACCCCAACTGCTTCTCATGTAGTTCCTCAAGGCCCTTCACCATTCTCATGTCCCTCCTTTGGACACTCTCTGACACCTTCCTGTCCTTCTTACACCATGGTGCCCAAAATGCCCAAAACTCCACACAGCACTCAAGGTGGGGTTGCACCAGTGCAGTGGGGAACAGTCTTTTCCCTCCAGTTGTGCTGGACTAGACACACTCTAGGACATGGCACTGCTGTGCTCACATCCTCAGGACCAGCCTGGTGTCCCCCAAGACTGGGCTGCCCTCAGCCTGCCTCTCCTCCCCTAGGATCCGTCCGCAGCTGCCCAAAGAGAAGATAGAGGGATGTCACATCTGCACCTCGGTGACACCTGGCGAGCCCCAGGTGCTGCTGGGGAAGGACAAGGCCTTCACCTATGACTTTGTCTTCGACCTGGACACGTGGCAGGAGCGGATCTACACGACGTGTATGGGGAAGCTGATCGAGGGCTGCTTCGAGGGCTACAATGCCACCGTGCTGGCCTACGGGCAGGTACAGACCCTGTCCCCAGCCCTGGGGACACTGAGGGGACACCTGCAGGGGTTAGGGAGGGTGGAGGGTGTGTGAGACCCTGGGTGTGGAGAGAACAGAGTTGTGTGAGGGGGCAGGGGTGGTGTTGGGTGGGGAGAGGGGGCGGCAGTGGGTGGGAATGTGGGAGCTGGTGTGGTGCTGGGGGTCACAGTGGCTCACCAAGGGTGTTCGGGGAGCCTGAAGTAGCAGGGGGAGGATGTGGGGTGCATGGGGCAGAGCTGAGGCTGCGAGGGTCCTGCCAGCTCCCCCACTCCTTGTCTCTGCACAGACTGGAGCAGGGAAGACCTACACCATGGGCACTGGCTTTGACATGAGCATCTCTGAGGAGGAGCAGGGCATCATCCCTCGGGCCATCAGCCACCTCTTCAGCGGCATCGAGGAGCGCAAGCGGGCGGCCCAGAGCCAGGGCGTGGCTGCACCCGAGTTCAAAGTCAGCGCCCAGTTCCTGGAGGTGGGTGCTGGGAGCTCTGGGGGATGCCATGGCCCTGTCCTTGGGCTCCTCGACACCCCCATGTCCTGAGCAGTTCCTGGCAGAGCTGGACGCTGTGGTGGGCGTGGGGCTGGGGGTGTGTGTGGTGCAGTGCAGACTCGAAGGTGTTGTTGACCTCACGATGGCTACAGCCTGGGTAGAGGGAGCTGCCACCATGGGGAAGGGTCCTATGGCTTGTTCCCCTGGGGATCCAGGAGTTCTGGGCTGTCTCAGCCCTGTCTGCCTCTGGGTGGCTTTGTTGGCCATCACATCTGGATCTTCAGATGTTGATGGCTTGGAGAGGGCCCAAAGTCACTTCCTCGCTGGAGAAATCCTTCCCACTTCTGTCTCCATCTGCAGAGCCCTTGTTGGCTCCTGCAGTGCTGCTGTGTCCTCCCATTCCCATCCCTTGGCCTTTCCAAGCTCCTGGTTGCCTTCCCAGCTGTGCTCAGCTCATGGGGCTTCCCTTTAGGGGTGCTGTGTGCTGGGATGGAAATGGGGACAATTTCCTGCCTGTCCTGCAGCCCTGTGTGGATAAAGCAGCACAGGGCCACATCCAGCACTGGGCACCAACCCTGCTGTCCTGGCAGGGGCACAGGGCTTGTTCTGCCTGATCCCTGTCTTGTGACTCCCAGCAGAGTCTGGGAGCAGGTTTAAGCCTTGGAGGAGCCTGGTGGCACCTGGGGCAGCCAGGGACAGATTAGTCTGATCCCTTCTGCTGGCCAGGAGCCTGCAATCCTCAGGTGACCTTGGGCTCTGCACTGGGATGCAGGTGCAAGAGGTGCCACTGAATGGTGGTGGCAGGGGGACAGATGGGCAGGGGTGTCCCTCCACCCCAGGCTGAGAGGGGACACTGCAGAGTTAAGGTGTGCATGGAGTCAGCTCTGGGGCTGCAGGGTTTTCCTGCTTGTTCAGCTCTCCCTGGTGCCCCTTAGCCCCTGACAGAGAGGACTTCAAGGAGCTGTGATGAGAGTGGGGTTTCACTGGCTCGTGTGGCCAGGTGAGCCAGGAGGGACAGGGGGCCAGGGACTGGACAGGGCTGGGTAGCAGAAACCAACCCAGACCCAGAGCTTTGCATGGTGGGTTCTGGAGAACCAGTCTGATGAGTGGGGGAGAAGAGGAGGCTCAGGGGGGACCCTCTTTCTCTCTACAACTCCCTGACAGAAGGGTGGGGCCTGATGGGGTTCAGGCTCTGCTCCCAGGGAACAAGGACAGGACGAGGAAATGGTCTCAAGTTGTGCCAGTTGAGGTTTAGATTGGATATTGGGAAAAATTTCTTCCCTGAGATTGTGGTCTGGCGTTGGCACAGCTGCCCAGGGCAGGAGTCTCCATCCCTGGGAATGTTCAAAAATATGTGGCACTTGGGGACATGGGCTAGTGGTGAACGTGACAGAACTGGGATAAATGCTTGGACTTGATTATCTTAGAGGGCTTTTCCAGTCCGAAGGATTCCAGGATTCTGTGCATCATCTCCTCTGTTCCTCCCCTACACTCGCACACGCCCCAGCTCAGCCTCGAGTGAGCACACACAGCAATGGGGGGCTGGCAGCAGGGTGCCAGGGGGCAGCTCCTGCCAGTCCCACAGTGCCAGGCTGGAGCAGCCTCCTGCTTGCTCTGCTCACCCCACGCCCACTGCTCCCTGCTCAGCTCTACAACGAGGAGATCCTGGACCTGTTCGACAGCACGCGCGACCCCGAGGCTCGGCACCGCAAATCCAACATCAAAATCCACGAGGATGCCACCGGCAGCATCTACACCACCGGGGTCACATCACGCCTCATCAGCTCCCAGGATGAGGTGGGTGCAGGGTGGGGCACACCCAGGGCAGCTCGGGGTGCTGCTGGTCAGGGCTGTGCTACGTGGGGACAGCTCGGTGCGGGGAGGTCTCTCCCAGGATGGGTTGGTGCAGTCCTGGGGGTGCTCTGGGAGAGGTCAGTGTGCCCACTGAGCTGCACAGGGTCTGTCCTGGCTCCCTAGAAGGCTGTTTTAGGTTTCCTTCCCTGCCTGGTGTCGTTGTAGCTGATCCAGTGCCTGAAGCAAGGAGCTCTTTCCCGCACCACCGCCAGCACCCAGATGAACGTGCAGAGCTCGCGGTCCCATGCCATCTTCACCATCCACCTGTGCCAGACAAGAGTGTGTGCCCGCCCAGAGCTGGTGAGATGTGCTCCTGCCTCGTGGCCAGGCTGTTCCTGGGCTCTGCACCCAGGTGATGCCTGAAGTTCCCTTGGGAAGGGGGGAGAGGGTTTGAAGTCTGGCAAAGAGAAGCAGGGATTTTTCTGTCTTCTTTGCAATCTTCTTTCCAGTCATAGCCAGCAGTAGGATTTAATGGGAGCTGAGGGTGAGCTGATCCAAGGCAGGATGGCTCAAAGCAAGGCTCTTGGGACCTGTCCCCATCTCTGAGGGGCTGAATATGGAGGGTGGATGCTCAGAGTCTCCCTGACACCTGAGTGAAGCCAAGGGAGCTCCTGCCTGCTCCAGTCTGGGGTGGTGACCCTCCGTGTGTCCCTGGCTGCAGGTGAATGGGGAGGTGTCCAGCCTTCTGGATGGATCCCAGCCTGCTGCTGAGTACGAGACCTTGACAGCCAAGTTCCACTTTGTGGACCTGGCTGGCTCCGAGAGGCTGAAGCGGACGGGAGCCACTGGCGAGAGAGCCAAGGAAGGGATCTCCATCAACTGCGGGCTGGTACGGCACTGGGGGGCACTGGGGGGCACTGGGGGCACGGGGAGTGGCAAGGCAAGGCCTGCTGGGGAAGCCTCTGACACTTTGGGTCCTGCTCAGAGCTGCCCTGGGCTGTTGGGGTGCTGCTGCCTTGGCTGGGGTGCCTGATGGTGAGAACACAGCCAGTGCCAGTGGTGAGAGCACAGCTCTGCTGCCAGAGGAGACTCTGCTGTGCTGTGGGGAGGGTGCAGCTGGGCACGGGTGCTGCAGGTCCCAAAAGGGTGTGAGATCTGCTAACTGGAGCTAAAAAACCCCGGGACTTGCTGCTTCTCAGCATGGGAGAGAGGCACAGCCCAGGCTAAGGGAAGCCCCAGTCCTGCCCCTTGTGCAGCCCAAACCTGTGCTACAGTGCATGCCCCAGGCCTGACGTGCTGGCTCCAGGGCAGCTGTGTGCCCAGCCAGGGCTGAATCTGGGGGTGGCTTCCCTTTGTGTTGGTAGCTGGCCTTGGGGAATGTCATCAGTGCCCTTGGGGACCAGAGCAAGAAGGTCGTGCACGTGCCCTACCGCGACTCCAAGCTCACCCGCCTGCTGCAGGATTCCCTCGGGGGCAACAGGTAAGGGGGTCCTGGGGGGCTGAGCTTGGGGTGAGGGCTGCTGGGGCTGCCCCCCTGCAGATGGGAGCTATGTGGGAGCTATCCCAGCACTCCTGGTGGGGAAGGGATGCCCCTTCAGGCACGGCATGACTGTGCAGGTGTAAAGACCCTGGCTCCCCATCAGCCTCAGGTGCAATGAGCAGCTTTGGCAGAGGCAGCTGCTGCAAAACCCTCCTGAGTCCTCGCAGATCTGGGGCTTGGCAAGTGGTGGTGCCCAGCATGGGATTGAATTCCCTGCCTCTTCTCCAAAGAGGGAGGCACTGAGGGAGGGCTGCCTTTGCTCAGTGCTGTGTGATGTGCCTGAGGGGATCTTGGAGGGATGAGCCCAGTTCATACCTTGCTTTAAAACACAGAAAGGCCTGGGATGGGCTTCCATCCAGGATGGGTGTCCGAGGGCACACGGTCTGTGCTGAGCCCTGGGCTGCTGAACAGTGCAGGGACTGTCTCTCACCGTGCCCTTGCCATCCCCAAGCCAAACCATCATGATTGCCTGCGTGAGCCCCTCTGACCGGGACTTCATGGAGACCCTGAACACGCTCAAGTACGCGAACCGCGCTCGCAACATCAAGAACAAGGTGGTGGTGAACCAGGACAAGACGAGCCAGCAGATCAGCGCCCTGCGGGCCGAGATCGCCCGCCTGCAGATGGAGCTCATGGAGTACAAGGCAGTGAGTGGTGGCCCCTGTCCTGCTGTCACCCTGGCCAGCAAGGCAGCCACGTGCGGCCAGTTGGTCACTGCCCCCCAGTGGGATGGGGGAGAGAGCTGGAGGAGAAAAATTATTGGTTTAAGAAGTAAAGCAAACCAAGGAGCTCGGTCCCCATGCGCCATCACAGGGAGGTGTTCGGCCATCCCCAGCCCAGCAGGGCTCTGTCAGGTGTAACAGTGACTTGGGACAATACTTCAGGCATCCCTTATTTCTTCTTCCTTCCCCCAGCTTTATATGCTGAGCATGATATCCATGGTTTGGGATATCCCTGTGGTGAGTGGGGGGACAGCTGTCCTGGCTGTGTCCCCCCAGCTCCTTGTGCACCTCTGGCCCAGTGCTGGTGGGTCAGGGTGAGGGGCAGAGCAGCCCTTGGTGCTGTGCAAGCCCTGCTCAGCGGGAGCTAAAGCATCCCTGTGGGATCAGTGCTGATTTCAGCACAGATTCTGCTCAGGAGGTGGAGGCAGATGCAGAAAGCGCCCTCCTTGTGTTTGAATTGGGGCAGGGTTTGTGGGACAGACCCTCCTGCCTCCCATCCCCTGCCCCTGTGGATAGGGATAACTGCTAGGAGGAGTCAGGAGGCTTAGGAAACAGGCTCTCAGCTCCTGCCTGTCAAGGCAGGACCTTGGCCAGGTTTTGGGGGTGTTAAATCAGGGACAAGCCCTGAAGCATCTCTCACCCTCTGCCTGTTCCGCTCAGACTCTCCCGGTCCCTCGGTTTGTCCCTACTCATGCCTGGGGTTCCCCCCAGGGCTGCAGTGGTGGCTCTCCGTGTCCCTGCACTCAAGGGCTCCCTGCTGTCCCCCCAGGGCAAGCGTGTGATGGGGGAGGATGGCACAGAGGGCTACAGTGACCTGTTCCGTGAGAACGCCATGCTGCAGAAGGAGAACAGCGCCCTGCGCATGAGGGTGAAGGCCATGCAGGAGGCCATCGATGCCATCAACAGCAGGGTCACCTACCTCATGAGCCAGGAGGCCAACCTGATGCTGGCCAAAGCAGGTGTGGGGCTGGGCCGGGCCGTGGTGGGGCAGCCCAGGCTGGGGTGGGGGATGTGGCACACCCGGTGTGTGCCTGGCTCCACCTGCGCCTCTGCCCTGCAGGTGATGGGAACGAGGCCATTGGAACCCTCATCCAGAACTACATCAGGGAGATCGAGGAGCTGAGGTGAGTGGGCACACAGCTGGGGGATCACTGGGGTGCTCACACAGCTCAGGGTGAGCTGGATCCTTGCTGCTGTGCAGGGCTGAAGGAGGCCCAGCCTCGGTGCCAGGCAGTGCTTTGGCCATGGTTGTCCTTGGTGTGGGCATTGATGGAGGGGGAGGTCCTGTTGGAAGTGCCTGAGGTTTTCCAGGGGCTGCTGCCTCCCAAAGGTGGGTCCATCCCAGTCTCTTGCATGATCCTGGTGCCCTGTCTGGCAGCATTGTGGCTTTCTGGCTCATCTTTGGCAGGAATGGCTCAGCAGTGACTCTGTCCCTGGCTCACACCATCCAAGCATATCATGTTCAATCTGTAGAAGACTCTGGGGAGACCTTAGAGCCTCTTCCACTGCCTAAAGGAGGCTTTTGAGGAAGAGGGAGAGTGCTGCATTTTTTTTTTTTCACATGGACAGAGAGTAATAGGATGAGAGGGAATGGCTTTAAACTACAAACAGATTTAGATTTAAAGTTAGGAAGCAATTCTTCCCTGTGAGGGTGCTGAGGCAGTGGCACAGTTTGCCCAAAGCAGCTGTGGTTATCCCATCCCTGCAGGAGGATGGGGCTTGGAGCAGCCTGGGATAGTGGAAGGTGTCCCTGCCCATGGCAGGGCTGTGGAATGAAATGAGTTTTAAGGTCCTTTCCAACCCAAAAAAATTCCATAATTCCATTCCATGAATAAAGATTCCAGGAAGCTGGAGAGAGACTGGGCTGTGGCTGCCCAGTCCCTGGAAGTGCTCTAGGCCAGGCTGGAACAAACTGGGACAGTGGAAGGCGTCCCTGCCCATGGCAGGGCTGTGGAACGAGATGAGGCTTAAGGCCCCTCCCAACCCAAACCGTTCCGTGATTCCAAACCCAGACAAGATCCCCCCCACCCCACAGAGGCACTGGGGTGGCCCCTCTTTGACTGTGCCCCGTTTGCTCTCCCCAGGACGAAGCTCCTGGAGAGCGAATCCATGAACGAGTCCCTGCGCCGGAGCCTCTCGCGCGTCTCTGCCCGGGCCCCCTACGCCCTGGGCTCCTCTCCGGCCGCTGGCCTGGCCGGGCTGGGCAGCCCTGCAGCCCCCCTGGACACTGAGGCCTCCGATGTGCTCCGAAGGGCCAAGCAGGACCTGGAGCGCCTGAAGAAGAAGGAGCGGCGGCAGCAGAGGAAGAGGTGAAGTGCAGGGTTCAATGCGGGCTCAGGGACTTCTCAGACGAGACTGGGATGATGTTCAGAGTTCTTTATTGTACAGACAGAGACTGAGACTGCTCCAGAGCACTCTGGGACTGCTGCTGAGACTGCTCCTATGGCTGCTGCTGTGGCTACTGCCATGGCCACTGCCCCATGGCCACTGCCCCATGGTCACTGCCCCATGGCCACTGCCCCATGGCCACTGCCCCATGGCTACTGCCCTATGGTCACTGCCCCATGGCCACTGCCATGGCTACTGCCCTATGGTCACTGCCCCATGGCTACTGCCCCATGGTCACTGCCCCATGGCCACTGCCCTCTACTGTGCAGTGAAAATTCCCTTTATCCCATCCCACCCCCAGGCTGTGCCATCCCATAAACAGCAAAGATAAACAATCCCCTAGAAGGTCACCAATCCTCTCACACAATGGGTGCAGAAGGCCACAAACCCATGCTCCTCTTTCCCATGTCCATCCCTGGTGTCCTGGATGTGCTCCCTGGTCACCTCTGGGCCTTCCAGCCCTGCTTTTCTATAACACACACACTGTAACCCTACAGTGGAGGGAGCTGCTGGGCCATGCTGGGAAGGGAAGGCTCTGTGCTGGTCTGTCTGTGGGGTTGGGTGTGTCCTGCTTGCCCCATCTGTGCTACAGCCAGAGCCTGCACTGTGGGTTCCCCTCCCAGCCCTGCCCTGCCCTTGGTCTGCTTTTCACCCATCTCGTAATTCCAGAGGCTGTTGTCCCCAAAGGGTCCCGAAGCAGGAGGGAGGGTGGTCCTGGCAGAAGCTGTTTCTGGCCTCTCTCAGGCTGGCACTCACCAGCCCCTCTCTGTCCCCCCCAGCCCAGAGAAGGAGGCGTTTAAGAAGAGGCAGAAACTGCAGCAGGACAATGGGGAGGAGACGGATGAGAACGAGGTGGAAGAGGTGAGTGGGCATCCTGCTCACACTGTGGGGGTGTCTGGGTGGGGAGCACTGCAATTGCCACACGTGGGACAGGGAGCAAGCTCAGCCTGGCCCTGAAGCAGGCTGGAGGGGTGGTTTTGCTGAGGACCCCATGCTGGAGCAGGGGGGAAGCTGGATCAGCTTCAGCCCCGCTGTAGAACAAGGAGCCCACATTTTTGGGGGCTTGCTTTCCATCAGCACAGATGAAGTGGGGTCAGGCTGCTCAGCTGGGAAGGGTGCAAGAATGGATGGGTCACGTTGCTGTTCCTCCCCACAGCGTGTGCTGGGGCTCCAGAAATGGTGCTGCAGCCCCTGGGCATCCTGTGTGGGAGGCTGAGTCCCACCTGGGGGGCTGTGGCCCTTTGCTGTGGGGGTGAGCTCAGGTTGGGAGGAGGGAGAAGGACAGACCATCCTCCCGGCTGAGTTGAGGCTCTCATCTCTTAGGAGGAGGAAGAACAGGATGAGAGTGGCTGTGAGGAAGAGGATGGGCGTGAGGATGAAGATGAGGACTCGGGCAGTGAAGAGAGCCTGGTGGACTCAGACTCAGATGCAGAGGAGAAAGGTAAAGGGGAGATCTGCATGGACACTGGCTCTGGCAATGAGCTGTGCTCTTGGGAAGGCAGAGTCCACCAGTGTAGCATTTAATGTAGGGGCTAAGGATTTTTTTAATGAGATTGTGATGTTGTATAGAGTTTTTTATTATATAGATTATTTTATGATTATTTGTTAAGGTTGTTTTTATGATTTTTATTGTGGTTGTTGTTATGGTTATTTTTTATGGTTATTGTTTATTATTCTGTAGTGAAATTTTTTATATTATTTTATATATAGGATGTGTTATTATATAAATAAGATAAATAATATTTTATAAGGTTATAATTTATAATATTTATATATAATAGGTGTAGAAGGTTATAAATTCATGATTTCTTTTTCATGTTTATTTTTGGTGATTTGGTTATGTTTTTGGGTTTAGGGAAGAGGTTTATTTTTGGGTTTTTTGGGTTTGTTTTTTTATAACACACATAGTGTAACTCAGCACACCAGAGCACCCCAACCAGGGGAATTCTCATCAGCTCCTCTGCCCTCTCCGTGTGCTGGGACTCAGTGGGGCCATGGAGGTGATGCTCCCCCACCCCTCCCAGCCTGACTTTTCCCCCTCTGCCTCCAGCTGTGAATTTCCAGGCCGACCTGGCGGATCTGACCTGTGAGATTGAGATCAAGCAGAAGCTGATTGACGAGCTGGAGAACAGCCAGCGGCGTCTGCAGACCCTCAAGCACCAGTACGAGGAGAAGCTGATCCTGCTGCAGAACAAGATCCGGGACACGCAGCTGGAGCGGGACCGGGTCCTGCAAAACCTCAGTGAGAGCCACCTCAGCCCTGGCACCCCATCCCTGCAGCATCAGGCCCCAGTTCCAGCTCAAACCCAGCCAACTCTGAGTCAGAGCATCCACCCCTGGCTCTGGTAGAGCTTTGTCATCCCCTGCCTCTGCTCGAATCCCTGGCACCTCCAGGACTCTGCTTGTCCTGCCATGGGAGCTGCAGTCAGCTGCACAGCTCTGGACCCTGCTGGTGCTGGAGGAGGACAGCAAGGCAAAGCCTCTTCCAGCCTCAAGCCACCACTTCATGAGCTGTGGGGACTTCTAGGGGAAACTGAGGGGCAAAAGACCCAGTGGTGTGGCTGATCTCCAGGCTTAAATAGGGCAGGGTCACCCGTTTGTGTGGCTGTGGGTGTCAGTCTGCAGCTCTGCCACTGTATCTCCACTCTGTGCTGAGCTCTTCCAGTGGTTATTCCCAGTTCATGATGGGGTGAGGGGGGCTCTGATGGCACAGGGAGGGACACAGTGCCTGCTGCCTCCAGGCAGGGGGTGTGGGTGCAGGAGAATCCCAGGGTGCACGGCCACTGAGAGCCCTCTCCTCGCCCACCAGGCACCATGGAGTGCTACACGGAGGAGAAAGCCAACAAGATCAAAGCAGACTACGAGAAGAGGCTGAAGGAGATGAACAGGGACCTGCAGAAGCTGCAGGCAGCCCAGAAGGAGCACGCTCGCCTGCTCAAGAACCAGTCCCGCTACGAGCGCGAGCTGCGCAAGCTGCAGGCAGAAGTGGCCGAGATGAAGAAGGCGAAGGTACCTGGGTGTGCCAGGGCAGGGAGGGATCACCTGGACAAGCCTGGCTCCCCCTTTGGAGCAGTGTTTCCCGCTCTGGTGCTGGGTGTGTGGGTGCTGCAGGGCAGTGGCACACGTGGGACCCTCCCTTGCAGGTGGCACTGATGAAGCAGATGCGGGAGGAGCAGCAGCGGCGGCGGCTGGCGGAGACCAAGAGGAACCGGGAGATTGCACAGCTCAAGAAGGAGCAGCGCCGGCAGGAGGTGAGAGCCTGGCTGGCCTCGTGCTGCCCCCAGGCAGGGGCTCGCCTGGCTGGGGAGGTGGGGTTGGTCCTGCTCTGGCACTCCAGGTGCTCACAGATACCTTCAGTCAGTGGAGGTGACTCATGGCTTCACTGGAGCCTGCACAGTCCTAGCAGAGCACAGCTGGATGAGTGGCTCCCAAAGGCTTCCCACAGCTCCTGTTGTGGTTGTTGAGGATGCTGTGGGAGGGGGGAACGTGCAACCAGAGCCAGCTCAAGGCTGGGAGCCTGCTTGTTGCTAGAGTCAGGAGTGAGGCTGTGCCAAAGGGAGTGCTGGGACCGCTGGGGTGGCTGGGCTGGACCTCAGGGGTGTTTTTTTCTTTCACGCAGTTCCAGATCAGGGCTCTGGAATCTCAGAAGCGACAGCAGGAAATAGTGCTGCGGAGGAAAACCCAGGAGGTGAGGAAAGGGGATTTCCTCCACATAGCCCCCAGCTCCCATGGAGGTTTGGGCCCCAGTGCTTGGCTCGGAGAAATCCCATCCTTCAGACAGGGCTGGCTTTGGGAATGGGGCTCCCAGAAGGAAAGGAGGGGTTTGATGGCTCAGGAACCGGGTGGGAAATGGTTTTAGGCAGCAACAGAATTCCCCATCCCCATCAGCAGAGCCTGGTGGCAGGGCTGGGCTCTGAGGGAGGAGAGGGAAGCCCACGAGGCACAAACGTCCCTGGGCTTTGTGTCTGCGGAGCTGCCGCTCCCAGACCTGTGGGGACCTGGGGGTGATGCCCGCAGGTTTGGGCTGGGTGGGGCTGCCCAGCTGACAGCCTCTCTCCTGTCCTGGCTCCGGGCAGGTGTCAGCCCTGCGCCGTCTGGCCAAGCCCATGTCCGACCGGGTGGCCGGCAGGACGGGCCAGAAGCCGGCCATGCTGGACTCGGGCGCCGAGGTCTCGGCCAGCACCACCTCGTCCGAGCCCGAGTCCGGCGCTCGCTCCGTCTCCAGCATCGTGCGCCAGTGGAACAGGAAGATCAACAACTTCCTGGGAGACCCCTCGTCCTCCATGAATGGGGCTCGGCCTGCCAGGTCAGGGCAGGGGTGGGGTGTAAGGGGTGGGACGTCACAGGGACCCCCGTGCCTGGCTTTTGGCTGGTGGGGGAGGTTCAAGGGTGGCTTCTTAGTGTCCACTTGGTCCATATTGAGTCAGTGACCCTGTGATGAGCTGTGCTGGCAGAGTGTGGCTGCCACCTGGACTTGAGCCCAAAGCTGGCCTTCCATGAGAATTGAAAAAGCCATGGCACAAACCCTGCTGGGCTCATCTCTTGTCCCACTTTGCTGGGAGGAAATGAAAGAGTTGGGCAATGCGGAAACAACACAGACACATCTACCAGATCTCAGACATCTTCCTGGGGCAAGCCTAGCCCTCCAGCACAGTGTGACCATCTGCCCATATGCCTCTTCTTCCCTCTGGCTGTAGGAAGAAGTTCCCCAAGAAGGGGACGAGCCAGACCTTCAGCAAGGCTGCCCGGCTCAAGTGGCAGTCGCTGGAGCGGCGCATCTTTGACATTGTCATGCAGAGGATGACCATCGTCAACCTGGAGGCAGACATGGAGAGGCTCATCAAGGTGGCTGTGGCACTGGGGACAGGGAGGGCTGGGCTGGCAGGTGTGGGATAAGGAGATGGCCGTGTGGACAGTGCTGATCTCCCTTCCCTTTTCCCCCAGAAACGCGAGGAGCTGTCGCTGCTGCAGGAGGCGTTGCTGGGCAAGCGGGCAAAGCTGCAGGCAGAGAGCCCCATGGAGCAGAAGGGGCTGCAGGAGCTCAACGAGGAGATCGAGGTGCTGGGGGCCAACATTGACTACATCAACGACAGCATTTCAGACTGCCAGGCCACCATCATGCAGATTGAGGAGACCAAGGTGGGCAGTAGGACTGGGTCTGGCTGGCAGAGAAGTGAGAGCTGGGGCTGGGCTCTGCTCAGAGGACCCAGAGTCCTCTGAGCTGTGTCACACTTGGTGGGGCTTCACCCACACATTCACTTCTCATTAGGTGATTAATTACAAAGAGGAGTTCTCTGGACAGGCTGCTGGTGTCCCACTGCCCTGCAATTGTAGGGAAGCTGTGGCCCCCATTTGCCCTTGGGGCTGGTGGTCACTTGTCCCCATGGTTGTTCGATGTGCTGGAAACATCCCAGGGGGACTGGGTTTGTCCCAGCAGAAACCATCTAGGTTTTGTGTCCAATTGTGATGCTGGGCATGTCAGTGAGCAGCTCCCAACTCCCCTCAATGCCTGCAGCCTGAAATGGAGGCTGTGTGCTGGCTTGTCCCCAGCTGTCACCTTGACTAGCAGGGCAGGAGGGCTGCTGTTAATTCACACTAGGCTTTGGGTTGTGGATTTGGGTGAGCCTGGATTCTGTTCAGTGTCTAGTTCAGTGCTGGAACCAGAATTTCTGTATAAGCCCTCCAGGTTGCATTGGACAGTCCCATGGCCGGATCCCAGTAGCCACTGGGCAGACTGGGGAGGGCGAGGCTTGGACTGGGCAGTCCTTGCAGGGTGATGGAAGTGCTGTGCTGGCCATGGAGGCCCTTCCACCTGTCCCACGTGCAGCAGTGAAGCCGCCCTGCTGCATGCAGCCCTTGTGTCCCCACGTTTCAGGAGGAGCTGGACTCCACGGACACCTCGGTGGTGATCAGCTCCTGCTCCCTGGCCGAAGCCCGGCTGCTGCTGGACAACTTCCTGAAAGCCTCCATCGACAAGGTGTGGGGCAGGGCTGGGGTGTGGGTGGGTGACAGGAGACCTGGTGGCAAGGACCTTCCTGAGCAGCAGCGTGTCCTCTGCAGGGGCTGCAGGTGGCCCAGAAGGAGGCCCAGATCCGGCTGCTGGAGGGGCGGCTGCGGCAGTCGGACGTGGCCAGCTCCTCGCAGAACCACGCCCTCCTGGATGCCCTGCGGGAGAAGGCTGAGTCCCACCCCGAGCTGCAGGCTCTGATCCACAACGTGCAGCAAGGTGGGCACCTGCAGGCCGGGTGTGCTGCCTGTGGGCTGGGTGCCCACCTGTGCTGGCCCTCCAGAAAGCAGCTGGAGGTGCTGTGGCTGCGACCGTCCCCAAGGGCCATGGTGGGTGGGGACGAGTGCCCTGGCCATGGGACAAGGACTGGGTCACCCCCCACACCTGCCTGGGCTGCCCCCTCCACGGCAGGGTTTGGATGCAGCAGGGTGTCACACAGGGGACAGTGGGGTCCCCTGTGCCCTGCTGATGTTGTTGTCTCCCTCTCTCAGAGAACGGCTACACCAGCACAGATGAGGAAGTTTCAGAGTTCAGCCTGGCCTCGGATGGGAGGTGAGCACCCAGCCTGGCACTGCAGTGTTTAACACAGGGGCAAGGACTTCTCTGGTGGGACTGTGATGTTGTGAGGTCCTTTATTACAGAGACAGAGACTGAGACTGCTCCAGAGCACTCTGGGACTGCTGCTGAGACTGCTCCTATGGCTGCTGCTGTGGCTACGGCCATGGCTACTGCCCCATGGTCACTGCCCCATGGCCACTGCCCCATGGCCACTGCCCTATGGCCACTGCCCCATGGCCACTGCCCCATGGTCACTGCCCCATGGTCACTGCCCTCTACCACGCAGTGAAAATTCCCTTTATCCCATCCCACCCCCAGGCTGTGCCATCCCATAAACAGCAAAGATAAACAATCCCCTAAAAGGTCACCAATGCTCACACACAATGGGTGCAGAAGGCCACAAAGCCATGCTCCTCTTTCCCATGTCCATCCCTGGTGTCCTGGATGTGCTCCCTGGTCTCCTCTGGCCCTTCCAGACCTGCTTTTCTATAACACACAGAGTGTCACCCTACAGGCACTGCCTGGGGTGGTGGTGGCTGGGGTGCAATGCCTGGTGCCATTCATGGGACCTTGTAGAGGGGCAGGGACGAACAAAGCCCCACCTGGGCTTTGTGTGGTGCCCAGCCCTGGGTGGGGGGAGCAGGACTCCTCCTGGACACGAGCAGGGAGTGAAGACTTGGTCATTCCTTGGAGAAAGGGTGCTGGGGAGCAGTGGGTGACCCAGGGAGCCTGGTGGGCCAGTGGCACCAGCTTTCTGAGGAGAGCTTGGCACTGAAGATCCCATCTTTGCTCCTTTCTCCTTGCAGCATCTCCCAGTCTTTCACCATGAAGGGCTCAGCAAGCCAGGATGACTTCAAGTTCAAGGTAAGTTGGCCTTTTTTTGTGTGGCCTGGTCACAGAGAGTGGGAGGAGGGATGTGCAGTGATGCTTCACTCTGCAGTCTGAACCTTGGGGGAACCAGGCTTGGCCTGAGGCAGTGTGGCTGCTCTCTGGATGGGCAGAACCGAGGTCTCCTGGTTCAGTGGTCCCGTCCTGAGGCACCAGAGCCTCGGGGAACACCCACCACACCAGGCAGCACCTTCCAAATTGAGTGGCACCAGGGAGCTCCCTGTGCAGGGCAGAGGTGGAGGGAAGCAGCTGTTGCTCTGTCACCTTAGTGTGGAGAGCTGGCTGTGCTGGGCATCCCAGTGGGACACAGAGGGGCTGGGTTGTGGCCAGAGAGCACAAACTCCTGCAGCCCCCAGCACTGGCTGCTCCCCCTGCCCCCGTGCTGCCCTGAGCCCTCTGCTCTGCTCCAGGGAGAGCCCAAGCTCTCGGGGCAGATGAAGGCAGTGTCAGCTGAGTGTCTGGGACCCACGCTGGACGTGTCCACCAAGAACATCACCAAGTCCTTGGCATCCCTGATGGAGATCAAAGAGGACGGGATTGGCTTCTCCATCCGAGACCCCTACTACAAGGAGAAGGTGTCGCGCACCATCAGCCTGCCCACGCGGGGAAGCACCTTGTGAGCACGGGGTGACAGCCTGGCCACTGGGGGGGCTCCTGGAGCCACGGGCCTGGGGGAGGCTGTGCCTGGCCTGTGGAGGTGCTGAGGGGTGGTGGGCAGCCCAGTCCTGCATCTGTCCCTGCTTGGATGCAGCGTGCAGTGGTGAATTTCTTCAGCGGGGCTTGGAGAGTGTAGGAATACGTTGGTGTCCTTTGCAGGTGGAGAGGAGGGTACTTCAGGAGGAGGGAAGAAGGGGACGCAAGGGTCCCCAAGTCCCTGCTCTGGGTTATCCTTTATCCTCTGGGTTATCCTGGTTAACCTTTTGGAAGGTTTCTTGGGTTGCCAAAAGCCTCTGCGCTCACGGGCTGCCTCGAGGTTGTGACTCCAGGGCAGCCCAATCTCTGCTTTGCTCTTCTGGGGGAGGACACAGGCGTTCATTGTGGAGGGGCAGGTGCAGGGGCAGGCACCCACTCTGCTTTCTTCACTTGCTGCAGTCCCAGGCAGTCTCGGGGCTCGGACACCTCACCTCTGACCAGGAGGAAATCCTACGACCGAGGGCAGCCTGCCAGGTGAGCTTGGCAGGGACAGTGACATGGCCCAGAGCAGCGTGGAAGGATGCTGTCTGTGCATCTCCTCTGGGCCCTGGTGTGCCAGGCAGGTGCCAGGTGAGCAGTTCCCAAGTCACGTGTGCCTCTGCTCCTTTTGGCTCAGGCCTGCAGACATTGGCTTCACACCACCCTCCTCCCCACCCACCCGGCCCCGCAACGACCGCAACGTCTTCTCCCGTCTGACAAGCACCCAGAGCCAGGGATCTGCCTTGGACAAGTGAGTCCTGGTGGGGAGAGAGTGTCTGAGTGAGGGGGACCCAGAGCACGATAGCACATGGCAGGCACTGAGTGCTGTGGGGGTCTGTAGGAGGACCAGGGCTTGGGTTGGCTCCTGTCACCACTTGAGCTCCCCGTGATGGAGCAGCTGCCACATCAGTGCTGTGCTCCTGCCCTCGGAGCCCCCTCTGAGCTCACAGTCCTGGCCTCTGCCTGGAGATGGGGTGGTGCCAGCCTTGGACCCCTGGAAAGGCGAGGGAGCAGGATGGGGCGAGGGGATGAGGGCTCAAAGGAAGCTGATGGAGTGGCATCCGCCCTCAGATGCTGCTCCAGCCTCTCCTGGCAGCAGCTCAGCTGCTGCTCTGGGTTTGGGTGCTGCTAGCAGCTCTGGTGTTCCCTGATGGAGACCTGCTGTCTGATCCTCACATGCTCTCCTGCTCTTCTGCTCTCCCCTGGTTCTCCATGTGTGCTTCTCCTTCTCCCTCCCTCCACTCCTTCCCACTGTCCTACACTGGCTTGGATGCAATAACAACCTTTCCACCTCTCACTCCACTGCTGCCTTCTCTAGTCTGGGTTTTCTCTCCCATAATCCTGCTAATTTTCTGCCCCTAGGTCTGATGACAGCGATTCCTCTGTCTCGGAGGTGCTGAGGTATAGACAACTTTCTATTTATTATCCCTTCCTCTGCTCCTCCTCCTCTCTCTCCACGCCTGCTCTCCCTGTCCCCACATGGTCTGCCTGCAGCTTGCTGCTCTGCCCCCCTCCCAGCCTGTGTGTCTGTCCCCTCCTGGCATGCCACCTCTGGTGCCTGATGCTGTCCCTCAGCTGCAAGTTCCAGCTGTTCCTGCTTGGATTAGCCCTTGGTGCGTGGAGCTGGGCTCCCCAGCGGGTGCTGGCTGCTTTGGGGTGGCAGCATGTTCTCCTCCATCCCCGATGGTTTCTCACCAGCATGAGGTCCCAGCCCTTCCCCAGCTCTCCAGCAGCGTGGGGAGGTGATGGGGAAGGGTTCTTGCAGGATGTCCTTTGTGCCAGCTCCTTCCAGGCAAAGAGCTCAGGTTCACCTGGTGCCTGGTTGTGCTCCCCTGGTGCTGAGTTGGGAAAGGTCACTGTTCCCTAAGGAAATCAAATCAGATTGTGGTGCAGAGCTCAGCCTTGGAGTTAAGGTTCTCCCCCTGCACCCACCTGGCTGCAGAGGTTTCCCCACACAAGGGCCACCTTTCCCCAATCTTTTAGGAACATTGCAGCCTTCCAGTGCCTAAAAGGGCCTACAAAAAAGAGGGAGAGCAACTTTTTACATGGGCAAATAGTGACAGGACAAGGGGGAACAGCTTTAACCTGAAAGAGGAGAGGCTTAGATTAGATGTCAGGAAGAAACGCTTCCCTGTGAGGGTGGGGAGGCCCTGGCACAGGTTTTCCAGAGAAGCTGTGGCTGCCTCATCCCTGGAAGTGTCCAGGGCCAGGTTGGATGGGGCTTGGAGCCACCTGGTCTGGTGGAATGGGATGATGTCTAAAGTCCTTTCCAACCCAATCCAAACCATTCCATGAGTCTGTGATCACCCCTCCAGCACCCAGGTGTCCCCTCACTCTGTGCCCTGAGCTCCTGCAGGCTCCCTGTCACCGGGGAGGTGACAGCAGGCCAGCCTGAGCTGGGTCACCCCGGGCACTTTGTAGTCAGGCAGCCACTCACAGTCCATGGAAGAAGCCTCACCCTGCAGCACAGGGATTTCCCCTTGGATTCAGGGTTGTTTTGGGGCTGGTGGGAGCACTGGGGGTGAGGGGAAGGCTCTTGCCTTGGCCTTGGTAGTGCAGAGCTGAGGAACATCACGTGCATGCCATTTCCAAACCCACATTAATGATCCTGTGCTTGTCCTCATGACTAATGCAAACCTCGCCCTTCTCCAGCCCCGTGCATCAGTTCCCCTGCCTGTGAGGAGGAACTGCCACAACTCGGGGTGCTGTGGCTGTGCCTGCTCACCAGGCACAAGGGTCACTCACGGGAGGGTCAGGCTGGGGGTCCTCAGCACCCTGAGCACGTCTGGGGTGGGGGTGATTGGCAGGTGATGTGTCCCCCAGGACAGACAGGAGTGTCCCTTGGAAGCAGGCTTGGCAGGGCTGGGTCCCCTCCTGCCCAGGGCCAGCAGTGGGTGCAGGAGCAGCCATTGCCCCAGGGACAGGGGGTGCAGATGCTGCTGCTGCCCTTTGTCACCCTCGTGGCCTGTGTGAAGGAGCAAGGCCCTGTCTCAAAGTGTCACCAGGCAAAGGGTGACAGCCTCCAAGGGGTAGGGATGCTGATATTGGTACCCTGAAACATTGATCCCAGCAGAGCTTCAGCTTCAGGCTGGAGAGGGCACAGTTTGTCCCAGAATGGACCCCGGGCTGGGTCTCCTGAGCTGTCCTGGGTCTGTGCTGGTGAGGTCTGGGGGCAGAGCAGAGATCACAGGGCAGCCTCCCCCTTTCCCTGTGTGCAGTCCTGGGGCAGGGGCAGGCAGGGGCTGCCCACGGGGAGATTCCTGGGGTTTCCACAAAGACCTTGGCTCAGACAGGCCACGTTCAGGTGGAGGAGCTCATGTGCTCAGTGCGAGATGCTTGGTGTGAGACAGCTCGTGTTCCTCCAGCCCCTGGGGCTGTGGGCACAGAGCCTCTCCAGCCCTGCACTGTACCTGTTCTCTCTCTCCTGTGAAGGGGCATCATTAACCCCGTGGGTGGCACCAAGAATGCCCGGACAGCCCCTCTGCAGTGTGTCTCAGTGGCAGAGGGACACACCAAGCCCGTGCTCTGCCTGGATGCCACCGACGAGCTGCTCTTCACTGGCTCCAAAGGTGGGTGGTGGGCAGGGAGGGCGTGGATGCTGTGGGAGCAGGGTGGCACTGGGGAGTGCTGGGCATTACAGGGATGGCCTTCAGTGCTGAGCCCTGTCCTGCCCTGCTGCTGGGGCTGGCTGGCTCCTTTCCTCAGGCCCTGTGGGTGGGGGGACATGCACAGGAGTCACCTTGTCCCCAGGCCACCTTGGAGGAGACACCCCCAACACTCTCAGGCGTGTTCTTCCTCCCACAGACCGGAGCTGCAAAATGTGGAACCTGGTGACGGGCCAGGAAATCGCCTCTCTCAAGGGCCACCCAAACAACGTGGTCTCCATCAAGTACTGCAGCCACACGGGGCTGGTGTTCACCGTGTCCACCTCGTACATCAAAGTGTGGGACATCCGCGACTCCGCGCGCTGCATCCGCACCCTCACGTACGTGCAGCTCTGGGAAGGACAGGGATGGGGCCAGGAGGACAGGGATGGGGCCAGGAGGACAGGGATGTGGCCAGGAGGACGGGGATGTGGCCAGGAGGATGGGGATGGGGCCAGAAGGACAGGGATGGGGCCAGAAGGACAGGGATGTGGCCAGAAGGACGGGAATGGGGCCAGGAGGATGGGGATGGGGCCAGGAGGATGGGGATGTGGCAGAAAGGATGGGGATGGGGCCAGGAGGACGGGGTGGGGCCAGGAGGACAGGGATGGGGCCAGAAGGACGGGAATGGGGCCAGAAGGATGGGGATGGGGCCAGGAGGACAGGGATGGAGCCAGGAGGACAGGGATGGGGCCAGGAGGACAGGGATGGGGCCAGGAGGACAGGGATGGGGCCAGGAGGACAGGGATGGGGCCAGGAGGACAGGGATGGGGCTAGAAGGATGGGGATGTGGCCAGGAGGACAGGGATGGCGCCAGGAGGACAGGGACACTGCCAGGGCCTTTCCTCAGTGTGGGACCCAGCTGTGCCAGCCCCCTCTGGTCTCATCCTCCCCCTTTGCACTGTCCCCCCTTCAGCTCTTCTGGCCAGGTGATCTCTGGGGACGCGTGTGCTGGCACCACCACCCGCACTGTCACCAGCGTGCAGGGGGAGCACCAGATCAACCAGATCGCCCTCAACCCCACGGGCACCACGCTCTACGCTGCTGCTGGCAACTCTGTCCGTGTCTGGGAGCTCAGCAGGTGAGGGGATGGCCTGGGCAGGACATCCCGTGGGTGCCAGGTGGCACCGGCGGCTCAGAGGGGCCTGAAATGACCCCCCTGGGGACAAGGAAAGCCTCTTTCACAAAGGAAGTTGCCTGGAATTAGGAGTTTCAGGAGCCTTTACTGTGGGACCCAAGGGGTGACGAGCAGCACTGGAGCTGCTTGGGGTGGGGGCAGAGAAGGGAAACGATGAGTGGGATCAGCAGCAGTGCCCTGCTTTTCCCTTGTCCTCCCACCTGCCCAGGGGGCACTGGGCTATGGACCCTGGGCTCTGCAGCCAGATGTTGGCACTCTCTGAGGCTCTGCAGCCAGATGTTTTTCACTCTGATGCTCTGCAGCCAGATGTTGGCACACTGAGGCTGTGCAGCCAGATGTTGGCACACTCTCAGGCTCTGCAGCCAGATGTTTTTCACTCTCTGAGGCTCTGCAGCCAGATGTTTTTCAGTCTGATGCTCTGCAGCCAGATGTTGGCACACTCTCAGGCTGCCTTCCTCCCCCCAATCCCAAGCAGTGGGATCTCCCTGCCCACTCTCCCCCAAAGGGAACAGCTCCTTCTGGGGCTCTGCAGGGCTGGGGGAGGCTCTGCATGGGAGGGTGAGCTCCAGCTCACAGCAGGGGCTGATCTGTGCCCTTGGTCCCAGGCTGCAGCCCGTGGGGAAGCTGAGTGGCCACATTGGGCCTGTGATGTGCCTCACAGTGAACCAGACAGCGAGCAACCACGACCTGGTGGTCACAGGCTCCAAGGATCACTACGTCAAGGTACTCTCCTCCTGAAAGCTGAGCCCAGACTCTCTGTTCACCTCTGCATGTGCGGTTTTCACTTGTTTTCCTCTTCCCAAATCTTGCCTTTTGCTTGGTCCACCATTGCACCTTTGGAGAAGTTGCATTTCTCTCATGCATCAGACTCTGGCTGGGATTTGCATGTGAGGGCAGACCCAGAGGAGCAGCTCTCCCTGTTCTGCTCGATGATACCCCCCTGATAAAGATGCCTTGTGCCCCCTCAGTCACAGCCCCAGCACAGCAGGAGCCTGTCCCTCCCTTTCAGGTTTCAGCAGGCTGAGTTAGAGCTGTCACCAGGGGAGTGAGGAGGGGTGGGGAGATGGTGAGACAGGATCCCACCCAGCTGTCAGCCTGGCTCCTGAGGAGCGGCAAGGTTCACCATGAGTAAAATGCAGCAGAGTGGGGCTGGCCCTGGTGACAGATCTCTGCTTGGGGCAGGACCCTCAGCCCCAAAAAGCCCCCAGCAGCCAACGCCCAGTCCCCTTTCCAGCATCACTCTGGGTGCCCTGAGCCTAAAACACAGAGGGAGGTGGCCAGACTCGCCAGGGGAGGGCCAGCTCTGTCCCCTGTGCCATCTGTGCTCTGTCCCCCGCTGCTCTTCCCCAGGTGTTTGAGATCACAGAGGGCACAGTGGGCAACATTGGCCCCACTCACAACTTCGAGCCCCCTCACTACGATGGCATCGAGTGCCTGGCCATCCAGGGAGATGTCCTCTTCAGTGGCTCCAGGGACAACGGCATAAAGAAGTGGGATCTGGAGCAGCAGGAGCTTATCCAGGTTTGGAGGGGGGCAGAGCACAGGTCCTGTGGTGGCACAGGGCAGAGGGGGGGTCGCTGCTGTGGCCTGGGGGGTGTCCAGGACCCTCGTGCATGGAGGGCACTCCCAATCCTGGGCCCCGTGTGGTTGAGGGTGGGCTGTGCCCCCATAATTTGTCCAGCAGGGTGCTCAGGGTCCCCAGGTGTCCTTCAGACAGGCTGTGCCATCAGCTGCAGTGTGGGGCCTTGTGTTCCACCCTGAATTCTGGGGTTGTCTCCTGCCCAGGGGAGAAACCAAGCCATGACTTTTGAGTCCATACCCTTGGGTCCTAAGTGGGCACTGCCAGTTCCAGGGTCAGTCAGCCCCAGGTGGGCACAGTCAGACCCAGGGTGTCAGAGAGGACCTGAGCTCCCTGACAGTGAGCACCTGAGCTCCTTGAGACATCACCTGAGCTCCTGGCACAGCCAGGGTGCAGCCACCCAGGCTGGGTGTGTGAGCCTGCCTGTGGTGAGGTTGGTCACAACCTCTGCTCTGTGCCTGTGCCCACAGCAAGTCCCCAATGCCCACAAGGACTGGGTCTGTGCCCTGGCCTTCATCCCCGGGCGCCCCATGGTGCTGAGCGCCTGCCGAGGAGGCGTCATCAAAGTCTGGAACGTGGACAACTTCACCCCAGTGGGGGAGATCAAGGGCCACGAGAGCCCCATCAACGCCATCTGCACCAACTCCAAGCACATCTTCACTGCCTCCAGGTGAGCCCTGGGTGTTCTGTCCCCACGGCCCCTGGGAAGGGGGAGACCCTGGGTTTGAGCCGTGCCCCCTGGGCTGGGTGGGTGCGTGGGAGTGGGGAGGGTCTTGCAGCTTTTTAGTCCCTCTACTCCTTCATCTCCTCTTGCCCACTGTGGCCTGCCCACCAGCAGTGCCCAGAGCTGTCCCTGGCCATCCCCTGCCCACGCTCTGGTGATGCCCTGGGTTACTCCCCACGCAGGGACCCCCCTCCCTCCCTCGGGGCTGGGCATTGTCTGCTGCTCTCGGGGAGCTCTTCAGCAGCAAGACTCTGATATCCTCTTTTCGACCCTGTCCCTTTTCTCCCTTCCTTTTTCTCTGTCTCTCTCTGCCTCTCCTTCTCCCCCCCTCCCATCTGTGCCACAGTGACTGCCGGGTAAAGTTATGGAATTACGTGCCTGGGCTCACCCCTTGCCTTCCACGACGCGTCCTTGCCATAAAGGGCCGTGCTACTAGTCTGCCTTGACCCTCCTGCTCTTTGATTCTCTTGTTCATCCTCTCTTCTTCTGTTCCTCCTTCCCTTTTCTCTCCATCTCTCCCTCCCACTGTTGCTTTTGCTCCTCTCTCTCTCTTTCCCCCCTCCCCCTTCTTTTCTCTCTGGTCTGAGCTGCTTCTTCACGGTATGAAACTATTCTGCGTTTTTCCCCACTTGATGATAAGTCTTTGTTAGGAAGGACTCGCCCCCCTTGTCCCAGTCACACCCCTGCCTTGGTTTCACTTGCTTTTTGGGGTTTTTTTTTTACCTTGCCAAGTGCCCACATCTGCTTTGGCAGCTCTGTGGGAAGCCATGGCCTGCCCGTGCCTTTGCATGGAGAGTGGGTTGGGAGTCAGCACCACCCCAAAATCAGCCCATGCCCCAGGAGCAGAGCAGCTCCCTGGATGTCACTGCTGGGACCTGCCTGCAGCTCATTCACCTTGGGTAGGAGTCCTGGTGTGGGGTCAGCCCTGGAGGTCACCACTTCCCTTTGTCCCCAGCTGCTGCCAGTGGGGTGAGCCGGAGGCTGAGCCCCATTGGGTTTGCCTTCTCCCCAGACTGCATCACACAACCTCCTGCCAAGGGAAAAGGGCCTGGAAGTTTGGGAGGGGCTGCATGCTGCCAAGGGATGGGGGAGAACACCCTGGTGGTGCCTCTGGGGCAGAGTGTGGGGCTCCTGCCCCAGCCCCTGGGTCATGCTGTCCCTCTCCCCTTTGTTCCCCAGCGACTTGACAGTGAAGCTCTGGAGTGGGAGGAGGTTGCCTGCGGGGTCAAACTAGGACCTGCAGAGAGACTGGAAGGCAGAAGTGGGGACAGGGCGAAGGTCAGGGTGCCTCCCCTGCTGCCAGGACTCAGTCACCTCCAGGAGCTCAGCCCAGGACAGGGATTTCTTTGTGCCTGACCCGACGGGGTGGACAATGCTGCATCTGCTGCTTTGAGCACTCTCAGCTCCAGCTGCCCTCCTGCTGAAGGTTCTCCAGTGGACAGGAAATGTTTCATCTCTCACCCATCCTGCTGTAAGGATTTCTGGGGGTCAGAGATCCCTGACTCCTTCTCAGAGACCCCCAGTTCCCTCCTGCCACTGTGGGCTGGTGTGGCCTCTGCTGTGCTGTGCTGCTCCCAGGCTGGTTCCTGCAGGAGGCTTCCTCCACTCCACGAGGACATTTGGTGTCTGCTGGCCAGGACCACGACACAGAGGCTGCTTCTGAGAGCCATTGCTCGTGGGACACCTCTGCTGTGGGGGTACAGAAGGGTTTCCTGGTACTCCTAGCCTTCCCTGTCCTCTGTGGACCTGTCCCCTGGGCTTAGAGGGTGCACCTCTGAGCTCCTTTGCCATGTCCCATCTCAAGCCTGGGGAGATCTCCGTTGGCAGCTTCCAGACAGAGCTGCTGCAGTTCCCTTGGACGTTCTCCAAACCCCAGCTGTAAACTCAACTCTGGGCTCTTCCCCACGTGCCCAGGCTGCTCTGCAGTGGGAAGGGCTGCTCAGCCCTGCTCTGGACATCGTGGTCCCCATCAGGAGTTTGTGGTGGGTTCCTGCAGCGAGGTAACCCCCTCGAGATGGAGAAATGAAGACTGGAGGTTACAGGGCAGAAAACACCAAGGCTGGATTTGTCACCCCACTGCTGTGGCTCTGTCTGTCCTTCCCTTGGGTTCTGCCCTCAGACCTGTGCCTGGATTGGAGCTTGCTTAGGTCGGGCCTGCTTGGATGCGAGGATGGAGAGGAGGCAGCAAGGCACGGAGCAGCCAGAGAGCACTGGCAGGAGCAGAGGGAGGAGGGGGCTGCACACACTGACCTTGCACACGTCCCCTGATCCCCCCCTGCTCCAAGGACAATCCTGCAGTGGATGATCTTGCACAGCCTCATCTCCTTGGGGCTCTGGGGGCTCCATCCTGGAGTGTTTCCCCAAGGACGCACATTCTGCAGGCTCCTTCCACCCTCTCTCCTGTTCAAGGGGGGCTGGTAAGGCCCTGGTCTCACACTGGAGCTTCCCTGCACCTCTCCTATGGCCCACTGGACCATCCCCTGCTCTGTCCTGCCCTGGGCCACCCAGGGCTCTTGTGGGATGGCCAAGGAGACCCCAGGATGGGATTTCTTGCCTCACACGCTCTCCTTTCCCCTTTGTCACTGAAGAAGCAGCACTTGAACTCAGATTTAAGGATTTCTCCGTGTGATCCCAGCAGCACTGAACTGGGATCTCGGAGGCCAGGGGCTCCAGGACCCCATAAAGCACAGACCATTCCCCCTCTGCTCTCTCCAAGCACGGTGATACCTTGAGCAGCCCCAGGTCCTGGCCACCAGCCCTTGTTCTGAGCCCTCTGGCTGGAGTGTGGGGATTCCTCTGCATCATGAAGGACAGGAGCATCTCTACTGATTTGATGGGGGAGGGGGGGGGGTTGCCTTTTTTTGGGAAAAGTTCCATCCTGCTGGCTTGCCTTGTTGGAGGGTAAATGGTACGTGTGTGTGTGTCTGTCTGTCTGTCTGTCTGTCACCCTGCCCTGGACAGTCACCACTCCCCTGCACAGCCAGCACTGATGGAGGGGAGGATTCATCCATCCTGTGTGAGCCAGAACTGCACAGGGAGCTCAGCTCCCAGCAGCACACGCACAGGGCTCTGGAGGAGGTGCCTCCCCCCCAGGCCTGGCCTGGAGAGGGTTCTGCACCCATTCCTCAGCTGATTTATCCCTTGCTTTGCTTGTGGTGTGTGTGGGGTGTCCTGTGTGAGTCTCTGCTGTCAATCTCTGCTCTGAACTCTCCAGTGCCTGCCCTGGAGCCTCCACTGCTGCCCTGGCTCAGGGGGGCTCAGGGGGGCTCAGGGGGGCTCTGGCTCAGACCTGCCTTGCCTTTTGCCACCAATCCCCTCCCCTGTGCAGGCTGTAAGTGCCTGGTCAGTGCTCCAGGGCTGGGTGAGCAGTCCTGGGTGGTGCCCAGCCTCTCCTGCTGCTGTGTCCAGCGTTTGCTGAGGGCCTTCGAGGCTCTCACAGCCCCTGCAGGGAGGGAGCTGTGCTGGGGCACTGCTGTCCTGAGGCAGGGGGGGTTTGAGGTGAGAGATGTCCTGGTTTAAGAATAATATTCTCCAATTTAGTCCCTCTAAAACCATGCACCACTCACACCCCCATCCCCAGCAGGGTGGAGAGGGGAATTAGAGGCACAAAAGATGAAGATGACGGGTTGAGATAAGAGCAGTTTACTGGAAACAGCAATGAGATAGGAAAACAAATTAACAGCAACAATATTAACAACAAAAGCGCACAAAAGAGAGAGCGAATCCCAGGCACACTGCTGACTGCAGTGCAAGCCACACTGCTGGGGAGAGATCCCTTCTCCCTGGAAGAGAATCCCTTCCAGAGGTGGCACAGAAGAACCTCTGGGTTCAGGCCACGTCCCCTCCTGGCTACTGCAAACATTAACTCTGTCGTGGCTGGACCCAGGACAGGGGTGACTGTGACCCCATAGCTCTGTGTGAGTGTGTGTGTGTGTGTGTGTGTTGGTACCTGTGTGGGTTGATGTTTCTCATGCACAAGAGCATTTTTTGGGTGTTGATCTGGTTTAGCTACCTCACGGTGCAAGCTGGGTGCTGTCATTGGCTTTTGTATTGGGGATGGGGTGGGGACTTTGTGCTGTAAGACTCTTTTCTTTTTTTTTTTTCCTCTTAATTATTGTTACTGTTACGGTTTTGACACTTGAATTCATCCTGGGGACAGGTGGCCTCGCTCCCACCTTGCTGCGTGTCTGAGCCACCCCTGTGCTGCCCTCCCTGCCTCCTCCTGGGCAGAGCAGCAGGGCTGGGGTCCCCTGCACTGCCAGCTCCCACCTTTGCTGTGGGATCCCCCAGCCCAGCTGCAGCACGGAGACTTTGCTCCCATTCCTGGTGGGATTCTTGGTCTCTGAGGGTCTGTGGTGTTGCCATTGGTTATTGGGGTGGCTGGATGTGGTTCCTGTGTTGTCCCGTGGAAGGATCCAAAGGGAACTCAGGCTCAGCTCAGCCCCTGGCTCTTCCTTTGCTCCCACAGATATTTTCTGTGGATGTGATGAAGTTCTTGACTGGGAAATGTCTGTGCAAAGCATGGAATGGGCTGGTTCCAGCCACCATTCTCCAGAGCCTGCAGCAGCTGCAGGGCAGCAGGGACTTGGTGCTGTAAAAGCCTCTGCTCGAGCTGGGGATGGTCTGGGAGAAGCTGATTCTGGTGATGTTTGATTTTTCACTCCCAAAAAACGTAATTGCGTCTAGATCTGGTCACAGGCACTGAAGATAAAGAAGGGCAGCCTTGGAGCTGGGCCAGCTGGGCCAGCCCTGGAGGCCCCAGCTGATCCCTGCTGGAGCCTGGAGCTGAGCTGGGCCAGCCCTGGAGCCTCCAGCTCATCCCTGCTGGAGCTGAGCTGGGCCAGCCCTGGAGCCCCCAGCTGATCCCTGCTGGAGCCTGGAGCTGAGCTGGGCCAGCCCTGGAGCCCCCAGCTGATCCCTGCTGGAGCCTGGAGCTGAGCTGGGCCAGCCCTGGAGCCCCCAGCTCATCCCTGCTGGAGCTGAGCTGGGCCAGCCCTCGCTGCCCTGGCACAGGGAGGTGGGGGAGCTCTGAGCCACACTCTCAGTTTGGGGTGCAGGTCCTCCCCAAACAGAAAAGCACAAGGTCCCACATGCCGGTGGGGCTGGCAGGGGTGGTCCCTTGGGACCCTGGGCTCAGCCAGCCCAGGTGGAGCTGGGCTGGGATGAGGGCTCTGCCTGCTGCTGGCCGTGGCTGAGCTCTTCCATCCCTTTGCACTGTTCTGGCCGCTCCCTGGAGCTCAGGGGCCTGCCTGCACAACTGAAGTCGCCTCTGGTGGTCTCAGAGCCCCTCTGAGGGGGCAAGCACAGTTTGGAGCTGCCTTTGTACCAAGCACCTCATTTCTCTTTGCCCTTGGGCTCCTGCTTTGTGACAGGAGTGTGCTCATACCTGCACTCCTTCCTCAGACTGCTGGCCTGTGCTTTTTTCCAACTCTAACTCTTGCCATGGGGGTCTCCTCACCCCCAGCACACGGGGTCCAGCTCCAGGCTCTGCAGAGGGTGCAGGGCTGCCCCAGAGCTGAGCTTTGCACAACAGGGGTGGACAAGAGTGAGGAGCCTAAAAGCACTGGATCCCCAAACCACTGTGAGCCCCCCTGAGCAGTGTCCCCTCCCTGTCACCTGCAGCTCTGATGGCACAGCATCAGCTGCAAGGAGTGGGAGCTCCAGGGTCCCACCCTGTCCCCTCCAGGTGCTTTGTTCCTCCCCATCACCTCTGAGCACAGCAGCTTTGGGGTCTCAGATGCTGCCTCCTTCCTGCCTTGGTGCTGCAACACCAGTGCCTGCTTCCCAGGGTGCTCCCCCAGTGCCCCACACCAATCCTGGACTGGAGAGTCCAGGTACAATCCCTGTGAAGCACAGGGCTCCAGCTACAGCCTCCCTGGAGCTTCACTGTCTCCTGCAGGCTCCGTGTCCTTCTGAGCCCCCCTCACCCTTCTGGGAAGGGACGAGGACCCCCCGGCCCCTCCAGGTGCTGCAGGTGCTCCAGCTGTAACTGGGACAGAGGCCAGCACTGACCCAGCTCCCAGAAAAGTCCAGCCCTGCACCTTCCCCCTGCCCCAGGGCTGGTGCCCTCATCCATCTCAGCTCTGACCTGGCATCCCCAGGTCCGGCCCCACGCAGGGCTGGGGCAGCTGCAGCACTGTGTCACCTGCTCCATCACTGCTTTCCGCACAAGGAGCACAACAGCAGATGCCTTTTCACACTCGGAGCTTTCTCCAGAGGCTTTTTTCCAGAGCTTTTTCCAGAGGCCAGCTGCTGTGAAGGCTGGCGTTGTGTCTGTGGGGGTTTGTCAGAGCACGAGGTGTGTGCGTGTTTTATACCTTGGTGTGTTCCTGTAAATAGTGTAACTTATTGTGCTCTCCTGCTGTACGTTTTTCAATGGCTGTGTTTGTTTCTTGCCCTTTTTTTTGTCTTTGCAAATAAAATGTTCTTGACATGAAGGGACGGAGCAGGGAGGTGGATTTGAGGAGGGGAAGGGCACAGCCAGGAGCCTCCCACCTCCTCCTGCTCCCGTGTGCCTGGCCCTGGGGCTGGGGGAGAGATGGGGAGAGGGAAGGGAAGGGAAGGGAAGGGAAGGGAAGGGAAGGGAAGGGAAGGGAAGGGAAGGGAAGGGAAGGGAAGGGAAGGGAAGGGAAGGGGAAGGGATCGGGGCTGCCGAGCGGGGCAGTGGCGCGGGGTGGCCGGCAGGGGGCAGCGCTGGCTGCGCGACCGCGGCTCCCGGAGAGAGACGGGGGGGACACGGGGAGTGCAGGGTCCCGCTGGGGATGGGGGAGATGCTGGGGGGATGGGGGAGAGATGCTGGGGAGGGTGGGGGAGGGTGCTCAGGGTCCTGCTGGGGATGGGGGAGATGCTGGGGGAGGGTGCTGGGGATGGGGGAGATGCTGGGGGGTGCAGGGTCCTGCTGGGGATGGGGGGAGATGTTGGGGGGTGCAGGGTCCTGCTGGTGGGAGGTTTTGGGGGGGATGCAGGGAGGTGGGGCCGGCAGGGACCTTGCCAGTGCCGGCTGCGGTGGGGGCTGTGACACGGTGCCAGGGCGTGGTGCCTGCTGAGCCCCCCCAGCCTCCTCCAGGTTCCCTGGCATGGGAAGAGCTGCGGGTGGGCTGCTCGTGGCTTGGGCAGGAGACTCCCAAATGCCACAAGGCCACCTCAGCAGCCCTTGGCTCGTGGCCCGGGGGATGGCGCAAGGCTGGCACGTCCCACCCCGCTCCAGGGACAACTGTGTTGTAGTGCTGGGTGGAAAAACCTTCCCCAGGGGCAGCTTTCCAACCTTGCCCAGTGGGCAGCCAGGTCCCCAGGCACGGGGGAGCCCTGGGCTCAGTCCCTGGCTGGATTCGTGGTCAGGCTCTGTGTCTGCTCTCGCTGGTGGCCCTGGCTTGCCCTGTGGCAGTGCCAGCCGAGGCAGCTCCGTGGCGTGGGGATGTCCCTGTGGGATGCTGTGTCCAGGAAACAGAAGGGCCTGGCAGCACCCGGCACCTGTGACTGTGCTGGGGAGGAATGAAGCTGGGGTGGGTGATCAGCTGGTGGCACACGGTGCCTCCTGGCTGGCACTGCCACCCCAGGCCTGGGGGATGTGACACAGGGGACATGAGCCACCTTGCCCTTGCTGGTCCGTGTGCCAAGCTGGAGTGTCCATGTTTGCAGGAGTCTGTCACCACAGTGTCACAGCTGCCAGGTTTGAGATGACAAGGAGGTGGCTGTGTGGTGCCAGGGTCTGCTCTGCTCCCAGGTGCCCAGGACTGGCTGAGCTCAGCCTGCAGGCTCAGCAAAGTCCCAGAACCAGGCACAGAGGTGCCCCAGCTTCGGCTGGGCCTGGCCTGGGCTCCTCTGCCAGCACAGGACTAAACCCAGCAGGAATACACCTTAAAAGGGCCCAGGTACCCCTGCCCAAGGCCAGAGGGGCAAGAGCCACCAAAGGTAATCCCCCAGATGCATCCCACAACCCTGCCTTGTCCCTTGGCACACACCCCTGGTGAGTGTGCATGTCTGCCTGTGCCAGGCGTGTGTGACACGGCAGGGAATGGGCTGTCACAGCTCTGCAGCCCCCCACACCTCCCCCAGGCCAAAATCGACCCCTTCTGACAGACAGAGCAGCAATTCTCTGCCTGGTCTCTGCTCCAGCCCCACAAGGACCACCTGTCCCCACCTGAGTCCTGCTCCCAGCACGTGCCCTGTCCTGCTTGGACCCTGAGACCCTCTCCCTGCCCAGGGAAAAGCTGTGTCCCATGCCATCCAGGGCTGTGCTCCAGGCATGGCCAGGGCACCCACACGAGCACCTGCTGGCTGCCAGGGCTGGGCTGCCAGGGCCGGGTGGGTGCCTGGGGCAGGGTCCTGGGGCAGGGTCCTGGGGCAGGGTCCTGGGGATGGGTCCTGGGGCAGGGTCCTGGGGCAGGGTCCTGGGGCAGTGTCCTGGGGCAGGGTCCTGGGGCAGTCCTGGGGATGGGTCCTGGGGCAGGGTCCTGGGGCAGTGTCCTGGAGCAGGGTCCTGGGGCAGGGTCAGGGTCCTGGGCAGGGTCAGGGTCCTGGGGCAGGGTCCTGGGGATGGATCCTGGGGCAGTGTCCTGGGGCAGGGTCTTGGGGATGGGTCCTGGGGCAGGGTCCTGGGGCAGGGTCCTGGGGCAGGGTCCTGGGGATGGGTCCTGGGGATGGGTCCTGGGGCAGGGTCCTGGGGCAGGGTCCTGGGGATGGGTCCTGGGGCAGGGTCCTGGGGCAGGGTCCTGGGGCAGTGTCCTGGCTCCTTGCCCACGGGCAAACCCCAGGGAGGGATCCAGAGGCCCCCAGGGCCATCTCCGACCCCACGGCTGTTTTTGGCTGCAGAAGCTGAGTGAACCTGTGGGCAAACAAACACGAGCCCGGCAAATGGCAGCAAAGAAAACAGCCCGTGGAGCCGGTGTGGGTGAAACTCTGGGCACCGGTGGGGCACGGGCTCTGACAATGATTAAACTGGCCAACCCAGATTTCCCGGCAAGGCAGCGCAGGGCTGGGACCCGGTGGTTCATATTATGCAAATCACCTGGATCTGGGAGCATGAACGTTTGGGGCTGGAATTCCCCTCGGGCTGCCAGATTGTTACGCCGCCCAAGCTATAAAAGCAGAGACCCGGGCAGGGCTTGCCCATCGGCACCAGCCTCCCGGGGCCCATGAGCAGTGGCTAGCGGCCAGCCCGGGCTCCTCTCCTCTGGATTACCCGCAGCTCCTGGATTTGCCACCGCAGAAGGTACCAAAAAGCTTTTTTTGCCGACGTCCCCGAGGCCAGGACAGCCGCTTTGCTCTCCTCCCCGTGCGCCTTCGCTCTCACCTGGGGATGCGCTTTTGGTCTTTTCTCGCCCCACGTTTGCTCTCCCACCGCGGCTGGCGGTGCCTTGGGGGCAGCTCCTTCCAGCCCCCAGGGTTTGGAAAGCGGGCAGCTCGATTTGGCTTTTCGTGAGGGCCGGGCAGGGGCTCGGTCCCCTCCTGGCTGCAGTTACTGGGATGTGCTCCTTGCGACTGGCGGAGAGGACTGGAGCTGCTGGTGCTGGAGCCCAGCAGTGGCCGTGCCATGGGGCTCAGGAGTGGCCGAGTGCCCGAACCCCCCACCCAAGGAAGGGCTGTGTGTCACTGTTCTCTGCCAGCCACCTTCTTGCTGTCACCTCTTGCTGGCTGCCAGCAGGGAGAGGCCAGGCTGCTGGGGACAGGGCTCTCCACAAGCTGAGTGACGCCACGTCCCCAGTTTGCTCCGGCTCAGCCTCCCTCTCTCCTGGCCCCTGAGGAGGTGGTGAGTCAGGCCCCAGCCCCAGCCAGCAGGTGCTGGGTGCATATTTCTGCAGAAGTGACCTGAGAGGTGACGATGGGCGGAGGGAGGGACAGCCCAGCCTCACCCAGCCTGGCTCTGGGGCGCTGCAGGTGCCGCGGGCCTGGCTCCCTGTGCCTCCACGGGGCTGGGGCTCACTGTCATCTCTTGGCACAGAGCTCGATGGCAGGATCTTGTGAGATCAGCAACATCTTCTCGAACTACATCAGCGCCATGTACCAGCCGGACGAGGTGCAGCCAACCTTGGACATGCTGGGACACCTTGGGGATGACAGCAGCCTGGGGCTCGGCCTCCCCACCAGCCAGCCCCCAGCACAGAGCACAGGTAGGACCAGGGCAGTGGCAGTGGTGGCACTGGGGAGCTGGCACATGGGGAAGAGCACTGCGAGGTCCTTGTCCCACTGGGACAGGTCAGCAGCTTCCACCATGCCTCAGTTTCCCCAGGGGAAGACCACAAGGCTGTGGGAGGAGACCCTGGGTGGCCCAAGGTATGGCTGCTGGGAGCACACCTGATTTATACAGGACATGGGGGATCACTGTCCTCCTCCCACAGCCCAGCATCGAGGACAGGCTGCCAGGGCTCACCAGGAGCAGTTTGGAAGCACAATCCTGGTGATGGGAGACCACCATGTGAAGGTGCCCAGGGAGGAATGAGAAACACAGGAGCAGAGCAGGGTGGATTGCAGCACAAAGGGGACAAATGGCTCTGAAAGCAGCAGTGGGGGGAGTGCAGAGTCATTGCTGTCTGCAGGGCACTAAGGACACTTCAGTCCCACAGCTCCTCAAGTGCAGGATCCGGCAGGATCGCCACTGGACCAGCCCAGGTGTCCAGTGGCCACTGGCAGCCGTGAGGCACAGGGTGCTGGCACAGCCCCCCTGCTCTGAGCCCTGCTCTCCATCCCTTGCAGACAAACCCGAGTGGTTCAGTGAGCTGCCCTACTTCTGGACCAAGGTGCAGGTGCTGGAGTGGATCAGTTACCATGTGGAGAAGAACAAGTACGACGCCAGCTCCATTGACTTCTCCTGCTGCAACATGGACGGGCACACGCTGTGCCACTGCACCAGGGACCAGATGCGCCTCATCTTTGGGCCCCTGGGGGACGAGCTCTACGACCGCCTGCATGAGATCAGTGAGTGCACCAAGGTCTCCTTCATCTGCAGGCCTGGCAGCTTGAAGAATGAGTTTGAGAGCCCTCCACTAGCCCAGGATCCCCTCCTGCCCGGGCACTGCAGAGGCTGCATGGGAGGGTGTGGGGGCACTGAGCAGAGTCCAGGCATGGCTGGGCTCAGCTCCCACTATGCATTATTTCCCTTCGTATGGAACAGGCATTGCTAATCCCAGTCCTTCACCCCTGTAGCCTCTGATGAGCTGAACTGGATCATTGATTTGCTGGAAAAAGAGGATGCCACTTCCCAGACCTTCCTGAACTCCAGCCACCTGGGTAAGAGGGGGGCCCTGGCCAAGCCTTTTCCCCAGGGATCACATACTGATGGCAGCAAGGCTAACCCCTTCTTCCCTTCTCTGCCCCTTCCAGAGCTGGGAAATTCCTGTGCCAAGGACTCCCTGGAGGACTTAAAGCCCACAAACCCTTTCACAGACTTCACCTGCTTGCCAGGTGCCATGTCCCCAGGCAGCTCTGATGTCTCAGGTCAGTGTTTTGACAAGGGTGGGTTTGGGTCCCACAGCAGTCCTGGTGGTAGGGGAAGCAGTGGGAAGCAGGGGGAAAGCCACCAGATGCTCAGCAGTCTGAGCCCTGATCCTTTGCCTCTCAGGGCCCATGATGTCCCACAGCCCCAACTCTCAGGACTCCGGTGGAAGTGACCTCGACCTCGACCCTGCAGAATCAAAGCTCTTCCCTGATGGTGAGTTGTTTGCTTCCAGACAGGAGCTGGGAGGGGAGGGCTGGCTCCCGGGCAGTTCTGCACATTCTACCTGGCAAGGATTTAGGGACAACACCTGAACACGCATCCTCACACTGGGAAGGAGGGAGAGGTCTGTTTCCCTGAGTGCTCTGCTTCTGTTTCTCTCCATTGAGCAGGGTGATGGGCAGGGCTGGCATAGCTGGGCAGCGGTGATGCCAGGGGGAAGGGGTGGGTGGTGCCAGATGGGTGAAGACTGCAGCCAGAGATCCTGGGCACAGAAATCAGTGTTCAGCATTGCTCCCAGCTGGTGATGATACTGGGAACACCAGGAATGCAAGGAAGCAGAAGGGTTTGGGGAAGGAGCAGCATGCTGCCCTAAGCAGAGCGTCAGGGATGAGGGTGGAATGAGGCTGGAGGGAATGGGGTGACCTTGCTGTCAGGGGATATTTCCCTGATACCTGGGCCTGGGTGCTTCTGGTGCCCAGCACGTGCTGCCCAGCCTGACGTGTGCCCCTCTCTTGTGTGCACAGAGCACTTTTCAGGCAGCAAAAAAGGGGACAGCAAACACGGCAAGAGGAAACGGGGACGGCCCCGAAAACTCAGCAAGGAGAGCAGAGACTGCCTGGAGAACCGCAAGAGCAAGCACTGTACGTGAACCCTTCAGCCCAGGAGCCTGCATTCCCCCTCTTGGCTTCACGGGGGATGATGGCAGGGGGGGTTTAGGGGAGATCCAAACCTGGCAGGAGCTCCCCTCCTTTACAGCTCAATCTCCTCTTTCAGCCCCAAGAGGAACCCACCTGTGGGAGTTCATCCGGGACATCCTGATCCACCCCGAGCTGAACGAGGGGCTGATGAAGTGGGAGGACCGGCGGGAGGGCGTCTTCAAGTTCCTGCGCTCGGAAGCGGTGGCTCAGCTCTGGGGCCAGAAAAAGAAAAACAGCAGCATGACCTACGAGAAGCTGAGCAGAGCCATGCGGTAAGAGCCCTCCCCTGTCCTGGGGGACCTGCCCCACACAGCTGGCTCAGCCCCACTGGGGCTCCTCAGTGCCCGGGGCTGTGTCCAGAGCCCTGATTGCGCCTCCATCTCCTGCAGGTATTACTACAAACGAGAGATCCTGGAGAGAGTCGATGGGCGGCGGCTGGTGTACAAGTTTGGGAAGAACTCCAGCGGCTGGAAGGAAGAGGAGGTGCTCAACAGGAACAAGGAGCTGTAGGAGTCCTGGATGAGCCAGGGTCTGACAAGCCCCTCAGGGCCAGCCCTGAGCCGGGCTCCTTGACAGGAAACTTTGCAGCTGTATGTGGAAGCTGCTGCCCCGTGCAGCGCGTGGAACTCCGACCCTCGCAAGGGCACGCTCGTGTGTGCGGGTGGCTGCCAGCACCGAGGTGTTCAGAGCCAAGATTTTGGCTCCAGTAGGTTTTTGCAAACTGTGACTTCCCTTGCTGGATCCGTACCTCCAGCCGGAGCCGCGGGGGCTGTGGCTGTTCCAAAGCCTGAACAGATGCAAAGGGGAAGAGAAGCTCAAGCCCCACTGTGAGAGCCCAGCAGGTCTCCTGCTGTCACCCAGCTCCTGCCTGGGCAGAGGAGCAGCACATCTGTGTCACCTGTGACTGGACAGAGCTTGTCCCAGCTGCGGGGTCTTCCTCTCACTGCTTCCACCGTGACGAAGGTGCCCCCTGTCCTGTTCACTGCACGTGGGTTGGGTGAGACCCCCTTTGTGTAGCAGCTTCTCAGTGTGGCACCTCCTGAGAGAAGATGGCAACATTTTGGAGCTTCACCTGGCCCCAGAAAGCCCTCAGTGAGAAGAGGACGTGGGACAGCAGGGCCATGCTGCATTTCCAGCCCAGCTGCTGGGCTGTGTCTAGAGACAGGCCTTTTCCCCAAAAGTAGCTTCTAATTTATGTAAGGCCCAAAAAAAAAAGCACAGAGTGAATGTACAGATATATTTTTTCATGAGTGAGATGTTCCTGTGTGAGAGTGTGCTCTGTGGGGCACACAGGTGTGTGTTGGCAGGTGGTGATGCTCAGCTGGACTGAAGTGATGTCACGGGGCACAGACTGGTGCTGTGCCAGCCACAGGAGGGGACACCAACCCAGCCAGGCACCCACCAGGTGCATGTGGTTTCCTCCTTTTCAAATGGGAATTCAAGATGAATAAATTGTTGGTTTGTTGGGTTTTTTGTACCTACCTGTAATTTTTCTTGTTTTTTCTTAAACACATGGTGAGGACCAGGCTTGTGTTACTTGGGATGTCCCATGGCATGAACCTCATCTGCCACATCTCCTGCCTGCTGTGGCCTGGACCTGCCTGGTCATCCTGGCACAGGTCACAGGGTCTTCCTCAGGGTGAGGTGGGCTCAAAGCCACCCATGGAGGGGCATCTTACACCCACTCCCAGACCCTGAGAATCCCTTGGAATTCCAGCCCTGGCACTCTCCTGCAGCACTGGCTCCAAGCCAGAGTTGAGCAGCTGCAGCCTGGTGGGCTCAAAGCCCTGGGTGATGTGGGGAGGGGTATCCCTCTACACCCTCCACATTAATATCCCAGCCTGGCTGGGGGTCACAGCCTGTGGGAGGACCTTTAACCTCTCTCTGGCCAGGGACACATGAAGGGACATCAAGAAGCAGCACAGCCACTACACTATGATTAATGCTTGCTCCTCTCCCAGCCTGGCTGTTTTCTGGCCTCTTCCGAGGCCTGGGTGGCACAAGGGCCACATCTCAGGAGGGGGGGCTGCAATGACCTGGCAGTGTGAGCAGCCCAAACACATCACGTTCCCCTCCCTGCCCAATGCCATCTTGCCTCCCCCATCCAGCCCAGCTGGGAGGAGGCTGGGAGGTTGTCTCAGGGGTGCTGGGATGATCTCTCCAACCCACAGGATATGTCCTGAGGTGGCAGGAAGGAATTCAGGGTCCCAGCCATGTTTCTGCCCTGAAGGTGGCAAGCAGCAGTGGCTCCTGGTTGGCACACACTGCATTTCACAAGGAGTCTCCCTGAACACTGCTGGGCACCACAGGATCCTGGTGCCACCCTGACCTTCTGCTGGTGCCCAGGACCTGCTGAACGGGGGCACAAAGGGCACTGGGCACTGCTCAGTTCCTGCTCCTCTGAGCTTGGAACTGGACCAGGTCTGGGATGCCCAGGCAAAAGCTATGCCACATCCTTCTGAATGGTTTCAGCCACTGCCTGGAGGGATTAAGGACGGAAGCCAGACCACCAGCAGGAGGGTGAGAGGAGGTTTTGCTGCCTAGAGAGTAAAGGTGCTTTGCAAAGCCTGAGATGCGTTTTTGGCAGGGGAACCCAGCCATTATCACAGAATCACAGAATCCTAGAACAGTTTGGGTTGGTAGAGGGCATAAAGCTCATCTCATTCCACAACCCTGCCATGGGCAGGGACACCTTCCACTCTCCCAGGTTGCTGCAAGCCACATCCAACCTGGCCTTGGACACTTCCAGGGACGGGGCAGCCACAGCTTCTCTGGGCAACCTGTGCCAGGGTCTCACCACACCCATAGGGAAGAATTTTTTCCTATATATCTAATCTAAATCTCTCCTCTATTAATTTAAAACCATTCTCCCTGTCCTATCTGCCCATGTTGCCCTTCATTACTGCCAGAGACATGGTACCGTTCAACATCCTCCATCCAGCCCTTGCAAAAGTGGGGACACATTGCAAACGAGAGCAGTAAACCCATCAAAGATGGTCACACAGAGCATCTGGGCTGTCCCCCGTGAGCTGTGCTGGCTGAAGCAGCTGGAATTGCCCCCAGTCTGCCTGGCCTCAGCTTCAGTGTGAGGCTGGTGGCTTGAGCATCCTCCTAGAGCTGCTGCAGCAACATCAAGGGCATGACCCACCTGCTCTGCAGGGGCAGAAGGTGCCCATGGGCCAGACCCGACTTCTTTTTTGTGGGTTTGACTGCTGTTTATACGTGGAGTTGCCCAGCTGGTCCACGTGGGATGCCTGGTCTCACATGGAAAACCTCTTTTCCTTGCCTTGCAGTATGCTGGGCTGAAGTTGTACTGCTCCCAGATACACGCTGGGATGAGGTGATCAGGGCTGCCCCGTGGTGCAAGAAGAGGTCCCAGTCCCTGGGTGTGAACCTGGAGCCAGTCCATAGTCTGGGCTGCAGCCAGACCTCCGTCAGGCTCCTTGCGTAACCCTCCCCAGGGAACAGGTTTTCCTGGCTGGTGTCTGCTGGGGAGGGTGCTCCAGGTCCATCCCTGACCTCGTGGAGCTCCTACAGAGAGCAGGCAGGAGGGCTGGCAGCAGGGACTGTGTCCATCTCGCTGTGGCACACGTGGGAAGGGACCAGGCCAGGCCATCATTGTGTCCACGAGCAGACACGGGGAGCAGGGCGAGCCCAGGCCCAGGCTGGGTCTCACAGGAGCTGCCTGTGCTCCTGGCTGCTGTCCCTCAGGTCTGGGGTTGTGGGCGAGGTGTTTATTCTCCGTAAATAGATAACCCCAGCAGGCTGGCAGTGAGAGGGGAGCACTTTGTCACGCAGGCTGGTGCCCTGCCAAGAGCGCCTTGTTTGCTCAAGCAGTTTCATTTCTTTCCCGCTGCAGTTTGTGTTACCTAACTGGCCTGGGACAATGTTTAACCAGCTCCAACAGCAGCAGGGAACCTGTCTGCCTCGCCTCCTGTGCCCCTGTGTCCCCACTGCCCATCACTGCCACCCCACTGCCATCGCTGGGTGGGTGGCACACCAGGCAGGAGGCTTGGGGCAGAGGCAGGGTCTGTGGGTCAGCAAGTCTGAAAATGGTTTGGGAGGGAATTTACAGACCACTGTGGTCCACTCCCTGTGCCATGGGCAGGGACACCTTCCACTGTCCCAGCTTGCTCCAAGCCCTGTCCAACCTGGCCCTGAACATTCCCAGGGATGGGGCAGCCACAGCTTCTCTGGGCAACCTGTGCCAGGGCCTCACCTCCCTCACAGGGAGGAATGCCCACCTAAAATATAATCTAACCCTACCCTCTGTCAGTGTGAAGCCATTCCCCCTTGTCCCTGCTGTGTGGGTACCTTGTGAGAGGGGAGGAGGAGGAGGCAGGGGTGTGTGGGCACAGATCCTGCAGCCTCTCATGAAATCTGTGTGGGTCTGTGGGATGAAGAGCCAGGAAGGGCTGGAGAGAGAGCAAGGCTAGAGACATGCACACACAAACACCAACACATGTGCAACCAGCACACACTCAGGGTAACCCCTGCAGTGACCTCCAAGCCCGTCCTGAGCCACCCTAGCAGAGCCTCCCAGCACACTGGCATGAAAAACAGATGATTTGTTTATTTTTTTATTCTCTTTGGAGGTGCCTGGATTTTATGGCTGTGGCAAGCCATGACAAGAACTGAGGAAAAAGAGGATTTTCCTCCAAAACAGCCTCCCCTCACACATTTACTCTGGGGTCTGCTGGGAGACTTTTCCCATGAGGTGGTCCCAAGCTGAACATGCTTCTGGCACACAGTTCCCATGGAAATATTTTGGGCACCCTTCAAGTCTCAGCATTAAGATGTGTTTTGTCTCCCTCAAGACTTCCCAAAGGGGCACAGGGGCCATTGCTGAGTCCTGGTCCCAGGTAGGGAAGAGACCAGTTTGCCCTGGCCACTGCTCCCCCAGGAGCTGTGGCCTAAAGCAGGTTGCTGTGGCTGAAATGTGCTGAGTGGGAACAGAGAAACTGGGTGAGGGGAGAGGTCTCACCTGCAGCAGCAAGAAGGTGTCCAATATCCCACACGCCAGACCATGAACTGCCCCTGAGCACAGCAGCATGACCTGATTTTCCAGCCAAGCCAGACTGTGGCCATCCTTGAGCAGATCAGAGCAGATGGGAATGCAGTGGGGATGGGGACAGCCAGTGGGAGGCAGGGACCATCCTTCTGCTTCCCACTGCTCCCTTCAAGCTCCCTGCAGTCCCTGCTGGCTTTCACCCTTCCTCACCCCTCTGCCTTTGCATCTGAGGGCAGAGCTCAGGGATGGCAGAGCAGGGAAGGCACCATGGGCCTGCTGTGCTGTGCAATATGTTGTGCTGTGGTGTTTGCTGTATTTCCCTGCCCGCCTGCCCCTGAATCACACAGACACTGGGTTGGAAGGGAACTTAGAGGGTAGGAACACCTTACACTACCCAGGTTGCTCAAAGATCCATCCAAGCTGGCATGGAACATTTCCAGGGATTTGGCAGCCACAGCTGCTCTGGGCACCCTGTGCCAGGGCCTCACCATCCTCATAGCATAGAATTCCTTCCCAGTGTCCCATCCATCCCCACATTCTGGCAGTGGGAGGCCATTTCCCCTTGTCCTGGCACTCCAGGCCCTTGTCCAAAGTCCCTCTCCAGCTCTCTTTGATCCCGTTTAGGCCCTGGAAGTAGCTCTAAAGTCTCCCTAGAGCCTTCTCTTCTCCAGGCTGAACAATTCCATATTCCCTTAGCCTTTCCTGTCACTGTCCACAAACATCAGAGGTTTCCATCTGCCCGGAGTGCCCGTTGGGCAGGACAGGGCTGGTGGTGCCCTGAGAGCTGCGGGCACACCCGCTGAGCACAAGGCAGGCTTGCGTGTCTCTTGCGTCAGCCCTGCTCTCTGCCAGAGCCCCAGGGCAAAGGTCTGCTTGGGGCTGAGGTGACAGAGCCCCTCCATCTCGAAGGACGGGGTGAGCCAGGGAGAGGAAGAGCTGAGGATCTAGTCCTGGTCATCCCAACACAAAAACCTTGGAAGGTATCACTTCACACTGAGCTGGCTGGGGGCAGATCCCCCTGCCTGAGCTTTCCTCATACAGGGGACTCACCTCCTCGGTGGTGGGGTCTCTGCTGCTACAACACCCCAGGGCAAAGTGACTGTGGACAACTCTGGTGGCCACAGTGTCCAGGCCGTGGATGGCAGCCTCAGCTGGGGCGCATCCAGCTGGCCGAGGGGCTGCCATTGTGTGGCTGCCAGGTGCCAGCTCCTGCGTGATCCTCAGGCTCCCTGGAGAGCTGGCGCTCCTCCAGCCTTTGCCTTCAGGACTGCAGGTGAGCAAGTCCAGACCTGAGCCTGCTCTTGGGCAAAGGGTGGGTCTGACAAGATCTCATCGCTCCAGGCCTTTCTAAAACGAGCTGAGTTTCAGAGCACTCTTTGTGGGAGCCACAAACACCAGGGCCATTACATAAGGCATGTTTGGGGGGTGGGCAGCGGGGTGAACTGGGAAGAAGCCCAGTTCCTGGGCCACAGTGGTGCTGCAAAAAACAGGGACTTTGGGGCCAGGTGCTAAGGGATGAGACAGCTGTGTTTTCCCCATGGGATCAGAATTCTTCCAGCACCAGGAGGATGAGAACCTTTCTGAGCTCCAGCAGCCCCTGGCACAGCGGGCACAGTGTGGCCTGTGCCACCAGAATGTCTAGACAAGCTCCCAGGTGTGGAGATGCCTATCCCAGTTTTCTTCCTTTCACATCCCAGTGTAGCCAGCTGAGCACAGCAAGAGCTGGCTTTGACACTGGGCTCCAGCTGGTGGCATCTGAGGTGCTGGCCTTGTCAGGAGCAAGGCCAGAGCAGGCAGCAGGTCCACATAGAAAGTGTCTGGTCCCAGGTCTGCTTCTGGCAGTAGCCAGGATGTTCTGTGCAGGGGCACATGGACATCAAGTCCCTTAGGGTTTACCCAAGGAGAAGCCCTTCACCTCCTCCACCCCAACAGGCTGGTGGAATCCATGTGCAGGAAACCCTTCTCCAACACCAGGACTGAGGGAGGGTGCCCTGGCATGTGCCTCAAGGGTTCTTTGAGCACAGCAGGAGAGGAGACAGGCACATGGAGGAGCTGATTGTCTGTCCCCTCTCCCTGGGTACATGCAGGGAAGCCCTGAGGCTTCCTAGGAACTCTGGTTCCTGGGCTGGGAGCCCTTCCCAAGCCATCGCAGGGAGCAGGTCCCAAGGGTCACTTTACCTGTGGGCAGATCCTCAGCCTTTGTGCAGACCCATCCCTCCTGCATCCTCCCTTCCCAGAAGTGACGGTGGCAGGCGGTGGCAGGTGGCCAGCTCCACCTGTCTGACAGGTAGAGCAAGGGTGGGGGCAGTGCCTGGCACCCGCTGCCTGTCCCAACCTGCCAGGGTCCTGCCAGGAGTCACCTGCTGCAGGAGCAGGAGGAGTGGTGCCCCCAGCCCCAGTGCCACCATGCAGGGACAGCTCTGCCCCACCAGGGAGGGAAACCGGGAGGTGATGAACTGCTGGCTGAGGATATCCTGAGAAAGGGAGTTGGGGCTGTTCATCCTGGAAAAGAGAAAGCTCCAGGGAGACCTTGTCACGAGCTGTCACGAGCTGACCCCCAGCCTCGCCTGGTGAAGGTGCAAGCAGACCATGAGTGCACTCTCAGCCATCCCTGGCATTTTATCGGGAGATGGTGAAGACAGGCTTGTAGCTGCTAGCCAGCACCCTGCCTGCTCTGGCACCCATCCACCCAAGTGTGTCCCCAGCAGGGGCTGTGAGGGCCCCTTTGGGGCATGGCTGGGCAGTGTCCAAGGGCTGTGTGACCCCACACTGTGTATTTTCCTACTTTCAGTCCCCACAGATTGATGGCCTGAGAGCTGCAGGGACAGGCTCACCTGGGGTCAGAGACCTCCAGCATCCACAGCACCTCAGCACTAACTGAGAGTCACAAACACCCTCCTGCATCCGGCTGGGCCACTCCAGCCCTGAGTGACAACCAGCAGCATCTTGTCCAGCCACCTCCAAACAAGCCAAACAGCTTGAGGTCTAGCAAAGGTGCTGCAGACATCTCAACCCCCTCACAAACCCAGCTGAGAGACCTCTCAGCTGTGCCTCACTCCTCCAGGCAGGGGTGAGAGTGCCATGCAGCTGCCCAGATGCAGGGGTAGGTGGGCACCTCTCTGCCCCGGCAAGCCAACCACAGTGGGTCACACACACCAGCCCAGCTGACTGGTATCTATCTCAGTTTGCCCAGGCAAAAGCCACCAAGCCTCACTGGGGCCATGGGGTGTGAAGGACACAAACCCCAGAACACAGGGCTAGGATGATGCAGCTCACTGGGATGAAAGCAGCAATCAGGTCTCCATGAGGCAGACACGCTGGCCAGGGTTCAAAGCAAACTTCTGCAACTGAGGGAGGTCAGGAGGGCTGAGGGTGCAGCACAGCAAGGGGTGACAGCATTGTGCAGAACTCCTGGTGCACAGGGTTCTGGGGAGACCAGTTCTTCCCCCCCTGGACCTAAAACAGCACTTTGGGAATCTCAGAGCAGAGCCTACAGCAGGCTTTAGCCCGGTTCCCCCCCTTGACCCCAAACAGTGAGCAAATCCCATTTATCCTGAGCAAACAGGCACCTAACAGGGGTGTGCCACAGGGAAAGCTGGCTGGGGAAAGGGCCATCGGCTGCAGCTGCGATGACCCTGTGACTGTCCCGCAGTGCCCCCGGGGTGGCGATGAGCTCATTGCGCTGTGGTTACCCTCCGCACTGCATGCCAGGTGCTTTGTCATGAGGCAAGAGGAGGAGGGGGAACAGGTTATTCAAGGTCTGCAGGGCCCAGGGCACGAACAGGGTGAAGGCAGGGGTTGGGGGCAGCAGAGCTGGGCCGGCAGGCAGGGTGCAGCCCCCTCCCCTCTCCAGAGGAGCTCCAGGAAAGGGGGGCTCAGGAGGGAGCCAGCGCCAGGCACCGCGGTACAGCCACAGGGCACGAAGGGAGGGAGCAGCAGACTTTGCCCCCGCCTCCAAGGTGTGGCACAGAGACTGAACAGTCTGCAGGGCATAATTATCATCAAAGCCGGAACAGGTGGGTTGGGATCAGGAGGGGTCATATCTGGGTCAGGTCAGGAGAACTGACCTGCATGGGATCAACAGAACGCCCCTGTGATGGGTTTTGCAGCATGACAGCCTCCCTCCATGCCTGGGGCTCCTCAACAGTCAGTGTGTCCCCCACTGTCACATTCCCAGCCTGAGAACCAGCAGGTTCAATGTGCCCAGATGGACCAGAACAATTCCACAGCCCTGGAGCACCCTCCTGCCCTCCCCAGGCTTTGCCACCTGTTCATCAAACTGGGCAAACTCCTTCTGGGGAGGCCACCAAGGAGCACAGGAGCCCTTCTGCTCTGCCATCCCAGGGCACTGGACCCTCTGGGCACCTTGGAGACCTGGTGATGCTTCACAGAATATTGTTCCTTCTCTTCTGCCCCAACCACTGCTCTTCCTGCTGGCAGATGCCACAGTCAGAGCCCCGGAGCCCCATGTGCTCATCCCACATGCGTTCGGGGAGCTGTGCCCCCTTCCCCTGCACACACAGACCCTCTTCCAACCCTGCACACACACACACACACTCGCCATCCTTGCCCCCATCTTTCCCCCCATCCATGTCCCTCCCTGCTCTACCCCTTGGGCTGGAGGAGGGGGCCATGGCTGCTGACACAGAGGGTTGTCTTGGAGAGCTCAGGGCTGGAAACGCGGTACCACATGTGGTCTGTACAAAGACCTGGCTTCTGCCAAGGTCTCCAGAAAACAGAGGAGGGGCTGGGGAAGCACTGTGAGAGGTGAGGATGCTCCCAGACCTTCCAACCCCATGCTGTGTGTCACCAACACACAGTCAGACTCTGGCAAAGGCGGGGCTCCATTCCTAGCCCAGGGCAGGAGCCAGCAGGGACCTCTGCTCCCAAGGGCTGGGGGACTACCAGAGTCCCCCTTCTAGTGGACAGGTCAAGCATTGCTCCAACAGTGCATCTGGTCCTTGCTCCACACACTGGCCTGGCAAATGGTTGCAGCTCCTCCCTGCCCTGATGGTGGCTGGCAATTTTCTCTTTTCATGCTGAAGTACGACCAGAGACACTGTCGTCCAGCCACTTCCCTTTCTGTGAGCTTTGTGCGTGGCCAGAAGAGCTGTCCCCCACTCCTGATGGCTTGTTGGAGGCCATCGGGCTGGGCTGCACCCACACCCCAAGATCTGGGGATGGAGGGAAGAGCAGAGCAGAGGGCACCCACCCTGGATGGGGACAGAAGGATGCCCTGTGGAGGGATGACACCACGCAGAGAGCTTCTGGACACCAGCCCAGTGCAGGGGGCCTGTCAGCAGCGCAAAGGAGAGAGGCTTTGGGAGACCCACACACCTGCAGCCAGCACCTGAGCAGGTCCCTGAGTCCCTCCCTGAGCTGGAGGGTGGAGGGGGCTCCTTGCAGGCCCCCTGGTTGGTGTGAGCAGGTGGTGTTTGCCTTGTGGGAGGTGCGTGTGCGCACGCGTGTGTACGTGTGGGCAGGGCCCCCGCGCATGGAGCGCGCTGAATGCCGTGTCACACGGGCTGGGCACCACCCATACATTCATTTTGCAAACAGTGCTGGGGTCATGAGCAACATAAAGGGCAAGTGGAGGTAGTGCCAGCGCCCATGCTGGAGCGTGCCTCCTCATCCAGGTCACCCCGGGAGAGCGGAGATGCAGTGGGGCACAGGGGATGGGTGGAAGGACGCAGGGAAACTGTTTGCCCTGGGACAAATACAGCACAGCACCAAATGCAAAACCAACACGAGGGACTGAGGATTCCCCCAGCCAAGCGCTTGGTGGGTCTGTAACAGCTGGAGCTGCATTCCTGTGCACCTCCCCCAGCACTGGGCACCAGGATCTGGGGTTCATGACCAGCTGGCTGGACTCCCGGTGGAGATGTGGGAAGCCAGGGAGGTTCCTGGCACCCATCCAGATCTCCAGGGCAGCAATCTCCAGGGCTGGGGATCTTGCAATCCTGCTGGGTCTCCCAGGGCTGCTGAGGGTGGCGAGGCTTTTAGTTCACTTTAGCTGTGGTGACCCCAACACCACACCACAACACCACTTACCAGTTCCGTGGTGCACTGGCCAAGGCCAGGGCTGGATGTTCTGGCCGAGGTGCTCCTGCCCTCCCTGCTCTTGTGGTGGCTGGGGATCCCGTTGGCTGCCATTCCACCTTCCATCCCACACACCCTGCAGGCAGGGACATCGGGGCACAGCCCGGGGAGACCCAAGCACACCTCATCAGCCTCAACTGGTGGTTTCCCTGAAGAGGGATGTGGAAATCTCCACACAGCTCTGATTCTCCAGCACCTTGGGTGGTTCTCTCGGCTGCAGATGGCATTTAGGTGTGGAGGGCTGTCCCCATGGCACCCTCGGGCCACAGGCACTGCCTGAAGGTGCCCCACACACACCGTGGGCTCTGGAGGGCTGTCCCCATGTCACCCTCAGACCCCACAGCCCCACAGGCGCTGCCTGGTGCTGCCCCACATGCCATGGGCTCTGGAGGGCTGTCCCCATGGCATCCTTGGACCAGAGGCACTGCCTGGTGCTGCCCCACACGCTGTGGGCTCTGGAGGGCTGTCCCCATGTCACCCTCAGACCCCGCAGCCCCACAGGCACTGCCTGAGGCCCCCGCACGCCGCGGGCTCTGCCGCCTCTCCCAGCCCCGCTCCTCCCTGCGGGCCCCGCTGCCCCAGAGGCCGCCCGACCTCGGGCTGGCCCCGCGGCTCCCCGTGCCATTGGATTTTCCAAGCCCCGGGCTCGGGAAGTGCCGTGGAAATTCCCCAGCTCCCTCCCGCGGCCGGAGCCGCTCCGGCTCGGCAGGCAGCGGGCCCGAGGGCTGTCCCCGGGGCCGCTCCCTGCGGCCTGGAGAGCCGCCCGTGGCCTGACGCTGCAGAAGGGCCGCTGAGCAAGCCCTGACAGCGCTGCGGGCGGAGCTGCCGGCGAACAGTGGCCTCCTTGTCGTGGCCGGGTGCTGAGCTCCTGGGATTGATTGTTTGATTGATTTGTGGAGGTGAATGCCTGCAGCTTGTTTGAGAGGAAAACACGGCACCTCGGGGTGCGGGCGGCGGGGCCTCCCCACGGTCAGGCCCGGGCACCCAGAGCTGGCCATGTGTCCTTGATTCTTTAAGTTTTAACTTTTATATTTTCCAGATCAAGGCTGCTCTAGTGTATGACTCTAAGACTCCATGAATTGTCGGCTGGTGTTCTGCTGGTGTTACTTAGACGAAACAATTTCTCTCTAAGCCTGAGTTTCAAGGACATACTGTTTCTCCAAAAGCTCAAAATGCAGTCAGGGACAGCAGCGAAAAGAAGAAGGGGACAAACTGGGGATGGGATTTCAGTACCTGCAGCTGTAATGAGTTTCTGAGATGCAGATGGACTGAAGGTATATCTGTCCAAAAAACTAGGGGTCCGTTTTGGGTGTAGTCTCTGCGAGACTCCTGCATTGCCCGAAGTGCACCTTGTTTTAATAAATACTTCTTTTATTCTTTTAATTCTGTCTAGCTTCTGTCTCAGGTCAGCCTTTCATCAGGCACCATCCTGGAGGGTGGGGAGGCTCAGAGCAGCCAGGTGTCACTCAGCCCCCCAGCCCTGCTGCAGGATTTTTGGGAAAGGGGACACTGAGGCAAGAAGGAAAGGACAGCAAGAATCCTTGTCCAGGATCCTTCCAGCACTGTCCTGTGGCTAGGACTTGAGGCTAGCACCACATCCAGCCCTGCAGGGCTTGTCTGGATCTGCTCCAGCCCTGACACGAGCTCATCCCACACCTGCACCAGTGCATGGAGCGCTGCAGCCACAGCGGGCAGCTCCTCCCTGCCTTTGACTCACAACCATCGTGAAGATGCCACCAGGCTGCCACAGAATGGCTGATGTGACATCTGATGCCATGTCCCCCAGAACCCCTCTGCTCCTGGCACTGCGGGCAGTGGGCAGGGAAGATCAGGAGCCAAACTTAGTGAGGTTGCAGTTAGGAAAAGGAATGGTCTTGATCAATTTTGGGCTGTCCTGTGGGCAGGGGAGCTTTGTGTGTACCCAAACTCCAGGTCTTGGCTGCCACAAGACTTCACTCCCACAGCCTGGCAGCAGCAGAGCTCTCCATGGCATGAGCTCAGCTGGCCAGAGCCCTTCCCAAGGTGCAGCTCACCTGCCTGCAGGGAGGTCCAGCAAATCTGGGGGGCAAGTGGAGATGTAGGAGCACTGAGACCCATTGCAGCTGATTCTCTGAGCTCAGCTGATGCTGGTGATGGGGTGGCCAGGCCAGCCTGGACCATCTCCAGCCTTCTCCACACACACAGAGCTGGACCTGGCTGGCCTGGGAATGGCCACAGGAGGGCAATGACCACACAGGACACCTGGACAGTGCTTGTAACAAACTCCACCGATTGAGACCTGTCCTACACGGAGCTGGTGAGCCCACGTAACACTGTGGGCCACCCTCCAAGCACGGAGCTGGGCTGTTTTTTCTTTTGCTTGTATAGCACGGGCTTTCTTCCAGTTTGGCTTCAGAGCTCACAAGTGACAGAAATGAGCACATCAACTGTTCCATTTCTGCTGAAAAAAAGACACCTGCATGTGTATAGCTTTCCTGCTTTGGATTCATCGCAGACTTGAGTCTGGAGAGGTTTTGCTCTGTCAGCAGACTAGTCTGTAGATGTCTCCGTGTTATCCTTCTGAACAAGGGGAAATCATCCCAAAGCAGCCCAGCTGTTTGATCAGTGCACTTTCCCAGTGGCCACTTTCCTGGGAGAAGCCTGACAAGTCATTGGGGTGCTTGAGCTGTCCCCACTCATTACCTGTGGACAGCCATGAGTCTGCAGCCACCAAAGAGGAGATAACAAACCCTACGAGACAAAAGCAGAGCTCATGCTGAGACCATGGGACAACGATGGCACAGAGGAGGGTACAGGTTCAGGTGTCATTGCTAGACTCGTTCAGACCCAGGGTACACCCTTGCTCCCAGTCAGGGCAAGTTGCCTTTCCCATGTAGAAATCCCCACGACCATCATATGGGGGTGACAGCACCTGCAGGATAATGCAGGCCTGCTCACCCCTGACAGCAAGCTGGTGGATCCCTCCTGTGCCCCACAACAAGCCTTCTGCTCTGGCAGTTGTGGCTCGCCAGTATCCCCCGCCCTGCAGCCTCCCAGCTCAAACTGGATCTGTGTTTTTATTGCAAAGCCTGCTGGTGGGGGGAGCAGGGGAGGCAGGTCTGGGGACACAGCCAGGGCTGGCCCTCCCTGCCAGCTGCTGGCTCTCCCCATGTGCTGTTTGCTCAGCACTGGGTACCGTGTGAAGGCAAACACGGCTGTGCCGGGAGGAGCACAAACGAGGGCAAACAGAGGCTGTCCCAGTCCTGCAGCCACCGGGCACGGTGAGTGGTGTTTGGGGCTTTCCAGGGCACAGCCACAGCCCATGGCACCCCACAGCCCCTCACCTCTTTCAGTGGTGTGAAGGGGGCACTGCCACAGCCCCGGCAGTGTCCCCCTGTCCCTCCAAACTGCTTTCACTGAGTGCAGGTTTAAACTGTGCCCTGTGAACCAGGCAGACCAAAGTCCCCAGAGCAGAGAGCTTGGTGGCTCCTGAGGACACGGAGACGGTCCCCAGCAGGAGGGTGGTTAATGCCATCACACTGAATTTACCATCATTGTGTGCCATCCTGAGAAGCAGAGCCTGGACTGGTCGGTGACCTTGTGCACCATTGGCAGTGTCCTCCCACCCTACAGGCAGTGCCTGTCCCTCCTCTCTAAGCTGTGTGTCCTCTGCTGTCACCTCTGCAGCCCTGTCCCCATCCACTCTCAGCTCCCTTTGGCTGCCCCAGTGGAGGGGAGGGAAGGGAGGAGGTGAAGCATCTTTCCAGTGCTGCTGGGGAAGGACAAGCCAAGTTCAGACCAGCAGCACCTGGGGCAGACAAAAGAGACATGGTGGGACCTTGTACATCTGGCTCCTGGGGAGCCTGCAGCCCACGGCCAGAGCTGAGCCCATGCCAGGCTGGGACCTGGCTGACCTTTGGCCATAGGAGCCTGTGAACAACGTAAGTCACCTCCTCCTCCTCTAATTAGCACAGCCATTTACTGGGAAGCTGTGCTAATTGTCTCCTACGACATCTCAGGTCAGGGACAGTCGTAGTTTTCCTCCTAACACCTGCTGAGCCTGACCTGCTGAGAACAGAGCCCGCTCACCACACGTGTGCCACAGCGGGCTTTGCTCTCTGCTGGGCCCACGCAGGAGGGTGCCTGCCCCTGCACTTTGGGAGCCATTTGTACACCTCCAGAAAGGGTACCCAAAATAACCTCACCCCATCTAGCCCACAGGTGGTGAGTGGCAGAGGGGCCACAGTGTCCCTGCCACGCCAGGAGCCACCCTGATTTCAGCCGAAGGGATGTGGCCCAGGCTGCACAAAAACAGAGGCATTTCCAGGACCACCTCTGCCAGTGCAAAGCAGAAAGAGAAATCCAGCATTCTCAGGCTGATCGTTGCATGCTTGAGGTGTGTCTGCAGATACATTATCTGTCCCACTGCGGGGTCTGAAGTCCAGGAGATAAGAGGCTGGGGAAAGCACTCTGCAGAACTGCTGTGGGAGGGATTCCAGGGTCTGGCACAGGGTGTGGAGCAGGTTCCCAGTGCACAGTGCTGGTGCTGCCAGGTTGTGCTGGGAGAGGTCAGGTCCTCAGTGGCACCGGTCCATTGTGGGTCTGGCTGCCTCCTGTGTGCCCAGTTGTGCAGAGGGGCAGGGGAACATCACTGAGATGTGCTGGAGCAGTGGGAAGTGCCCAGCCAGGGTGGTGTGAGGTGGGAAAGGGCCAGAGGCATGGCTAGGGCTCACAGCAGGCAGAGGGGAGCAAACGCTGCTCTGCCAAAGCTCCCTGCACCCACCCATCCCCGCACAAGAGTCCTTTGTTCCTGCCATGTCCCTGTCCCCCCTGCTGCTCCACGAGTGAGGGACAAGCCCCACAGCCCTGGTGACTCTGGCAAGCAAAATGAGAATAATTAGAAGGAGGTGCCTTTATTACAGGTGTCTGTGAGGGCCTGCAGAGTCTGACCCGGAGGGCCCTTTGATCTCAGCTTTTGAAATCGTAGAGCTGTGCTGACAGAGCTGCTCTGTATTTCCAGGTCACCAGGATGATCATTTCCATCTGGGAACAATGAGGTCTTTATGCTGCCCTGTGTGCTGGACTGTCCCTGTGTGGAATGAGCTGGTGTGCAGGAGGATGTGCTGCTGCACAAGCCCTGTCAGCCTCGACTCCTTCTCTGGGTGGGTGAGGGACAGCAGCAGGAGAGCCCACCCAGCTCAGCATCCTCATTCCCAAAGGAAAATTGGGAGGCTCTTAATGCCAGGAGGTCAGATTTACCCAATGCACAGCCCTGTGAGAGGGCCTTTAGTCCCCAGGATGTACCCAAAACCTCCCTGCTCCCCTGGGGAAAAGCCCTGCACATCCCCAGCCCCAGTCCAGCCTCTGGGATGGGTCACACAGGGAGTCTGCACCTGGGGGAATTTCTGTGCCTCCCAGTGCAGTGGGCCCAACACCTCAAGGCAGAGAGCAGGAAATGCCAGGGTTCCTGAGCAGGTCCCCGAGCCAGGGCACTGCAGGGTGGGCACCTCCACCTGTTTGAAGGGCTCCTGGCATAGCCCCCAAAAGAGCAGGTCCCCAGTCACTGTCCTGGGTCTCCTCAGTGCCCCACGCTCAGGCCCCTGTGCTCTGCTGGTGCCCAGGCAGGAGCAGAAAGCCCTAAGCCTGTATTTCTCAGGGCAACATGGACTTTGCTGTGGGGAGAGCCATGCTGTAGAGCCTGGAAGCTGGTCAGGTCACCTGGGGACAAGGCAAGGACAGAGAAGCACCTGGGGGGGAGAAGCCCCTCAATACCCCCTTGTCCCACTTTGGGATTTTTTCAGAACTGGAAAAGCAGCTTCTGAAAAAACAGAGGATTTTCCTCGTCTCTCTGTGCCTCTTCCAGCTCCACAGCCTTCCTCAGCCTGGGAATCTGCACTGACACCTTCCTCTCCTTTCATCTCCTCTCCCTGGGAATCCATACCCACCTCCTTCTGGTCCCAGCTTGGCTGGGGCTGCTGGAGGCTGTGGTTTGCTGCTGCCTTTGTCAAAACAAGGCATTGTTTGGTGGCAGCTGCAGGCGTGGGGACCGGTCCTGCCAGTTCCCTTGGTTGGGACAGTTTTTGCTGGGGTACGAGGTAAAATTTTGACTGGATAAGCTCCAAGGTCTGGTCCCTGGGGAACAGGGTGTCCCCACAGGTGCTCTGGGAACACGCACTGGGGACACCCATTGGGTCCAGTCTGGCCCCCTGGGGCTGTGCTTGGGTGATGATTTCATCCCTCTGCAGCTGCTGGAGTGTGGCTGTTCCCGGCCTGAGGAATGGAATGAGCTGTCCATGTGGAGGCCAGCAGTGTTAGCCACTGTCTTCCACATCCCAACAGCAACTGGCTCCAGTGCCAGGGGCCAGCCCACCTCTCTCCTGTACCCATGGAGGCTTGGGATGGGCCCTGGAGCCAGAGCACAGATCCTGGTGGTGAGGTCTGTGGTGGTGGTGGTGATAACAGCCTGGCTGATGGGTCCATGGATAATGGGAACAAAGCCAGCAGGGTGCAGTTGCTCTGTGTGCCTGCTGCCCTGTCCATGCACTGCATTGTCACCTCCTGGTTTTGCAAAGCAAATCCTGGCTGTGCGGGGGCAGTGCAGTGGGGACACCTGCTTTTTTTGACAGATAAATTCCCCAGGGACCAGAGCTGGAGGCAGCAGTCAGCCTCTCTGTCAGTGGGGTGTGGGATGTGGGCCACACCCCCTCCCCATACCCTGCTCCTTCTCCCCACCACGTTCTAGCAGAGCTGTCTCCAGCAACCCAGCCAGGGCACGGCGAGTCTCTCCCCTGCCGGGGTGTGCTGCTGCCACACATACCTCACAAACAAGGGTAGGATGGAATCTGAGCTGCCCAGGGGTGCCAGGAGATTTTTGTTTCTTTCCCAGAGAGGTGGATCCCAGGAGGCTTGTAGGACTGCTAGCCCAGACTCTCCTTGGCTGTCAGCTCTGCCCACTGGCCCTGTAGGCCAAGAGGCTCTGCCAGGTGGTGGCTGGTCCTGAGCACAGCTCTCACCACCAGCACTCTCTGGCTGGTGGGTGTTTCACAGGTGTCTGATGGCAAGCACACAGGTGGCTGGTGCCTGGGAGCAAGCTGAGCTGACCTGAGCTGAGGACCTGAGTGACAGAGCTCTGCCACAGTGCTGAATGCTGGCATGGAGGTGAGCAGGGAGAGCGTGGCAAGGAGCTCAGAGCAGCTGGAGCAGACGGCTCTGGCACACATGCCCTATTTCCACCTCCTCAGGTGTTGCTGCTGCTCCAGCATTGCCAGCTCTGGGGTGAAAGGAGTTTAGGGAAACCCCAGCTTGGTGACGAGACCAGATTTAGATCTTGTGGCTAAGGAAGGAAGCGTGCTCCAGGGCATCTTCCAGCACCAGCAGCCAGTCTGGAGCAGCTTTCCAAGCTGCTGGGTGCTCTATTCAGTCCCAGGCAGCATGGCTCATGCTCAGCAGGGCTGTTCACAGCCACAGGGCAGCCCCACACTGGAAGAAGCAGTGGAAGTGCCCAGGGTGATGCACAGCAGCATGTGCAGAGCCAAAGGACGGGGAGATCCCCATGGTTTGCAAACCAGTAAAGCAGAGCAGCACATGACCGTGGGGTTCACCTGCCTGAGACAGAAATGCCCAGCAGCCCCAGGAGCTGAGCTGAGCCTGCCCACCACCTCCACCTCTCCAAGCTGGTGGGCTGTGCCTGGAGCAGCTCCAGGCACACGGGAATGAGCCAGTGGCTCACTCCAGCCTGCTCCCCTAACGTGGCACAAGTCCCCCTGGGCCCTGCCAGGTGCTGGGGTGAGCCAAGAGCTGAGACCTGACACAGCCTTAGAGGGTTGCTCACGCCTGCCCCATGAAGCTGGTGCTGGCAGCCTGCAGTGTGCAGCACCCGGGCTGAGGGCCCCTGGGCAGGGCTGAGCCCAGCACAGGCTCTGCAGCCACCAGCCCATGGAGGCCAGCCTGGACCCCCAGCCTGTGCCTCTCCTTTTGCCTCCTGGAGCAGCCCAGGCTGGGCATTTTGGGGAACTCCCAGCCCAGTGCCCTGTGCCACAGGTCCTGTGCCAGCACCATCCTGCCACGCTGCCATAAGGCCTTGTTTCCATGCCAGGGAACTGTGTTATTTCAGAACAAGGGGAAAGGAGCTGAAGTGCTCCCTCATGGAACCTTGGCACAGCTGGCTCCTCTCAGAGGTCCTGCAAGGTGTAGAGATCACCTTGAGAGTCTCCCAGCACCAGTCCTGACTGGGCCCCAGTGATGAAGGAGTGGGGGAGCACTGCTGCCAGGGAGAGGGTTCCTGCTGGCTCAGAGAGGCAGAGGCAAATTCTCCATGCAAGCAGAGTGCCTGCATTTTTTTTCCAAGCTGCATTTGCCCTGTGCTTGGGTAAGAGCCATTTCCCTCTCCCAGCAGCACTGGCTGGCCCTGGGTGCGCGTCCTGATGGAATTTGGAAGGGGTGCACTGCCAAACCTTTGCAGGGTGCAGAGTCCCCAGCTCTGAGACTCCTCTTGGAAAGCTGAGGGGTCCTGGTCACGCTGCTGTCCCCACGTGGGGGTAGAGCTCAGCCCTGTGGAGGTTGGGTCTGATGGGTCTGATGGGTCTGGTGGGTCTGATGGGTCTGTCCTCTCCCTGGTAAACTGTCAGCTGCCTCCTAGCTGGGAGCCTTTCTGCCATGGATGGGGAAACTGGAGCAGTTGGAAGCTGTGACTGACTCCCATTTTCAGGCGTGCTGAGGTGGATCTGGGCCCTGGCATTCGGCAGGAGAGGGGACCCACACTGGTGGCACTGCGGGGAGGAGAGCAGAGGGCAGGATGGTGGCGAGAGGAGCAGCCCGGAGTGCGGGGTGACTCAGCTGCGATGTGCGGGGGGTGAGGCTCAGCCCTGCCTTTCGCAATGTGTTTACCAGCACGTGGGTGGCCGCTGCCTTCCAGGACGGGCAGCCCATCCTCCTCAGCCCCGAACCTGCTCGCCAGGCTCAGCACAGCTGGGGAGTGAGCCGTTCCCAGCCCAGGCTGCCCGGCTCACGGTGGGCAGGGAGCCTCTGGCCAGCCCTCTGCTCCAGCACTGCCCCTGCCCAGGGGACAGCAGTAACCCAAACTGAGGTCATGGAGTGTCCTCCCTGGGGCAGCCAAAACCTGCCAGGTGCACCAAAACAGAGTCCCAAACCATGGGAGGCTGGTGGCACATCGGAGCAGTTACATCCACATGATGTCAGCCCAGGGAGAGGGACAGAAATTCCCCTGCATTCCTTACATTATTTGCTGAGTGCCATCCCAGCCACCTGGCCACCTTCTGCCAGCTGCCAGGATACGTGTCCTGTGTGGGCAGGACAGAGAGTCTGGGGAAAGTCCCTTTATATGGACAGTTTTAGAGCTAAACATGTTGTTTTGAGACATTTCCCTAGAGCAAAGTCAAGGGCAGCAGATGCAGAAAGTGTTTAACCTTGTGGAGCTTGAGATGGGAAATGCTGGTCAGAAGCAGAAACACCAACATTTCCTTCCACAGTGGGCTGGGAAGGAGGGTGTCAGGCTGCTTTCTGCTCTAGGTTGATTTGTTTTTGCTGCCACAGCACTCCAAGATGAACACTCAGCACAATGGTCATCAGTGCTCCTGCTGCGACTGGAAACAACAGCTGTGTCATGGGCAGGAGTGCCTGGCACATGAAGATGCCACACAAGAGGTCCTGGAGCCTGGAGTGGAGATCTCAGGGGCTTTCAGCAGGCTCACGTTGATCCCCACCACCCTGGACATGGGGCACTGCAGAGCGATGCCACTGCCTGCTGCATCCTGCTGGCACGTGGCCAGCCCGGACCCTTGGTCACGCGGAGCAGGTGACCTGTGTGCAGCACTTAACCTCAAAACACCGTTCCCAGTTAACCTAGTTTGGCTCTGGGCAAGGCTGGGCCCTCTGGAGAAAACCACGTGTGGGCTCGTCTCCTGCTGGCCTCTTTGCTGGCCCGTTTCCACCTCATGATTCACGGCAGCTCCCGGTGCCAGCGGCTGAGAAGGAGCCTGTGTCATTGCATTGTCCCTGCAATATTTACTGCCTGCTTGCTGATCAAGGTTCAGGCTGGCAGGAGCTGGCACTGCAGGCAGAAACTGGTGTTCCTAGTGTGGCAGGAGCTGTGGCTGGGTCAGGGTGGGCAGCTGGCCTGGCCCCTCTGTGCTGTGGGGATGGAAGGTGAGGTGTGCAGTGCCATGGCTTGGCTTGGCAGCTCTCTGGCTGCCTGGTGAGGGTTCAGCCGTCCTCGCTGCCCTCCAGGCTGCTGCCAGGCACTGGCTCCACCCTGACAGTGCCCCAGCATTCACCCTGACTGCTTTGCTGCCCCAGCTCCACAGCAGGAACATCAGAGAGGGCAGGGCTCGCACATGAAAGAGAAATGTCTTCACCCACCCCATGCCAGGAATATCTGCCCGCAGGCCATGTGCACTCATGGGCATGGCACGTTTTATCTCAGCTGATTTTCTAATGGGTCCCCAAATGTGTATCCAGCCCAGCCCCTTCCTTCTCTGGGGCTGCCCTGCAGCTCCCATGCTGCAGCAGTGCCAGGCAGGTATCAGCCTCCTGTGCCATGCTGCAGCAGTGCCAGGCAGGTATCAGCCTCCTGTGCCACACTGCAGCAGTGCCTGCAGGTATCAGCCTCCTGTGCCACACTGCAGCAGTGCCAGGCAGGTATCAGCCTCCTGTGCCACACTGCAGCAGTGCCTGCAGGTATCAGCCTCCTGTGCCACACTGCAGCAGTGCCAGGCAGGTATCAGCCTCCTGTGCCACACTGCAGCAGTGCCAGGCAGGTATCAGCCTCCTGTGCCATGCTGCAGCAGTGCCAGGCAGGTATCAGCCTCCTGTGCCACGCTGCAGCAGTGCCAGGCAGGTATCAGCCTCCTGTGCCACGCTGCAGCAGTGCCAGGCAGATTTCAGCCTCCTGTCCCCATTCCCAGGTTCAGAGGCTATCCAGGGAGTGGGGAAGGTGCCACACGGCACACTCAGGAGCCACCCGTGCAGTAAATCAGTAACGAAGCGACAGCTCCTCATGTGACTGCAGCCTCTCCCCTTGGCTGGCAGGCAGGAGCGGGCTGTGGCGTGGCCATCGACTGCCACGCACGCCGGCCACGCTGCCCTGGGTGCTGGACACACACAGCAGGGCAGCTCCTCTTCCCCGGGGGCCGTGCACGCCCCAGGTGCTGTGGAGCAGGCAGCCAGGGCTGGGGCCTCAGCCCCGGGACACACCTGAGCCTCTTCTCCTGGTCCTTGTTTAGCAATGCCCCTCCTTTGGGACCAGCTCTTCCCTCACCACCCCTCATCACCTGTGCAGATGTGACAGGAGCTTGCATAGCTCTGGCAGGTGACACTCCTGGGATACACCCATCCCTCCTGGGCCTGAAATAAAGTTTTATCTCCATTATCATATCTTTGTAACAGTGAGAGACAAAGGGGGCACCAAAAAACCCCCAGTTTCTATGGCAACCAGGAATAACCTACCTGGAGACAGCGCTGTTTCTGCCAATCTGCAGCCCAGAGCCTGGTGATACATCAGCTCATGGGTACAGGGCCAGCAGGGCCTCTGGAAGAGCCCTGTGACAACCAAAGCAGGGTCCCTCAGCTGCAGAGTCCACCCTTCCCTGGTTTCTCTACCTGCTGCCTGTCCTGCTCTGCAAAAAAACAGAGCCAGGAGGGATTTCTGCAGTTTCCCAGCTGGGAGAGCAGGACAGGGACCTGCCCTGGTTCAGCTCAACCTGCACCCCCCAGCTCTTTGCTGCAGGTAAGTGCTTCTCACTGGCAGTCCCAGCCTGGACTGGGAGAGCCTCTGCCCCATCCTGTGCTCCTCCAAGCTATGACAGTGGGTGGTGGCACCCTGTCCACCCTGTGGCACAGGGGCAGGGGTATTCCTGCACAGAGATCCCGCTGGGAGCCCAGCACTTGTGGGACAAGGTGCCTGCATGGGGCACCTCAGCACCACAGGGGTGCACAGGGGCTGTCACCCATCCCTGGGGCGCGGAGGGGCTGCTGTGCCCCGAGGCAGCTCATGGCACCAGCTCCAGAAGGGATTCCCGAGACACCCAGCTGCTGAGCTCAGTCTTTGGGGAGCCAGAATCGCTCTGACTCTCAACCACAACTCACTGCTGAGCCACACGCCATGGATCCCCTGCTCGGCAGCAGCCCCACCTGTGAGTTCCCAAACCTCTGTCTCCAAATCTCTCCATGTGGAGATCCTGACATTTTTCCCTGCATTCCTGTAAACGAATGTGTTCTGGAATGTTCCTCTCCTGGCATCCTTGAATTCCTTCACTGTGCACAAAGAGCACAGCCTGGGAAGCCCCCGAGTGCCTCAGCAGGTACCACAAGGTGAGGGATTCATCTCACTTCTCCTTACAGCTTATTTTCATGAGTGGTCCTGTTGTACTCCGTTGTTTGTTGACTTCAGCCTCCTTGGCAGGCAACCACCTTTTGTCTACTCACACAAACACTTGGAAGTTAGTTGTTAGCCTTTTGCTCCTCAAAAAAAAAATGTTTTTTTGGCTTGCCTGACCGTGGTTTCACATTTCACTTGCCCAGGTTTACCCTCCTCGGTGTTTGGACATGGTTGTGGCTTATTCAAAGATATCACTTTACTTCCAGCAGGCTCCCACGCTTGCTTGTCACAAACATTTGCTATAACACTGCTGCAGCCTCTATGGGCAGACACACATTTGCTCTCTGCCTCCAGTATCACATTTACATAACGTCCAACTCGTTATAAAGACGAGATAAAGCTGTTAGAGAGTGGCCAGAGGAGGGCTGTGAAAATGGGGAGAGGTCTGGAGGGGCCGTGCAAGGAGTGGCTGAGGGCACTTGGTCTGTTCAGGAGGAAGGAGCAGCTCCTCATGAGGGGCAGCTCTGATCTCTGATCTCTGTGACAGGGACAGGACCAGGGAAGGGCTGGAGATCAAGGAGATCAGGGAAAGGTTCTTCCCCCAGAGGGTTCCCAGGCTCCCCAGGGAATGGGCACGGCCCCGAGGCTGCCAGAGCTCCAGGAGAGTTTGGACAACACTCCCAGGGATGCCCAGGGTGGGATTGTTGGGGTGTCCTTGCAGGGATAGGAATTGGATTCAAAGGCTCCTTCCAGCTCAGGAACTCTTCTGGTTGCTAATTTTAATTTCTTAATTTCCTTCTTTTTTTTAGTTTCTTGATTTTAATAGTGTCCCTCTTTTTTGCACATTGCTGCAGGGTTTATGTTGGTGGTTTTCCTGTCCTAGAGATCTTTGTGGTTCTCAGAAGAACATTTTGGCCTAGGTTTGTTGTCCTGCAGGTAAAGTCACGTTAACACGCACACTGAGACTGGGATCAAGGAAGTGTCTGTGGGACTGGCTGGGTTTGAAAGTACCAGAAGGAGCTCTAAAGAGGAAAATTATGAGTGTGCACAGGGCACAGTCAAGACCAGGAAGATGCTGAGCAATCTGTTGTTTGCATCAGCCCAGGTGGCTGCACTTTGATAAGGGCTGGAGACCTGCGCTTGGCTGGTGGAAGGCTGGCAACGAGGTGCATCATCATCCTCCTCCCCTGGCACCGTGGTGGCTAAACCATGGCTGGATGGGCTTCACCCAGGAGAGGATCCCTGTGGAGTCACCCCAGTGCAGGGAACTGGGGCTGCCCAGGGGACAGCACCACCCCAGCGTGCTCACAGCAAGGGGCAGTGTGGGCATGAGGGCTTTGTGGCCGTGTCACCTGCAGGGAAAGGCATCACCCACACACTCGGAGATCCCCTGCACCGTGGGTCATGTTGTTGTCCTTTTCTTGTCCTTCCCTGCCACCCCATCCCGCCTGCATTCCTGCAGCCTGACTCAGGGTTTGCAGATACTGCCTACGCCTGCCCAGCCGCCCGGGAGGGCTCAGCCCCTCCTCCTGGCACAGCAGGTTGGCAGAACTTGGTCAGTCAAGGTCAGAAAGGTGTTTGGAATCAGGGAAAAGGGGAGGGAGGAGTGTGGGTGCCATCGTGGGAGACTTGGGGCTCCTTGCTTCTGTGGGAGGAGGCCTCTGCAGTGGCCCATCAGCGTGGTTCTGTCAGGATAGCCCAGGCTCAGCACCCCTCCAAAGCAGACTCCAGGGAAACCACAGGAGCACGGAGTGACTGGCAGCCAGCAGTTAATGCTCCTTGTCACTTCTCAGTCACTGAATGGGATTAGAAGGGTCCTGCCACCTTCCAGGCTGAGGTTAGAAAACTTCAGCATCTGCAAATACTGGACAAGAAGAAAAGTGAGAAAATGGTGATAGGGAAAAGAGAAAAGTCGTGTCAGCAGATTGGTCCATTTCAACAAAGCTCAGAGGGGAAGATGCCCAAAGATGGGTCCCCAGCTTGAACATGGATGAGGGACCAGAGGTGTCTCTGCCAGTGGCAGAGGAGATGAGATGGGATGAGAAAGACACTGCAGGCTAAAAGCCATGCTGGACAGCAGAAATTGCAGACCTTTCCCCAAGTTCCAGTCTGAAACTCTGCCTAAAAGCAGGTATTGTCCCCAGTGAGCTGGTGACCTCCTGACTGGGGCCATGGCACTGATCAATTGGGCTGCTGAAGATTGGAGCACAAGTGCAGCAGGAGCAATGATTTCCTTCCAAGCACGTACCAAAACTCAGGGCCAGACTTTGATGACAGGGGATTTCTATTTCAAGTGGAACTGACTCAGTCTCTCACACTTCTTGCTGGTCTCTGTCACCCTCATGGCCGCCCCCACCCTGAGGTGTTTGCACAAGGGGCATGGCTGGGCCTTCAGGCTGAGCCAGGGGACACAGCTGCCACGTCAGGGCTCCTCTCCACGTCAAGTCTCTCTTGACTGGCGGTGACAAAACAGTTTTGGGGCAGGTTCTGGATGCATCAACAATTCTTACTGCAGGATCTTTCACCTCCAAACGTTGCTCTCTTCACCTTCCACGGGACTCAGGCAGAGCAATGGTTTAGGCAGAGCAATTTTTAGCTGTTCATTCTCATTTTGGGTGTCTTTTCAGAAGAGGATGAGGGGCCCAGGGCTGGCTTTGTACCCAGGTGGTGCATCTGACTCTGTGGGGTGGCAGGAAAGGTCCCAGTGATGGTCAGGACACGTAGGCAGCTGGCCATGCCCCTGGCTTTGCTGGCAGGGACAGGGACAGAGGGGCAGGGAGGCTTCCTTGGAGCTCAACAGCTTCTCCCAGGGAAGAAGAGCCCAAATCCTGGCAGACATTGGACATCTGCCAGCCGAGAGATCTGTCTCACCAGCTCCTCAGCAATTGCCAAAGCTGTGAGTAGCAGGGGGACATCCCCCACCCACGGTCACGAGTGCTACCAGCACCAAGCTGCAGTTGCTGCTGCATCGCCTCACATCACCCCTGGTGCTGCCACACCTGAGAGATACCTGCAGGATGGCGTCACCTGGTGACTCAGGGCCACTGCCTTTGGCTCTAAGCTGGAGCCTCTCACCTGAACCTGGGGGAGAATATCTTGCAAGCTGCTGGCCCCTGCCTTACTGTGGCACTGAGGGGCTCCAGGCCTCTGTGGGTCAGTGCTGGGCATTCACTGCATGGGGCTGAGTCACTGGAGAGAGGGGAAAACTGCACTGGGAGCCTGGGGATTTCTCCATCCTCTACCCCTGGCTCTTCTGCTGCCACAGCCATAGCTGACAGCTCTGTCCTGCAGGTGGCAGGGCTTGGAGCCTGGGATGGATGGTGCCAGCAGCCTCAGGAATCCCTCATGTACCTCTGTGCTTGTGACTGGCCTTGCTGATACTGCAGGTGTTGGGGAAGAGCAGCTCTGACGCTGGTGGAGCACATCTTGCCCACCCATGGACACGTCCTCGTGGCTGTCAAGTGGGCATCCCAAGGTGCAGAGAGTCTGCAAGGTAATAACCTCGGTAGGGAGGTTTTTCCCTTCCTGCATCATCTTTCAAGCATCCCAGGCAGAACCCTGGAAAAAACCAGGACTTGTACTTTTTAGGAGATTCCCCTCCTCTCCTTTGGAGCTGAGAGCCACTGCAGGCAGGGCTGCTGGTGCACACAGAGCCCCTGGGAGCACCACAGCCTCTCCCAAAGCCCCTGGCACACCTGGCTCCAGGGGGCTGTGACACTGGCCACCTGCTCCAGCCCTGAAGCCCCACAGCCCCTGGGGTGTGTCCCTTGCCCTGAGAAGCACACAAAGCTCAGGCTGCCCTCACACCGCCTCCCCCCCTCGCAGCGTTCCAAGGAAACACAAGCCATGGTATTCCTGGGAAGCACGGATCACCTTGACTTTTGCCCAGAGCCCTGGAGTATCTGGGGCAGAGCGTGGCTGGGCACCAGGGCCGTGCCTGGCTCAGGGCTCCGCAGCTCTGGGAGCTTTCCAGCTCTGCCTGCTTTCCACAGGTGCTGCCCCAGCGCCAGTGCCTTGGCCGGCAGGTGGGGTGCAGCCGCAGGGGTCCCGATCTGCCGGCAGCAGCTGAGCGGCAGCCCCGGCACAAGGCACCCAGCACGGACTGTCTGCTCCCAGAGCTGCCCCAGAGCCTTCCCTGTTCCTCTGGAGCCTCGCTGGGTGCTTTGGCCAGAAGGGCTGGGGTCCCCGTGGCTGCAGGAGGTGCTGGGGTTCACTGGGAGCGGCTGAAGCACCCTGAGAGTGGGGCTAGAAACAGGGGATGAGCACATCACCTTCACTGGGATGGCTCAGGGGAGCTGCTGCCACCCAAACCCGAGCTCCACGCAGCACTGGAGCCCCTGGGCACGCTGTGTGATGGCCAGAGTGGGGACACAGCAGCAAGGGAACAGGACATTTACCCACTGCAGGGAAAAAGGAAGGATTTCTTGCTAGAGCCAGCAAGAATTGACACAAATGGAGAAACCAAATACTCATCCCAAAAGAAAGGAGGATGGTTTATTTTCTACACTTAACTTAGGGGTGTTTTTGCTCCAAGTCACATTTTTGCGTTTGTGACTTTTCCCTGACATTTACAGGGAGCTTGGAGGTAAATTATCAAGGGGGATCCACCAAAGGGGAGAGCTCAGGGCCTCTCCCAATGACCTTTTGCTGCTTGCAGACCATTGCTTGTTTAATTCCACAGGAAAATACTGCCTGTGCCTTAAGCTGACCTTGCTGTGGGCTCTCAGTTCCTCTCAGAACACAGCGTGACCCCCGTGATGCAGGCAGCAGAGCAGCCCCTGCTCACAGAGCTGAGAACGCTTCCCTGCACACCCCTCACACCAACCCACGCCCTGCCTGGATGTCCCTGGGCTCTTCCCTGCCAGGCAGCCCCGGGAACTCACCTCCTGCTGTGGCTCAAGGAAAATCCCACTGTCATTTTGGTTTTACCGCGGTAAAATGGGTTCATGTGGTGCTTTACACCAGTGACTCCTGGGAATCCCGCTCACGGGAGCAGAGCTGGGATCCCACAGGAGGCTGAGGAGGGCTGTGAATTCACTCTGGCAGCACTGGTGGCCGTGAGCTCAGTGTGGCATGGTCAGATGGGAACATAATTTTCAATATCTCCAGGGAGCAAGGGAGGAGGAACTGCAGCTCCAGAGCTGTCCCTGGCTCCTGGTTGGCACCGTGGGGTGCAGGTCAAACACTGAGGGTGCTTCCAACTTCCATTGCACGCCATCCCCACAGGGAGCAGTGGCACAGAGCTGGGACTGGAGTGGATGAGCTTCTCTGAGTCCCTCCTTGCCTCTGCAGGAAGCTCCTGGGCTCCCTCTCATGTTCCATCATCCCCCTCACGGAGGAGCCCAGCAGGGTGCAAGTGCAGGATTCAACGCAGGGGCAAGGACTTCTCTGGTGGGACTGTGATGTTACAGGGTCCTTTATTATCCAGACAGAGACTGAGACCACCACAGATCACTCTGGGACTGCTGCTGAGACTGCTCTTATGACTCCTACTGTGGCTACTGCCATGGCCACTGCCCCATGGCCACTGCCCCATGGCCACTGCCCTATGGTCACTGCCCCATGGCCACTGCCCCATGGCCACTGCCCCATGGCCACTGCCCCATGGTCACTGCCCCATGGCTACTGCCCCATGGCCACTGCCCCATGGCCACTGCCCTCTGCTGTGCAGTGGAAATTCCCTTTATCCCATCCCACCCCCAGGCTGTGCCATCCCATAAACAGCAAAGATAAACAGTCCCCTAGAAGGTCACCAATGGGTGCAGAAGGCCACAAACCCATGCTCCTCTTTCCCATGTCCATCCCTGGTGTCCTGGATGTGCTCCCTGGTCTCCTCTGGCCCCTCCAGGCCTGCATTTCTATAACACACAGAGTGTCACCCTGCATGCAGGATCATGGGGACACTGATGGGAGCCCCCAGTGTGAGTGGGGCAGGCTCAGCTTTGTGCCCCGGTGGCACAGGGGCTGGCACGGACACTGGGCTGGCCTCAGCCCCCGGTGGGAGGGCTGGAACATCCCAGGGGTGTATCCTCACCCAGGACAGGGGGGGACAGCGGCCGTAGGGGCTCCCTGGAGGCGCCCAGTGCCCGCAGCCCTGCAGCAGCAGCCGTGTGAGCTCTGGGTTACCTGCAGCAGCCGTCTGTGTTTGCTGTGTCCCCTCCCTGCCCTCTCCCTCCTTTCCTGGGCAAACAGGCGTGTACCAGCCCGGTTATTGCCGTGCTCCCGCAGCCCGACTGTTTGGTGGAAACAAAAGGGAACGTTTTCCTGCTCCCTTTGGGGATTTGGGCCTCACGTGCCCTGACTCTGTGCAGCAGGAGAGGTGCCATGGGGTGGGGGAGTCTAGGGCAGTGTCCCCTGCCACCTCTGCAAGGCACCGGGACAGGTCTGCTGCTGCTGTGTGCTGTCACACAGAGCTCGTGGCGGCCCTGGCAGCTCGGCCAGAGTCCTCAGATGCCCTCAGGTGACCCACCCCACCTGCCCAGCCCCCCTTGGCTACAGCAGAGCTGTCCTGCCCCGGAGGAACAGCTTTAGGAAGCCTGGGAATGGGGCAGGCAGTTGGTGTGGAGCAGGGCAGGCTCAGGAGCACTCCTGACCCGTGTCCCTCTTCTCTCAGAGCTTTTGGAATGTGTTACTGGGGGTATCCCGGGGCCACGGAGTGCGGGGATGTCGGTAGGGTGTGGTTTTTATGCAGGCTTGTCCAAAACACAGAAGGCTGGATGAAATATCTGGAATGGGGGGATGGATGTAGGAAGAAGCCTCTCCTGGGTCACAGTGGAATATTTGGACTCTGGTGGGGCACCTCCCAGGAGACATCTGCAAAACACACACTCATCTCCCCAGAAACACTCCCACCCCTCTGTGAATTCAGGCTGGAGAGGACAAATGTGCCATTCCCAAACGGTGTCCAGGGCTGCCACCTGGCCCTGGTTTGGTGACAGCCAGGGACCCTCACTGCCTGGGAGCTTCTGGAAAGAGGGAGGGAAGGGAGAATCTCAAAAAGGAGCTGGGGCAGTGATTCTGTGGGCTGCAGAGCCAGCCTGAGGTCGCTCCTGTGCCACTGAAGTGTCACCTTGCCCCAGTGAACTCTGCTGTTGTCTTCAGGCAGCTCCGTGACAACGCCTGGCCCTTGTGCAACAGAGAAATGAAACTAAAAATAGCTGTGGCTCCCTGCAGAACACCTGGCTGCCAGCACCTGCCAGGAGCTGCGCTCCAAGGGCTCCCTCCAAGGGCTGCTGTGGGCACTGAGGGAACACCTCAGCCTCCTCCTCTCCTGCCCCAGGCCCTGCCTGGCCCCTGCCCGTCCCTCACTCAGCAGTCTGGGGCAGGCTGGGAGGATACTGGAGGATGCTCTGGGATGCTGGGGCAGGTTGGGAGGATACTGGAGGATGCTGTGGGATGCTGGGGCAGGTTAGGTGGATACTGGAGGATGCTGTGGGATGCTGGGGCAGGTTAGGTGGATACTGGAGGATGCTGGGGGATGCTGGGGCAAGTTGGGAGGATACTGGAGGATGCTCTGGGATGCTGGGGCAGGTTAGGTGGATACTGGAGGATGCTCTGGGATGCTGGGGCAGGTTGGGAGGATACTGGAGGATGCTGTGGGATGCTGGGGCAGGTTAGGTGAATACTGGAGGATGCTGGGGGATGCTGGGGCAGGTTAGGTGGATACTGGAGGATGCTCTGGGATGCTGGGGCAGGTTAGGTGGATACTGGAGGATGCTGTGGGATGCTGGGCAGGATGGGGACACACTCCTGGAGCTGCCCTGGTGTAGGATGTTGAGGGGATGTTCAGGGGATGCTGGGGGATGTTTGGGGATGCTGAGGGAAATGCTGGGGGGTGTTGGGGGATGTGGACCTGCCCAGTCTGGCCGCTGTCCCATCCTCCGGGCGGTGGGTGACCAGCAGAGGGCTCGGCTCCCCTCCCGCCGCCGCTTTATCCTGCCCAGCGCTCCCCGAGCGCCCAGAGCCGCGGCCGGACACGGACGGAGCGGCTGAGCCCGGACAGCGCTCCCGTGCAGCCCCGGGGGCTGCGCCGCCTCCGCCACACGCGCTCCCGGAGGGTGCGGGGACCATCGCGGGGGCACGATGCCTTCGCCACCACTTCTCCTCCTCCTCCTGCTGCTGCTGGTGCTGCTGCCGGCCCCGGGGGCCGCGGGGATGCGGGGCAGCGCTGGGAGCGGCAGCACTCACCGTGGCCAGGCTGCGGGCAGCGGCAGGAGCCTGCCCGCGGCTGCCCGGGACAGCGCGGAGGGGCGGCTGATGCGGGCCAGGCTGCGCCGGGGCACGGAGGAGGACTCCAGGTCGGTGCAGCAGTACGGGCCGGGGGTGCGGGTGGAGTTCCCGAGGCCGCTCAACTCCGCCAGCCTGCACCCGACCAGGGCCCTGCTGCCGCCCTCCAGCACCGACCCCTCGGAGCAGCAGCCGGGGGTCCCCACGGAGCGGGACAGGGGGGCAGAGCCCCGGGCCAACCTCACCACGGTGTCTGACAAGCGGCTGCAGATGCACAACCCCCTGTACCCGGTGACAGAGAGCTCCTACAGCGCCTACGCCGTGATGTTCCTGTCCCTGATCGTCTTCACGGTGGGGATCATCGGGAACCTGTCCGTGATGTGCATCGTGTGGCACAACTACTACATGAAGAGTGCCTGGAACTCCATCCTGGCCAGCCTGGCTTTCTGGGACTTCCTCATCCTCTTCTTCTGCCTGCCCGTGGTCATCTTCAACGAGATCACCAAGAAGAGGCTGCTGGGGGACATGTCCTGTCGCATTGTGCCCTTCATGGAGGTAAGGGGCTACACAGGTCCCCAGAGGGATCCAGGACTCAGCTCCTCTCTGCCCTCTCGCTCCGGGGCACTCCATGCTGCAGGTGGCCTGGCACAAGGACTGAGTGCCAGAGAGCCCCGCTGAGGGGCACAGCAAGGAGTGCAGGGACAGTCCCCACAGTGACCTTCCCTCTGTCCCAGCTCATTCCTCAGGCTCTGCAGCCAGCACCGATGCTGCCAGGGCTGGGAGAAGCCCATTAGACCCTGCTCCAGCCAGCTCAGGGGCTTCTGTCAGCAGGGTCCCTCCAGTTGTGTGTTCGTGTCCCAGCCCAATGCCCCACGGCCTGGGGGCTCGGCCCTGCAGTTGCTGGCCCAGAAACTGGCCACTGTGGGCTGCTGAGGGTGCCCCAGGGCCAGGGGGCTGCAGGTGGACAGTGCTGGTCAGCACTGGAGTGGGACAGCTCAGGAATTGGGTTTGGAATCCTGAGATCTTTGTGCTCAAAGCTCACGTGTGACAGGTTGGCCACACTCGGGGAGAGGCAGGCACCCACTGAGAAGGGCAGAGGGACTGTGGGGACAGGGCAGAATGAGAGAACCCTGGGGGTGGCACCACCAGGTACAGGGAATCAGCAGCACCAGGGTGCCCTGGGACACCTTTGTCCCCGAGGAGTCAGGAGGGGACAGGAATGTCCCCAAAGGGTGGGATGTTGGTGCTGCAGATGGACGAGCAAGTCCCAGCCCGGGCAGCACCGTCCTGGTGTGGGGGCTGCTCCTGTTCTGCCCCCCAGCTCCCAGCCCTGCAGTGCCCTCCTGCCCCCCAAAGCACGGGCAGAAAGGGGCTCCAGGGCTGCACCTGGCACCCAGCTGCTGGCTGGGAGCCACAGCCAGGCCAGAGCCAAATCCCCAGCAAGGGGTCAGCCATGGGAGGACACCCTCCCTATCTGGAGGCCAAGGGTTCGTGTCTGGTGGGACTGTGAGTGGCTCAGGCCGCTGGGTGGACACTGTGAGGAGCAGATCTGTCCTCTGGAGCTGCCCAGTGCTCTGGCACAGAGCCAGGCTTTGGGAGCAAAGCTGGTTACGGGGGCTCCTGGGGACAGGCCGTGTGCAGGGATGTGCTGGGCTGGCTGATGCCACCAGCTCTATCCCTGCCAGGGCACTGGGGATGGGTGCTCCACAAGGCCACCAGGAGAGAGAGAAGAGCCTGGGGAAGGGTGTAGGGGGAGGAAGCAGCAGCACAGCAGCACCAAGGGCTGCAGGTGCCAGCCAGGGAACAGGCCCAGTGTGGGGCAGAGCAGGCTGCTGGGTGCCCAGGCTGGCTCTGGGCTTTGGGCAGAGGAGCTGGGATTGCTGGGAGGTGGTGCTGGGTGCAGGATGCTGGTGCTGGGCTGCTGTCCTGATTCTGTGTCCAGGGAGATGCTGCTGTGCATAACCAATGGTGCTGCCCAGTGCTGGCATCGCTCTGGTCATCAGCTGCTGGGGACACCAGCCCAGGGCCAAGGAAAAGGCTGGGGGACTGGGGGGGGCAGTGTTCCGGGCTGCTCCCCACGCACCACGTGGAGCCCTGGGAGGTTTCCTGAGTGCTGGGAAGGTCTTTCAGCACAGGGTGATGTTTGATGGCTTCGTGAGGCCAGGAATGGCCACAGCACTGGGGCACCAGCATGTGATTCTGCCATCATCTTGGCCCAGGGCTGTGGGACTTGGCTCCCAGCTCTGGGGCTGGGACTGGGAATGCTCATTGGTGCCTGGGGAGCCCTCCCAGAGCCCCAGCGATTCCTGTCCCTCCTTTGGCCTCCTCCTCTGGCAAAGGGGATGTTTTTCTTGCTATTCTCAATGCAGCGGAAATTGCCCCAAGCTGATTTGGGACAAGAGCGCCTTCAACTCACTTGGCCTGTCCAGGCAGGCCTTGGGAACCCTGGGAAGGTGCTGGTGGGTGTGATGGTCCCTGCTCCTCCTCTGCAAGAGCCATCCAGAATGGAGGAAGAGGCTGAAGGACAATCCTGCTGTTCCCACCTTGACTGGATGGACAGACAGACATCCAGCTAAACCTCTCCCTTCTGCAGAAAAGGGAGCTGGGCAGGGCCCAAGGGTCAGGGGACATTTTTAACCTTTCAGGAGTCACAGAAAAGTGCCTCTAAACCCTGGGATGTAGCCACAGGCTGTGACCTCCCTACAGCCTTTGAAGGAGGGGTTGTGATCTTAGGTAGCCATGGGTTTGCCCCAAGCCTGGTAGAGCCAAGCCCCCTGCGATGTCCCTGCAGCAGGGCCCACCTGTTCTGCCTCCTCCCTCACCAGGTATCGTCACTGGGAGTCACCACCTTCAGCCTCTGTGCCCTGGGCATCGACAGGTTCCACGCGGCCACCAGCCCCCAGGCCAGCACCCGGCCCATCGAGCAGTGCCAGTCCATCATCGCCAAGCTGGCCGTCATCTGGGTGGGCTCCATGACGCTCTCGGTGCCCGAGATCCTGCTCTGGCAGCTGGCCCGGGACACGTCGCCCGTGTCCGGCGTGGTGACCGAGTACTGCACCATGAAGCCCTGGTCCAACCTGCCCGAATCCATCTACTCCCTGGTGCTCACCTACCAGAACGCCCGCATGTGGTGGTACTTTGGCTGCTACTTCTGCCTGCCCGTCCTGTTCACCGTCAGCTGCCAGCTGGTGACCCGGCGCATCCGCGGCACCGAGAAGAAGAGCGAGTGCCGGGGCGCCAAGCACGGGCAGTGTGAGAGCCACCTGAACTGCACCATCATCGCGCTGACCGCCGTCTACGGGCTCTGCACCACCCCCGAGAACGTCTGCAACATCGTGGTGGCCTACATGTCCCCTGACATGTCCAAGCAGACCTTGGATCTGCTCAACCTCATCAACCAGTTCTTCCTGTTCTTCAAGTGCTCCGTGACGCCCGTGCTGCTCCTGTGTCTCTGCCGTCCCCTGGGCCAGGCCTTCATGGACTGCTGCTGCTGCTGCTGCGAGGGCTGCGGCCCCGACGCCACCTCCAGCGAGAGCAGCGCCGACAGCAAGCTCAAAACGGAGATGTCCTCCTCCATCTTCTTCGACAAGCCCCGGGAGACTCCCCCGCCCCTCCTGGCCCTTGGCACCCCGTGCTAAGTGCCCCTGGGGAGCTGTAGAGATCGTTTCACCACCTCCTCCCAAGACCAAACGTTGTTTTTGCCGTTAGTGCTCGTGTCTGGACGTGGAACAAGCAGAAGAGACAGCTCAGGGGGCTGCGCCGTGGGCTTCAAACCCAGCGTTGGGCAGGTGGGGCTTGAAATCCCAGTCCCTGTGGCCACACTGGTGACCCTCTTGCCTCTGCCCAAAGGTCAGCGAGGACAGCAGCACCCTCCTGTCCTGGCTGCCCGGCCGGGCTCCGTGGGGCTGCTGCTCTGGAGATGGTGTTGTGCCAGAAAGGTCTTACCTGAAACCACAGAGGCTGGGCCACGATGGCTCCCAGAGGACACAGCAAACACAAACTGCCCTCCTCCTGTCCCCTCCCCTCCTGCCAGCCCCTCTACAAGAGGAGAAGGTCCAACTGGCCGTATCCCACGGAGTCAAGCCGTGCCCTGTATGAGCTCAATAAACCTGTAACCTAGAGCACGTCGTGCTTGCAGCTGCTGGCACTGCTGAGCCCTTGGAATGGCTCTTCCCTAAACCTGGGGGCCTCTGGGGTGGGCATGGGGGGCAGGAGGGCAGGGAAGCAGCTGTGCCAGGGTGGGCAGCAGCGAGGGGAGATGGGGAAAGGCCCCCAGCCCCTCTGCTCCCTCCCTGTGGGGTGATGCTGAGCGGTGCCTGTGAGAGGGTGCCCTCTGAAGTGCTGTGTTTGGGGTGATTTGTAGCACTTGAAGTGGTCTCAGTGATGCCCAGCCAGCCCAGCCCAGGTCTCAGTGATGCCCACTGTGCTGCCGCTGCACGGTGCTGCTGTGCAGGGCTGGGGGAAGGTGTGGGATCACCCCCTGGGGGGAGTGCATCCCACCCAAACCGCCCCACTGGGCTCCTGGCCCTCACCCACCTGCCCACTGCAGGGACAGGATTGTCCCAGGAGGATGCTTCCAGGCCATCAGGCTTTCCAAGCCCACACCCACCCCCTGCCCACGGCCCCTGCACGGGGCAGGAGGGTCAGGGAGCAGGGGGGGTCAAGGAGCAGGCGGACGGATCTGCCCGAGGGCAGCCTGGCCAGGGCAGCCCATCCCATCCCCCGGAGCTCTTAGAGCTCCTTGTCCCAGCTGCTGGCAGCCGCCCCAGCCCCCGAAATTCCGGGCCGAGGGACACGGTTGCTCGGGGCAGTGAAAGCGAGGGGCTCAGTGCGGGCTTTGTGCGCGACACCCACCGGGCTCCGAGCGCGCTTCGCTTTCGCGCAGCCGTTTCCAGGGAAACAAAAGCCCCAGTTTTCTTTGAGAGCACGAAACTGGGTTTTTCCTTTCATCCTCCTCGCCCCATCCCCCGTGCTGGGCCCCAGAGTTTGCTAGAAGAGGGGTCTCATCTCGGCCCAGGGATGCAGGGGGGCTCGGAGTCCAGGGCATCCCTTCAGTGCCCCGTGTGCCCGCGGGGTGAGCGGGGTCCCCGCGAGGGGCTGGTGGCTCTGGGGTGGTGGGGGAGGGCATCTCTCATGTGCCTGGTCCTCATCGCTCCGTGCTGAGCCTGGGCCAAGGGCGAACAAAGCCCGGCTTGTGCTGCGGCCCCGCGGGGCTGCAGGCGTGGGGAGGGGAGCGGGGGCAGGGGCTGCAGGCAGCGCTGTCACCATGGGCCCCACGGCAGCCACAGCGCCCCACGGGCTGGGCTGAGCCCCGGCCCTGCTGCCATCCCGCTGCCCAGGCACCTGGCAAGCACAGGGGACAGGGGACAGGGCAGGGACACCCCCGGGGACCCCAGCAGCAATGGGGACATGGGGAAGGAGGCCACCTCCGAAGGACACAGGGCAGGGGGACGCCAGCAGCAGTGGGCACAGCCCCCAGGAGGGAGCAGGGAGAGGGGGCAGGAGCACTGCAGCCCCCCAAAACCCTCTGCCATGGGTCACGACATGGGGGGCACAGGAAGGTCCAGCAGCAATGATGGCCACAGATGGAGTGTCCGAGCTGCTCCTGGCAGCCAGGCCAAGGAAACAAGGAATCCAGAGGCATCAGAGGAGCCTCCAGCACCTCCTGGGTGAGCATGACCACAGAGGTGCCCAGTGGTGCCCAGGGGACAGGGACCTCCCTGCCACACAGGGCCCTGAAGGATGGGTGGCAGCCACGGCAAAGAAGGAATGTGACTGCAACCACACCCGCAACGCAAAATTGTTAATTTATTATTAGGAGGCAAAAAAATTGTACAGTTACAAGAATCATTTCCCAACAGAGGTCAAATCTGAGTCAAAATATCTCTTACAAAAAAAAAAGGGGGGGAGGTGGGGGGTGACAACACTTTACAAGTCATTAAATTAAAAAAAAAAAACCCAACAAAAAGAAACCTCTCTTTGTGCAATTCTGCAAAAACAAGAACAGAAGGTAAATCCCTGGCCTGACACCCTGGAGCCAAGTGGGAAGAGGCTGAGAGGGGCCCTGCAGCCCCCCTGGCCACCCCACCCTCTGCCCCAGCCCTGCACTGGGACTGGCAGCTGCCTCCCCCTGCACACCCACCCCCCAGTGCCAGCCCAGTCCCCCCAAAGTGGCCCCAAAAAACCAGGCCAGGCCCCCAGGCTGCACCTGCAGGGCCCAGCCAATGGCACAGACATGGCACAGCCTGGCACAGCCTTTCCCAGCCCACAGGACTTCCACAGTCCTCCACCTTCTGCAGACACAGGCTGACCATCGTCCCCACAAGCCCTGCTGCCCCCTGCCCCACGGCTCCCGTGTCACCCAGGCAGGGCAGCAGAGCAGGGGGTGGCATGAGGGGCAGGGGATGGGGAGCAGGGAATGGGAAACAGGGAATGGGGAGCAGGGAATGGGGAACGGGAATGGGGAGCAGGACATGGGGAGCAGGGAATGGGAAACAGGGAATGGGGAGCAGGGAATGGGAAACAGGGAATGGGGAGCAGGGAATGGGGAGCAGGGAATGGGGAACAGGAATGGGGAGCAGGGAATGGGGAGCAGGAATGGGGAGCAGGACATGGGGAGCAGGGAATGGGGAGCAGGGAATGGGGAGCAGGGAATGGGGAGCAGGGAATGGGGAGCAGGACATGAGGAGCAGGGAATGGGGAGCAGGCACAGCACACACCCCCCTGGGTCTGATGAGCAGCACTGAGGGTGCACAGATGCTCCAGGCTGTCTCCAGGTGCCCCCACGTGTCCCTCCCTCTCTGGCATCCCCAGGGATGTCCCTGGCCAGGGCAGAGCCAGCAGCCCCGGCCGGGCACCGGCGATGCCACTTGGCACGTGGGGAGCCAGCACAGCTGTCCTGAGAGGCTACACAGGGCTGGGCCAGCCCTGGCACAGGTGGGAGGCAGGTGCCAGCCCCCTGCTCCCCCAGGGGCTGCTGGCATTGCTGGGCCCCCAGCACTGGTACCAGTGCCCCAGATGATCCCCCGAGCAGCCAGGCTTGGCAACGGGCAGGATTTGGCCACGTGGGGCAGGGGGACAAGTGGCCCTGGGCCCCAAAGAGGGGTTGGGGAAGGGGAGGCTGTAGGGGAGGCTGACTGCAGTGGCTTGTGGCTCATCCCTGTCCCCTGGAGGGGCGAGGAGCCTGCAGGTGGCATTGACACACCCTCCCCCCCAAGGCAGGCAGGGCAAGGTGGGCACCCCCAACACCCCCAGGGTGGTCTCTGCCTGGACACCCAGAGAAGGGAAGGGGGAGCCCCAGGGGACCTGTTTGCATCCCCATCCCCAAGGGCTGCCTTCTGCTACCACCCTCCTCCTCCTCCTCCTCCCAGCACTGAGCCTTGGCTGGCCTTGGGGAGCCCCAGCTTTCCTACCACTCACAGGGCCCAATTTAATAACAGCGCTATCCCTTAAATTAAAAAATTAAAATATATATACATATATATATATACTGTATACACAGACAACAACAGAACAGTGCCAAAATGGGGGAGGAGAGAGGGCAGGAGAGGAGAGGGGCGGAGGAGGGCAGTCGGACATCTTCTTTACAATAAAAACAAGGACTCTGCCCCAAGGTGAGCAGGGTCTGGGGTCCCCTAAAAATACCCATCTAGAGAGAGAGCTGGAGGGACAGAGCAGGAGAGAGGGGCACGGGCTTGTACAATGGCATCTTCCCAATCCAAGGCAGGCCCGCGGGGCCTCAGCTTCGCCTGGACTTCGAGTGCTGGATAAGCCACTGTAGGGTGATGTCTGCAGAGGCAAGGGGACACTCAGAGCCTCTGCCTCTGGCTGTCACCTCCTCCCATCCCCAAACACGTGGGCACGGGCTGCCCCTGCACCCCCCTGTGGCACTCACCGATGTTGTCCTTTTCTTTGCAGGAGATGGAATAGCAACAGATCTCTCGGTCCTGGATGGCGGAGAGGTTCCTGGGGGAAGGGAGCAAGTGCTGGCTGCAGACTCTGAGCCGTGTGGGGTGGCCATGGGAGACACCCCCAGGCAGCCCCTGAAGGGTCCCTTTGGACCCTGTCTGAGACAGGGCACAGAGAAGGGGCAGCAGCTCCCCAGGCTCTCCAGAGCTGCCTGTGGGTCAGGGGAGGGCACCACTGCCCCATGCCTGAGGGGCAGGGGTGGTCTGGAGGGGGACTCTGTGACAGGGCAGTAGGGACCTGATCCCACTGAGACCCTGACCACCAAACTCCATAGCAGCCAGACAGGGCAGGAAGGTTTTGGGAGCAGCACGGGAGCTGCCCATGCTCCAGAGATGGCTGAAGGGGAGGAAATGCAGTGAGTCAGTGCAGCATCCCAGATCTCTCCTGTGCAGGAGCCCAGCCCCACTGCCCAGTGCACTGTGTGGGGCAGACCAGCTCCAGCAGCCAGTGCCACGCTGTGCCAGGCCCCCACGCCACCATGTGGCACGTGGCACCCAGCCTGGCACTGCTGGTCCCAGCTCCTCTCTGTCTCCACAAGGTGTCACCTCGGACATCCTCGGGCACACTCCTCTCTGCCAGCCCACCCCAGGGCCAGCCCAGACGGGTGCAGGGCACAACGGGGAGGGGTCAGGCTGTGTCACAGCCCCCTGGGGCTGCCCGGGGCACTGGCACACTTACATCTTCTCAATGAGCTCCTTCTCATCCAAGGCACCGGGCAGGTCCCGCTTGTTCCCCAGGACGAGGACCTGCAGGGCAGGACAGGGGACACCTGAAGCACCCGGCCACCAGAGCAGGCAGGAACCTGCTTCTGCCACTCAGAGCCTGCTTGTGACACCACACAGCCCTGGCTACTGCACTAGGATGTCCCAGGCAGAGAAACCCCCTTCAGCAGCACTCAGGAGGCAGAGCACTCCAATTAACTGCCTTAATTAGCCTGAACACAGCATCTCCTGTGCACTCCCTACTCCCAGTGCGGAGATGACCCCACAGCACATCCTCTCTGAAGGGCACCAGCATCTGCTGTGCCATCCAGGCCGTCCTCCCAGGAGCCTCTCACTGTCTCTGAGCAAAAAGTCAAGTGCAATGGCCAACGCTGACGCTCTCCAGCACGAACAGAGGCAGAACCCACTCTGCAGGCACCCAGCCAGCCCAAACCAGGATCAGCTGTTTGTGCCATCACTGGTCCCTCCTTCAAGGCTCTTCACAGCCACAAAAGCATTCTCAGATTGTGTAAGGAAAATAAGCAGGCAGCAGGACTGGTTTGTCCCTCCGGAGCAGCCATGTGACTGTCACCTGACTGGGCGGTGCTGAGGCTGTGGCTGTGCTGGGGCTCTGCAGCAGCACAGGATGCAGCAGCTCCCGTTTCAGTCGGGAGGCTTGCTCTCAGAAGAGAGCCTTCAGAGGCCTGGGACTGCAGCATGGTATGTCAGGAGCTTAATTTAGCTGGCAGTGGACATTTGGGACCCGTGGCAAGATCTTCAATCAGCTCCTTTCAAAGGATGCCGGTCTGGATGGGTGGTGCACATCCCACCCAGCACGTACAGTGTGCCACGTCCTGCACGTGTCACAGCCCAGCAGCTCCTCTCACAGGAGACAGCACCTTCCTGTCACACCACAAATCAGGTGCAAATCCATGCCAGGGGACAGATTTCACCCAGGGGGCCTGATCTGTGCTCTCTGCCCTCTGTGTTGCTTGGCCCAGTTCTGACCTAGAACGTGGCATTGTCCCTCAGCTCCCTCAGGAGTGCAGCAGGGAAACGATGCCTCTGAGGAAGGGGAGCCCCTCCCTGAATCTGCTCTGCAGGCCCTGGCAGTGCCCACGAGTGTCTGGGGGCACAGAGTGAGGCAGCAGCTCACCGGGATGCCCTGGAGCTGCGGCTTGTCGAGCAGGTTGTGCAGTTCGTTCTTGGAGGCCTCTATCTTCTCCTGGTCAGCAGCATCCACCATGTACCTGCAAGGGAAGGGACAGCCCTGAGCACAGGCTGCACCCTGGGCACAACCCTCGTGCTGTGCTGAGGTCGGTGCCACCCCCAAACCTCCTCCCGTGGCAGCTCACTGCCCCCACTGGAACCTGGGCCACGTGGAGGAGGCTGATAACAGGATCCTCCCACCAGGATGGCTCTTGCCAAGGATGGCTGTGGAGATGAGAGCCCCTTGTGTCTCCCAGGGGAGTGGGGGACCACCCCATCCTTGTCCCTGCAGGTGTCACCCTGGTGGGTGAGGGAAGCCCAGGCAGGAGAAGCTGCAGGACACCAAGTGCCCAGTGAGACTGATGTGCACGTGGCAGCTCCCTGTGAACAGCCAGGAGGGAGGACAGGCAAGAGAAGCTGAGGATGGAGAGGTGACAATGACCCAAGAAGGGGAAGGACCTCCTCATCCCATCGATGGAGGGGCCATGGAGCACATGGATGTGAAGGTGGTGGCCAGCAATGCACCCCTGAGCAGAAGGGGAGATTTGGGAAAGGACTTTGTTCTCACAGGCCAACTTTTATCCTGCAAAGGATGTCAGTGAAGCCAAAACTCGGGTGAGAAACCAATCAAAGCAGCCTTGATTTCAAAGATCAAGAAGCTGGGAGAGAAGGAGTGAGAAACATCAGTTCATCAGGCTTTGGGGAGTTTTTAAAAATAGGAAAAGAGCTATTAACTATTGAAGTGCTTAACACAGGAAAATGGGAACGCTGTGCCAAGAGGGAAAAGCACCCCAGGGACTGCCCCAGCCCCTGGCACGTTGGGCAGAGGGGAGGGCTGAGAGCAAAGGGACAGGGACACAGCTCGAGGTGATGAGGACAGACTGCAGTGTGACCTGGATGGTGACAGCTCCTTTTGTTCCCTGACAGCCACGTGGCCCAAAATGATGACATTATGGAAGGAGGCAGCAAAAGGAGTGAAAATAAGAGATTTTGTCATTGCCAGCAAAGCTCGTTGTAATAAAAAGTGTAATAAAAACCCTCCTGCAGGTCCAAGGCCATGTCCCACCATGGTGACAATCTGCAGGGGCAGACACCACTGTCCCAACACGCAGAACAAGCAGTACCACACTCCTCCTCACCTGCCAAGGCTTAGAGTTGGGAAGGGCAGCACAGAAACCAGCCCTCCAAATCCCAGGGTATGGCCACCTGGGAAAGATCCCATAAAGCCCATTTCCTGACTGGGTTTAAGGAACCCCAGTATGGTGTCCCAGGACCAGTATCCTGGATCCAGGATCAGTCCAGGATCAGTATCCCAGGATCAGTCCTTTGGAAAAGGCCACCTGCTTCCCATGAGTGCTCTGCCATGCTCACCCCGAGCCTGGGCTCCCTGGGATTGCTTTTACTGCACTCTTTGCAAGCAGGGGACGCCCAGGGACACTGAGATTTGCTGACTCAGTGCTGCTTTGAGACTCCTGCTCTCAGCACAAGATTGATCTGGCAGCACAGAAACATCCTGACCTGGAAAGCAGCCCCAGGGAAGGGCTGAGCCCCACCACCAGGCTCTGCTCAGCCCCTGAGGTGAGCAGCCAGCACAGAGCACACTTGGGAGCCTGGAAGGGTAAGATCTGAGGAACAGAGCTGGACTGAGTGATGCTGGAAGGGAAGAGAAGGGTCTGCCTCAGCTGGAGGGACCTGGCTGTGCTTTGCTCAAAGCCTGTGTAGACATCAGTCCCCATGGGATGTATCTGGAAAAAAGGAGGCTTGGGGGGGACCTTCTTGGTCTCTCCAAATCCCTGACAGGAGGGTGGGGGTTGGGCTCTTCTCCCAGGGAACAAGCAACAGGACCAGAGGAAATGGCCTCAAGCTGCACCAGGGGAGGTGTAGGTTGGATACCGGGGAAAATTTCTTTCCTGAAAGGATGGTCAGGCCCTGGCACAGCTGCCCAGGGCAGTGGTGGAGTCACCATCCCTGGAGGTACCCAAAAGCCACCTGGGGACATGGTCTAGTGGTGACAATGGTGGTGCTGTGTTAACAGTTGGACTCAATGCCCTTAGAGGCCTTTTCCACCCTCCACGGTTCCGTGATGATTCAGTGATTCCAACTCCTGGCACAGGCGCCCAGCTCGGGCAGCACAGGCACCCCAGCACCCCAGGGGTGGGATTGGTGTCCCCACGGCCTGGCAAGGCTCAGCCCCAGCTGGGGGTGGCAGCAGGGCTCAGGGATACTCACACGATGGCACTGACTCCACGGCAGTATCGCTCCCACATGCTGCGGAACCGCGGCTGCCCCCCGATGTCCCAGAGCTGTGACAGGGAGGGAGATGGCAGCGTTACCCTGGCACGGTGCCCGTCACCCCAGCCCTGCCCAAGGCTCTTCCTCCCCCGTGTGGCCACCTGGGGCATTCTGGCCGTGCACCAAAGCCATCCCATGCCCTCCTGTTCGGCTCAAAGCTCAGGGGGAGGCTCCTGACTCGGTGAAGAAGGGAGGGCAGCTGGAGGATGCTGAATCCCCCCGCTGTGTGTGCCTGTGCTGGCATGGAGAGACCACCTGGCCCAAGCTGGCTGTTCCTCCCCATGCCCATCACACCTCCTGGCATTTCCCTGAGGCATTTCCCAATTCAGAACATTTGGCACACTCTCAGAAGTGCTCCTGCAGCAGCCAGAGATCCCCCAGCCAGCTTTTCAAGGCTGTCCAACAGCTCTTTCCCAGTACAACCCCGGGCCCTTGAAAGATCCAGAGCAGGTAGAACCCTCCTCTTCCTCTCCCAAGGCAGAGACCACCACTGCAAGCCATGACCTGCTTTTCCCAGCACTACCACCCTCAGCAAGGTGACCACATCCATAAGTCCCTATCAGCAAGCCAGAGATGTAAGGAAACCTCCAGCTTTGCAGCCCAGACTGGCTCTTACTGCACAAGACTGGATCTCCTACACCCCTTCCCACCACCTCCTCTGGTGGGTACCTGCAGGACCCTAACAGGGCAAATCTTCCACTTCCAGATGGTGGAATCACAATCCCTGGGAATGTTAATAAAACATGTGGATGTGGCACTTGGGAGACGTGGCTTAGTGCTGAACATGGCACTCCTGGGGGAATGGTTAGGCTCGATCTTAAAGGGATTTTCCAGCCTTAAATGATGCTATGCTTCTGTTCTGTGAGCTGCACCTGGGGTCCCTGGAATCCTTCCACCTCCAGCAGAAGAGCCACCAATCTCCCTTAACTCCACCTTTCATCCCAAGAGCCCTCCCCAGCAGTAACAACTGCATCTTACCTTTATGGTAACATTCCCTTTGGTGATCTTCCTCATGTTGAAGCCCACCGTTGGGATCATGTCTTCATTGAACTGTCCTGACTGCAAGGAGCAAGGTGGAACAGCGTTAGGAGGCAGAGGGATGGGGCCAGCCTGTCCTGGCAAGGCTGACAGCCTGGGGTGACCCCAAAGGCTCTGCCAGCCCTGCCCTGGGCATGGTACAACCCTTCTGCAGGTCCAGGCCAGGAGCACAGAGCCCAGGAGCCCCCAGGACAAGGGGAATGCTGTGTGCCCTGGTTCCAGCCCAGAGGGACAGGGTGTGGCCAAGACCTTGTGTCACTCAGCACCACCTCACATCACTGCCATGGCCAGGGAAAAGGGACACTCGCCTCTTCCAAGAAGAACAGAGTTCTTTTCCAGTTGAGAGGAAGCCTGGTGGGCGGTGGGAAGCCATTGTTTCATTTTCCTGGGCTTGGTGAGCATTTTGCATGGATTTGCATGCAGGCAAAACAGGCTCCCCACTGCCTGCTGCAAGAACAAGGCGCTGGTGAAGCCACCACTCCAAGGGCTCTGGTAAAGCCACTACTCCAGAGGCTCTGGTAAAGTCACAACTCCAGAGGCTCTGGTAAAGCCACCACTCCAAGGGCTCTGGTAAAGCCACCACTCCAGAGGCTCTGGTAAAGCCACCACTCCAAGGGCTCTGGTAAAGTCACAACTCCAGAGGCTCTGGTAAAGTCACAACTCCAGAGGCTCTGGTAAAGCCACCACTCCAGAGGCTCTGGTAAAGCCACCACTCCAGAGGCTCTGGTAAAGCCACCACTCCAAAACTCCAGAGGCTCTGGTAAAGCCACCACTCCAAAGAGGCTCTGGTAAAGCCACCACTCCAGGCTCTGGTAAAGCCACCACTCCAGAGGCTCTGGTAAAGCCCACCCCACGTTCCAGTTTGCTGCTCAATCCCAAGGCTGCAGGAGGGGCCCAGGCAGAGCAGCACAGAGGGATGTCACAGGCAGTCCCAGCAGGGATGTGGCATTGCTGGGGCAGGAGACAGGAGCTGGCACAGCCCTTCACCCACTGCCTCCAGCAGCTTCCTGGGGACTCAAACCAGCCTGAAGGTCTGCCAGTGTATCCTGGGGAGAGGCTGTGCTGCAGAATGCTGAGGGGCCACTAGGGCAGACTGTTTGACAGCCAGGATAATGCAGCTGTGGGGATTTCAGCCATCAGGAACCACCAACCATGGCCAAACTCATCCTAGCAGGTCTTTACTACCTTAAAACCTCAGTTTCTCAAGGGCTTTTCTCTTAGTTAACACAAACCTCAAAACAGGAAGTCAGTTTATGCTGTTTTCTCATAAGCAGATTTCTGTGCCTGGTTGAGCCTGTGGCTCTTCCAGATGCACCACATCAGCAAGTCCCCAGGGTTTTCCTGACCTCTTCCAAACGCTCTGCAATACACACTGCTTCCCTTTTTCATATCCCTTTTGCATTCAGCAGCAAAACCCGGCAGCCAAGGCCCTGCTGCACCCACAAAGCTCTGTGGGGAAGGGCACAGGGAGGAGGGGAAGCAGGCAGGGATCCACTGGGGATGTCTCCTATGGATTGAGGTTCAACACACAACTGAGCTTTATGGAAGGAAGAAATTCCCAGGTTCTGATGGGTGGGCATGGAGAAAAATTGCTGAAGAGCTCTTGGAAACTGCAGGCACCTCCCTCAAGGATCCCCGAGCACATCATGGGATGTGCTGGCTGTGCAAAAGCCACACAAGATAAAGTTCTCATGTGATTCCTTCTTCCAGGAAGGGGCGAGCTGCCAGGAGTCACCTTTCCTTTCCTCCATGGGTGGGACAGAGCATGTCTGTGTGAGCGACCGCAGCCCTGCTCCCCGCCCCAAACCTCTCCCACCACAGCACCTGCCTCCAGGCTGCCCAAAACAAAACCACCTGAGCTGTCCCAGACAGGCTGAGCTGGGATTGCAACGCACTGTGGCCCAGGATGGCTCCCACGTGCTCCCTGCTGTCCCAGAGGTGGCAGTGCTGCAAGCCTAGCCCTGGCTCTGGGCAGCTGTGCAGGATGTCTTCTCTAAAGTTGGTTCCCCCTTTTTTTTGTGCATCTGCCACAAAACTTGAGCTTTCCAAATAACCTGAGAGGCCCAACTCAGCACCCTGAGCCCAAGTGCAGTGTGAGGGTCTCAAACACCCCACCACAGACCTGGCAGAGCAGCAGGCCATGGTGCCAACTTCAGCCACCTCAAGAGCTGCTGTAATTCCTCAAAGTCCCTTTTCCCTACACCAGCAATCCCAGCTAAGCAGAGACAGTCCTGGTGCATGGGTATTGCCAGGGGGGTCTTGCCCACAGTAAAAGTGCCAGGTACAAAGTATTCACTGGCAGAAGCAAACCCCACCAAGCTCACACTGAGCCCTGCCTGCTCCAGATGTGGCTGGGAGAGGAGGAGGGATGTGGGGAGCAGGGAGCTGAGCAACACCAATCCTTGGGATTTGCAGCCCTGTGCAGGCAGAGCAGCCCAGCAGGTCTGGGATAAAGCTCCATCACCCTCCACAGCTTAGCTGGGTGATTAAAACCAACACTAAATTACTTGGCCATTTTGAAGGCAGCCTGGGTGCTGTTAACAGGCAGCAGCAGGTCCAGAGCAGGAGCAGCCCACACGTGGCACCATCACATCCCACCCTGGGATTGCAAAAATTGACTATTAAACATGCAAACGGCAGGGAGAGATCCCCCGAAAACAGGATTGGTGCTCAGGGTCACTGCCCCAGAGCCAAAACGCCCCCTGTCCCCAGAGGCTGGTGCTGGTTTATAGGGGGAACCAGCAGGAGCCTGGAGCACTGAGCAGTGACTTCCAGCAAAATAGTTCGAGAGCAGGAGTGCCATTGTCTCCAGGATGAAAAGCGTTTTAGGGTGTCCCCTCTCTGCCCCTAGACACTTCAGGAAGGACATTTTCACCCTTCAGCACCTCCCAAAGAGCACGATGAGCTGCAAATCCCCTGTGAGAGCCCAGCAGCTTCCAGCAGCCTGAGCGAGCAGCACCAACTCGCTCTGCTCGAGCACGGACTCCAGAGCAATGTTCCAGGAGGCAGCGAGGGAAGCAGGGCGGATCTGCATCCACCTCCCTCCACAAAAACCCCCCGGGAGCAACAGCCCAAAGCCGCCCCTTCACAATCCTCACACTGAAAGGGTGACAACGACCCGAAAAGCAAGAGGGGAGAGAGGGACTCAGCCGAGCATCCCCGCGGGTGAAGCCACGCCCTGGGCTTTGGGATGCAGGACATGCAGCTCCCGATGCACTGCTGGATGCAAGGAGCGGGTGGGCGAGGCAGCGCAGCCGGGGAGAGGCCAGGGCTTGGAGGGGCCCAAGGCGGTGTCGCTGTCGCTGTCGCTGTCGCTGCCCCGTTCGGCGCTGCTGCCACAGCAGCCGGCACCCACAGCACGCTGCTGCCGGAGGAGGCTCCCCGGGGAAGGTGGCCGGGCAAGCACCTCCTACAGCGGCCCCAGGCAAGGAAGCTCCGGTGGCACGGAGCCCGGCAGGGTGGTCATGAGGCAGGGTGGCAGGGACGATGACAAAGCGCCTGCTGGTGCGGCGGCACAGCGGGAGCTGCCCGCTTCCCAGGGCCGGGGATCCCGCACTGCCCGTCCGGGCACCGGCAGCGCCACTGACCACCGGCCGGAGAGGGCAAAGGGCTGCCAGGACCCTTCCCCAGGGCTCGGCTCTGGGGATGTGGGGAGCAAACGCTGCGGTCTGCCTGGGTCTGCACCCCACATTGCACCCCATATTGCACCCCATATTGTACCCCACATTGTACCCTACATTGCACCCCACACTGCACCCCACATTGCACCCCATATTGCACCCCACACTGCACCCCATATTGTACTCTACATTGCACCCCACATTGCACCCCACATTGCACCCCATATTGCACCCTATATTGTACCCCACATTGCACCCCACACTGCACCCCACATTGTACCCCATATTGTACCCTACATTGCACCCCACACTGCACCCAGGGCGTGCAATGGGGGCATGGAATGGGGGTGCAGCGGGGCTGCTATGGGAGGATGGAAGGTGCAGGGATGCAATGGGGATGCAATAGGGGAGCAATGGGGATGCCATGAGGATGCCATGGGGGTGCCATGAGGATGCCATGGGGATGCCATGGGGATGCCATGGGGGTGCAATGGGGATGCCATGGGGATGCCATGGGGGTGCAATGGGGATGCCATGGGGATGCCATGGGGATGCCATGGGGATGCCATGGGGGTGCAGTAGGGATGCCATGGGGATGCCATGGGGATGCCATGGGGATGCCATGGGGGTGCCATGGGGATGCCATGGGGATGCCATGGGGATGCCATGAGGGTGCAGTAGGGATGCCATGGGGGATCCAGGGGTGAAGCCCCGGGGCGGGCAGTGACCCCTCGGGGATGGGGCGATGCGGGGCGTCCCCGGGCTCACCGCGATAACGTTGACGAAGGTGGTCTTGCCCGAGTACTGCAGCCCCACCAGGGTCAGCTCCATCTCCTCCTTCCAGAACAGCGCCCGGAACCAGTCCAGCAGCTTGTTGAAGAGCGCCAGCATGGTGCCGGCCGGGCCGGGCCGCGCCGAGCGGGGCCGAGCTGAGCCGAGCGGAGCCGGGCCGGGCCGGGCCGAGCAAAGCGGAGCCGGGCCGGGCCGGGCCTAGCGGGGCCGGGCCGGGCCGAGCCGAGCCGAGCGGGGCCGAGCCGAGCGGGGCCGGGCCGGGCAGGGCCGAGCGAGGCCGAGCGGAGCCGAGCGAGGCCGAGTCGGGGCGGGGCCAATCGGGGTGGAGCCGAGCGAGGCCGAGCGCGTTCGGGCAGGGCCGAGCGGAGCCGATGGAGGCCGAGCCGCCGCCGCCCCGCGGTATTGTCCGCGCGCCGCGGGCCCTGCTGCCGCACCGCCGCGCCGGGTGGGGCCCGCGCCCGCCGCGCCGCCGCGCCCCCTGCCGGCCCGGAGGACCCGCCGCACCCGGCGCCGTGCCGGACCCTCGGACAGCCCGGACAGCCCGGACAGCCCGGACACTGCGATAGCCCATCCCCCGGTCACTGCCGGCATCCTCGCACCCTCAGCGCTGCTCAGAGCATCGGACGGGCTGAGGGAGGGCGGGGTGCGCCCCCGTGCCACGGCACCCCGCACCCTGCGCATCCTGCAGCCCGACACGCCCGCACCCCCGGCTGCCCTGCAGCGGCACCCAAAGCCTTCCTGCAGCCTTGCCTTGCACCCCAATACCCCCCGAACCCCCAGTATCCATCCAGCCTGCCCATGGTGTCATCCCTAATCTCCGTGGCAGGAGTTCCCCATGGTGTCACCCCCTGATCTCCGTGCCAGGAGTCCCCCATGGTGTCACTCCCATGTCAGGAGTCCCCATGGACTCCCATGTCCCCCATGGTGTCACCCCTGATCTCCGTGCCAGGAGTTCCCCCATGGTGTCACCCCCTGATCTCCATGTCCCCCATGGTGTCACCCCCATGCCAGGAGTCCCCCATGGAGGAGGAGGAGGAGCACAGATCCCATCTCCTGCCCATCCCTCACTGCCCAAGCGGGTCCATTGGGGATGTCCCTCGGCCAAGGGCAGCTTTGAACACCTTCAAAACACTTCAAAATACTTCACAGAGCATTTCCATCTCCATGCTTTATGCCAAAAATGTTCTTCCATCTTCTGTTTTTCCCCCCATGGATTTCTCAGTTAAAAAGACAACCTAATAAAACCCAAATATTATTTCGTTCTGATTTCAGGGAAAAAAAACCCCCAAGAATTCAAAATCCCCATCCTCACGTAACAGAAGCCAGTTGGGAGCACATCACTTGCAAACTGCTCTTGGGAATCTCCCCTGCTATGGAGGAGGGAGGTTTGGGTTGGATATTAAGGAAAATTTCTTCCCTGAAAGAGTGGCCAGGGAGGTGTTGGAGTCCCAGGAACAGCTACACATGGCAACCCATGATACCATTTAGTGGGCATGGTGGGATTGGATCAGAGGCTGGACTCGATCATTTTGGAGGTCTCTTCCAACCTCAATAATTCCATGATTCTGGCTGAAGGCTGTTGAGAAGGTGCTGGCTGAAGGTGGAGAGGGAGGCAAGCTGTGGAGCGCCGTTACTGACCGTGCACCAAGCCAGAGGTGTGGCTTTAGCAAGCAGAGCTTGGTGGGGCACGTTTGGAGCAAGCTCAGCCCTGCCCACAGGGGATGCCCAGGACACAGGCTCCCTTCATTTCGGGGCACTTCTGCCAGCGCTGGATCAAACGGGGCGAACATCTGTGTGCAGCTGGAAGGCAAACCACGCTCCTGGCCCCTGCCAGCTGCGCTCCCTGCGCACAGCTCGCTCTTCTGCCTCGGGATCTTGCACCTCTCAAGAGCCAAAGCTCCTTTCTGTGGGTGAAATCCAGCAGCAGTGGCCACCTGGAGCACCCAGTGCCCCGCCTCGCCCTGCTCGTGCCCAGGCTCCACAGCCACAGTGCCCGCTCAGGGGTGTTCTTGCTGCTGCTCTGTGGCCTGGCAGCACCAGGAGAGGTTTTGGTGAAGGTGTCCCCGAGGCTGGCGCAGGAGAGGTCAGAGCAGGGAGGCAGGAGCCTGGGGGGAGCCCTGCACTAGCAGCCTCCCCCCTCGGGCAGCTGGGAAGCGTAGAGAGCCAGCGTGTGATGGAGGAACTGGTACTGCTCGCTCGTCTGGATCATCCCACCCCTGCAAGGGAAAGGCTGACACTGGAGCCGGCACAGAGCCCTGCTCCCAGCTCTGCTCCCAGGCACAAACACCCCCACCTCACCAGCCCTGCCTCTGAAACAGGCACCGGAGCAGCCCAAAGAGTGCAGGGCTCCAGAAGTGTTGCTGGGCTGTTCAAAATGAGATTAGCAACTGATCTGGCGCTGGTTTTCACCTGTACTCCTTGAAAAGTGGCCAGATGGGATGTTTCTGGAGTCAGTGGCTGAGCTGGAAGGGAGGAGCAGCTGGCTGCCAGGTTCACAGCCCCTCTCCTCTCCCTCCTGTGCTCAGGTCAGAGCTGCAGCAGCTCTGACAGCAGAACCAGCCCGGCACTGGGAATTATTCGCTACCCACACACCTGCACCCCCAGCAACCCTGCTGGTTCCCAGCAGACACAGTCCCCATGACCCCTTGGGATGGCCATCCCCCTGTCTCTGCCACACCCCTCCCACAGCCACAGCCCTCCTGCCAGGCCTGGCACCCAGCAGGACCCTCCAGGGAGCCCCCTGCTCTGAGCACCCACCTGTCGATGCGGAGGCGGCACACGGTTCCCAGGATGTCCACCTGCCCCGTGTCCCTCAGCTGCTGGCACCCCATCCTGGTGGCGATGAAGCAGCCGGTGCGGCCGATGCCTGCGCTGCAGGGCAGACACAGCTGTGCTGAGCACCCCCAGCACCCACTGCCTGCATCCTGGGCTGCATGCACCCCTGGACTGCTGAGCATCCACAGCACCCAGCACACCTGCATCCTGAGCTGGATGCACCCCTGGATTGCTGTGCTGAGCACCCAACAGCACCCACTGCCTTCATCCTGCGCTGGATGCACCCCTGGATTGCTGTGCTGAGCATCCACAGCACCCAGCACATCTGTATCCTGCGCTGGATGCACCCCTGGATTGCTGTGCTCAGCACCCCCAGCACCCCCAGCACCCAGCACACCTGCATCCTGAGCTGGATGCACCCCTGGATTGCTGTGCTGAGCACCCAACAGCACCCACTGCCTTCATCCTCAGCTGGATGCACCCCTGGACTGCTGAGCATCCACAGCATCCACCACACCTGCATCCTGAGCTGGATGCACCCCTGGATTGCTTTGCTGCTGTGGTTTCTTCCAGGACCTTCCAGAGCTGGAGCTGTGGGTGCACGGTGGGGCTGGGTCCCAAATGCAAACCCCTCCTGCTCCCACCCTGCTGCCCAGGGACCCAGGTGCAGGACATGCCATGGACCCAGGTGCAGGACATGCCATGGACCCAGGTGCAGGACATGCCATGGATCCAGGTGCAGGACATGCCACGGATCAGGTGCAGGACATGCCATGGACCCAGGTGCAGGACATGCCACGGATCAGGTGCAGGACATGCCATGGACCCAGGTGCAGGACATGCCACACTGATGCCACCATTGTCCCAGGACAGGAGCTGCTGATGGACAGCTCTGCCCTGGGGCTTCTGCACCACAATGGGACCCTGCATGGGGACTCACTGGGATTCTCCCCTCAGGCATTTGCAGCCTGACCTCGAGGAGGAGCACAGACAGGGCTCAGGTGAGGTGCAGGCTCTTACCTGCAGTGCACCACGATGGGCCCTGGGCTGGCTGCAGTCTGCAGAGCCTCCTCCACCTTGGACACCAGGTGCAGCAGGGGCTTGGCTGACTCAGGCGTTTGCTGGTCCGGCCAGGAAGGGAAGAGGATGTGTTTGACCTTGCGGCATTCCTTTTTAAGCTTCTCCAGCACAAAGAGAAATGGGGAAGTGAGAGCACGGCCCAAATGGAATGTGGAGTCCAGCTCAAGCAGAGGCCAAGCAGCCTGTACCCATCTCAGGAAGACGTGAGGGAGAGCTCAAGCACTGGCCCAGAGCAGCCTGTACCCATCTCAGCTCCCAAATCCCTCTCTGAGCCTCTGCCAGACGTGAGGGAGAGACCCCTGGGCCAGAGATGATGGATGTGCCCCATCCCAGAGGATGAGAACAGATGCAGAGTGTTCCAATCGTGTCACCAGAGTCCAGGCAAAGCAAGCAAGATCCTCCAGGCTGGTGTCAGCCAGGGTGATACAGAGAGAACCCAACAGTGCACAAACCCTGGGCTGGTGCTGCCCTGCCCTGCTGAACCCTCCTCTGCACCCCAGGGCTGGGTCCTGCTCCCTCCCAGCCTCCCCAGGCACGAGGGGCTCTGCAGACCCCTCCCCTGGCAGGGGGCTCCTGGCAATCATGAACCCTCCTCCTTCCTGTCCCACAGCACTGCCGTGTCACCAGAGACCGCAGGGGTCCCTCTGTGACCCCAGGGTGAGGCAGGGACCCACCTGGATGGAGAGATCCCGGAGCACGTACTCCACAGCCTCGCTCACGCCCTGCACGCGGACGGTGAAGGGGCCGTAGGTGCCCTCCTTCTCAGGCCAGTAGTGGACACATTTCTGGAGAACAAGGCAGGTTTGGGGCTGTGGAGGTGCTCAAGGCACCCACTGGACATTTGAACCGTGCTCAGGTCAGTGCTCTTGGGAGGTGGCATCACCTTGGGGGTGGCAGGGGACTGGGGAAGGTGGATGTGGTGATACAGAGGAAGGGACAGATCCCCATCCCTGCCTCTGCTGCCCTGCACCCTCTCCCTTGCCCTGCCCTGGCTTTCAGGCCCCAGGGATGCATGTCCCTCCTCAGCCCTGGATGCCTCCAGACGCAGCAGGACTCAGGGCACAGGGAGGCTGTCATGTGGGAGAGCAGGGAGCAAGGACATGGCCAGGAAAGAGAGAATTTCCAGTTCTCAGTTCCCCCAGGCAGGTGCTGCTGGCTCCCATCCCAGCTGGATCCCCTGGCTGAGAGCTCCCAGCACAGGGGAGAGCTCTGGAGGGCCAGAGGGGCACTGCTGCCCACTGCTTCAGCCCCACAACCTAAACCTTTTATCCTATTATCCAGCTGGTAAAGCATGCCCAGAGCACACATGAGGAGGAAAACCTTGGCCAGGTAGGGCCGAGCCTGCAGCCCTGGGGCCCTCCTCCTCCTCCTCCTCCTCCTCCACTCGTGGTTCATCAGGGAGACAAAAGCACAATAAGTGTGTGCACTGAGCCCACGTTTGTCCCTGCACAGCCCAGTGCTGTCACCAGTGCCCCCCGTGCCCCTGGGTCAGCGTTACCTCCTTGCGCTCCTGCAGCTCGGTGATCATGACGATGAGAGGAGCCTCCTCCTGCCACACCATCTGCCAGAAGTCTGTCACGGTGTTCAGCAGGGGTCCCTGCGTGGCAATGTACTCCCGGGGCCGCCCTGCATAGCCCTGCAGAGCACAGGGCATGTCAGGGGACCTGGGGGCACCTCGGGGACAGTGGGGGCTGGCTCCAGGGCACTGCAGCCCCCACGGTGCTCTTCTGCCTCTGCAGCTCAGAGGCTGAGCCACACGTGCTGTTTCCTGCTAAACCTGTCCTTAAAGTGCTTCCAGGGATCTGCTGAGGAGCTACAGCTCTGCAGGATTCAACACAGGGGCATGGACTCCTCTGGTGGGACTGTGATGTTGTGAGGTCCTTTATTACACAGACAGAGACTGAGACTGCTCCAGAGCACTCTGGGACTGCTGCTGAGACTGCTCCTATGGCTGCTGCTGTGGCCACTGCCATGGTCACTGCCCCATGGCCACTGCCCCATGGCCACTGCCCCATGGCCACTGCCCCCTGCCCTATGGCCACTGCCCCATGGCCACTGCCCCATGGCCACTGCCCCTATGGCCACTGCCCCATGGCCACTGCCCCATGGCCACTGCCCCATGGCTACTGCCCCATGGCCACTGCCCCATGGCCACTGCCCTATGGCCATGCCCCATGGCCACTGCCCCTGCCCTATGGCCACTGCCATGGCTACTGCCCTATGGCTACTGCCCCATGGCCACTGCCCACTGCCCCATGGCCACTGCCCTATGGCCACTGCCCCATGGCCACTGCCCCATGGCTACTGCCCCATGGCCACTGCCCCATGGCCACTGCCCTATGGCCACTGTCCACTACCACGCAGTGAAAATTCCCTTTATCCCATCCCACCCATGACAGTGACCCAGCGTGTGTGACCCAGTGTGGGCCCTGCAGCCCGTGCCCTGTGAGCCCTGGGCTGCAGGCCCTGGCAGGACACTCACTGTGATGTAGTTGGCATTGATGTAGCTCTCCTCCTCCTGGCTCCCAGCCCTCCTGAGGCAGACCCGGCTCTCAGGATCTGAAAGATGCCACAGGTGTTAACCCACGGGACTGACCCTGCCCATCCTCCCTGCCTGGACCTCAGGGGCTGGAGGCTGCTCCTCCTGCTCCATGCCTTGCTCAGAGCTGTCTGCACCCTCGCTCAGCTCTGTTCTTGTCCCACTTCAGCCTCGCTGCCCCAAGCTGCAGGTACCTGGGGAGCAGGTGGGGTAACTGACCCACAGTGACCCCCAGGACATCCCCACAGCACCCCACTAGAGCCCAGTGAGTCCTTCCAGAACATCCTCAGCCTTTAGGACCACACCCTTGGGGCCTGTAAAGCCCCCCATGTGCCCCCATGTGCCCCCCAGCTCTGTGTGCACCCCTGGAACACAGCAGGAGCAGGAGCAGGCATGGCAGGAGCAGCACCAGCACCCAGCAGTGCCCACCCCAGTGCCAGGGCTGCTCTGGGTCACCCCTCACACACAGGGAATGGGAGGCAGAGGGACACAGTGGCACGTACTGGGGAGGATGGTTTTGTATCTGTCCTTGAAGGCACGTCCAGGGATTTCCAGCTCCTCCGGACTCACGAAGTTGGGTGGGATTTTCTGCAGGGGGAGAAAACAGCCATGAGGGAAAGCCCATTGCTGTCCCTTGTGTCCCCTGGTCACCCAGCAGGGCACAGCTGACCCAGGGGCCCCATGGCATCACCAGAGATGCCAGCTCCTGGGATGAGTCCTGTCCTTACTGCAGTTGTGGTGGGACTCCTTCCAGAGGGGCAACCCTGGGAGAAGAGCGTGGCATGGGAGGGCAGGATAGGGTTTTCCAGGGTCCCCAATGTGGGCACCAAGGAGGTACCCAGGCACCCCTCCCCTCTGCTTGCCTGCCCTCCCTCTGGGGCTGTGGGGCTCAGCTGGGCTCAGAGCCTGGTGCTCACCCCTGTCAGTCCCACCACTGCCAGCCCCTGCCACCCCTCCTGTGAGGAGGGACAGGGAATCTTCGCACCGAAAACTCCTCCTGGAGCTGTGCCAGGCTCTGGGCGTGCTGCTGGAGCTCCTGTTTACTCAGCACGTGGCTGGATGTCCTGAGAAACTTCAGCGTGATGTCCCGTGGCGTGCAGACAGCCTGGATGGGCTCCACGTTCCCCAGGGAGCTCATGTCCAGCACCAGCGACACATTGGAACCCCTCCTGAAAGGCACAGGGGTCCCTGGCTGTCCTACTGCCACCCTGGGACAGAAGGACAGCCCACCCCACCAGATCATCAGCTAAAACCACCCCACGCTGAGCAAAAGGCAGATGGAGACCCCAGCAGATGGGGAGGAGAGCCCAGCAGATGGGGAGATTGAGGAACAAGGAACTGGCTGATCCTTCTTGCTGGGAAGCCCCTGAAGGATGGGTGTCGAGGTTTGTGCTGGGCTGGGTGGGGGCCAGGGCTGCCTCCACACTCAGACCTGGCACCTGCACAGGCTGGCAGGAACAGGGCTGCCAGGAGGGAATTTAGGGGAGCCCTGGGGATGAGCAGAGCCATGGGTACCCCAGCCGGGACGGAGCCACGCTCACCTCTCCTGGAGACGCACGTGCTTCTTGGCAGAGGGACTGGGCTTGTCCTGCTTGTCCATGTCTGCTGCAGCTGCCCGGGCTGCCAGGCTGCCCTTATGAACTCTGGAGCACACCAAGCAGGCTTGGACCATGCTGCAGCACCCACGGGGCCCTCGTCCTGAAGCACAGCGGGAGGACACGGGGGAAATCACGGAGCCATCAGAGGAAGCGCAGCTGGAAAAGAAAACACAGATGTGAGAGATAGCACAAGGCTGGGTGGAGCCCCTGACGGGTGGTCTGCAAGCAAGGGATGGGTTTGAAGTGCTCAGTTGTCCTGGAACCAGGACCCCCAGCCCCTGTAGCCAGGCAGATGGAGAGCCCCCAGCAGATTCACCCTCGGGGGTGCCCGCAGCACTGCAGCATCACTGGGCACCACTGGTGACCCTGGGCGTGGCACTGGGGACCACCTGAGGGGAGCAGACCCACTCTGGGCAGGTCTGGTTTGGGGGAGCCCCAGGTGCTCTCCACCTCCATGGAAGCACGTGCCCTGTGTCTCCAGCCCTTCCCCATCACGTCCCCCTGCTTCAGCCAGGGGACACGGTCAGGACGGGTGAGAGCTGGAGCACAGGGGCACAGCAGGGGACACGAGGTGGCTGCAGCCACTGCCCGGGGTCTGGCCATCTCCTGCTGCAGGGACACACAGACAGGCACCCTCTACAGCCTCATGGCTCTGGCGAGGGAGGGATGGCCCTGGGACAGCCTCCCCCATGCTGCAGGTCACAGCAACTGTCAAGAGGAAACTGCTTTCTCTGGGTGGTTGAGCAAGAGGCGACGGGGCAGCCCGGCTGGGGAAGGTGCCACGCATCCTCCATCACCAGCCACGGGCGGGCCCCTGGCAGGGCTGGGAGGTGCAGGTGATGCTGGTTCACCTCTGGGCACAGCTCCTCATGGTGCACCCTGCGATCCTGAGCCTCCTCCTCATCCCCAGCTTCCTCCGTGAGGAGGAGACAGATCCAGAGACGGGGAATGATGCAGAGTCAGAGCTCTTGGAGGGTGAAGAACGGGATCCCTGCAGCCCATCTGCTCAGGGAGGCCTTGCAGAGAGCCAGGGTGCCCATGGTGGTTGGGAACACAGCTGGGGCAGGAGCTGCTCCCCATGCTTCCCTGCTGCCCAGTGGCATTTCTGGGAGTGGCAGTGCCACCAGTGCCACACACGACATCCCCATGCCCCATGCAGGGTGTCCTGGTGTTCTCCAGCCAGGCAGGACAAGAGCAACTGCACCAGCAGAGATCCTGCCCAGAGCCAGCCCAGGCTCCCAGTCCAGCCAGGAAACACCTGGGAGATGCCCCCACTATCAGAGGGACCCTGGGAAGTACCTCAGCTGCCAGCACCTGCAGGGAGAGCACTCACATCACCTGCCCAGCATCCCAGCCCCACCTGGGGCTGCCCATCCACACACACACATGCCCACCACCCCTGGGCACCAGGGCCTGGCACTGCCCTGGGTGTCTCCTGTCCAGTGGTCAGCAGGGCTGGGCTGGGGGCTGCCTGCCTGCTGCCCTGGGTGTCTCCTGTCCAGCAGGCAGGGCTGGGGGCTGCCTACCTGCTGCCCTGGGTGTCTCCTGTCCAGTGGTCAGCAGGACTGGGCTGGGGGCTGCCTACCTGCTGCCCTGGGTGTCTCCTGTCCAGCAGGCAGCAGGGCTGGGCTGGGGGCTGCCTACCTGCTGCCCCGTGGCGTGGGTTTGTCGGTCCTGGCACAGGCCCGCGGGCACCGCGCGTGTCGGTCTGACACCACGGTCTGAAAGTGTTCAGGAAGCTGCTTATCAAAGGAGCTGCTGCCTCTGCTGCTTCCTCTCCCTCCTTCTCCCCCACCCCGGCTGCCGCCCACACACATACCGGCCACATCTCTGCAGCTCGGCTCTGCCTGCACACCCAGCCCTGCTCCCACCGACCAGCCTGGGCACGGCTTGGCATCCCCCAAACCCCGGGGGTGTCTCCCCAGGCACGTCCCGTGGGGCTGGTGGGGTGTGCTCGGTGCTCCCTGTGATGAGGCGTGAGCAGGGATGGGCACGGGGGCTGCTGGCAGGGGGGGCGAGCAGGATGCTGCTCACGGTGCTCAGTGGTGCTGCCCTGGGGGCACCAGAGCCCGCCTGCCCCACGGGAAGGCAGAGTGGATCCTCCCCATGCCTGCTGTCCTGCCCGTGTCCTCTTGCCCAGGCTGTGCCCTGGCTGTTCCCCATCCCACTCTGGGATGTGCCAGGGCTCCCTCGGTGCCTCCCTCCCTCAGTGCCTGCCCGTGTGCAGGGTGCTCCTTGTGCCACCGCAGTGTCCCCCAGCCCGTGGGGGGACACCCCTCTGCACCCACGGCCATCCCTGGGTGTCCAGCAGGGAAAGGCAAGGGTGTATTTGGGGAGGAAGGTCCGTGGGGTAGGCCAGGCTCAGGTAGGCCAGGTCTGCCCTCGGGGCACTGCACATCCTTCCTGACACATCCCCACTGCTCTTCCTGTTTGCTCTTGCCCAGGCTCTGCTGCTTCTTCCTTCCTCCTCAGCCCCCGCCCCGCTGTGCTGCAGCAGCTCCCGCTGCACCCCACGGACCCCAAACACCTTCCCTGTGTCCTGGGGAGCCACGGCTGGAGCCAGCCCAGCCCAGCCCCAGTGGTGGCTGTGCCATCCCCGGGCTGTGCCAGCACTGCTGCAGTGTCTGTGCACACCTGGGTGTTTGCAGGTGTGCCACAGCAGCTTCCCTGGGCAACCCCTGGAGGCCCTGCCAGTGCCACCTTCCACCCAAGGGCTTGGAAATCAGAGGGCCCAAGCTCCAGAGCAAAGTGCTGGGCTTGGCCAGCAGCAGGACAGCCTTATCCTGGAGAAAAGGCCACCAGCACCTGTGTCTTACCTGCAGATCCTAGCGTGGCCAGAGGATAGACTGAGGAATTGCTCCCTGCCCTGTGTGGGATGAAAGAACACATCTGTGAGGCCTGGGGGCACACGCTGCCCTTCCCTCCCACCTGCCCCTGGCAGAAGTCAGGAATTCCTGAGATGACCAGCACTGCCAGCTGGCTCCTCTTGAGGGACTCTGGCTGGGTTCACAGAGGGGTGCAGTGGGGAGAAAAGAGCTGGAGATGCTCAGGCCAGGGGCTGAGCCTTTCATGTGCAGCCGTGCTTGTCCCGTGTCATCACCAGCTCTGCACCAGCTGCATCAGGCTGGCCCGGGGAGCAGAGCTGCTGATCTTACAAGCAGGGACTTCTGGAGCCAGGGAGGACCTGGCTTTGAGGGGAGGTGGTGTCCAGTGTGGGGGCAGATCCCAACCCAGGGTCAGTTTGCTGTAAGGACAGGACCAGGACGCCAGGACAGCCATTGCAACCTGGAGTGAGCAAAAAGGAACCTGACAGTCTCCAGGGACAAAAGCCAGGAGGGGATGGGAGCCAGCAACTCTGGAGGAAATGGCTCTGGGCCATGGGGTCACTGCTGTGCCCCTCACCTTCCTGCCTCCCTCCCCTGGTGGGGTCCCAGGACAGGAACATCCCTTGTCCCCCTGCACTCCTTGCTGCTCTGACCGTGGTGGCAGTGGGGTGTCAGGGGTGATGGTGATGCCCAGAGTGGTGCTGGCAGGGTTGGTGATGGAGGGATGCCCACAGAGGGAGGAGTCCCAGCTGTTACCACACCAGCCATCCACCCTGGCCCAGCCAGGGATGTGCCAGACACGGGATCCCTTTCGTCCTCTGGCCGTGGATATCTGTGCATTAGGATTTTCTGTTGGGATGTAAGGACTAGAGAGGTCTGTGACAGAGCCTCAGGGGCCTTGAAGGGTCTGGATAGCTGTGGGTTGACTTTCACAAAGATGTGGGGACCCCATGGAGTTGGTGCTCTGGGGAGGAAGGTCTGGATTTATCCCTGACTGGTACTTGCTGTTTGTTCACTTGCATTTTGAAACTCCACATGCATGGGGTCATCTTGCACCTCTGGCCATGATTTCACAGCCAGTTCCCTTTGTGCAAAGAGCACCTTCCAGCTCCAGGCTGGGACCTGTTTCCCCACTAAAACCAGCCAATCCTTACGCCCATTTCTGCCCTCCTGAGCAGCCTCCTGAGCATGGGGCTCCTCACGCAGCCTCCCTGCCCTGACACACCCCAGCACCTCTCCTCACCCTCTCCAAGCAGCCCCAAAGCCACCTCAGCCTCGGCAGGCCCTGAGCTGGCACCCAAAGCACAGAGGCTGCCCAATAATCTCAGTCCCCAGGGTTGCCCACCACACCGTGGCTTTGTCCCATCAGGGCCCCGTCACCTCTGGGTCCGGCACTCAGGAAGGGATGGTTCTGCTTCCGTCGACACGGCTGCGAGTCAGGATGTCCTGCAGGCTTTTGGAAACGAGCCCATCTCCTCCACTGCCTAAACATCGCTCGCAGGCTTGAAGGTGAAGCAGCTGCCTGGGGACTGAGCAGCCTCTGTGCAAACCGGCCGACCGGCTGCCGGCAGGGCACAGCGGCACGCTGCAATCGCGCCGAGCATCCTTCAGAGCCGGCGTGCGGCAGCCGAGGAGCAGCCGAGGCTCCGCACCTTACCTGGGCGGCCGCGTCACCCGCCCGCCGGCCTGGGGACAGCCAGGAGCCGGCCGCCGAGGGAAGCAGCTCTGCGGATTGCTTTTCCGGAGAGCAGCGTCTCGCTATTCCAGCGTCCTCCACGGGAGCGCGTTCCCAAGGACAGCCCCGGCAGGAGCATCCTCCCGGCGCGGCCGCAGAGCTCCGAGCCCGCAGCGCAGCGCTGCCTGCGAGCCCGGGGCCGCGGGCATCCCTCGGGGACGGAGCCGGTGCTGGGCAGCGACTCGGAGGCGCTGGATGTGTGACCTTTCTCGCCGTGCAGAGTTTGCTGCTGCCTGGCTGGAGCTGGGAGCAGTGAAGCGATTGCTGGCTCGTTTTGCCAAGGCGCTGCCGCTGGTCCTGGCAGCCCCCGTGCTCCTGCCCTCTCCTCAAGGAGAGCCAGGAGAAGAGTTTAGGACCTGGATTTCCTGCTTAACTGTTGGCGTTTTTTTCTTCTTTGAATCACTGAGTTTGTTCAGCCTGGAGAAGAGGAGGATGAGGGGAGACCTCACTGAGCTCTTCAACGTCCTGATGAAGGGCAGCTCCAGTCTCTGCTCCCTGTGACCAGTCACAGGACTAGGGGGAACAGCTGGATCTGTGTCAGGAGGGGTTTAAATTAGAAAGGAGAAAGTTTTTCACCCAAAGGGTGGTTGAGCACTGGAATGGGCTCCCCTGGGAAGTGGTCACAGCTCCAAAACTGAGCTCAAGGAGCATTTGGACAAAGCTCTCAGGGACAGGATGGGATTGCTGGGGTGTCTGTGCAGGGCCAGGGGTTGGACTTGATAACCCTGATGGATCCCTTCCAACTCATCATATTTTATGATTCTATGAGTGCTGAGTAGAACCACTTTTGGTTTCTGGAATTAGATGCTCTCCCATACCTCCTGCAAACAAGCTGAGCTTTCATCCAAATTTGCCAAGAGAAAGGCAGAGCAGGTGAACCAGCAGCACCACTGGGCTGGGCTCACACTGATGCAGGGCTGGTGTGGCTGTGGACTGAAAAGGTGCCCTGGCACAGGAATAGCTCCCCTGGGAAATGTGATCTCCCAGAGTGAAAGTGCTTTATATCAGCTTGATTTGTTCCTCTGCTCATGTGGGAAGAATCTCCCCCTGTTCATTCTGCAGTGGAGGAATTGCATGGGGGATTGTTCCTAAGCCAGGTGTGTAGAACCAGGAAATGACAGAAACATTAAGGCTGAAGAATCCCTCTGAAGATCATTAAGTCCATTACCTGAGCACTGCCATGTTCACCACTAAATCACATCCCCAGGAGCTGAGGGGAAAGGGGATCGAAGCCAACACAGGGGACCAGACCTCCAAGGTGCTGAGACTTTGACACTCTAGCCAACAAATGGCAGCGGAGAAGCCACAGAGGGACAGCAGGAGTCACAGAATGACTTGGTCACCAGGACAGACTGCTGGGGACGCAGCCTCAGCACCTGTGGCAGCACCTGTCTCATCCATTGTCACCTGGGCTTGTCCTGCGCTTCCCTGGATGCCTCCAAGGGAGCTGTGCTTTTAGAAACACCAACTGGAAAATGCTGTGTGCTTCAGTTTCCCTTGGGGCCTGAGCTGCCTGCCCTGCTTGGACACCTGTGGGTGGGTCAGGAGGCACTCACACATCCTCGTGGGAGGCTCCAGGCCACAGAACTGCCGGAAAAACCCTGCGAGCTGCGCGGGCAGGAGGAAATCTCCCAGGAACACGAAACCCCCCAGCTCCTCTCTATCCTCACAGCACACAGGGCAAAGCAGATCTCAACAAAAAAGGCACAAAAAGGCCTGAAAATCCTGAAGACTCATCGCATCATTCCTATTCTGGGTCCCGTGACACGCAGGGACCTCGGCAGCCCTGCTGGGTTTGCCCTGCTGCCCCAGTCCCTGGGCTGCTCCCTCGTGGGGACACTGAGCCTGGTGACCTCTCCTGTGGTACGGGGGCCATTATCAATAACAGGAAACGAGCTGGGCAGGAGGGGCAGGAGACAGAGACCCAGAAAGAAAGGAAGCGGTTAGAGCGCCGTCACTTCCATTTCTGCCGCGCGAGAAGCGGCGCCCACGCACGGGGAGCAGCGCTGCCCTTCCGCACCCTCATCTGCTCCGGGATCACTGGGGACTGTTTGTGACGAAGGCACAGATCCCCTTGTAGCCTTTGATAGCAGAAAGGTGGTTAAAATAGCCCATGCTCAGCCAGTGTCCGCTGCAGAAATGGGTGTGGGGAGTGAGTCACTGCTGGGGGTTAAGGTTCTTAACCCTGCTGAAGACAGACTGCACGTGATGCTGCCTGTACCCTGCCCTGCACAGGATGGGGCTGGGGATGCAGCTGCCTGCGGCCAAAGGGCCAGGGAGGATGTGCCAGCAGCTTTTATTTTAGGAAAAATATCTCCACTGAAAGGGTGATGTGGCTTGTAGGGTTACAGCGTGTGTGTTATAGAAAAGCGGGTCTGGAAGGGCCAGAGGTGACCAGGGAGCACATCCAGGACACCAGGGATGGACATGGGAAAGAGGAGCATGGGTTTGTGGCCTTGTGTACCCATTGGTGACCTTCTAGGGGACTGTTTATCTTTCTTGCTTATGGGATGGCACATCCTGGGGGTGGGATGGGATAAAGGGAATTTTCACTGCACAGCAGTGGGCAGTGGCCATGGGGCAGTGGCCATGGGGCAGTGTCCATGGGGCAGTGGCCATGGGGCAGTGGCCATGGGGCAGTGACCATGGGGCAGTGGCCATAGGGCAGTGGCCATAGGGTAGTAGCCATAGCAGTAGCCATGGCAGTAGCCACAGCAGCAGCCATAGGAGCAGTCTCAGCAGCAGTCCCAGAGTGATCTGTAGTGGTCTCAGTCTCTGTCTGTATAATAACGGACCCTGTAACATCACAGTCTCACCAGAGAAGTCCTTGCCCCTGCACTGAATGCTGCAGTGGCCCAGGCTGCCCTGGGTGCAGTCAAAGCCCTGTAAATGTGGCACCTGGGGACATGGCTGGGTGGTGAACACGGCAGAGCTGGGGCAGTGGTTGAACCTGATGGTCTTAGAGGGCTTTTCCAAGCTGAACAATTCTGTGATGATTCTTGCATGGCAAGAGGCAGAGCCCGTGGCAGGTCCCTTCTCTCCAGCTGGAGGAGGCTGGCCGTGGATGAGCAGAGGCAGCCAGAGGGCAGCAATGCAGAGAGGATGGATCTGCCCAGTGCTGCTGCTCCAGCTCCCAGCCACGACAGAATGTGCGCCTGGCTGCTTTGGAAAGCTGCTCTGGGCTGTGCTTTCCGGCCTCAGAAAACCAGAACTGGAACCAGAGCCCAGTCCCAGCCAGAACCAGAATCAGAACCAGAACTGGAACCAGAACCACAACCAGAACCAGAACCAGGACCAGAACCAGAACTGGAGCCCAGTCCCAGCCAGAACCAGAACCAGAACCCAGTCCCAATCCCAGCCAGAATCAGAACCAGAACCCAATCCCAGCCAGAACCAGAACCCAGTCGCAGCTGTAGCAGGAGCCGCGGGGTGTCCCGGCAGGCACAGGATGTTGGGTTAAAATATAGCGAAAAAAGCCCAAAGCACAGCAGGCCTGGGCTGTGGCAGCCGGGCAGTTGCGTCCCCCGGGAAGGGGCAGGGGTCGGCTCCGTGTTTTTCCCCTGAGGCACCCGAGGAGATGCTGAGGGCCCTTTTCCAGTGTTTATGAAGTGTCAATGAGGTCCCAGTTCAACGCAGCTCTAGGAGCAAAGGCTCACCGCAATGAGGAAGCTGAGAGGAAAGCTGAAGTCTTTACAGACAATTTGATGGGTGAAGGTGTGTGTGTGTGTGCGTGTGTGTGTGTAACATATTTGAAATGAGTCTTAATGTCTCTACTGACTTAGGACAGCAGAGCCCAGACAGTTTGGCTCCTGGAACAAAGTGGGTCTGCAAAAACCTGAACTTCTGAATTTTAAAACAGTAAATAGGAATAGTAAAATAGTAGGTTACAGTGGGAAATATGTGGTAGGTGGTTCAGGAAGGCTGCACCTTCCCAGGGCCAATGGGGAAAGGAAGAGGGCAGCGTGCGGCCGGGAATTCGGGATAAATGTGCCTCTGAAACCTCGAGAGGGAAAATCCCGCGGGCGTGAGCCCCGCTGGGCTCTCTCCCTTTATTCGAATAAAATCGCAGGACTCCTCTGACTCCTTTTCGGACATAAACCTTTGGCGTTTGTGGGTTTTCCTGACAAAGCAGTACAGGGCTGGACTCCACTGAATTCTCCCCGCTGTAGCAGCGATTCGACCTTTCCCCTGGGGTCCGAGAACGAGAGAGAGGAGCCGAGCCCAGTCCCTCGCCCCCAGCCAAAATCTCACCGTATCTCTGCCCTTCCCAAGAGAAAACCCCCCAGGTAAGAGAGTAGCCAGTTCCCCCCACCTTGGCCACTTGTTTTGTCTCTTAAGTACCGCTTGTTATCGTCTCTTAGGCAACAAATGGGACAAAATTCCCTGAGAGAAAGAAGGGAAAAAAACCCAGGAAAAAACCTAACCTCCAAACGCTGCTGCTGCAGGTCTCTGGCAAAGGTCGCAGCCGATCTTTTGCAACCTCTTCGTCTGCCAGATGTCAAGCAGCAGAACTTGCCTCGCGGACAGGGATCTGCTCTGGGCCCAGGCTCTGTGCAGGCAAGTCCTCTGCCCCAGAGGTGCTGGAAGAGCTCCTTAGAAAACAGGAAACCACTCAACCAAAAGAAGCAGTGAAACATTCCCTTATTCTGCGATGTTTGTTGTTTTAGGCTCTCCCAGCCAAGCAGCTCAAGCTGAACGGCAGCCCGGCTGATCCCTCCGAGCCCTGGGGCTGTTCCTTCAGGCCCTGCAGCGAGCCCAGCTCAACCCAACCCAGCCACCACCCACGAGAGATGCAGGACAGCGTGGCTTTGCAGCCCAGATGCCAAACACACTTCTAATGAGAGCCCAGGAGGGGATGAGGAGGCTCGGAAAAGCTCGATGCATCCCTGTTACCAGCCTTCCCTCCAGCAGCAGAGCATCTCTGCTTCCTGGTGTGCGGATGGTAAACTGAGGCTACACCTGAGCTGAGTGTGTTCCAGCTCAGAGGTGAAAAGAACTGCCAGTGCTTCAAGTCTGGCATCTGGGCAGGTCTCCAAGCCTCAGAGATGCTCCATGCCCCAAGACCCCCAAACCAGGATGTACAATTCAATGGACACTTCACTGGGGACTCCTGGAGGGGCAAGGTTGAGCTCTGTGTCACTCTGGGAGCCCTAGTGAACGATCCCACTGACCCCAGTCAAGCAGGAGAGGCTGTGCCTGAAAGGACAGACAAAATTGTCAGCAGGCAATGGCGGAGGGTGCAGATCCTGCATCCCCCTGCCAGCGCCTCACCCACGCTGCAGAACTGCAGCAGCCTCCAGGCGAGGCTGAGCATGAGCCAGCAGAGCCTTTGGCCATCAGTGGCTGTGGCACCCGTGCCTGTGGCCAAGATGTGTGACCAGCTGGCACGTGTGACCGCCCACAGCAGCGCCCTGGGGAGCAGCCAGGCTGTGCCAGCCCCAGACGTGCCTCAGGAGGGTGGTGTTAGGGCTCCCTGAGGCTGGGCTGGAGGAGTAGAGCCCAGAAGGGGTCCCCCGGGTGCTGGCAGTCTGCAGGATGGGCTCGTGTCGGGTTTGGCTCCAGGAGCTGCGGGAGATGCCAGGGAGAAGCCGAGGAGCTGCAGGAGCAGGCACTGCCAAGGCTGCGGCCACACTGCGGGGACAGGAGCACCCCTGGGTGCCGTGCCACAGCTTCCCAGGACTGCTGCAGTGCAAAGGCCTGTCCCCATGCCTTGGGACGCTCCAAGGTGTCACAGCTACAGGAAGGGCTGTGAAAAGCCTCAGTCCAGAGCTTGCTGCTGGATACGGTGGTGGTGGCACTGCTGGGGGCATTGGTGGTGGCACTGGCACAGGCCAGGGCACGTGGCAGAGGGATAGCAGCTGGGCAGTGAGAGGGGACAATGCCCTGCCTGTGACCTGGGCTGCCAGGCAGATCTCCTTCCTACCCTGTGACATGAAAGATGGGCAGGCTTTGTGTTTACTCCTCTGAAAAAGAAACCTTCCTCCTGAAAACAAAACCTTTTGTGTGCAAATGCAGCCGTCTGCAGGTTTGTTTTTATACAGGAAACTTTGAACCAGAGGCTGGCGCTGGTTTCATTTTGACTTGGGATTTTCGGCTCATGGTGACATTTTGAAACTGAGCTGCTTTCCAAATTTGGAAGCTGGGTATTCCCATCACTGCTGAGTGTGGCACAGTGTCCAGAGCTTCCTGTTGTCCCTGTGTGTGGAAAGCTTAGCCCAGCCAAGGTGGGGATGGGTGCCCTTTGGGGGAAGGCTGAATACCTTGAGTGGCAGCTGAAATGTGTGACCCTCCTTTGTGGGACTGGCAAGGCTTGGGTGCAGAACTCCTCCACCCAGGAACCCACTGCTCCCATTGAGCCTAAGCTGGGCTCATCCTGCCAGCCTCCAGCAAGGAGATGGGGTCCAGACCCTGCTCACAGCTGGGACTGAAGGAGACAGGAGCCCTCCCCCTCAGTGCCATGGTTATTGCACCTCCTCCTGCCACATCCATCAAGATGGGAGTAGGAGCGCCTTGGGACCTGCTCCCAGCTCTCCTCCAAACCCACAGGCAAGACTCTTCTTGCCCCCAGGGACCAGCTGAGACCCGTTCACCAGGGTGAGGATGAGTGCCATCCTGGACAAGCTCTTGAAATGGTGTGCACCCCCTGAGCCAAGGCACCAGCTCCTCTCCATGCCCCCAGTGAGGTTCTGAGGGGGCCAGGATGCCTTCACTCTGGGATGGTGCCTGGTTTGATGGGGCTCAGGGCAGCAAAGCCTTTGGCAATCACAACTCACAGACACCTTCAGGGCTGGAGCATGGGCTGGATGCCTGTGCTGACTGCAGCACGGTCCTGGGGCTCTCCCTGTTCCTGTTTGCAGCAGCAGCACGAGGGGATGCTCACTGTCACCAAGGGTCCCCAGCACCCGGCTGAACCCGCAGCACGTGGGACAAACCCTGGCAAGGAGCAGGGAGGAGTGAGCCATGCCCATCCTGCGGTGTGGGCACACAGCTCCTGCCCCCGGAGTGCAGACCCTTGCCCTCAAGGGGCCACAGGAGACAGCCCTGTCCAGCTGATCCCTCCTCCCCAGCATCCTGCAGCTGGGAGCTGGGCGAGCCCAGGCGGGCCTTCCCGCCGGTCCAGCCCAGACTTGAACGTCAGGGCCGTGCACAAGCAGAGCAAACGGGCGAGTGTGAGCGTGCCAAGTTGACAGCACACATGCCAGGAGCGCAGGAACCGGCTGTGGACCACGCCAGGGACACCCACCAGCCGAGGTACAGGTCCCATTCCTTGTCCCCCTCCCTTTTCCCAGGAATGCCAGGATGCGAGCAGGGGGAAAGGAGCGCAGAGCCTTCTGTGCCCTGGCACGGTGCAGGCAAAGCTGATGGCACAGCCCCGGGAGGGGCAGCAGGGGATGGGCAGCCTCCAAGGAGCAGAGCCTGGCACTCGGTGGCTGTGCCTGAGCAGGGGGAATCTCGTGCCCGGGGCTCTCGGCACGGTGCAGCACGAGCGGGCACCGGGAGCTGCTTCGTGGCCGCTTCCTGGCTCCGTGTGCATGGCATCCTTGCAGCATCGGGCTGCTGCCAGCCTGTGCTGGCACTGCATCACCGGGTGGGAGCAGAGCCCCGCAGGATTCACAGGCTGTTGGTGATGGGGTGGGTGATTTTGGAGATGTGGGGCCGGCACTGTCCAGGCTGCTCTCAGCCCTCCCCAGTGAGTGCCTGTTGCCCGGCCAGGGGAAGCGAAGCCTGCTCAGCCCCAGGGGCGGCACCCACGCCCCGGGGGTGCAGAGCAGGTCTGCCCGGCTCTGCCGGCTTTGGGCGTGCTCTGAGTCACCGCAGCCCTGCGCTCCCAGCTCTGCGAGGCGCCCGGCTCGCTCCCGCAGGCACCCCAGGGCTCAGGGGGGAGCGAAGAGCATCACCCAGGTGACGGGAACAGAGTCACTCCTGCCACTCCTCGCTGTCCTCCCGCCCGGACAGCGTGGCTGTGCCCTGCCCTGCAGGGGGGTGATGTCCCCCGCTGCCTGCTTGCCCTCCCGCCTCTGCGAAATGGGAAGAGCTCCAAGGTACCAAGGCGTGGGTCAGGAGGCGGCAGCGGCGCTGGCAGGGATCCATGTGGGAATGATTAAACACTTGCAAGGGGTTGAAGAAGGAGCATCCCGGTGCTCCAGGGTTTAGGGTTGGAGAAAAACAGCGTGTGAACCTTGAAAAGCGAGAGGTCCCACCAGCACCTGCATCCTCTGCAGGTTCTGCCCTGGGAGCAGCCTGTTCCTCTTGTTCCTCCCTTGCAGCCCTGGGCAGCACTCAGCACCTCAGAGTGGCACAGGGGAGAAACTGTGGCCTGGGGCAGTTCACGGTGCTGGTGGGCACTGGGAGGGACTGAGGGACACGGACCAAAGGGTTGGTGTTGGTCTGAGGCAGGACAGGAGCCCCAGAGCTGTTCCCAGCCCAGTCCCAGTGGCACCAGTACCCCGTATCACGGGGCCCCTGGGCATACATTGTCTTAGGGTGCCAGCCTGGATGCACAGAATCCTGCTCAGGGAGGGATGGCAGAGCTCCCACAGAGACACCAGAGCTGCATGTCCAGTCAGCTGGAGAGGCTCCTCTGCGCAGTGCCAGCATTGCCCACAGCACTGGGTCATGGCTCTGCCCTCTGAGGGACAGGTCGAGTCCCTGTGGGAGCATCCTCAGCCACACGCTGTCCCCTGGCAGGGCCCCTGCAAGGCTCTGCCTGTCCCCAGCCTTGGGAGCATGACCTGCCACTGTCACCTTGCACAGGTCCTGTGACACAACAGGGACCCTTGGGTGAGGCGGGCACTCTGCTGTCCACCCTGCCCATCCTCACCCCAGCAGGTGCTTCCCAGGGAGCCCTTGACTCCTGCCAGGTGTGCAGGACCACGCTCAAGCCTGGGAGATGGGACAAACCCAATGCTGCCAGCTCCACATCCAGGGCACCTGGAGAGGGGGTCAGTGCACGGCGTGCAAAGTGGGTGGACCCTGCTCTGCTCTGGGGTTGGCTCTGCTCGGGAGGACAGCCCCTGCAGTGTGGCTAATGTCCCTCACCTCAGCATGAGCAAGACCTGACACCACAGTGACAGGCGTGCTGTCATGGGGGGCCCCCTTTCCCATCTCTGCTCCTGGATGATCCCCCTGGAGCACAGGGCATGAGCTGAGGCTGTGTCCCTTGCCAGAGGCGGTGGCTTGGCTGCACAGCCCCAGTCCCCTCCCTCCCAGCCTGGCCGGGGCTCTCTCTGCAGCCATCCCGGGGCCGGGGCGCCCCCATCCCCCTGCGCCTTGCGGTGGCGTTCGCTGCTCCGCGGAAAATGTGATGACTCGGCAGCCCCTGAGTTTCCAGGCCTGGTTCCAGCTGCTGGGTGGAGAAACTTCTGCAGTTGTCTTTGGGTTTGGCACAGCTGAAGGCGTCGCCGTCAGGGGGGACTGGAGGGGACATGTGGTATCCCCAGTGAGGGAGGGTGCTCTCTGTCTGTGTCCCCGCCTGAGGTGGCTCAGAATCGCCGGGGTGGCTCTGGGGAAGGCTGGGCCAGCACAGGACGAGCAGCTTCTGTCCCGTGGAGGCTGCTGAGCCCTGCGGCGCCAGGGACGGGGCCTGGGCTTGGCTCCCAGCAGTGCTTTGGGCTGTTTCCACTGCAGCCACAGCCCAAACTCCCTGAGCTCAGGGAGCACAGCCACCGGCACCCGAGGTTAAATGAGCAGGGCTGGGATACACGTGTTCCCATGGCGGGGGGTGACAGCTCGCTGTGCCACCAGGACACGCAGATGCTGCAAAAGCTGCTGGGATGTCTCCTGGTCCATGCTCAGAGGCCAATCCTATCCTGGTGATCAGCAAGGTGTCCCCCAAGCCTGTGGGGATGCCTTGCTGAGTGAGGTTACCTCTCCTCCTGGCTGGGGAGGTGCAGGGCGGTGTCACAGACACTGAGGGGACAGACACCGTGGAACAGGAGTCCCTGCCTGGCTGCCCAGCCCAGAGACCAGAGCAGGCAGAACAGACCCTTTGCTCTTTGGCCAAGCCAGTGTCCAGAGCAGCTGCCTCAGTGGAGGAGCTGCTCCCCCGTGCAGCAGCAAAGGTTGTGGCTGGAGGTGGAGATGGCTGGCTTTGCAGAGAGGCTGTGCCCAGGCAGGTGCAGTAAGTGTGCACAGACTCAGATTCTCTCCAGCTGGACTGGGCAGGCACAACCCAGCTGGAATGTCCCTGGGTTTGTCCCCTTGTTGGCCGGGAGCTGCTCTTTGGTATGCTTTGAAGCTGCAGGAGCCCCACCTTGACTCTGTAGCCTGGGAAAACCTCCTGTCTGTGCCACTGCAGAGGACACTGCCTTTGACACCGGGGGATGCAGCATCTCCTTCCAGAGTTTTCCTTCATAGTCAAGGGTCCCTCCTGTCCCCTGTCCCTGGATCACAATTCTTAGCCCAGCAAGGCCCTCCATCCTCACCTCCAGTCCCTGCTTCATCAGTCAGGGGCTCCTCAAATTCAGCTCTGCCATCACCTGCCACGCTCCAGGGACACCACAGTCCCCAGCACTGCCTGCACTGCCTCTATCCCAGCCACCCTCCAGGTGACCCTCCACTGAAAGCCCCTTTGCAAACGTGTTTTGGGGACCAGGCAGCTGTAACCTCCTGGATCCTGCCCTGGGCCCCTGGGTAAACCTGGCAAACCCTCACTGCAGTGAGGAGCTCCAGCCTCTTCCCAGCTGGCTGCAGCTGCCCAGCTCTGGAAAGGGGCCTTTAAAAACAGTCCCCAGCCCACTGGAGACGGCAGCAATCAGGCCCAAATCTCCCCCTGTCTCGTTTCTACTCCATCTCAGGGGCTGGAGAAGCTCAGCCCCAGCACCTTGTGCACTCACCTTGCACTCAGGTCAGTGGGGAGTGGCCAGCTGCCCATCAAGCTGGTGTCCAGCAGCAGGGATGGGTATCCCCAAAGCTGGCTGTGGCACTGGTTGATGAGTCAGCCTCATCACCCCGGGTGCTGGTGGATCCCAAATGCTTATCAGGGGATCTCTGAGAGCCACAGCTCTTACCCTGGGCTTCCATCAATTGAGGAGATGCACCCATGGCATTTTTGGCATTCAGCCCTGGGAGCTGTGGGCATTAAGGGTTAAAAATGTTGCCTGTGCTGGAGCCAAGGCATTGCCTTCTGCTCCCCCCCACCACGATCTCTGTGTTCAGGGGGCAGGGCGAGGGTAGGTCTGGAGACAGAGTGACATGAAGAGGCTCTGGTGGCAGAGCTGTACCTTTCTGCCGAGGGAACATCTCAGTCCTAGAGCTGCAGGGCCAGGGCTCTTTCACCCTCAGCCCAGTCCAGGCAGGGACCTCTGCAGAGACGTGACTGTGACCACGGACCCAGACTCCTGGCACCAGTCCCATTTGGCCAGGACCTGGGAAATTCACTGCTGCCCATGCAAAGGGAAGGGGATTCACGTTCTCTCTCCCCTTTCCCAGCTGGCTCCATCAGCCTGGGGGTTGTCAGAAGGGTTGGACCATGGACCTGGGGCTGGAGATGAGTCCTAGACCATGTCCCCTGTGTCCCCCTCTCTTCTCAATTGCATGCAAGAGCTGGAACTTTCCCGTGTCTTTGTCCAGCTACCAGGAGTTGTTCTGTCTGCCACAGGTCCCACCTGACAAACTTCTGAGTCTTTTGTCGAGGGATTCTGATGTTCCAGGGAACAGGTGGGGGATTTGTCCTAGTCTGATAGCTCGGTGGCTCACAGTAATGGGCAGAGCTTGAACAGCCCCCAAAGGTGGCCGTGCTGGCCACTGGGACAGACTCCCACGGCCACAAAGGCTGGACTGGCTTCCGGACTGATGCATCACTGAACCTCTTCCAGCACTGTCCCAGATCTCCAGCGCTGATGTGAAGCCAATGGCATCTCTGCTCTGAATGAGAGCTGGCATCGTGCCACGCATTGCACAGACAGCGCGGAGCAGCGCCGAGCACGGCCCTGCACGCAGCCCGGGGGCACAGCCTGATCACAGCGACCCCCAAGGCACAGCGCCTTGCCACCCGGGCACAGGCCACTTCGGCCACCCCCTCAGATGAGCAAAGCGTGCTTCGGGCACCTGTGTGCCCGCCCGATGCCCAGCAGCCTCTCACAGTGTGCGCTGCCCCCGCCGCAGCCTGCGGGCAGCCGTGCCACGGGCACAGCACAGGAACACCCCCGAACCCCGCTCTCCAGCCGCACCTGCGCAGGAATTAATGCACACAGAGCCGAAGGGTGCCTGAAGGTGCGGCACAGAGAGAGCCGAGAGCGCACAGCACCCGCGGCCACACTCCGCTCCCTCTCTCACCGCAGCATCCCAGCCCACGCTGCGCCCTCCTTCCCTCCCTCCCTCCCCGCGCTGGGGGCTGGTTCGGGAGCGCCCTCCCAGCCTGGAGCCGCCATCAGGCCAGTCCTGTCTCCTCCCCTCCCGGAGCTCCCGCCCCAGCTCCCGGAGCTCCTGCTGATGCCAGAGCGGGCTCCAGCCCCGCGGAGCCCCCGCCGCAGCGAGGTCCCCCGAGACCCCGGCCAGCAGCGAGCCTCGCAGCGCCAGCCGGGCTCTGCCCGCAGCCCGCAGCCGCTGTCTCCGGGCCCGCTGCGGAGTCACCGCAGAGGACACGGACCCGCGGGGACAACAGCAAATGCGCCCAGCGAGAGGGAGCCGCCCCCGCTGGGATTCCCCCGGGCCGGAGGCGAGCTCTGCCCCTGCCCAGGGACAGCGGGCCCGGCCGAGGGGCCACGAGCTGGCCGGTCCCCATTGATGTTGTCTTGTCACCCGCGCTCGGGAAGCATGCGGGGACACGGCTGCTGGCTGCCGTGGGACGAGGGGCTGGCTGGGGACAGCCGCTGCTAAGAAACTTCCTCCCCCACGCCAACTTGTCATCCCTCTGATCTGCAGCCACCAGGTCCCCCATGAGGTCGCTGCTGCTGCCGCTGCTGGTGCTGTGGGTGCCGCGGCTCCCGGGGACCTTGGCAGAGGTAAGCGCTTGGCTCCCCAGCCCCCGCTTTGGCTCCGCGGCTCTTGGCTCCCAGCTCGCTGCCGCTCGGGGCTGCCCGGCCGGGGAAGGACGCGGGGCTGCGGGTGCCTCCTCTCTCTGGCCGTGCGGCTGCGCCACATCAGCGGCGTTCTCCATCCCTGGCGGCGCTCTCCATCCCGAGCGGCGCTCTCCATCCCGAGCGGCGCTCTCCATCCCGAGCGGCGCTTCCCCCGCTGCCCCTCGCCCAGCGCCCGGGACCGCAGCGTGTCCCTGCTGCCGTGGCTGCGCGGCTCCTCGCCCGGCAGTGGCCTGGCTGCTGTTCCCAGGGATTCCCAGCCGCTTCGCTCTCCTCTCCCAAAAGCCCCGCGATCGGTGGGGAGCCGGCACGAGTTCGCCCGCAGAGCCGAGAGGGAAGAACGCCAGGAAGATGATGGTTCTGCTGTGGCTTGTTGCTGGACAGGGAGTGGGCAGGAGACATTTCCTTTAACGTGGGGGGAACTGACGCCAGTCCAAAGCTGGGCACACCCTGCTGGGAGCAGTTCTGTGTGAGAGAATGGGTGTCCCCGCTGCTCTGGGGACTCTGTTCTGTCCTTGGGGGGTGGCAGCTGAACTGGGGTCTGTGGTCCCTCCATCCTCTCCCCTTGATGGTGGGATGGAGGTGTGTCTGTAGAAGGAATGAGATTGTCAGGCCCTGTCCAGAGCTCACTCCCTCCCCCTCCAGATCTTCTCCTGTGCCCTGACTGGTTTGGTGGCCTCTTCCCCTGTGGGCTTGGCCCCGTGTTGGTCTGCAGCCCCAAAAGGCCAGGGCAGCCCACAAGCTGCATCTGCCAACTCTGTGTCCCTGCCTTGGCTAAGGGAGGTGTGAGAGGTGACCCAGGCTCTCCTAGGAAGCCCACAGATGCCATGCCAGGGTGGGACCTGTGCCTGGTCAGCCTGACCCCTGGCCTGGCACTGGACATCTCTCCCAGGTGCTGGTCTCAGCTCTGCCCCCCTCATCCTGCCCCTCTCTCACTTGACACCTTCAATCCCCCAGGGCGAGGGATGCAACCACACAGCACGGGCAGGGCTGGAGGGCCAGGATGCACGTGGGGAAAGAGGTGAGTCCCAGGAATGGGGTTCCCAGGCTGTGGAGGGTGGGATGGTCTCGGTGTCTGGAGTGGTGAGATGAGCAGATGTGCTGGACCAGGACTCTTGAAGTTAAGAGCAGCTTTGTAAATGCTCTGGTTTAGGCTAACTACAGGCTACAGATCATGCTCAGGGAAGAGGGAGAGTCAGTCCCATCCTTCTCCAGCAGCCAGCTGTATGGGGGCACTGTGAGAGATGGACAAGGTTCCAAAGCTCTCTGCTTCCACAGAGGAGCACCAGGTGGGCTCAGCAGCAGCACAGCTGTAGGTGCCCTGCTCTGAGCCTGGGAGTCTCTCAGGGGTGTGTAACAATCTGCTGGAGACATTGGGAGGCAGAGATGGACCCTGCCCTGGTCACGCCACCAGTGTGGCCCTGACAGACAGGCTCTGCCTGGCTCCTGTTGTGTAGGTGGTTCCTGAGCAGCTCTAAGGGCAGGAATTCAGTAGCAGTTTCAGCCACTGACCCACCAATTAGGCCAAGCCCTGTCTGCCACTTCCCTGTCCCCAGACACTCTGCACTGGGATGCCACAGCACTGGTCCTACAGCCCCAGCACACTGACCTCACTGCTGCGGCACAGCCAAGGCAGGGACACGCCTCAGCAGCGGCTGGGACCAGTCTGCTCCCCATTTCCTCCATGTCTGCAGTGTCCCACTCTTCCCATGTCTGCACTGGGCAGGACAGGGGTCATTCATTGTCTGGATCCCCCCAAAGCAGCCTTTGCCCCTCCTCTGTCAGGGCCCACACAGAGGCAGAGACTATTGCAGGGAGCATAATGGCCCCATAATGAGCCATATCCATCCTGCCCCCTAACTGGCCACTGTCTTGCGGCTCCGTGGTGGACCCAGAGCCTTCAACATCTTTTTGGGGGGCTCAAGCCAGCCAAGGTGATGAGCAATGGATTATACCCAGCCAGGGAACTTCTCTGCCTTAAACCAGGAATCTCTGGACAAAGCACATGATGACCTAAAGCCTTCTGCTCTTTCTCTATGCTTAGGAGCATCTCTTTGACAGCTTCCTTTGACCTGAGTCCAAGAAGGTTTCTGGACATTTTTGTGTTTCCAAAGGCTGCTCAGAGCCCTCAGGGTCAGGGTGGTGGGCGTTGCCTGGCCCAGCAGGGGTGGGTGGGCTGGGAGCTGGCCCTGCAGGCTGGCACCCAGCACCACCAACTCCCCGCTGAGAGTTTCGGATTTGCCTCTGCAGGCTCCCTCCTGAATGTCAGCGTGAGTGACCTCGACCGCTCAGACTCCCTCCTCCTGTCCTGGGATGAGCCAGAGGGAGGTGCCAAGGGATATTTGCTCGCCCTCTCCTCCCTGGAGTCAGGCACGCTGCTGCAGAATGGGTCTGCTGGACCCAACACCACCAGCTTCTGGTTCCGTGGGCTGAGCCCTGGCACGCGCTACGAGATTGAGGTGACAGCCACGCTGGCCTGCATGGACAGCACCAGCCAGACCATCACAGCACAGACAAGTAAGGGCTCCCCAGGGCCTCAGTGCTCCTACCAGTGACTGTTGTGATGCTTTGGAAGGTGTTGTGCTGTTTGGGGTCCTACTAGCTCGTGGGGAGTTTGGGCTTTTCCTCACTTTCACGAGAGGCAGGGTCCTTCCTTGGTGCCCAGAGTCCCAGGGGTCATTTGCTCATCCATGTGAAGGAAGGGTCCTGCCCCTACCCCCTTGTATGGGCTGGGTTCATCCCTCTTCTCCTCCTAGAATGGTGGAGCTAATGATGGACCAGCCCATGATGTGGCTTGCAGGGAGCTGAGGGGTGGAAAATGTCTGGAGGTCTAGAAATAGCTATGAGCTGTTGGAAGGAGCATCTGCTCCACAGTTCTGGCACATCTCTGTCAATCACTGCTCACCCCCACGCCTTGCTCTGTGCCATGGCTGGGGAAGGGGACAGGGCTGGTGGCCCTACAGCTCAGGTGGGGATGCTGCAGCCCAGACAGCCCATGGGAGGCTGGGAGTGGTCAGGGAGGTGATGGGGCTGTGCTTGGGGGATTCTTGCTGGAACCCCTCTGCTCTGGAGACAGGCTGAGAGAGCTGGGGTTGTTCAGCCTGGAGGAGAGAAGGCTTCAGGGTGACCTTAAAGTGCCTTTTAGTACCTAAAGGGGATTTGAAAATAGAGAAAGGGACTTTTTACATGGGCAGATGGTGGCAGGACAAGAGGGAGGAGTTTTAAACCAGCAGAGGAGAAGTTTAGATCAGACCTTAGGAAAAAATTCTTCCCTGTGAAGGAAGTGAGGCCCTGGCACAGGCTGCCCAGAGCAGCTGTGGCTGCCCCTGGATCCCTGGAAGTGTCCAAGGCCAAGCTGGACGGGACTTGGAGCAACCTGGGACAATGGAAGGTGGCAGGCGGTGAAACTGGATGCGCTTTAAGGTCCCTTCCAACCCAAACCATTCCAAGATCCTGTGTCTGGGTCCTGTGAAGCTGGCTGGCCTCAGCAGCAGCCTGTGAGCAGCTTGCCAGGTGAGGCACGCCCAGGTGAGCAGCCAGCAGTGCCCTTTGTGTCCCCTGCAGGTCCCAGCCCTGTGCGCAACCTGAGCCTGAGCAGCGGCGGGAGCTGGGGGCTGCAGGCAGCCTGGGCCCCCGGGCACGGCCGCAGGGACGGCTACAGCCTGGCCCTGTGGCACAGCGACTCCCAGAGCCTGGTGAGGAACGTGTCCCTCCTGCCCAACGCCTCCACCTTCCTCTTCGACGGGCTCCTGGCCGGCAGCGAGTACGCCTTGAAGGTCAGCACGCTGGCCGGGTCCAGCCAGGCCAGCACCAGTGTCCACCAGTGGACAGGTAGGGAGCCATGGGTGTGCCTGCCCAGGGAGGGAGGGGTGGTGGGAAGGGTTTGGCAGGAAGGATGCAGCACGTGTGCCGGGCTGGCAAGGGGAGGAGGGCTCCAGGCTTGGCATGGGGAGCTTGCTGGTGGGGAGCAGCTGGAGTGTTTCAGCTGAGTGGGTCAAGGAGAAAGCTTTACACCTTGGGCTTGCCTTGCAGCATCCACAGCTTGGGTGTGTGTGTTCCCAAGGGAGAGGGGCAGCCTGGGGATCCTGGATCTCTTGGCTACTGAGAGCTGCAGGAGAGCTGCAGGAGTGCTGCAGGAGAGCTGCAGGAGTGCAGCAGTCCCCACTCTGCCACCCCCTGCCCTGCAGCCTGAAAGAACAGGACAATACAGAGGGACTTCAAGAGCCCCCCAACCTGCACGGGAGGGACATCCCTCAGTAGATCCCTACCAGACCTTCAGCCCCCACACAGAGAGAGCAGCTGTGGGCACAGGGACCCCTGGGGGAGACAAGAGGGTCCGGGGACCACCATCCCCAGTGCTGAAGCTCGCTGTGTCCTGCTCTTCCCCTCAGCTCCCTCCAGCCCCACGCAGCTGAGGCTCAGCCCAGCTTCCAGCAGCAGCCTGGTCGCCTCCTGGGCAGGTGCTGCAGGGGCTGCCTGGCTCCACCTCGAGCTCCGCAACCTCCTCACCCAAAAGGTCAGCACGACCCTGTCAGCCAGGAGGGGCCTCACCAGCTACACCTTCCAGCATCTCCAGCCTGGCACCCAGTACTGGCTGGGGCTCAGTGTCACAGCTGGCCCCCACACCCTACAGGGACCCAACGCCACTGCCTGGACATGTGAGTATGGACTGGTGGCCCCAGCTTTCTCCCTGCCTCTGGTCCAACCTCTGAATCCAAATGTCTCCTGCCAGAGCCTCAGGTGCACACGGTGATTGTGCTTGGACCTGGCTGAAGGCTGCTCCAGGACCCAGCTCTGGGGCTGTAGTGGGGCCAGTGAGTCCCTTCAGCAGGTGGATTCCCTGTGCTGGCCTGCTTCTCCCTGGGATGCAGTGGGAGCCTGTAGTCTGCTTGCACCCTCCCCAAAGGAGGAGGGTGGAAGGGCAGCAGATCCCACTGGTGTCCAGTTCTGCTGAGCTTGGCTCTCATGTGCCTCAGGGCTGTACAGGGGCAGCAGAAGAAATGGGGCAAGGGGGCAGCAGTTTGAGCTGGAGGCCTCTGGAGGGGTTTATAGAAGAGCAATAAAGACTTTTTACATGGGCTGACAGCGATTGGACAAAGGGTGAATGGTCTTAAACTAAAATAGGAGAGATTTAGATTAGATGTTGGGAAGAAATTCTTTCCTGTGGGTTTGGGGAGGCCCTGGCCCAGGTGGCTGCCCCATCCCTGGAAGTGTCCAAGGCCAGGTTGGACAGGCCTTGTGGAAGGTGGAATGAATGAGCTTTAAGGTCCTTTCCAACCCGAGCCATTCCACAATCCTGTGATTCTGTGAAATGGGTTTTCAGTGCTCTTTGGTTGCTGTCAAGGACATGTTGTGGTAACACCTGATAACCTCATCCTGGTAGATGTTCCCAACACGATGGGTGCTGTGCCAATACAGCCAAGGAATCCAGGAGCCTCTGGCAGGTCAGGGGAGGGCAGCCCTCCCAGAACCCACTATTGCACCATTCCCCCAGCCCTCTCTCTGCTCTGGCCTCAGGCTGATGAGGGCCCTGAAAGAGGGGGACTTGGCTGGTGACACCATGTCCATAGCCCAGTAAAAAGTTCCAGTCCTGAACTTGCTCTCCCAGATGTTTCCAGGAAAACCAGCAGGGAAATGGAGAGGGCAGAGCAGATTTGCATCTAACACCAAGGTGGAGTTGGCCCTCAAGTGATGGAGGTGCCAAGCTGCAGACTCAGAGCTTCTGTGGCCAGTGACCTGTCCTGGCACTGGCCAGACTCTGGTCAGGAATGTGCTGCGAGGACCTGAGTGCCACCAGGTGTCAAGTCTCCACCTGCCAGCCTGGGAAGCTGGAGCCTGCTCCCTGCTGACTCTGCAGATGGGATTTTGGAATGCCTCCAGAGCTCCAGCTGGTTTGTCTCTGCTCTGGAGTGAGGCTGATCCCTGCTGTTGATGTCTGCAGCTCTGACCTGCTCCACTGAACAAAATTCCCCCCTGCCAGACGCACGAGCCAGGGGCGTCTGGCCAGGAGTTCCTGGGAATATCAGCAAGCTGATGGTGGGATGGGAGTGGAGTGGAGTGGAGGGAGGCTTTTAGGAATTTCTCAGCAAGGCTGCCAGCTTTGTCTGGACTCTGTTAGTTCAGGAATGCTTGTGCTGGGGAGTGGAGATGGCTCACTCCAAAAGGATGTCTGAGGAATAACCCTGCCAGGAATGAGGCTCAGGAGAGTAAGGGGTGCAGAGTACCCCATAATCCTCACTCACACAATCCTGTTTCCTTCCAGACCCTCTGAGCCCTGGCAACGTGACCCTGAGCAGGGCAGAGGAGCAGAACTCCTTGCAGGCTCGCTGGAGTATCCCAGGGGGACAGAGGGACTTCTACCTGGTGACACTGCACGAGGGAGAGGACAGTGTTCCAACCAGGAACATCTCCGTGGGTGGGGACAATGACCACGTCACGTTCCACGGGCTGAGCCCTGGCCAGCAGTACTCTGTCCAGGTGGTGGTGGTGGCAGGGCCACACAGGGCATCAGCACACAGCACAGCAGCCTGGACAGGTGAGCAGAAAGCAGAATGTCACCTACCTGTGTGACCCTTGGGGCTGTTCCTGCTGCCTGATGAAGGGGCTGGGGGTGAGGCAGGGACAGGGACAGGGCACCTGTGACACCTGGTCTCAAGAGTAGGTTGTGGATCAGAGCAGCAAATTCTACCTCCTCACGGTTCCTGGTGAGGGTGGGCTCAGAGGTCCTGGGCAGGCTTGGTCCAGCAGGTGTCAGGACTGGATCTTGCTTTGTGCCTTCTGGACTCGGTGTTGGGCAGGTTGCAGGCAGTTTCCCCCCTTCCCCTCACCACAGCTGGGTGGGTGGGTGGGCAGGGAAGCAGCACCAGCCTGCCCAGATCAGCATCTCCCTGTGCCCAGTCTCTCCTGGGTGACTTGTGGAGCCACGGGTGGTGCTGTCCCAGAGCTGCCACTCTGGGAAGGGATGACTGGAGCTGTTCACAGTGTGGGGAGGCACCCACCCTACCCTGCTGGGGGCACCCAGAGCTCTCCCTGCCCCTGTGTGGGATGGAGACAAGTGCAGTGTCACAGAATCACAGAGCTGTTAGGGCTGGAAGGGACCTCTGGAGATCATCCAGTCCAACCCCCCTGCTCTAGGGTCAATTTGGAAAGCAGAAAATACCTGACGTGACAATCTCCCTGCCTGATGCACTGCCCTGTGTCGTGCTGTCCTTGTCCCTTGCAGAGCCACGAGCACCATCTGGCGTGAGCCTGTCCAGCCAGGGTAGCCCCCAGAGGCTGCTGGCCAGCTGGGAGGAGGCAGCAGGGGAGGGCTACCTGCTGGCCCTCAGCCTGGCACAGCACCCCGTGAAGAACAGCTCCTTGCCCAGGGGTGCCACGAGCTTCACCTACGAGGGCCTCCACCCTGGCACCCTCTACACCTTTGAGGTCAGCACCGTGGCTGGTCCCTACACATCCTCACCCCGGCGCATCTCCAACTGGACACGTGAGTGCCACAGCCCCGGGTCCCACTGGGTCCTGCCCTTCCCCCTGGTGTCAGGGCACTGACAGCACACATCTTCTACAGCTTCATCCAAAAGGCTCAGGAGGAGGCAGAGGGGCTGCTGGGTGTGTTTGACCCTGCTGTGTTTCCCAATCACCAGACACAAATGCCCTTCTCCTTGGCCCACCCTCCTGTGGCACTGCTCAGGCTGCCACTGCCTTGAGCCGCCTCCTCCACCACCCACCACCTCCTCCAGCACCAGAACAATTTTTTCTCTGTCCCAGTTTGGACTGTGCTGGCCCAGTCCCTGCCAGACTGGTGTGTGGGTGTCAGCAGGGGTGACAGTGGATGCAGGTTTTCCCAGGGAAGGGGCTCCTCCCCCGGCACATTTGGAGTTGCACTTCTGCCAGGTGATTCTGGACCTTTCCTTTTCTAGACCCTTTGCCCCCTGAGCAGCTGACCCTCAGCAATGGGGGCCACAGCACCTCTCTGCAAGCCTCCTGGAGAGCAGCTTCCTCTGGCAGCACTGGCTACACAGGGACCCTCCGGGAGACCAAGTCCCAGGAGCAGGTCAGGAATGTGACCGTGGGGAATGACAGGACGAATGTCACCTTGGAGAACCTGGTCCCTGGGCGACAGTACACCCTGGAGATGGCAGCTGTGGCTGGGCCTTTCAGATCCCCTGTGCAATCAGCCACCGACTGGACGTGTGAGTGTGACAGTCCTACCTCAGCCCCTGCAGGTCACAGCCACCACCTGCCCGCCCCAGCAGAACGCTCACAGCGTGAGGGTGGCTCACGTGTGGGGAGGTGGGGAACCAGGGACAGGGGGGCATAGACAGAATGGGAGGTCAGCTGGAGCCACATTCAGCCCTGTTGGAAGTAAAAGGGTCTGCAGTGCAGGAGGAACCCATCACTGAACAGAAGACATTTCCAAATGTCACCCAGGGGAAGGTGGGGACACGCTGCCGTGTCTGCTGCGGAGCTGGAGCTGTCTGCTCTGGGTTTGGTGTGCCAGGGCTGACTCCTGACCTAACCTCAGCAGGTGCAGGATGGTGCCCAGGACAAGTGTGTGCAGCCCCCACACCACAGCACCTCTCACTGCCTGGGTGTCTCTCCTCTCTCAGACCCCCTGGCTCCGGCCGGAGTGACCCTGACCAACACCCGGCGCCCCATGGGGCTCTCGGCCTTCTGGGACAAGGCTGCTGGGGATGTGGACCAGTTCCACCTCCAGCTCTACAGCAAGAGCCATGCAGCACAGAGGAACATCTCAGTGGGGCCAAACACCCGCAACTTCACGTTCCTGGGGCTGTCCCCTGGCACTCAGTACTTCCTGAAGGTGACTGTCCTCGCTGGCCCGTACAGATCCTCGTCACACTTTGCCACTGAGTGGACATGTGAGTCAGAAATAATCCCAGTCTCTCGCAGGGATGGGACATCCTGGCACTGCCTGCAAGACTAGCAGTGACACAAACTTGTCTGGGTGGAGGGAGGGCTCTGGTGACACCTGCATGCTCCCTGTCCTGGAAGACAGAGCGCGTGTCATAGGTTAGGTGCTGTGTGCTACCTGCTGGGCCCCAAAAGACTTTTTTCCCCAGCTTAGGTTTTCCCCAGTCAAACTGAACCTTCTGCCTAGACCACTGGTGATCTCAAAGTGGGACTGGTGGGAGAAGGATTTGAGAGAGGAAGCACAGAGACCTGTATGGGCTTGCTGCTCCCTGTCCGTGGGGCAGGTGCTCTCAACACCTGCCTGCCAGCAGCATCCTGGGGTTATGTACAGGCATCTTGCATGTCCCCCAGGAGAACAGGAGATCTGGTGCCACCACTTCTCTTCCAGCCCTGTGCAGAGACTGTGCCCTGGCTTCTCCAGGTGGCTCCTCCACCACCTCCTGGGTCTCCATGCTCTGCTTTCTTCCAGATCCACTGTCCCTGGCTAACGTGAGTGTGCAGCCTGGCCGGAGCCCACAGGAGCTGCACGTGAGCTGGGTAGAGTCCGGAGGTGGCAGAGATCACCTGGTGCAGCTCTCAGTGGCTGAGTCCCTGTCCATCATCAGGAATGTGTCTGTCCCCCGTGGAGTCAGCCAGCTGGAGCTGGAGGGGCTGGTGCCAGGCTCCCGGTACCGCGTGGAGATCATTTCCCAGGCCGGGCCTCACCGCATCTCCTCTCAGACTGCCATCGGCCACACTGGTACGGCACAGCTCCCCTGCTCCCTCCAGCCTCAGGCACTGTGTGCACGCCCTCAGTTCCTCACAAAGCCTCATTCCCAGGCTGGAGTCAGTCCTGAGCAGCCCAGGTTTGTCCCCAGTGACGCCGTTTCTCTCCCGCAGTCCCGCTGCCTCCTCGTTCCCTGTCTGCCAGCCCCGTCGGCACGGCCCGGGCTCTGGCTGTGCACTGGGAGCCTGCCCCTGGCCAGAGGGATGGATACCTGCTCAGCGTGCTCGAGGAGGGCTCTTCTGCACCGCCAAGGAACCTGGAGGCAGGGAAGGACAGCAGCAATGCCACCGTGCCACAGCTGGAGCCAGGAACGTGCTACCTCGTCAGGATCTGGGCAGTGGCTGGGCCCCATCGCTCCCTCCCTGAGAGCATCACCGGCTGCACAGGTCAGTGTCGCCCTGGTTTTTGCAGTGTTCTGTGTTTTTACTTCAGGAGTAGAATTTTCCATGCATTTTCTATAAACACAGTCTGTATTTTCTTAACCGGCCTAGATTGTTTTTGAACTTCTAGGTTGTTTTCATTCCTTTCTCCTAAGGTGGAGAAAGATGATAGGCGGTGTCATTATCCTGTGGAATTGTAGAGGTGGTCACCTCGTTGACCAATCCACGATTGTCTTGAGAAAGATACAAAAATGAGTAAATAAAAAAGGCAGGTTCTCTTTTCCTGATCCTGCCTGGGTAGTCCTGACTTACTACTGAAGTCTGCGTGTTTCCTTCATGTCCAGCAGTGTGACAGGTCAGCGTCTGTGACACCCACAGGCACTGGGGTCAGGGTTGGCGCCTGGGGAGTGAAAAGGAGAGGAGAGGAGGGCACCAGGAGGGCACCCTGGCCTGGCTCCTGGGGAAGCTGGCCTGTGGTCACGTCCTGCCTCTCACAGCCTCCTTGTACCGAGACGGCTGCACGTTCACAAGTGGATCCTTTCCTCTCTGACTCCTGTGTCTGCTTTTCCTCACAGTTCCTGCTGCACCAACAAACCTGAGCCTTACCAACCCAGGCAGCTCCTCAGAGCTTTACACCTCCTGGAACCAGCCCCCTGGCAAGAGGGACCACTACCATGTTACTCTGTACAGCCTCAGCACCCAGAGCAGGATTCAGGTCCAGACCTTGGGTCCAGATGCCCTGAACACCACCTGGACTCAGCTGGAGGCAGGCAGCAAGTTTGCTGTGCAGGTCACTGCTGTGAAAGGCTCGTTGGAAGCCTCTTCCATCAACGTCACCCAGTGGACATGTGAGTGTGATTGGTTGGGTTGTGCCCCAGTGTGAGCCTCCACCTGAGCCTTCCAGAGCACCCACTGCCACCCTCCCCATCCCAATCTGTGCCCACAGCTTCTCTATAATGGTCCCACCTTTCTGCTTACTGCCCTCCCTCCACCCTTGACACAGAGCCAATCCCCCCATCCACCCCAGAGGCTCTGGTTACCTCCCCTGCCACACCCAGCTGCAGACCCCAGGGATGGCACCCTGCCTGCTCCTTTGTGCCCAGGCTTCTCTCCAGAGCATCTCTGCTCCCTCCTGCCCACTGCCTGGAGGAGCCCTGGGCATGGCAGCCAGCTCTCAGTGCTGAGCAGGAGGGCTAACTGTCTCCCTGTTGCTTTGCAGATCCCTTGGCCCCTCTCAACCTCACCCTGGGCAGCCCCTCGGCCTCAGCGCTGGTGGTGTCCTGGGCAGTGGAGGGTGGAGGGGCAGAAGGCTTCGTGGTGGATGTCCGTGACACAGCCTCTGGCGCTCCCCTGGGCCACACGGTGCTGGGTGACAATGCCAGGAGTCACATCCTGAGGAGTCTGAGCCCTGGCACCCGCTACAGCGTGGCAGTGAGGGCCACAGCCGGGCCCTTCCACGCCAGTACCCCCAACCTCACCCACTGCACACGTGAGTGCGATGCTCTCCTTGCAGCCAGGGGTTCTTCGCCAGATCTCACCTTCCCAGTTCAGTCAGGGACCATACTGGTGCAGCCCTCCTGCACCCTCTGCCGCCTGTGCAAGCAGCCAGTGCTTATTCCCTGCTGGATGCAGCGTGAGGAGTCAGTGCATGATCCTGTGCCACACCCTGTCCCCAGCAGCCATGCACAGCGATCCCCAGTCCCAGACAGCAGCCAGGGAGGAAGGAGCTGCCACAGAGTCCCAGCCAGCCCGTGGCACCTGGCAGAGCTGACCCAGCTCCTGCAGCACAGGCTTGGCACACACCTGGAGCATCTCCTTGAGCTCAGCCCAGCTGTGTTTCCTTGTGTTTCCTCCCCAGGCCCGCTGCCCCCGGCTGCCCTGCGCTGGCTGAACGTGGGACACCCCACCAGGCTGAGCGTGGCCTGGGGGGCCACAGCTGGGGACAGAGATGGATACACCCTGACCCTGTACCACGCACGGCTGGGCACTGTGGCAGCCACAGCCTCCCTTGGGAGGGACACCCACAACTTCACCTTCACGGGACTGGCCCCAGGACAGGAGTACTCCCTGGAAGCCACTGCCACAGCTGGGCTGTACCAGGCAGCAGCACCCAGAATCAGTGGCTGGACACGTGAGTACTTGGAGCAGTGTCCCCTGCGGAGGGGTGGGAGATGTCACACCACTGGGCTGTCCTGAGGGGAGCTGGGAGGTTCACAGGGGACCTGGTGGCTTTGGGGATGTGCACACACCTGTGCACAGGTGAGACACGCAGCAGTCAGTGCAGGGCACACTGCTGGGATATTCAGCTGCAGGCTTGCACAAGGACACGCTGATGAGGCAGGGCTGCCCAGATGTGCCTGTGCTGGGGCATTCCCTGCCTGTGCTGACCCATCTCTGCACTGTACCTGTGTGCTGGAGACTGAGTCTCCTCCTGCAGGTAGAAACCACCTGACCATAAAGGTTCGTGAAACTAATCAGTGTAGGACAAGAAGCCACTCCACAGTCCTCCCAGGAGAACGGGTCTTTGCTCTGGAGATGGGCTAGTCCAGCACTTCTCTCCATCCAGGAAGATTTTAGGGCTGGGCAGAGTACAGGGGCTGTGCCAGTGCTGTCTGGGCACCTGCACGGGGCTGGGCGTGGGAGCACACCTGTGAACATGCTGGGGTGAAGGCGTTCCCACTGGGCTGTGGGAATGGGGCTGACCTGGATGAGGAGAGGTTGGCACGTGAGGGACCACGAAGGGTGAGCATTGTTAAAGGTGAGGTGGGAGTGGAAAAGAGGGAAGTGAGGATGAGGAGGCACGTGCCAGAGGGGATCCTCGCTCAGGGAGCACGATGACCCATGGGGTGTGTGTTTCCTTCTGTTGGGTGTCTGGTCCCTAACGTGAGCCCTGGTCCTTCCCCAGGCCCCCTGCCCCCGGCCACCGTGCACCTGCTGAGCACAGGACACCCCGACAGGCTGAGTGTGGCCTGGGGGGCTCCAGCTGGGGGCAGAGATGGATACACCCTGACCCTGTACCACGCACGGCTGGGCACTGTGGCAGCCACAGCCTCCCTTGGGAGGGACACCCACAACTTCACCTTCACGGGGCTGGCCCCAGGAAGCAAATACCTGCTGGAGGTGGCATCTGTGGCTGGGTCCTTCAGGGCACCTGCAGGGAATGTCAGCAACTGGACGTGTGAGTACCTTCTGTGAGGGGATGTGTGCCTTGCTGGGCAGTCACGAGAGCTCTTGGCCAAGAACACGGCCCCACTGACCTTCACAGCAGACCCCAAGCCCTGCCTGGGGCATGCCAGTGCCATGGCACTGAGCTGGGCTCTGCCCACGCCCAGCATCAGCTCCACCAGCCTGGGTGAGGGTGGCTGGAGCTCCAGAGCCATGGAGGAGGGAGCAGCAGGTGGGGTGTCCACCTTGCCCTGTCCTCTGGCTGGCTCTGTGCTCCCTCCTTGCCCCTCGCTCCATCTGGGACAGGGCTGTCCCTGCTCTGACAAGCACAGAGGGGTTTGCAGAAGCCTTGAGCTGCCTCTGGGCTAAGTGCCGTGCCCAGTGTGGTGCATCCCTTCTGATGGCACTGCCAAGAGACCCAGGCGATGTCCCTGGGCCGTTGCTGACGTGTCCCCACGCTGTCTCTGCAGACCCCCTGGCTCCCCGGAACGTGTACATGACAAACCAGGGCTACCCCAACAGGCTGAGCGCGTCCTGGCGAGCCGAGCCCCACGGCCAGGACACTTACAGGCTCCTCCTCTATCACTGGGGCTCAGGCATCGTGGCAGCCAATGTCTCTGTTGGGAAAGGCACCAGCAAATTCACCTTTTCTGGCCTGGCTCCGGGACACAAATACCTGCTGGAAGTGGTGTCCGTGGCAGGGCCCTACACAGCCTCTGCAGGGAACATCAGTGACTGGACAAGTAAGTGCCAGAGCTGGAGATTCTGCATCTTGCACGAGGCTCAGCCTTCCCATCTGGGTGGGCTCAGCACCTGCAGTGGGAAGGGGCAGAGGCTCAGCCAGGAGTGCTGCCTGGGAGCTGTAGGATCAGAGAATGGTTTGGGTTGGAAGGGACCTTTTAAAAGCCATCTGGGCAGGGACTCCTTCAGCTAGATGAGGTTGCTCAGAGCCCTGTCTAAGCTGACCTTGGGTGTTTCCATGGATGGGATGAGATGGGGTGGGATGGACCAGTGTAGCAATGGGACCGTGGGCTGGGCAAGCCCTAGAGGAGGGCAGAGCCAGGCAGGGCAGCCCTGCTGCCTGTGGGGAGGACCTGGCAGCCACCAGTGCTGTTCCAGCAGGCAGCCTCTGGCCCATGGCCCCACTGGTTGAGGTCTGGCTCCTTCAGGCACGGGTGTCTGAATGAGAGCATGGGATTCCATGGCAGTCGTGCTGCTCTGGTAGATGACACCCACAGTCTGGGGGACCCTGAGGCCTCACAGCTTGGGGGGACACCCACCATTGCTGCTGCCTTTCTTCCAGGCACTCAGAGAATTGCTGGCATGGGGTGTAAGGGGAGGATGGGCTTTTTCTTTCCTATTTAAGGAATGTGGAAATGCAGATAAGCACAATAAGCCTTTTCATGTGCTTGTCCCCACAGTCCCTGCACTTTGCTTGGGGGATCCAGCGGTCCCTGCTCCCACGCTCAGCCATCCCTGGCAGGGTGCAGGCAGTCATGTGCAGAGCCCTTCGGGCAGGTCTCTAATGAAACTTCCTAATTAGCAGGAAGAAGAATCCCTCTCCCCACGCTCCTCACTCTGTGTGTCTTTCAGCTGCCATTTAAAGGTCATTTCTGGCAAACAGCAGCTGCAGGAATGTTATCACTGAACATGTGGAGTCTCCTTGTGTGTCAGCCATCTCCTGCTTGTGTCTCTGGGGGACAGAAGGGAGCACATGCAAGCCAGTGACTCTTCCTGGTGTGCTTTTTTCGTTGCAGCCCCCTCAGTTCCCCAAAACCTCTCGGCGGTGGCTGAAGGGAACAACACGATGCTGATCTCCTGGGGCAGTGTCTCTGGACAGCAGGACGACTGCCAGCTGTGGCTGAGGGACCCCAGGAACAGCTCCCAGCCCTGGCGGCACTCCCTGGGCAGAGGACAAGTCCAGCACCTCCTGCAGGGGCTGATCCCAGGCAGGAACTACTCTGTGTCCTTGAGCTGCGTGGCTGGGCCCTACTGGAGCAGCACCAAGCCCCTGGCAGTGCCCGTGGGTGGGTACACACTGCCATGGGGAGGGAGCAGGGCAGGCTGGAAGGGGGAGAAACACCCAGGTGGACTCAGGTCTGGGTCGACCTTTGTGTGCCAGCAGAGGCATGGGAAGTCTTGTGGTGGGAGGCAGGGAGAGCCAGCAAGGTGGCTCTGTGGTAGCCATTGGCTCCCTAAACTAGCCCCATCACAGATCTTCTGTGTCCTGGCTACCTGGGAAGCAGAGCAGGCTTTGCAGGGATCTCCACTGATGTCTCCTGTAAGGTGTGAGCTCAGGCCCTGCCCGTTCCCACTGTCCTGTGGCCATGGCACAGCAGGCTCCCAGGCTGCAGGTGCCCAGCTTTTCTCGTCTCTCTGGCCTCGGGAGCAGATGCTGACAGGGGCAGAGGTTGGGATTTCTGTGATCCAGTGAGTCCAGAGCCTGCCCTATCTCCTTTGCAGAGCCAAATCCAGTGAAGGATGTGCAGTGCCTACCAGAGTCGAGGAGCCTTTACTTGAACTGGACGAGCTCTCCAGGAGATGTGGAGGCTTATGAGGTGGTGACAGAGAGACTTCCTGCAGGAGCTCCCAGCCCCAGGCATACCCTGAGCATCCCTTCAAGCCAGGCCAGTCTGGAGGGGCTGGAGCCCAACTCCTCCTACCGAATCCTCGTGAGCACCGTGGGCATGAACGCGCTGAGGAGCCAGGCTGTGACTCTGCTCTGCAGCACAGCAGTGAGCGTGAGTCCCCTTCTTTGCCACAGAGCCCAGGAGAAAGCTCCTGGTGTTGCTGGTTAGAGCTGGGCACTCTCTGAGGTGCCTGTGAGCCCTTGGGGTGGCACTGCCCTGCAGTGGGTCGGGGCTCTGGAGGTGCTGCTGTGACCAGAGCAGAGGGGGGGTCTGGGAGCAGGGACACACTGAGAGGCTGTGCCTGCTGCTTCCTCTTGCAGCCTTGCCCCCGCCCCTGCGTGCAGACGTGTTCCCAGTGGAGGCCAGTTCCACAGTCATCATTTCCCCCGACCTGTTCAGTGAGGAGAACGGCCAGATCGAGTACTACGGCGTCGTGGCCACCACCAACGAGTCACGTAAGTGTCCCTGCGTGTCCCAGCCTGCGCTGGCTCCCTGGAGGCCACTCTGGAGCTGTCACTGGCACCTTGCACATTGCCCTGCAGTGCTCAGGCCCACCCAGGAGATCATGGCCAGCACGTGGTACGACCACTACTACGGGACAGAGGACTCCTACCTGGCAGTGCTCATCCCCAACCCCTTCCACCAGAGGAGCTCCCCCGAAACCTGGCGGGTGCCAGTGGGAACGGAGGAGTGTGGCCAGTCCAGGGCAACGTGCAATGGGAAGCTGAAAGCCAACGAGCAGTACAGGTGAGAGGTGGCAGCATCCCTCCTGAGGGAAAAAGGACTCCCTCCTGGAGGAGGAAAAGGACTGCACGTGTCCCTGTAAGGTGCCAGCAGCTCCCTGGATGTCAGCTCACCCTCACAGCCCCAAATCCCCAGCAGTGCACCCCAAGGGTTCTCCACCAAGCAGTGTTTGAGGAAGGCATGCAGGGGATATCAGGCACTTTAGTGGGCAGGGAGGGGAGAGCTGAGTGTGCCAAGGGCTGTGTGTGTTGTCTCGGGAGCTGAGCAGATGTCCAGCCCCAGGATAGGAACTAAACCAGATGCTGGTATTTGTAGGACTTTCCTGTGTGAGTCAGAACCATGTGGAGACGGTGCAGAAATGAAACCGGTTTGGAAGCAGTTCCAGTGGTTCCTGCTCACTGGGGGGCCCAGAGGCTGGGGGTAGCAAACACTCAGGCTGAGGTCCAGGCTCCCCATGGGACACACACATGGATCCCAATAGTCATGAATTCAGTAAACAGAACCCAGGAACATGGAGGTACAGCCGTTCTTGTAGGGTACCTTTAAAACTGCTGATGGAAAAACAGGTTTTCCACTGCTAACAAAGAATGATTTAGTCAGTCCTGTTAATTTAGCAGCTCAGTTTCATCAAATGGGGACCATATCCACAGGCATTTCTCTGATCCCCCAGAGCCTGGAGGGTTATCCCATTTCAATTTAAAGGAACTTGCAGCAAGGGTGGCTGATGGGTGATGAAGTCACTGAGAGAGCATTGGGAATAGAGAATGAAAGTCATTGGAGAGGGTGTGAGAGCTTCCCTTTCCACTGGGAATAAAGGGAGAATTAAATCTGCCCATAAATGTTGTGGTGAGTGGGTGTTGGGGTTGGACCTTCTGGCCCTTCCTTCCTTCCTTCCTTCCTTCCTTCCTTCCTTCCTTCCTTCCTTCCTTCCTTCCTTCCTTCCTTCCTTCCTTCCTTCCTTCCTTCCTTCCTTCCTTCCTTCCTTCCTTCCTTCCTTCCTTCCTTCCTCCCTCCCTCCCTCCCTCCCTCCCTCCCTCCCTCCCTCCCTCGTTCTGTTTCCTGCTGTAAGTGATTCTTACAGAGTCTCTTCAGGGACATCAGGCCCTGTCATTTGTCCCCCTGCCATGATTCAGTAACATGAGTCAATAACATGCACTGAGCTGGCCAGTTTTTCAGGACTGGAAGATACTTCTACACCACAATCTCCTTTCAGTTTGGCTGCCTTAAATAATGTAAATGTTCTCAGTACAAACAGAGCGTGGCCTAAATATCTGACCTAAATATCTTAAATATCCAGCCTAAATATCCTCAGTACATGGAGCACTCAGCCTAAATATCCGACCTAAATATCCTCAGTAGACTGTGCCCTGGAAAAAACTTGTCCAAGAGGCTGAAAAGGGAGGAAAGACCATTTCCACACATCCCCTAAATCCATAACAGAAAAGCAGCTTTTTCCAAGTCAGCATTTTGGGACAGAGGCAGTGGTCCTGTTCCCCTGGTCCTGCCTGCAGGGTGCTGGGTGCTGGGTGCTGGGTTCTGTGCTCGGCTCAGGCTCTCCCTCACACAGGACTCTGCTTTGCCTTTAGGTTCAGCATTGCTGCCTTCACCAAATATGACCCAGTGGCTCCTGCTGTGACGTTCACCATGTTCTCAGGTGAGCTGGAGACTTCCCCACCTGGCTGTGTAGGTTGGAGGGGATGAACAGCCGGAGGGAGCTCACAGGCTATAGTAAATATAATAAACAGAATAAATGCAGCCAGATATCATAGGATCATAAAATGAAGTGGGTGAGAAGGGACCTTAAAGCTCGTTTCACCCTCTGCCATGGGCAGGGACACCTTCCACTATCCCAGGGTGTTCAAAGCCCTGTCCAACCTGGCCTTGGACACTTCCAGGGATGGAGCAGCCACAGCTGCTCTGGGCACCCTGTGCCAGGGCCTCCCCACCCTCATCATAAAAAACTTTTTTACTGATTCTTCTCTCTGTACTCTCTCTTTTTCATTCCAGCTGCTGGATCCAGTGCAGACACTTCTCCACTCTCAATGCCAGTAATTGCTGGAATCATAGTGGGATTTCTTCTGACACTTGCAGCTCTTTTTGCTTTGGTTTACTGGAAGCAGCTCAAAGCAAAGAGGTGAGCATGAGCCATCTCTTACGTGCTGAGTGCAGGCTGAGGTACCCAACCTGCAGTGCCAAGCCTGGAGGGGAGCAGGGAGAGGGTGAAAAAAGAGACTTAGACAAACCAGAATGTGGGCTAGTGGAACTGTGCCTGGCAAGCTCAGAAGCCAAGGGCAGAGGGGAGAGAGGAGCTGCCCATGTGCAGTTAAGTCACAAAACCCTAGAGGTGTGCAGGGCTGAGTGCCTGTCAGTCCTGCACAGCAGCTCGTGGCATCCATCCCTGTGCTGCAGGCAAAAGTAACAGCTCCTGTGCTTTGATTGTAGGACCAAGAAGAGCAGCCTGCCCCAGGAAATGGTGACCTACAGCCTGAGGTGAGTGCTGGAGTCTGCATGGCCCCACTGCAGCTCCCACTGTCCTTCACCTACTTCCTCTTTCATGCTTTGACTCAGAAAAAATCCAAATCTCTCCTCCCCTCATCTACTTTATAAATCAGTCCTTCCCAAGCTCAGTATTTATTGCCCAGCCAATGCATTGTCCACACCTCCTCTGTGAGTTTCTGCAGCAGGAGAGCATCCTCATCACCCTGAAATCCCTGCCAGTGTTTAAACTGTTGGACCCCCTCCCCTGGGCAGGGGGGTGGGCTCTAACCCATCCCTGTGTGCATGCAGGGCTCACAACTGGGCACCTGACTGACTGGCCCTAAAAATGGCCCTAAAAATGACCCAAAAATGGCCCCAAAACGAAGGCCTCCCAGTAACTAAGGCAGCTTTTCCTCTGGACTGCATTCCCTGCAGGAACGTCCACCGGCCGGTTCCCCTGCAGAACTTCAAGCAGTACTATGAGATGAAGACAGCAAGTGCCAACCAGGCTTTTTTCCAGGAGTTTGAGGTGAGAGGAGACTCCTCCTCGAGATGGTTTCTCCACTCTCATGCTGTTGGGTGTCCAGCGTGGAGGTCAGGGACAGTCACCCACCCCTAGCAATCCAGCCACCCTGTGAAGCAGCCTTGGAGGCCAAAGATTGGATGGGCCAAGTGATCAGGCAGCTCCTTTGCTCAAAACTTGTTTTGTTCAAGTTCTGGTTGAAACACACACGGTGTGAGGTGAGCTAGGACAGAGCAGAGTGCCCCAGCCCTGAGTGGAGGTGCAGATGGGCAGGGTGGCAATGAGAACCAGCAGTGTTAGAAAGGAGCCTGCAGTCAGAGGGAAGGTCGAGGGGCACTTCCAGACCTCCAGGGTGAGGCTGTGAGCTTCACCTCAGGCTGCCTTCCCTGGCTCCCTCTGCCAATATCTGCAGCCTCTGGATTGTTCTGCTGCAGCATCTTTCAGATTCCCGTCAGCAATTTCAAACCCTCCTCAGATCACCCTTCTCTGGCTTCTTGAGTGAGGACAGGGCAGAAGCAGCACAGGATATTTCTGTTTGCTTAGCAGAAAATCCTCTGAGCTTTGTGGTAGATTTCTGAGGCTTTTCCCCCCACTACTTCTTCTTGGGCTTTCCTTTTAAATATGACCAGTGCTGCTGGAAAAGGCAGTGGGAAAAGCCACCGTGGCAGAGTGCACAGGCCGTATGAGGGAGGAGTGGAGCAGTTCTCTGTGTGAGGATAATCCTCTTTACTCTCCAGGCCATGAGCAGGGAGCTGAGCTGTCCAGGAGCTCTCCAGGGCAATGTTTGTACTTATCTTCTCCCCTGTCCTACAGGAGCTGAAGGAAGTTGGGAAGGAGCAGTCAAAGGTGGAGGCTGAGCTCCCAGCAAATGTCTCCAAGAACAGATACCCCCATGTGCTGCCCTGTAAGTGCTGCCTGCTCCCTTCTCCCCCTGCATCCAGGGTGGGAGCTCACAGGGCAGGGCTCAAGGACAGGCTCACTCTGAGGAGTGCCTGGCTCCTCTCCTCAGAGCAGGACTCTTGAGATGGGCCTCAGTTTCCATTCTCCTGCTGGAGACTCGAGGCTTAATGGTTGAGCCAGGGCTGAGCCACCATCCTCCCCAGCTCCTCCAGCTCAGGATGGCTCCCAGCACGAGACCAAAAGGGGTCCATGAGCTTCACTGATGGGCCTCATGGCCCCAGTTCTGGTTTTCAGCCCCCTGCTAGCCCAGCTGGCAGGCAGTGCTCCCCTCTCCAGGGAGAAGGGGCCTGGCAGAGCACGGAGCCTCTGCTGGGGCTGCTGAGGCTTCTCCCACCGGGTTACCCAGGTGGGCATGTCCTGGTGAAGGGCTGCCTTGGGGCTCACTGGTGTGGGGTCTCTTGCAGATGATCACTCTCGGGTCAAGCTGAGCCAGCTGGGGGAGGATCCACACTCGGATTACATCAATGCCAACTTCATGCCCGTGAGTGCCTTCATCCCCCCAGATACGGCCTCAGGGCACTGTCACAGGAGCTCTGCCCGGGTTGAGGCAGACTGTCCCCTCCTGTGAGGATGGTGGCATGAGATGCTGGTGAAGGCACAGGCCAGCAAGAAGCTGGGCAAGGTGGAGATGTGTGGCTGCCCTTCAGCAGGCGTTGGTGGAGCCTGTGTGATGCAGGGGTGTGAGTGTGGGAACACTGGCAAGCCTCTCTGCTTTCTTCTCCTGGACTGTCTGTCCTCTTCCATCACCTCCCAGCTTACTGCCCTGTCTCTCTGCCTGCTCTTTTTCCTTCTGCTCTGTGCAGCTGCATTTGAACAACCCTGGAGCTGAGCCTTCATCCCCCACCCGGGAGGTGCTCCCAGGTAACAGGCAGGGCACACAGCATGCGTGTGCTGGTGTGTGGATCTGTGGGGCATGTGTGTGTCCAAGGGCAAAGAAACACCCTGAGACCCTGCATGCTCAGCCTGCCCTCAGCAGTGAGGGGGAAGCACAGGCATGGCCCAGATCTGCCTTTCTCTGGTTAGACTGAATGAGGAACTGCTTGGAGGGAAATGGCGTGGGTCACTTTATTCCAAATATGTAGAGAGCCTGTGCTGGGCAGCTCATGCTTCCTGTGAAATCAGCTGCTTCTGAGATCAGCTGCCTGGGAACTGTGCCCATGTGGGCTAAGGGCAGCAGGAATTTCTCCTTCTACCACAAAAGCAGACCAGGCACGGACTGGTCCCAGGGAAGGACCCACCTGCCTTGGCAGCCTGCGAACTCATCTTGCTCTTGTCTGCCTCTTGCTCAGGGCTACACATCCCAGCAAGAGTTCATTGCCACCCAGGGGCCCCTAAAGAAAACCATCGAGGACTTCTGGAGGCTGGTGTGGGAGCAGAACGTCTGCAATATCATCATGCTGACAGTGTGCATGGAGAACGGCCGGGTAGGTCGGTGCCAGACCCAGCCCAGCCCAGGCCTGGTGCTGTGAGCTGAGCCCAGGGCTGGGTCTGAGTCCTCCACAAAAGCCCTGCTCTCATATGGCTCCAGGAGGAGCACATTCCACACAGCTTCCCTGACAGGCAGCCTGGGGGGGGAGAGGCTGAGCTGCGCAGATCAGGGGCAGGCTGGGCCAGAAGTGGAGCTTAGCTAGGACCATGCCCATCACCCTCAGATCTTTCCACAGAATCTGAAATTGCCGTGTCCTCTGGGTGAGCCACCTCACATGGACTGTTCCTCCAGTCTCCAGGGATGATGAGACCTGCACAGGTCCCTTTTTTCTGGAGGAGGCTCAGATCCCAATGAAGGGACTGTGAGGGGGAGCTGTGGGAAGGGGAAGCACCCCAAGACCTGTCCTGGCTCCCCTCACAGCTACTGCTCTCTAGATGCTCCCAGGGAGCCAGAAGATCACCCTGCTCCTTCCCTGGCCTCACTGGGCCCCTGTCCTGCTCTAGGTCCTCTGTGATCATTACTGGCCATCAGAATCCGCCCCGGTGTCCTACGGGCAGGTGAGGGTGCACCTGCTGACACAGAGCAGCTCTGAGGAGTGGACAGTACGGGAGTTCAAGCTGTGGCACGTGAGTACAGACCCCAGGAGGATGTGGAGGTTGTGGGGTAGGCACTGGAATTTCTCCTCAGCGGCGCTGGCACCTTTTCCCCTGCCTTTTGTGAGAAGATCCAAGCCCTGAGGAGGTGACACGGGGACGTCCATCCTTGCTGTCTCTTTTCCGTGCCCCTGCCCTGGCACAGGCTGCAGTTTCCAGGGTTTTTTCCTGGCAGCCAAAGGCAGATGTCCTCCCTCCCAGCTCCACGTGTGGCAGGGGGAGGATGGATGAGCAGGAGCCACCAGGGATTGGCGTTGGCTGTTCCCTCCAGCTGAGCCAGATGTCCCCAAGTGCCCAGGTGCTGCCAGAGGCAGCACCTGGGCACTTGGGGACATCTGGCTCAGCTGGAGGGAACAGCCAACGCCCATTGGGGTGTGATGCTGCCTCAGGGGGCTGCAAACCCATCCTCATCCTCACCCCCCATGCAGGAGGGGCTGAGGGCAGAGCGCTTCGTGTCCCACCTGCACTACACGGCCTGGCCCGACCACGGCATCCCAGAGTCCACCACCTCCATCATGACCTTCCGAGAGCTGGTCCGGGAGCACATCCACAGCAGCAAGGATGCAGGGCCCACCCTGGTGCACTGCAGGTGAGGCTCTGCCCCGAGGGGGATGGTGGCAGAGTGGAAGGTGGGGGGTGAGGGTGTGGGGGAAGCAGTGCCCAGGAGGCACAGGTGGTCCATGGAGTGTCCTGCTCAGGTGTTGAGGGGTGCAGCTCTGCTGGCAGCCCCAGGGGTGTGGGGCAGGGTGAGATGGTCAGCACCAACCCTGAGTGGCTCCTCAGTCCCCTGGGTGTTGGGGAAGATGAGACAGAAAAACCTTATCAATATGATTACCTAGTAAAAGATGCTGAGAATGTAGAAATTATAAGCGAGATTGAAATGGAGACAAGCTTTGAGATCCCAAACCCCAGCTCCTGAACAACTGGAAAACAATGGCATGGCCACTGCAGGTAATCCCCCCTTTGATTAAACAATCCCCTCTGCTTGCAGACAGGTCAGAGCAGACCCTACCAACTTGGCAGAGGGTCCAAAAAGCAGCTTTTAAGGTTTAAAATATAACAGGTGGTCCATGGAGTGTCCATGGAAGAGGCACAGGTGGTCCATGGAGTGTCCTGCTCAGGTGTTGAGGGGTGCAGCTCTGCTGGCAGCCCCAGGGGTGTGGGGCAGGGTGAGATGGTCAGCACCAACCCTGAGTGGCTCCTCAGTCCCCTGGGTGTTGGGGAAGATGAGACAGAAAAACCTTATCAATATGATTACCTAGTAAAAGATGCTGAGAATGTAGAAATTATAAGCGAGATTGAAATGGAGACAAGCTTTGAGATCCCAAACCCCAGCTCCTGAACAACTGGAAAACAATGGCATGGCCACTGCAGGTGATCCCCCTTGGATTAAACAATACCCTCTGCTTGCAGACAGGTCCAAGGGTCAGAGCAGACCCTACCAACTTAGCAGAGGGTCCAAAAAGCAGCTTTTAGGGTTTCAAATATAACACCATATGGTAATGCAACAGTTCTCATAGGCTGGATGCAAATGTTATAAGATCTGTAGTTTGTTCTAGATTGGTTACTGAAAATTAGAATATTCTGCACAGAAGATGATTTATTGTATTGTAAGCGACAAGCTCTCTCTCTTCTCTCTTCTTCTTCAACCTCTCTTAGCTCTCTTCTTCTAACTTCCTTAAATCCTCTCTCTTAACTGCTCTTAGACCTTCGCTCTCAACTCTCAGATCCCCGCTCTGAGCTCTTCTCTCTGCCCTGCTCCGGGCTGTGTCTGGCAGCTCTCAGCAGCTCTCTTACACTAACGTTCTTTCACAATAAACCTCATGCTCTACAACCCGACTGCAGAGATCTCTCGTCTGTCCCAGCCGTCTGAAACCGGCCCTCAAACTCCACACCTGGGACCAGTGCCTGGCTGTGCTCAGGAGCGGTGTTTGGGAGCACATCCCATGGGCTGAGCTGCCAGGCCCTGTTTAACCCTTTCTGTCTGTGCTCTCAGTGCTGGCGTGGGTCGAACTGGCACCTTCATTGCCCTGGACCGGCTGCTGCAGCAGATGAAGCAGGAGAAGCTGGTGGACATTTTTGGTGTGGTTTACGCCTTGCGGATGAACCGGTACCTGATGATTCAGACGCTGGTGAGATCTCTGCTCCCTCCTTCCCCTGGCCCCTCAGCTCATTCCATTGAAGTTCACAGGGCTGGCAGCTGGATGAGCTGGCCAGAGAGCCCCGGCCCCCCCAGGCTGGTCCTCAGCCTGTCACTGTGTCATCGTGCTGCTGAAAGCACAGCTCAGCTGGAGTGGAAATTGCTGGGGGGGTCTTCAGCAGCTTCATGCCCTGCTAGACCCACAACAGCAACATCCAGAGCCTCAGAGACCTCCCAGGAGGCTCAGAAACGCCAAGGAACGGGATCAGGCCCTGTGCAGGCAATTCTTGACTCACACCATGATGCTGTTGTGTGATGCTGCACAGTCTGGCTCCTGTCTCCAGTCCCTGGGGCTGGGACAAGGTGTGGGAATTGCCCTTCAGGACAGAGACCACAGGCACCCTCTCGTGCTGTCTCTGCAGTGTGACGCTCTGTGTTGCTGTCTGCCTTTCCTTCCAGTCCCAGTACATCTTCCTGCACAGCTGCATTCTGGACAAGATCTTGGAGGAGCCTCTCCTGGATTTATTGGGGACAGAGAGGTAAGGCCTTGCTGTGCTTTGCCATTCTGCCCACCCTGATCCACAGCCCCTCCTGGCGAGCTTGGCTCCAGGACAGAAGGACAGGGAAGCCCAGCCAGCCATCCCAGCTGGTGCCGTGAGCAGGGTCAGCACAGGCCAGCACAGAACAAAGGGCAGGCTCCCAGGTGCACCAATGCCAGAGATCTGCAGAGCTGTGCTGGGGAAGGCATTTCCCTCACAGCCCACAGAGAAATGATCAAACTGGAGAGGCTCGTGGCAGCTGTGTGGCCTTGGGATGTCCCTCCTGATGGAGGCCAGGAGGATGGAGCGGGGTCCAGCTGGGCATGGCTTTGACCACCTATTTCATTCTCCTGGGGCTGTATCTGGAGGTCATGGTCTTTGTGGTCAGATTGTCTCCTCCCTCATGCAGAACAGGATGTCCTTGCCCTTGCTGCCTCTTGGGAATGAGCCCTGGGCTGTGCCACCCCTGAGACCTGCCTCTGTCTAGGGGAGAGCAGGTTGTCACGGGCCAGAGCTGGGCTGGGAACCTGGCAGACCCCTGGCATTTGAGGGGTGCAGATCTGCTCCCAGCCCTGCCCACCTGCTGCAGACACAGCCTGGCTGCTGCTGAGCGGGCTCAGCCTCACCCCTACACCCTGGCTCTCTCCCCAGGTCCTGCCCCATCCCGCTGAAGAGCTTTGCCCAGCACTATGCCCAGAAGGCAGCCAAGTCCCACATGGGCTTCCTGAGGGAGTACGAGGTGAGAGCTGTCCTGGGCAGGTGCAGGGAGTGCTGCCTTGGCTGTGTGTGCTGAGGGCACCTGGGCAGTGCTTGAACCTGCTCGGGCTGGAGGACACCCCGTGAGCGCCTCCTGAGTTTCCTGGGTGTCCTGGCAGTGTCCCCATTGCATGCCCAGGCTCTCAGCTCCATCATGCATTCTGCACTGGTCAGGGTCTGCCCACCACCCACCCCTTCCCAGGTCCCTGCCTGGGCAGCAGCAGCCCTCTCCTGGCAGCGTGGCACAGCCCTGGCAGCCCACTCCAGAGCTGCCACTCCTGCTCAGGCTTCTGCATGTGCAGCCATGAGCCCCCTCTGCCCAGTCCAGGTCCCTCCTGCTCCTGACCCTCCCCACTCACTGCCTCCTCCACTCTCTCTCACCCTGGCAGGCCCTCCTGGAAGTTGTCAAGGAAGAAGCCAGCTCTGCATCACCCTCTTCAGGCAGCCAGCAGACACGGCCCTCCTCCAGCATCCTGCCCTGTGAGTTCTGTGGCACCTTGCATCCTCTTCCTTCCTGTTCCTTGTCCTGTGTGCAGCCAGGCTGCACCAGGGCCAGGAGTCCACAGCACAAGAAAGAATTTTGAGACTTTGGTGACTCCCACAGGAGGTTACTGAGGTGTTTGGGGTGGAGCATAGGGTGTTTGGGACTGGGTTTGCTCAGCCTGGAGAAGGCAAAGGGGAGATCTTGTTGCTGTGTTCAGCTGCCTGTGGGGAGGCACAGGGGAGACATGGAGTCTTCCCAGAGGTGTGCCATGGAGGGACAAGAGACAGGGGGGGTGATTTGGGAGGGCAGTCCAACTCAGTAGAAGGAATAGTGAGTTTCCATGAAGATGGTCAATCCTTGGAGAGAGGCAGATCTCCAGTGGCTCAGGCACTGAGTGAGCTGCACTGCAGGAGCTCGGGATGGAGACCTGCCTTTAGGGAGCCAACATCCACAGGCTGGAGATGAGCACGGCAGAGAAATGGTGAAGGAAGGATTGCATTTGTGTGGCAGTCAGTCTGCAAAGGCTGTTTGAGCTCAAGACTGCCTCAAATCCCTCCAGCTCCCACTTCCTTTGCAGATGATCGCTCCAGAGTGAAGTTCTCCCTGCTGGAGCAGGGCCCTTTCTCAGGGCTGCTGCAGGTGTGGCGTGTCCCGGTGAGTCTCAGCCCCAGCAGCAGTGCCCACCCCTGTGCCTGGGTCCCCCATCCTGGCTGTGCTCCTGTGCCCTGTGTCCTGCACTGCTCAACTGGTCCCTGTCACTGTGATCCTGTGTGGAGAGGAGGGAATTGCCTTTCCTGCCCAGTTTGGGCTGTCCTCACTTCCCTCCCTTGGTGCTTTCTCTTCTCTCCTCTCCTTGCCTCCTGACCTGCTGAGCTTTCTTCTCTTCCTGACCTTCCCTGCAGCCACCTGGGCCAGCAGAGCACCCTCTCCAGCAGGACAGTAACATTCTCATTCCCCACCCAGGGCTGCAGCTCCAGCAGGGACTATCTGGCTGTCCTCGGCCCTGACAAGCTGACCATGGAGGAATTCTGGACCCTGGTGTGGGAACAGGACGTTCACACAATCCTGACACTTCTGCCATGGCAGGAGAAGGGGGAGGTAAGGCACTGTGCCCGCCTGTGCCATGGCAGAGGGGGAATCTGTTTGGTGGAGTTGGAACTAGCAGAGCTCCCAAAACTCTTTGCTGCCTCCTGAGTCCTGGGTGCAGATCCAGCTCAGCTAAAGCTGCACCTTTCCTGTGTCCAGGTGCTCCCACAGCTTGGCATGGGACAGGTCCTGTCTGCCCCCCATGCCTGGACTCAGCTGGTGCCCTCCAAGCTGCATCTGCATGGAGCCAAGGGCAGCAGCTCCTGCTCTGCCCAGCCAAGGTGTAGACCCTGGCTGAGCAGATTCCAGCTCAGAGCTCTGAGCAGAGCTGCCAGGCAGCTCTGGGTTCCCAGATGAGCTGGCTGAACCTGCTGGTGTTCCCAGAACTCGCTCAGGTTTTAGGTGGGGGATGAACTGCCATGGAGAGATGCTGGGGGGGCTCTTGGTCCAGCCCCACCACAGACCCCAAAGACTGATGATGACAATGACCATCAACAGGAACCCAAATTCCTTGTTGCACACAGGTCCCAGGTGAGGGGTGCTGGCCCCTAGAAGGACACTCGCTCTGCACGGAGGCTCTGACCATCCAGTGTGACACAGAGAAGCTTGTCTCAGGCTGGAGATGTACCCAGCTCAAACTGAAACACGTGCGTGTCCATGGGGCTGTCCTGGCTCCCACCTCCTGGGATGGGGCTGGGTCTGTAGGGTTCTCTGGGGGCTGAAAGGTCTGTGAGACTTCTCCAGGCTGCAAGAGCAGAGTGCCAGCAGTCCACAAATGCAGGAGTGGGTCTGGATTGCAACCTCCAGAACTGAGTGGACACAGGAGATACGGGAGAGGCTCTGGGGGCTTCCCCCACCCCTTGCTGCTGGGTCTGTCTGACCCCTTTGAAAAGGCCCACACAATTCTCAGTTCCCTCTCCAGGAGCAACTCAGGGAGCTGTGGGGAGAGAGGGAGGGCAGGTTGGCAGAATCATTGTACCCACAGCGTGGGTGGAGGGCAGTGCCCCAGCAGAGCTGCCTGGACCTAAGAGAGCCTAAGGACGAGAGAACTGGGGCATCCAAACTCACCCATCCCTCCCCAGCATCCCTGTCAGCTCTTCGTGTCTCACAGGAGAAGAAGGCAAAGGAGAGGCAGGTCCAGAGGTTCCTGTACACGCTGTGGAGCAGCAAGAAGCAGCCTGATGTGCAGAGCCTGGTGGAGCTGCTGCTGGCTGTCAGGCGGTGCACGCCCCACCGGAGGAGAGTCAGTCCCCTCCTGCTGCACTGCAGGTACCCCAGCTCACACCTCCACCCCTGGGCAGCCTCCCAGGCTGGCAGCCACCAGGCTGCACAGTTCCTTGGCATGGCACCCAAAAGCCTTCCCCTCCATGCCCTGGGGGCAGGTTGGTGTGGGTCCAGGGGAGCCAGTGGAAGTTCTGAGCGTGGGAGGTGACAGGGAGGAGTGCTCTGCCAGGGCACACAGGGCTGGGCTGGGGGGGAACGTGGGTGGAGCAGACATTCCCAGGCTGAGCCATACCCTGGCCATCCCTGGGTGACTGTGAGGATGCCAGGAGCAGCCCTGGTGTCCTCTCTTGCACACAGAGCTCACAGTCCCACAGTGCCCACACGGCTCCTTGGACTGGTGCCCTCTTCCAAAGGGGTTCAGCTCAGCCTGGCCTGGCATCAGTGACCCCCCCTTGTCCCCTGCAGTGGTGACATGAGCCAGATGGGGACACTGATCTCCCTGGACTGCCTGCTGTGCCAGATGAAAGCTGAGAGAGCTGTGGACATCTACGGCGTGACCCTGCAGCTGGCCAGAAGCTGCTGCCTCATGACCCCAACTCTGGTAGGGGGGAAGGAGAAGGGCTGGTGGGCAGGGGGGAGCAGGGTCCTCTTGCTGACCTGCCTGGAGCTGGCAGCATCCTGCCCACCCCTGGGTGCTCCCTGCTGCCGGGGAGCCCTTCCAGCCTCAGCAGGGATTTGCTTCATGCTTCCTCCCCTGGCTGTGCCGGGCACCAGGGGCTGAGGGCACTGACGTTTCCCAGGCAAGGATTTTCCATCTCCTGGGTTCTGAGTTAAGATCAGTTGAATTGCATGTGAGCTCACAGTAGATCCAGGCACTCTTCCCATTGTACTCTGGGAAGAGAGGAACACGGGTGGCACCCTGCACAGCCTGCCTGCTCACCCTGGGCTCCAGGGCACGGCTGCCAGCCTGGGGACCCAGAACCTGCTGGGTGTCCCCTTGGCCCCTATCTCTCCTGCTACATCCCCCAGAGGCAGAGCCTGGGGCTGCCTGTCAGGGGGACACAGTGCCACGCTGGCAGGTGCCCTGTGGGCTGTAGCAGGGTCTGATGGTGCCATTCTGTGCCAGCCCAGCCTCAGTGTGCCAGCCCTGATGGCACCAACGCCTCGTGGCACCAACGCCTCTGGACATGCTTCCAGAATGAGCTGATGCACAGCCCTGGAAACGCTCCCCACAGGGCACTGCAGAGCTGGGGAAGATCTCTCTAAGGCTTCCCAGCTGCAGAGCCTCCTTCAAGAAGCTAATTCCATTCCTAATTAATGTGAACCATGTGCGTGGTGGGAGCCAGAGGAGGGCAAGGCGTCCGCTGCCCCCACTTCAGAGCCGCTTTGTGCTCCCGCGGCGCCCGGCCCTGCGGGGACACGATTTGCCCATAAAGGCACAGCAAGTGCCCATCAGATGCTGCTGTCCTGCTGAAGGAGGGCACCACGGGAGCTGCTTCCCCTCAGAGCAGCGGGGCTGCCCTCCAGCCTCCTCCATCCCTGTGGGGGCTTCCAGCACCCCGTTATGTCCGGCGGGGTCATCAGCTGCTGTCGTGCTGGAGGCATCAGATTTCCGGGGGGAGAAGGAAGGGGGAAGATGAAGCTTTGATGGATATCCATGGATAACTTGGGTATTGAGCCCCAGCAGCCCCAGTGTGGCGCGTGTCACAGGGGATGTGCTCTCACAGGTGGCACTCACCGAGTGTGCCCGGGCTGGAGTCAGCCCTGGGCTGTCCCTGCCCGTTTCACAATCACACCTGACTCACTGAGAGCACGCTCTGGTGACCTGGAGCCTCAGCCATTGTGTGATCCGTGCCATTCCCGTGCCATTCCCGTGCCATTCCCATGCCATTCCGGGCCCTTGGTGAGGCTGAACCCGCCACCACAGGGAGGAGGCTCCTCGTGACTCGAGGCTCAGCCAGAGCATTAATGAGCTGCAGGGGAATTAATGAGCTGCTGGGGAATGGAGCTGGGGAATGGAGCTGGGGAATGGAGCTGGGGAATGGAGCTGGGGAATGGAGCTGGGGAATGGAGCTGCTGGGGAATGGAGCTGGGGAATGGAGCTGCTGGGGAATGCTGCTGGGGCCCCTCTGCAAGTCCCTAATCCCCCCTGCCCACTGCCATGTGATTCCAACCCACCCCATGTGCTGGCTGGCCCTGCCCTCCAGCTCTGTGCCCTCACTACAACCCCATTTACCTTCCTCACATCTTGCCTGGCCAGTCCTGGTGTTTGTGGCCTGGTGGCATTTTGGGGCAGCCTGGCATTTGGGCAGAAAGCTGACTGTGGTCCCCCTTTCTCTCTTGCAGGACCAGTACATGCTCCTGTACAGCTGCATCCAGGACATCATCGCTCAGAACCAGCCCTAACAGTGCCTGGCCCCTCCTGGACCCTCCTGGACCCTCCTGCCTCCCCCTCTGCAGGGTCCTGTAAGGGCTGGTGAGAGCAGCGTGGCACTCCTGGCACAGAGAGAGCCCTGCGGCGAGCAGTGACCTCCCCTGGCACTGTCCCCAGCACTGAGCTGTGACACGGGGCGTCCTGGACAGATGGACAGTGTCCTGGACAGACAGAGTGTCCTGGACAGATGGACAGTGTCCTGGACAGACAGAGTGCCCTGGACTGATGGACAGTGTCCTGGAGGGATGGACAGTGTCCTGGAGAGATGGACAGTGTCCTGGACAGATGGACAGTGTCCTGGAGGGATGGACAGTGTCCTGGAGGGATGGACAGTGTCCTGGACAGATGGACAGTGTCCTGGAGGGATGGACAGTGTCCTGGACAGATGGACAGTGTCCTGGACAGACGGATGGTGTCCTGCTGCTGCAGCTCTCAGTGCAGACACGGTGAGGGGCTGGGCAGGATGCTCTCCTCCTTTGGACATCTCCTGGGATTCCTGGTGCCTGGAAGGTTCTCTCTCCCCCCTCTCCCCACGCTGTGGGGCTCTGTGGTGCCCCTGAGGCCCAGCACGAGCGTGGAGCACCGTGGTCTGCCCGTGCCCCTGGGCACCGGCGTGTGGGGGTCTCAGATGTGCCGTGCACAGAGCGCTCTGGGGGCTGCCTGCTCTCAGCTGCTGCAGTGCTCTTAGGTACAAACAATAAACAGCCCTAGGAAAGCGTGTGCTTGTAAGGGAGGCTTGGCTTTTGAGGGCTCTGGCCGATGTGAAGGCTGCAGCACAGCAGCTGTGCCCAGAAGGGCAGCTGTGTCCCCAGCCATGGCACACAGCAGTGTCCCTTGGGCTCTCCAGATGCTGCAGTCCATGGCACAGCAGCTTCTGGTCACTCTCAACTGCTCCTTCCCCTGAGGTAGCACTTCTGCAGCGAATCTCCAGCCCACCCACAGCCTCATGAGGAAGGGACACGTTTTCAGATGAAGCCTGAGCTCCAAGTTGTGAACCTGCAGGCTCCTCAGCAGCACAGAACAAGGCAAAGGCACCTGGTTCAGCTGCAGACTGGTGAGCAGCTGGCAGCCCCAGCAGTCCTGCTGCTCTGGGAACTGGGCTGGCCATGCAGGGACACGGCTGCTGTGCAAGCAGGAGTGGCCACACAAGAGCTGAAATCACAAGCAGCAACTCGGTTCACTGAAGGAAAGAAGAGTTAAAAAAAAGGAGATGGTTTCACAAGCATATTCCTCGTGTAGAGAGAGCTGTGTCTGGGGCCCTGTTCAGCCTCCTTCACCCCTGCAGTCAGGGTGGGGTTGTAGTGCAGTGACCCTGTGCTGGTGGCCCACACCCCTGCCCACTGTTCCATGTCCTGTGGCAGCTGCCTTGGAGTGGGGTGAGCAGATGTAACAGGTATGATCCCAACAGGGCTCCCAAGACCTGTTCCAAGGAGCAGAGAGCCCCAGGTGAGTGTCTGACCTGGCCACTCATCCCAATGCCCCTGTGCTTCCACAAGAAGCTTCTCCCTCTTCCAAAACAAGGATGGGACCCCCAGGATGGGACCCCCAGGGCACCTCAGCATCAGCCATCCCAGCACTGGGATGAGGCTTCTTTTGCAACTGGGTACCCTTTTTTCCCTCTCCTAAGCCCTGTTTCTCTTTGACAGTCGCTGTCCCGTGCACCTCCTGCTCCCACCCTGCCCTGCCCATCCCCAGCACCCAGCCAAGTGTCCTGCCTGTTGTCCCCTGCAGCCACTGCCCAGGTGTGGCCTCAGGCAGGGCACAGCTGGCTGGGAGCAGCCTCTCCCTGCACACAGGACACTTTCTGTACTGCAGGCAGAGCTGCTCAGTCCCCTCTGCTCCGTGTATTCCTGCTCTGCTCCCAGCTCCAAGCTGCAGCATTCCTGGGCTGGAGGAAACCCCAGAGCCTCAGCCCCTTAGGGGGTTGATTTTCCTGCCACCCTGGACATGCTGTGCGTGCAGTGCTGGCTTCAGCACAGCCCAGAGCATCCTGAGTTGCCCATGGCCACCCTCACCCATCCTGACCTGCACTGTCCTGGGTCCAGCTGCTGTTTGGGAATGTTTTCTTGTCACTGCATCTTTGTGCCATGTCACCCACCCGTGTGGTGGGACCTGTCACTCTGCTCAGCCTGCACAAGTGACCATCCAGTGCCTCGCTCCATTGCTGTTCCTGCTGAGAGGCCAGCATGCCAGGGGCTCTCCAGGAGGATGAGTGAATATTCCAACATGAAAAGGGCCTGTGAAGCTCAGTGGATGTTCTCATGTGCACAAAAGGATTTATGATGTAGCCTTGGGAGGAGCCCAGCCCTTGCCCTTGCTCACAGGGAGCCTGATGGCTTTATGACTTTTATGTAACCAGTGACTCCTAAACCACACTGCTGCTGCAGGGTGAGGGTCACGACAGGGAAATGTTTGTTTCCACAGCCCTGTAGCCAGGATCAGTGGGGTTGGGCTGTTGGCTGCACATGAGGATCCCGTGCAGCAGCAGCAGCTCCTGCCTTGTGTGCCTGTGCCACCACGGGGGGACACAGCAGAGCTCACTGGATGTGAACATCAGGCAAGCAAGCTCAAAATCAAACCTGGCCCAAAGAATGATGTGCCAGTTGTCTGCCCGGGGTCTGGAGCTGACAGGCTGACAGTTTAGACCTGCCCAGCAGCACAGTCTCACAGTGCTGGGTGTTTTACCCCAAAAGCCCCCAGAAGGAGTAGTCTCAAAGGCCATGAGTCCTGCTCACACATGCACATTGCCCCATCCTCCTTAGAACTCCACTGGAACAACCCTGATGTCCAACTGTCACTCCCCAGCTGCATCCAGCCTTAAAAACAAATCTTGGGCTACAGGGCAGCAGTCTTTCTGCCAGGACCTGCAGGTCAGGATGGGACAGAATTGCTTTCCTGCAGAAGAACAGAACATCATCCACGTGGAGCAAGCTGGGCACACCCCAGGCCACACTCTGGTGGCAGTGACCAAGCAAGGGGTGGGTGAGCTCTGCTGGCACCTGCCCCACAGCAGCTCTGGTCTCACTGGAGCTCAGCACAGCACAGGCCTGTCCAGCTGCCTCAGTGGATGGACAGGGCACCAGGAACTTTCCACAGTCCCTTGGGAAAGTGCTCCTGGATCTCCTGTGTGTCTGTGCACAGAGATGGCAGTCCCAGGACAGGGCACAGGGCTGATGCCTGTCACACACAGCTGGTGGCACAGAGCTGCCAGGGGCACTGGCCCTGAGACACAAGGAAGGGAGTCACAGCCGTGGTGGGACAGGCACGGTGCTGTCCAGAGCTGCCACAGGTGCAGGAGCCAGGGCTCCCTCAGCCCTCACATGTGGCTAACACAGCAGAGCCAGCAGCCCAGGTGAACCTGCAGACATGTGCAGCTAAAGCACAGCTCCCCCAGCAGCTCTGCTGGGAGCCCCTCATCTCCAGGACAGGCACAGGACAGGGATTTGTCACACGGACTGGCCTGCAGGTTCTGCCCGGTGAGCACAGCACGGCGGTGACAGGGACAGTGCGTGTCTGTGGCACAGCCTCTGCTCCGTGCTCCATGTCCTGCCTGACAGGAGGCCAAGCTGGTGACGATGATGAATTTATGACCTCCCACCCACTGCTGCACTGGAGTCTGGAGCCGCAGATGCTTACAGAGGGTGTTGTGGGAGCTGCGGTTTGGATGAATAATTTTCCAGCCCTGCAGCTCAAGAGTCGTGAAACCCAGAGGGGGCGAGAAAGACAACAGGACACTAAAACAAAACAAGCCTCTGGCTTGGGCTGCCCAGTGAGTTCTGGGCCATGCCATGTTGTTCTGCATGTTTATCCTGCTCCAGATGAGCAGCATCCAGCCATCCCCTCCTCCATCAGCCCCGTGCACAGGTCAAAGCACTGGAGATGAGCAAGGGCTTTCCTGTTTGGATCCCCCTTCCTACTCCCTGCTCCCCTTCCCACAGCAGGGGCACACTGGGCTGGTGCTGCCAAGTGACAGGAGACAGGGACATCCACCCTCAGATCTGGGGAGGCAGGGCCATGGGAGCCTCACGGTGGCTGCTGGAGCACCCCAGCTCCTTGATCCCGCAGTTTCTCCAGCACTGGAGCTCTACCCCAGGCTCTTCCCTGGCCCCTGCTCCTCCCAGGGCACAGAGTCCAGCTGCTCCACATCTTTGCACAGCGCAGTTAAAGGCCCCTGCTCCCTCCACAGGGAGCCCATTTCACCCTGGCACGTGGGGACCTGGACACCTCCATGAAATCAGGTGCTGGCACCAGTCAGGGCATGAAATGCCCACGGCCCACCATCTCTTCCAGCTGAGCTGTAGCAGACCAGGAGCAGCAGGATTGTCCCCAGGATCTCCAGCATCCTCTCCCATCAGCTGCTAATGCTGGCCACCTCCTGGTGAGCAGAAGTGCTGGGGCCAGCACGGATTGAAGGTGGGTCTGAACTGGAAGGGGAATTCACAGAATCACAGGGTTGAAAAGGAGCTCTGGAGACCATCCAGGCCAACCCCCCTGCCAAGGCAGGACCACCTGGAGCAGGTGACACAGGAACACGTCCAGGTGGGTTTTGAACAACTCCCAAGGGAGACTTCCCAGCATCCCTGGAAGGAAATAAAAAGAGGGCAAAAGCAGTTGCCCCATGGGAGCAGGGCAGGACATGTTTGTGGTTTGTTCCAGAGGCCCCAGGTCAGGCCCATGCTGAGGACAGAAACAAACAGCCTCCAGCACTTGGACTCAGCTGGAATCACCAGTTCTCCAGCTCGGGAAGGACCTCAGCTGGATGTCCAGGGCATTGGCACCACCTTTGGAGGAGCAGCATCACCTTTGGAGGAGCAGCATCACCTCCCTCCTCTCTGCAGGGGGAGAGAGCCCTGCTGAGTGACAAAGCCAAGGTCCAGCAAATCGCTGCATCACGGCCCTCAGAGATCTTCTGGCTCTGCAGGAGGGGACATCAATGCTTGTCATTTGGGTGTTGCTGCTGTAGCTCCATAGCAGCTCTGCAGCCTCTGAATGCCACTGGCTCCAGGAAACCTTGCCAGGCACAATCCCAAAGCCTACTTGGAATCTCATTTGTGGCCCACAGAGAGGATCTGGCCAGCCCTGATCCTGTGCATGAAGCCCTGGCTCTGCTCAGGTGCAAGGCTGCAATCCAGAGTCAGACCCCCTTGGAGTGTGTGCTGGAGTGAGGAATGCAGCCCTGGCCCCTCTGTGCCCCTGGCCAGCTCAGGCCATGGCTCTGCTTGCAGCTCACAAGAGCTGGACCTTGCTCTCCACTTAAATTTCCCCAAGGGTTTTTTGTAATTCATGCTTTTAGCAAGCTGTAGGAAGAGCTGTTAGTGTGGAGGCAGCAGGAGAAACATCACCTGGGAAATCACCTGGGACGCCGCTGAGAGGTGCCCCACGCTCAGGAATCCCCAGCGTTTGGTCCCAAGTCTCAGCTCCGTCCTTCCAGAGCAGCAGGAGGATGCCGGGGCCCCGCAGGGAGCGGAGGGGTGGCTGTGGAGCAGCGCTCTCCTCTGCAGACCGCTGCCTGCCGCTAGAGGACAACACAAACACAGCTGAGCTGCAGGGAGCGTCCCCTCCCCTCCGCAGCGAGCGCCGGGCCCGCAGCTCCGGTGCCCGTGGGGATGGCACGGCCCACGCTGCTCCCGCTGAGCTGCAGGTGCAGGGAGAGTGCCTGAAAAGCGACATTTCCATCCCTGAGGAACTTACTCACAAATTCCAGGTTTGCCATGGAAGCATCAAAGCTCTCTGGTCCAAGCAGCTCAGTGTTCAGACTCTTGGTTTTGCCAGGAGCTGGTGACACGCTGGAGCAAGTGACACTTTAGACATTGAGAGCTGTTATGAGACCTCAGAGAAATGAGGCGTGGATATGAACCAGCACAGCTGATCTGGAATAAAAAGCAAACAGAAAAGTCGGAGTGAGGCACATGGAGAAAAACTCCCCAACACCAAGACGTGCTGCTCCAAAAAATGTGAGAATTGCAGTGAGTACCTTTGTGAGGAAATATCTCTGCTTCAGCTGAACGGCAGTTTGCAATAGGAGCCTCTTCTGTGGGATTTTTTGTAAGAACTCTCTTAACAGAGCGATCAGCCAGAGCCCTGGGCTCCCGAGGACAATTCACCGAGTGAGAGATTGTCAGGAGGTGGTGATGTGCTTGGCGTTGGCTGCTGGGGCTGCAGGGAGAGGAGCAGGAATCACAGATGCCAGCAGCTGCAGCCAGGAGTGATAGGCCTGACACTTTCTCCAGACTGGCTCCAAATTCCCGGCTGCTGTCAGAGCATGTCCAACCATCCCAGGCCCTGCACGTGTCCCGTGTCAGAGCTGGAGGGGAAGCGTGGTGAGGAACCTCATCTCTCTGAGGAGGGCTCCCTGTCTCCCCACCAAGCAGTGTTTTACATTTGGAGCTGTCAAAAAGACATTGCAAATGTCTAATTAATGACATCCCCTGCACTGTTCACGACGGAAGCGGCTGAATTCCAATTAAACCGGTTCCTGCTCAATTCCAATTAAACCAGGCCCTGCTCCTAGGCCAAAATCCCCTCACTCCCCTGCACTGGGTGATGCTCTTTCCAATGACTGCAGCAGTCACAGGGAGTCCTGAAACTGTGGGATCTGAATGCACTTTGCAAGTGAAATACTTTCAGATCCAGCATCACCCTGGCCAGAAGCCCTCAGCCAGAGTCTGTGCATCAGCCTCAAACCCTGAACTCCATCCTGAGCCCTTTTTTGGGGGAGGAGAGGCCTGCTCTGACTCACAGGTCCCAAGGTGAGCTGGAGCTGTTTAAGTCTCCCTGTGCCTGTTCACCTTCCTGACCCCAGATAACACTTTTATCCTCTTTTATCCTGCGATAATGGGGATATCAATCAGGAAACTCTCTTGCCAGAAGGAAAGGCCCTTTCAGAGGAAGCAGGGCTGTGAAAGCATCTCTCAGTCTGTGCTTTGGCCATGTGGCACTTTGCCATAGCGTGGTTACAGTGGGAGGGGTGACTTCGTGGGTGCAGCCACCCAGACCTGGGCCCTTTTTTCTCTGCCTCATTCACCTCTTCCATTCATGGCCATGGAGGAGGCAGAGGGAGGAACAAACGGGGGGTCCAGATCCACCTGAAGCCCCGTGGACAGCTGGGTGTGTTCAGTGTGGGAGCCACGTTCAGCTGCTGTCCCTCTTACAGTTGAGATGCTTGGCTCTCTGTCGGGAGAGACTCAGTGGGGTTCAAGCTGTGGGGCCAGGCTCATCCCTATCCCTCAAACCACTGCCATGGGGTGACAGCAGCCACCCCATCTGAGGGCATCACGGTGGCACCTCACACGTGCCCTCGGGCCGGGCAAAACTGGGACAGGAGCACCACGTCCCACCGAGGAGCTTGGCACTGTGACACTGCTGCTCCATCCCCTGCATCTCCCCCAGCCCCTGCCTGGAGCAAGGGGAGAGCAGCAGGGCTGCTGGAGAGTGAGGGCTGGAGCTCAGGACAGACAGACAGACAGACAGCCTTGGGCATGGTCGCTCCCAGCAAAGAGCTTGTCCTGAGCTCCTCGGTCCCTTCTCCCCAGCTGCACCCTGACTTCCCGGTCACAGCTGAGTTTAGCAGGCAGCAGAGACACAGAGTCCTTTATCTGGGGTTAAATTTCAGCGTCCCGAAGTCTGGAGCCCTTGAAGTGCCGGTCGGGTACTCCTGCCTCACTCCTTACGCTCCTCTGCCGTGTCAGAGCCAGCTCTGCCTTCCCCTGCCCTGCTATCTCACAAAAACACGGTTACAAAACAAGCCTGGGTCCTGGAGCTATGAACAGGTCTTTATTTGTTGAGGTTTCTTTTGGGTTTTTTTTTCCCCCCCGCCTTTCTTCCCTTTGAATGAAATTCCTGCCAGCTCTAAGAGAGAGAGAGAGAGAGAGGGAAAGAGTAGAAAGTTTAACTCCTCCCATTGGAGTGTCTCACGCCCCTGCCCAGCCCTTGAAACCCAATAACCAAGATCATTCAGCAATGCCTCCCCTTGCCTGGCTGCATCCTCAGCACACCGGGACCTGCCGGGGATCCCGTGCCCGCTGCGCTCCGGGCTCCGGCACCGCCGAGCCCCGCGCCCGGAGGCGGCCGGCGGCCAGGGCGAGGATGGGCACGCTCCTCTTGTGGGGCATTCTCCTGGCGTCCTCTGCCCGCTGCCAGGCGCTGCCCGCGGAGCCAGGTGCTGCGCCCTCCTGCCCGCCCCAGTGCCACTGCGAACAGGACGGCATCGTGCTCTCGGTGGATTGCTCCGAGCTGGGGCTCTCGGAGGTCCCTGCCAACCTGAGCCCTCTCACCGCTTACCTGTAAGTACAGCCCTCGCTGCTTCTTTTGCACTGCTTTCCCCGGACCCCTTCAGCAGCTGCAGCTTTTCTCCGGCTTGGAAGTTGGTGCCACATATTCCCGACGTTAAATTTCCTGTGGAAATTAGAAACCAGGCTAAATAACAACAACAACAACAACACAAAAAGGCAGCTCTTTGGGCAGGACCTGCCGAGCTCCCCTCCTCCCGCGCCCCTCCGCAAGCGCTGTTTATACTGCGATGTTCTGCTCTGCTCCGTGATTGCAGAGGACCAGGGGAACTGACTTGCCGAGTCGATTTTGATTGTCTGAGCACATAATGGAGTATTTTTACACAGCAATTAGCGCAAACTGCTCTGGGATCCTTCTGTCAAGCATTTCAATAGCTGCAATAACTCAGGGCTTTGCGGGGTTTGGGTTGTGCTGGCCACCAGCAGTGTCCGAGTTGCCTTTTAAAAATGAGTGTTAGAGTCTTGTAAGAGGTCTGGGGGGTTGGTAAGTTTTGTGTTTTGGTTATTTATGCATTAATTTTATCTAAAAATTCTTGACTATCTGAATGTTTCATGCCGCTCCTGATGCTAATACCCCGAGGGGTTAATTGACAGAGACTGGCCCCCCCAGAGGGGATCTCGGTGCCATCATCCTGGTGATGACCGAGGATCCTGATGAACCACGGTGGGAAAATCTCAGGGTTTAAGCAGGAGAGGAAACATCCCTCCCAGGGAGACACGTTATCCCTGAGGAAGATGCTTCCTGCGTTTGTCCGCAGTGCTGCAGCCACGAGCCGCAGCTGTTTGAGACAGGCTGGGAAGGACGGCGGCATTCCCAGCTCGGAATGCAGCCAGGGCACTGCCAAGGGGAGCCGTGGGTACCACCGCCATCAGGGACCGCCGGCAGCCCCAGGCAGCGCTGGGGATGTTCGTGTTGTGCTCACTGCTGAGAGGGGACTCGCGTCCGGCAGTGGCACACAGAGCGTGGGGCTGGTTTCCCGACGTTCCTGGATTGTGCTGAGCTGCAGGTGCTCAGCTGTCAGAGCAAAGCACCCAAATCTGTCCAGGAAGGGCTTTGCACAGCCAGGTGGAAGCTGCCACAGCTGGATAAGGGCTTCTCTGCTCTCCTCGCACACCTGAGGAGCACACGGGGTGGCCAGGGCTGTTCTGGGTTAGCTGGGAGAGAAATGGGAAAGGACGATGCTCACTGGAGACCATGAAAGATGACAGAAATGTGTAATGCAGGCTGCATTTCCCCTGGGAGAGGGAACCACTTGTTACATGAGGTGTGACTGCACAGAACTGTCCCTGGGGCTTGGTTTGGAATCGGCTGCCCACGAGTGAAAAGTCACTGGAGCCTGTGGGAGAATGCAGAACATTGCAGCCCTGATGCTTCTGTGGGGACAGGGGCAGCCCCAACAGGCACCCGCTGCACCCTCAGGTGTCACAGGATGGGGCACCCGCTGCTCCCACTCCGCAGAGAAGATGCTGCATGTCATCTCCACAGAGCTGTCCCTCGGGCTGGGAGCTGCAGAGCTGCCCGCAAGAACCCAGGGACATTTCGGTGTTCCTGGCGCTCAGTGCCACCTTCACCCTGGCCACGGTGGTTGGAGCAGGGGCACGGATTGCTGGGACACGGATCCCTGTGCGTGGATCCCAGCGGGTGGATGCTCCAGGGGCCGGTGACTGCCGGCTGCTGGCAGAGCCCTGGATTCCACTGGGACAGCCCGGCAGCACCCAGCGCTTCGGGATGCTGCTGCTGCGGTCCCTTGGCCGCGGCCCCGCTCCCCATGGGCTGTCCCGTTCCCGTTCCCCGTGTCTGTCCCGGCCCCGTTCTCCCGTCTCTGTCCCGCTTCCGTTCTCCGTCTGTCCCGTTCCCGTTCCCCGTGCCTGCCCCGTCCCTGTTCTCCGGTGTCTGTCCCGTTCCCATTCCCGTTCCCGTTCCCGTTCTCCCGTGTCTGTCCCGTTCCCGTTCCCATTCCCGTTCCCGTTCCCGTTCTCCCGTGTCTGTCCCGTTCCCGTTCCCGTTCCCATTCCCGTTCCCGTTCTCCCGTGTCTGTCCCATTCCCGTTCCCGTTCCCGTTCTCCCGTGTCTGTCCCGTTCCCATTCCCATTCCCATTCCCGTTCCCCGTGCCTGTCCCGGCCCCGCTCCCCGCGGGCTCACACGGTGGCGCCAGTGACAGTCCTTTGCAGGGGCAGAGCCTCCCCTCCCCAGCCGGGGGGACCCTCCGGGTGCCTGGGGCGGGTCCGGGGGGTTTTGGGAGGGGGCCTCACTTTCCCCCCCCTCCCTCTTTGGGGAAAACCAACCCGCTTGGTGCTTCTCCACTAAACCCCGACAGTGAGAGGAGCGAGCAGGTACGATGGAGGCGGGGAGTCAGGACGGACTGGGAATGACTGGAGGAGGACTGGAGAGCTGGGTTTTCTCCCTGCTCCTGTCACTGCTGTTAGCAAAACACGTGAGGTTAGAGTTGCAGGTACAAGAGTGCAGCCAGGGCTGGTTTGTCGCAGCAAATCAGCATAAATTTTGTAGAAAAGCACGGATATTGGAGCTCCAAGGAGCTGGGGTTCCCTGCAGGGGTGACAGGGACCTCTGTGTGCCTTTGGGACAGTGACACACCCGAGGGAGAAAGAAGGAGCAGCCAAAAATGCTGGAATTGTCACCTGCAGGTGACAACGTGGATGGCTGAGACCTCCCCAGGATTTCAGCTCAAAAGGAAAGAGGCGCCTTTTGCAGGGCTCCTGGGAAGTGCTAGCAGGTACCTGGGCGTGAGCAGATGTCTGGTTCTTGGTGGGGCACTTTCAGAGCACCACAGAATCGTGGAATCCTCTGAGCTGGAAGGGACCCACGAGAGTCGTTGAATTCGACTCCTGCAGGAGGGGAGATGCAGGACGGGAGATGCAGGAGTTAGGAGATGCAGGAGTTGGGAGATGCAGGACGGGAGATGCAGGACGGGAGATGCAGGAGTTGGGAGATGCAGGAGTTGGGAGATGCAGGAGTTGGGAGATGCAGGAGAGGAGATGCAGGATTTGGGAGATGCAGGACGGGAGATGCAGGAGTTGGGAGATGCAGGAGAGGAGATGCAGGACGGGAGATGCAGGAGTTGGGAGATGCAGGACGGGAGATGCAGGAGTTGGAAGATGCAGGACGGGAGATGCAGGACGGGAGATGCAGGAGTTGGGAGATGCAGGACGGGAGATGCCGGACCTGCCCCATCCCAAAGGCAGCAGCCGGTGCCCAGGTCACCGTGCAGGGGACGCAGCAGCCAAGCCTTTGCTGCCCTCTGCTCCCGGGACAGCCGGGCTGGGACTCGGGGAGAGCTCGTTCCGCTCGTGTTTTGGGGATGCTCCATCCGCTGCCGTCCCCTCCCTGCGGGCAGCGCCGTGTCCGGCCCGGCCGGAGGGATGGAGGGAGCTGCTGCTCGGCGGCCCCGGGCTCCGGTCACTGCATCGCTCAGCCCCGTCCCGCTTTTCCTCTCCCGAGAGCCGCGGCGGAGCCCAGCTCTGCACCGTCCTTGCCCCGCAAAGCCTCGCTCCCCCCTGTGCTCCCTGCCCGCCCCCCAGGCTAAGCAATATGCCACAGCCTCCCCTTTCTCCCGCCCTCTCTTGAAGAATAAGCTCATAAATCTGCCTGGGGCAACGAAAACACTGAGCTCATGGCCCTTAGATCTGTGTGGGAGGAGCTCTCGCTGGCGATTAAAGGAGTTTAAGGTTTGCTTTGAAAAGCTCTTTGATTCTGGAAGGGGCTGTGGTGCCAAAAGGCAGCGATGGGGCTGCAAACGCCTCTCCCCCTCTGCACCTGCCTGGGTCAGGGAGCAGCAGCAGCGTGGGGGAGGGAAGGGGATGCGCAGCGCTTCCCTCTCCCCGCACTGGGAGCTGAGGGACCCCCGGGCACCCCTTCGGGAGCGTGGGGAGCACCCTGTGCCCACTGCGGGCCCGCGGCTGCTGCTGCCCGGGAGCCCAGGGTGAGAGAGGAACACGCTGCTCGCACACCCTCGCTGGGTGCCAGGGATGGACACGGCGGGGACACGGACCCGAGGGACAGCAGCCGAGGTCAGGACTGCGATCACCAAGCTGCGCTCTGAAAAACAGTGGGAAGGGATAGGGCAGGACCGTCAGGGCTGGGAGGAGCCTGGGGTCGTGGAGAATGACTCGAGTTTGGCAGGAGCAGAAGAGAGGTCAGCAATGGTCCAGGACCGAGCTCAAGCATCGTGTTGCAGCCCAGTCCAAACAGAGCCAGGCTCCAGCCCGTGTGGAGGCAGGAGCTGTGCCACACTGGAGATTCAGGGAAGCTCAGGTGGTGCCTCCAGTCCTGCAGGGATGCATCAAGGACCCAAAAAGGGCTCAAGTCAAAGCATTCCCAGATGCAGCAGCCCAGGCTTTGCCGGCAGTGATGAAGGAAGGCAGCTCCCAGTCTCCTCCCCTCCACGGATGACAAGTCTCTCAAGCCATCCACAGCTCCCTGTCTCCCTTTGCCTTGTTTGCAGGCCTTCCTGTAGCTGCTTAAGCCCCTTTGAAGGATTACAAATGAAAAGCAGTCCCCATGGGAGCGGAGTGAGGAGAACACACCTGTGAGGGCAGGACATGCTCAAGGGACACGCTGTCTCTCCTTGTGAGCAGCCACAGGTCCCACTACAAAGAGAGCCCGGGAGACAGGATGGTTTCCAGTGCTGAACATCCCCGTGGGGCACCAATTAGGAGCATTCCCTTTGTTCAAAGGGAAGGTGAAGCCCAAGCACCACCTTGGAAGGTGCCATCCCATCAGATGTGCCTCGGTGGGAACCGCAGGGCTGGAAGGGGAGCAGAAACGTGGCCTCCTCTGCCAAGTATGGCAGGGGAGAGCAGGGCAGTGCAGGCACGGGGGCTGCCCCACACTCAGGCTGAGAGGCTTTGGGATGTGACACTGAGCCCTGGAGGCCACCAGCCCCTGGGACACTCCCCCTGGCCACTGCCATGGGCATGGAGCAATGGGTGCTGCTGGCACTGTGACCCCAGCAGGGGTCTCAGGGACCTGCAGGATCAGAAGGCACAAATCACCTTCCCAAGGATGTTGGCTGATGGCTCTGGGTATAATTGTGTCTTAAAACGTCAAGAGAATTCACAATTGTGGGCATTTCTTAACCTCACTAAAGCAAACACTCATCTCTGCATGAAACCTGCAGGAGAGACATTTACACCTTCAGACAGAAATTCATCTTCTGTTGTTCTTGGAGAACACAAGAAAAAAATCTGGTTGCGGGAAGCAATCTCTGCAGTTCTGCTTTATCCCTGCTTCTGCATCCCTGGAAGTTTCCCCACCAGCCCCTCAGAGCTGGGGGGATGAGAAACAAAACAGCCATGTGAACATTTCATTTCTAGAATCCCAGAATCCCTGAACGGTTTGGGTTGGAAAGGACTGAAAGCTCATCCAGTGCCACCCCTTGCCATGGGCAGGGACACCTTCCACTGTCCCAGGTGGCTCCAAGACCCATCCAGCCTGGTTTTGGAAATTTCCAGGGATGGGACAGCCAGAGCCTCTCTGGGCACCCTGTGCCAGGGCCTCTCCGCCCTCACAGGGAAAATTTCTTTCCAATATCCCATTTACCCCTGCCCTCTGGCAGTGGGAAGCCATTCCCTCTCATCCTGTTACTCCAGGCCCTTGTCCAAAGTCCCTCTCCCCTCTCCAGCTCTCCTGGAGCCCCTTTAGGCACTGGAAGGGGCTCTGAGGTCTCCCTGGAGCTTTCTCCAGGTGAACAGCCCCATCTCTCCCAGCCTGGCTCCAGAGCAGAGGGGCTCCAGCCCTGGGAGCAGCTCAGAGGCCTCCCCTGGGCTGGTTCCACTCGTGACTCCCCAGGCAGCACAGGACACAAACCAGGACCTCTGTGCTGCTGCTCCCAGGGAAGAACGAGATGCAGATCCGTGCAGCTGCACTCGCTGGCTTTCCTCTCCCTGGACACAGGGACATGGCAGTGGTCAGGTATTGTCCCAAGCTGTTGTCCCAGATGTTGTCCCAAGGCTCTGTCCCAAAACTGGAAGGGTTCCTCATGTACCACAGGACAGAGCTGTACCTTTAGGGTCAGGTGTGGGGTATTGGCAGAACCAAAGGCACCACAAGCAGGACGGGACCTTGATCAAAGGTGCAGGTGAGGTTTGTGTGGTGCACTAATTTCCTGTGGCAATGTTTCACAAGGTGCTGTTGCACAGAGTGGTTTTACAGGGTGGAAACAGCATGTGGGGCTTTCTAGAGCATGGAGCAGCCTTCCTGCCGTGCTGTGTGTGACTCCTCTCCAGCCCAGGCCAGGCAGCAGGTTCCTGTGCTGCAGGTTGTGTTTGCAGCTGCGTCCTGTGCAGGGAAGCGCCTGCCAGTGGAGGTATTGTTGTGCTTTCATGTGGTGTAAGACAGCAGAAGATTTATTAGTGACAAAAGCATGAATGCTGGAAGCTGTGATTTATTGGAGAAGGGGGAGAGGAAACGTGTTGCAGCCCATGCTGGTTAGTGTGGTGTGTCTGAGGTGAGCTCGCACACGCTGCGAAAACCACCCTGCTCCTCCTCTGAGAGCTCTGGCTCACCTGGAGAGACCACGGGGGGACCCTCTCCTCTTCCAGGGGGTCACCTCACACTGACCATCTCACAGATGCTCTGAGGAAAGGGTTTCTCCTGGGGGAAGGGACACAAGCACTCAGAATTTTGGGAACAGACAGGTGTCCCACAAGCTTTGGCTCCCTTGTGAGGTGTGGGTGGGAGATAAAAGGACAGTGCAGCACCAGGAACTGGGTTTCTAACTCTGTCCCAGCCTTATGGTTGACCCCAGAACCTTCTTCTTTCCTGTGCCTCAGTCTCCCTATCTTTAAAACACTCCTAATAAACCCTTCCCAACCTCTCCTGATAAACCTTTCTCATAATCTCCTGATAAACCCTTCCCAACCTCTCCTAACAAACCCTTCCCATCATCTCCTGATAAACCCTTCCCAACACCCTTTGAGATCAATTGATCAAACCATTCCTATGGAGGAGCTGGAGACTCCCTGCACTTTCCAGCCACATGTCTGGACCTCTCGAGCTAAAACACCTTTTTAAAGTTCATTAAAAAAAGAGTTCTTGAGCTTTCCATTTGTTCAGCCACCACATGAAGAAAAGCAGCCCTGAACTCTCGGATTCCGAGCCTGCCTTTCATGTGTGCTGACCTCATCCCTCCTCGCTCAGGGAGCAGCCACAAGTCAGAGCAGCTTCTGGAGCTCTGCTCACACCACAGGCAGCAGCTGCTCTCAGCTCCTGGGCAGCACTGCAGGACCCCAGGGAGGGTGTGAACCCAGCTGGGAAATGTCAGCTCGGTCAGAGACGCTGGAAACCCCAATTCTGCTTTCTGTAGGAAGCTTCCTTGTTTTCGGCACGCTTCCTCCTGGGTGCATGGGGGTAAATAACAGCCAGCTCAGCTCTTAGATAAACCTGAAAAAGCTTGGGTTAAACAAATAGGGGTGCTCTTTTCAGGTTTCCCAGGCAATTAAAGCTAAACCAAACCAAAACACATCATGTTTTCTCTCACTATCCCCCAAACATTTTGCTTTGACCCAAAACAGAGAACTTTCTTTTTTGAGTCACCCGAAAATCTTTAAACCCTTAAAAAAAAAAAAATCTTACAACAAAAACTCCCACCATTTCCCCCCAGCCCTAATGCTTTTTTTAGTGGAACATAAATTTTCTGTGAATTTACTTTTGACCAAAACTCTGTGGGCTCTGCCTGACCTGGAAGTCAAAGTCATCCAGCTGAGCTTGTGCTGTCACTTGCTTTTCCTTTCAACACTGCTTCTGTCTTTCCACCTCCCACTGCACAGACACAAAGGTCTCATGGGAGCATCATCTTTATCCCAGGGCTGTGCTGAGTTCCCAGGGAGACTAAAGATGGGCTGGGAGAGGGGAGGAAAGAACCCATGAAGGCTCTTTTTAGCTTCAGAGAGCTCCTCTGGCTCTTCTGACTACCTCTGGCTACTGCCAAGGCACCTTTGAAACACCTTTGAAACATCTCCAGCATGTTGGGCACCATGACTGGGCTGCAGGGGAAATCCACATTCCCTTTGAAGTCTGGATACTTGAACAGTCTTAGAATTATAGGGCTGTAATGTACAGGAATGTGTGGGGCTGTAATTGTGACTTAGATCCTTGGATGAAAGGTGCTATGTACATACAAAAGGTATTATCATTATTGCTACTATTATTACTATTATTATTGCTATTATTATTGCTATTATTATTATTATTATAGGCCTGCAATATGTGGATTGGAGATGAAAGTAGCACGAAAAGATCCTGAAATTCAAGATGTGTCTTAAGGAAATTTCAGCTTGGAATTAGGTTTTGTCTACGCAGGGAAAGCGGAGCCGACTGGCTCTGCTGCAATGACAGCTCTGGGGTTTGATGGAAGAGCTCCTGTGTGCAGGCATGATTCCCAAATCCAGGTTCCTCTGGCCTTTGGAGGGGTGTCTCCAGTGGAATCACAGAATCAATCACAGAATTTCACAGAATCACTGGGTTGGAAGAGACCTTCAGGATCATTGAGTCCAACCCATGCCCTGACACCTCCACTAAACCATGGCACCGAGTGCCACATCCAATCTTTCTTTAAACACATCCAGGGATGGTGACTCCACCACCTCCCCAGGCAGACAATTCCAATATTTAACCACTCTTTCTGTAAAACACTTCTCCCTAATATCCAGCCTATTTTTCCCCTGGCACAGCTCAAGGCTGTGTCCTCTCATCCTGTCGGTCACTGCCTGGAGAGAGAGACCAAGCCCCACCTGGCCACAGCAGGAACAATTCCAGAGCAGTTTCAGCAGAAAAAGTGAGATCAGGCATGTTCACCATTCTCTATGAGACACCCTGATTGTTCTGTAGCCATCACAGGATGAGTCCCTGGTGTTTGAGGCATTCGGGGTGAGGAGTTTGGGAAGTGCTGTCCCTGCAGGGCTCAGGGGCTGGGGTGGAACCTGGGGCGAGCTCCCGGTGTCCCCGGGCACAGAGAGAGCTCCTGAGCTCTGATCCTCCTGCTCTCCAGCACAGGCCGGCCCACACCCACATCCTGCGCTCTTCATCCTCCTTCCAGCACCAATCCCTCTGTCCCAGAGCAGCCGGGATGGACAAATCCGGGATGAGCTTTGATCCTGACACGGCTGCGGATCTGCACAGCCTTCGCCATCAGCCTGCTCTGCACCCCGTCTCATTAACAGGGGGGCCACAAGTGGAGCCTGGCACTGGAGTGCGACTCCCCAGGACAATCCATGGGGATTTTCTCCTGTGTCACAGGCCCTGCAGAGCACCAGGTTTTCCACCCGAACCGCAGGGTCCGCAGAGCAATCCCCGACTCACGCTGGGCAGGAGCGGGGGATGAGTCAGGTCCATCCATCCTAAACTCCCACAGGAGCGATCTGGCTCCTCGCAGGAGGGCTCAGCTCCCCAGCCCTCCCCAGCTCTTTCCCAATCGCACTGACCAGCGGGGTTTTCCCCCGGCAGAGCAAGCTGAGGAGGTTGTTCAGGGGAGCGCTGGTGCCGCTCCGCCCGCAGGAGCTCCGGCAGCAGCGTGAGCTGGAGACGGGGAGCCGCTCGTCAGCCGCTTGACAGCAGAGGAAAGGCTGTGCCTGGGGACCACCCACCGCAGGATGAGACAAAGCAAGAGCTCCGATGCCTTGTGGCTTCCTGGTGACACCATCGAGGCTGCCAGCGCTGATGGAAACGCGCTCGTTCCTCGGGGAAGCAGACACCGCTGGGAGCAGCCAGCTCGCAGCATCCCCGAAACACAGCCTGGCCCTCCCGAGGAGCTCCCAGGCGCTGCCAGGCCATCGCTGGGCTTGGCCGGATTTTGAGCTCAGCCCAAATGCCTGCAGGCATCTCTCTGTCCTTAGAAGGCAGCGGGCACGGTGAGGAATGCAGCCGGGATTCATCTCCTACCTTGGGCTCTGAGCTCAGCCAAGCAGCCGAGTCTCAAACAGCGTGGAGCTGCTCTCCTCCTGCTGCTGCAAAGACTCTTCCTCTATAAATCATGGCCAGTTTTGGGAGGCAGGGCTTGGAATCTCGCTGGCCACAGAGCCCAGGCTGCTCTGGCTGAGGTGCTGGCAGCAGCAGCAGCTCCCTGGGAAGGGTTCAGGAATGACTGGATTGTCAGCAGTGGCACTGCAAGGGAGCTCTGCCCAGGGAGCAGTGACAGCATCCTGCCGGCCCCGTGTCCCCACAGCCGGGATGCATCCTTTGGGTTGGAGCCTCCGTTTCTTCCGGCTGAATTTCACAGCTGCTGCTTTTGAAACATCCTCTTGAGAAGGCCAGAAGTCCAAAAGGCATTTTTCAAAAGCTTTCAGCCATAATGTTTCCTTTTGGGAAGCCTTTGGTCTGAACACAGATAATTATCAGCCAAAAATTACTGAAAACCACCAGCAATTCTCAGTTCTGATAAAAATGCTATTCTCTGTTTTCCAGTGTCAACAACTGTGTTTTGCTCCTTGTTCATTACAGTTTCCTGCAAGAGGAGTCAAATATCTCCAGGCAGCTGTCCCCTGGGATCCCAGCAGTTTATCCATCTCTGTCACCCAGCACAGCCCCTTCTCCCAGGGCTGTTTCTGTTACCTCCAGAGAGTTGCAGAATGCCCAGGGTCCGAGCTGTGTGTGGATGGCAATGATTTTTATGGAGCTGGCTGCACTGTGCCCAGTGAGGCTCAGCTCAGAGAGGAAGGGCAAGGCACAGCTCAGAACGGTGCTGGCTGATAAAGTCACGGCAGCAGAGGGCAGATGAGGTGGGAAAACCAAGTAATAAAACCCACGAGTATCTGTGAGACTGTGGGAGCAGGAAACCTTGCCTGATGAAGGTTTCCTTGGGTATGTGAGAGCCCTGCAGGGCTGGGACCAGCGCTCTCTGTGCTCTCTGGAGCAGAGCTCCAGGTGCTTCCTTGTGAGATGAGCTCTCCAGAAGGGAGGGCACGAGCAGAGATGCTGCTGCACACCCAAGGTGAAGGATCTGGAGCAGGTGAGGAGAAGCTGAGGGGTCTGGGGGGCTCTGAGAAAAGGAGGCTCAGGGGGAACCTTCTGGCTCTGCACTCCCTGACAGGAGGGAGCAGCTGGGAGGGTCAGGGCAAGAGGAAACAGCCTCGAGTTGTGCAAGGGGTGGTTTAGGCTGAGTATTGGGGAAAAACTCCTCCCTGAAAGGGTTGTCAGGCCTAGCACAAGGTGTCCAGGGCAGAGCTGGAGTCACCAGCCCTAGGATTGCTCAGAAGGCGTGTGGTTGGGACACCTGGGGACCTGGTTTAATGGTGGCCTTGGCAGTGCTGGCTTAATGGTTGGACTTGATCTTAGAGGCCTTTTCCATGATCCCATGGTCAAGCAGACCTTAGGGGAGACCTGGTTTTGCCCTGGCACAGCACTGAGATCCCTGTGAGGCACAGGAGGTGCCCAGGTCTCAAGCAGGCATAGAGTGCATGTGTTCAGAGCAGCTGGGGGGATGGAGGGTCAGCCTGTGACAGTCACACCTGGCAGGACACCTTGAGAGCCACGAGCTGCCTGCCAGGAGCCCTTCCCAGAGCTGGTAGAGGTGCCAGAAGCACACAGGGTCTGCTCAGGGAGCAGGGGAGCCGCCTGCCCAGCACCCTCCTCAAATGCACATCCCAAACTGTAGAGGCCGCAGAAACCTTGACCCTGTGGCTCATGGGGACAGAAGGTGCAGGGAAGAGCAGGGTGCCCTCCTTCCCCATCCCTGTTGGGTGGCATCTGCAGTGGTGGAGGTGCCTGGCATTTAACCTTCCCTTGGCCAGGTGCTGCTGGGACTTCCCCACCTGGCACTCAGCAGGTGTGAGCAGAGCTGTTTGCCCTGTGGATTTTGGAGTGGTGAGGCTGGGGAATGTGCAACCTCCACCAGCCTGGGGGCTGCCATGGTCTTGGATGGCTTCCCCTGTGCCAGGAAAGGTGTTTCACTGCTCACATTCCTTCAAAGGTGCCCACCAGATGTTCCCTGAGAACACCTGGGGGCTGTTTCCCACAGGTGGATCCTGTCAGCTCCAGGCTCTCAGATATTGTCATTTTGGAATATTGCTGGCTTTTGCTATTGCTCACGCTGGTGAAACTTGCCTGGACAGGACAGATGATCTTCTGGTGCATGAGCAGAGGGAATGCCAATGAATCACCCACAGGGCATCTGATTTCCAGACGTGGCCCACATGCTCCAGTGCCTTTCTCCCAGGAGACCTGGCCACATTCTGGACTCATTGTGCCATCCATCTGTGTCCGAGGGAGGGAGCAGAGCTGGCACTCAGGGCTTTCCACCGGAGCAGCACCCACTGCCAGCAGGCAAAGGTTCCCACGTCCTGCAGCTGCCACCGAGCTGGCACCAAAAGGGACTGGTGGGACATCCTCTCTCTTTCATGAGGAACACCTGGGTCAGCTCCCTACCTGGAGCTGTGGGAGGAATGAACAGCAGGAGCAGCCTGGGAGGGTCCTTGGCAGCTCTTTCCACCTGAGAGCCCCCGCAGGTCACCTCCTGCTGGTCACCTCCTGCTGGTCACCTCTTGCTGGCTGTGTGGTGGCAGTGTCCCCCAGGCCCTGTGAAGATGGCCAGGACTCTGGGGACCCCGAGCAGCTGCGTGTGGCACCCTGGAACACAGCCCCAGCAAGGAGGTCCCGTTCCCCTGCCTGGCTCAGAGCATGGATTAGGCACAGGCTGCCCCTCCCCAGGTCCTGCCCCTCCCCAGGTCCTGCCCCTCCCCAGGTCCTGCCTCTCCCCAGGTCCTGCCTGCCACCCCTCTCTGTCCCCTTGCTGTCCCACACGCTTTGCCCCATCTGCTGCCCACCAGCACTGGTGAAACCAGTGCTGAGCACTCAGGCATTGGTCCAGCACGTGGCAGCCAGAGGTGGGAGCTTGCACAAGCTCTGCTCAGGATTTCCCAACCCAGGAGAGCACCAGGGAAGGTTGGGCCTGCCCACAGATCCTGGCCACTGCCAGGGTAACTCCTGCTAATTAGTGAACCTTCCCATTAGGAGTCACAATGGAACAATTCATTATCAGTGATGTGTGCAGGCTCTGCATTCCTCTGCCTCTGCTGCTCCTGCAAGAACGTGGGGATTGATCTGAAGGGATGAACCCATCTCACCTGCCTCGTCTTTGGTAATTTCAGAGTTCCAGGTATTGCTCTCAAAGTCTTTGGCTTCTTAATCCTCCACATCCACCAGCTTCCAGGCAATGCAACCAAGTGGATTTGCACAGAATCACATCTGTCAAAAACCAGGGAATTAGAAACACTCTGCTGGAGGATCCCTTTACATGAACTCCCAAACTTCCTCCAAGTGTGAGCACTCAAACCGAGCCCTGCTGTCAAAAGCTTCTGTTCCCCCCACCAGAATTCTCAATATTCAATGCTTAATGCGAATTTCCTCAGTTTAAGTGAATTGTCCCACACTGTCTGTGTGGGAGCAGGTCCCTGGATGGGTGGGATGGGGGTGGGCACTGTCCCAGTGCCAGTGCTGGACACTGCTTGTGTGGGCAGCTGGCTCCTCATTTTCCTCCTTCCCAAGTGTTTTAGATGTTTCTGGTCTGTTTTCCTTACAAGAACCTGGAAAGGGAAAAAAGCCAACATCTGACACTCACAGACTGTGCTGTGGGTCTCCACTGGAGCAACCACTGAAACCAGAACAAAACAGAAACAGAAACAGAGATGTTTTTCCAGACAGGAATAAGGTCTGTGGGATAGGAAAAGGCAGGAATCATTAAGAGATGCACAGGCAGAGTTTTGAGGAGCTGCTGGCAGCTGAGTGTAGGGAGCTTTTGGGATTATGGGCTCATTATTGATCATGTAGAAATGTTCAGATATTTTAGAGACCCCCATCTAGCCTGGTGTGTCCTGGATTTCCCAGGACATGGTAAATGGCAAATTTCCATGAGATTTTCAGTGGCTTTCCAGGAGTTCTCCCATGTGCACAGCTCTCAAAGCAAAGAAATGCTGCCCTGTGAGTCCCCTCATAATCAGTATTTTTTTTTGGATTGGACACTCTGGAGGGTCACCAGCGTGGGTGAGAGGGAGGGGAGTGCTTTTTCATGAGTGTCTTCATGGGGATTCATGAAACAGAGGAAGAACTCAAAGCAGCAAAGATGTAATTTATTGGGTGGATCTGGGCAGAAATTGTGAAAGGTTCCCCACAAAAACAACAGTTACATTTTCAGATGGGAGTGAAGTTTGTAGGTGTTTTGTCTAGACTGTCTCTTCTTTTGATGAAGTTGGAGACTCCCAACAATGAAAATCTGGCTGGGCTTTAAAGACTTCCTTTGATATTTTCAGAAGGGACTGTAAACCTTTGTGAAGACAGGAGGGTACAGAAGGCACAGTCTGGCCCAGGTGAGAAATCTGGTCTTTTGTAATTTAGTGTGACAGGGAGTGAAATAATTGATGGATCCCAACCTGTCAGTCCAGACAATTGCACAGATAAATGAAAGGAGGAATTCTATGGGAAGCAGGATAAAATACACCCAGTCAATCAAACACTACAAACCAAACCAACATCCCAGAGTTTAGTTTAGTTTCTCTATTTACCCATTGCCTTAAAGTGGATGCACAGCACTGAATAACTCTTCTGTTCCCAATATAATAAGAAGCTCTTTCCAAAACATGGATTAAATCTGGGGCTTCCAGTGAGAAATCCCAGTGGGCAGCAAGTTTACAAGTTAAGAAAAGCTGAGCTGCTCCTTAATAGGAGGAGGGTGGGTACACAGTAGAAGGTGCATTGTCTTAATTAAGCTGATTAATCAGGCCAAAAAGGAGCCATTCTGATTTCCTGGAGGTAGGAAATGTAAGCTGACATCAAAACAGAAGCTGAAGGGGGCTGGTGCTGTTACAGATGCAGAGGCATCTCCAGTTCTTCAGCCTTGATCTGGTTGCAGGGTTTGCTGTAAAAATCCCTCCTGGCTGTCCCCAGGCCACCAGTCAGCAGAATCTTCCTTAGGGTGGCTAAGCCCACACTGACAAACTCCAGGTGGTTTTAAATCTGACCTCAGGCCAGAGCTGGTTTTAATCCAAGCCCATTTTCTGCATCTTTCCAACAGGCAAAACGGTGAGAAGAAAGATGATGATCAGGAGGCAGAGAGGATGAATAGTGCTTGAGTTTTGTGATCATGGGGCTTTATCCTCCTCAGTGGGCAGGAGTGGCTCCATCAATTGCAGATAATTCTCTTGAATTCAGCCTCTGTCATCACTCAGAGCAGCTCCCGTGGGGAGGAAGCTGTGCTTGAAGGGTCTTTACCTGCCTGCTCCTCCAGCACAGCGAGAAGGAGCTGCTTTCACCATGGCCTGATGGCAAGGCTCTGTGGCTTTTATGAATGGGACAATTATAAAAACCTGTCCAAATGATCCCACATTTCCTCAGCAGCCAGGGCATGATTTATCTCCACCTGAAATGCACATCTGAAGCAGGCAGAGTGAATCACACAGGGAAAGGACTGGTTTCTCCTCATGCAACTAGAAAGGAAATCCAAAGCCCAGCTCGGATGCAGGCGTGCACATCACAGGCTTCTCAACTGAGGTGGTGAGGTTCAAACGTCCCCCTCTTTAATAAGCCCAGAAATGGGAAGATTATTTGGTGAAGTCTTTAATTAATTGGTGATAAAAGCTAATGAAGCTAAGGAAGCACCTTGTAACTGTCTTTGGCGTGGCCACGTCTGTGATTCCTCAGAGTTCATTTCCATTGCCTCTGGGGAGCTGAGGCAGCCCAGGAATTCCATGGAAGGGCTTTCAGAATTTTACCTCTCTAATTTGGCATATGAGTTTGTGACAACTCAAATACCCTGGGACTGATTTTACAAGCTGCTCAGGTTGGTTCATGTCCCGTGAAAAGAATAATGTTGTTGTCCAAGAACATTATTACAAAGGAATCTAGTAAATCTCTAAAAACATAATTAAAAATTCTGCAAGGTAACTGCAGTACTGCATGGGCCAAAGGGCATCACCAAATACCCAAGCCTGTTTCTGGTCCAAAAGATGATTTTTGTTTTATCTTCTGAGGATTCTCTTGCCAAACTTCAGATGTCTCTGAGCTGCAGTTTTGTAAAGACATACCCTACAATCTCATTTTCAACATCAAGAGTGAGGCTCTCTTTTCTCATCACTCTTCCCTGATTTCCCAAACCTTGATGTACAATGGAAATAAGGCACCACAAAGGGAATGTGGCACAGCTGAGGGACACACAGCCCCTCTGGCTTCCAGAGCTGCTCTCCAGGTGCTTTCATGCTGCTCTGACAATGGATAAAGGAACCCAAATCTGGCTCCCAGGGGCACTGGGGTCACCTGCCCGGAGCTGGGAGGAGCAGAGCTGTGTCTCCACAGCCAAGCCTTGTGTTGGCACAGCAGGGACTTGTCTGAGTCAGGCTGGGGCAGTGCCAGGGACCTTCCTCCCCAGAGCCTGCCTGGGGTGACATCACCTCTGATGACAAACTGATGGAGACAAAAATCAAACAGGAATGATGTTATCCCCTTACTCCACATGGCTTTAGGAATTTTAGGGTTGTGCAAAGGGAGTCAGTCCCCTGTACCCCTTCACATGACTGGGAAATGGGGCAATTGAGCCAGACAACTCTTAATAGCTAATTGCTTTCTCTATGGAATTGCAGCCACTAATAATATTCCTAACACAGAGGATGCAGGCAATCCAACAGGCCAAAAGGTGGCAGGGATGGGAAGAGCTGCTCAAACACAGGGCCATCACCATAAAATGAAATCCTTTTCTTTGTTGCTCCCTGAGAACAAGCTGTGGGTGCTCCCCTCAAAGTCACCCTTAATGTGGACAAATCTGAAAACAAATGGGTGGGATGAATAACAAAAATGATCAGGTGGTGCTCACACAGCTCCTGAAGGCATCCAAATTGGAGACTCTTGCCCTACCAACCATTGTGCTTAGACCAGTTCTGCTGCCTGAAAAATGCAAGGGGACAAATGCAACAGCAGATTTTAAAAAGCCTTCGGGGCAATCCAAGGAATCCCAGAGCCCTGAGCCCATCAGGTGGAGGGAAGGTAGGAGCAAGGAACAGAATTAGTAGGCTGAATTATAAAGGGTAAGTGGGGTAGGGGATGAAAAGAGGAGGGTCTGAGGAAAGGAAACCATTCATTGAAGGTGCCAACAGGCAGCTGGGCTGACAGAAATTAGGGGCTGAATTTACAGAGTCTCCAAAATGAGCTCTCCAAAATCAGACTCTCCAAAGGGATTCAGTTGGTGTGGGCTGGTAACTGGTCAAGAGAGGAAATGAAAAAGAATCCGTGGGCATTTTGAGAGCAGAAGGCAGGACAAGCCAAGAACTGGGAGAGCATCACCGAAATCTGTGCCTCTGCCAGGTGCCAGAGCTTTGCCAGGAGAACAGACGAGGGGAAAATCAGTTTTGGGAAACCCAGAGACAAACTGGCACCTGTGTGCACGCAGCAGTGGCTGCAGAGCTGTTGTGAGCAGCTGAGGAGCAGCTCTGGAGGCAGTGCAGGCACACTGGGAAGGTGTCAGCTTGGTCCTCAGGGTGATGAAAACCAGGGCTCAGGGATGGAGGAAGCTACACCAGACCCAGTCTATAGAAATCTATAATCTATAGAACTGTGGTGAGTCTGCTGAAGTCAAAGGGAATGACCAGAGGTGGTGCCTGCCCTCGCTCTGATCTGCATTAAATCCACATCCCACAGGCTCAGGATCCAGAGCTCACAAAGGAGATGGCAAAAGAAAGGCAGAGAAGATCTGATTGTGTCATCAGAACACTGGTCTCACATCCCTGCTTCCCCTGCTGACTCCAGCAGGTCCTGCTTTACTGCCCCAGCCAGTTTCACGTGCTTTTGACTCAGGAGCTTAGGAAAATGTTCGTTTTGCCAGGCTTTTCCTCCCTTTGCTGCTCAGAGCAAGTTTCCACGATTTAAGCACTCCTCTCCTCTCCAGCACATCCCTGAGCAGCATCCAGCCTGGATGTCACCTGCTGGAAGCCTCTTCAGAGCAGACCCCGGCATCTCAGCAGCCTCGTGGAGATCCCTTCCCCACCCAGCTCTCCTTGGCCCTCTCCCTGCTTTGTTCTGCATTTTAACACGTCGGATGTTACACAAACCCACGGATTGTTCTCCCTTTTGTGCCGGGGCAGACAGACAGGCTCCCCAGACAATAGCCAGGCTTCACCGGTGACTGGGAAGGAGAGGTGGAAGATTTACTGCCATGAGCTAATTGGCTGCAGCAATTTGAACTTTCTTTGCTTCCGGACCTGCCTCTTGTCCTGCCCTGCCAGCAAAGCTCACACAGGGAGGGTCCCGAGCTCAGCAGCAGGCAAGGTTTGCCTTTTGAGCACCAGCTCCATCCACAGATGGAGCAGCCAGAACCTGAATCCTTGGGCTGGGAAGGTTTTCTGCCTCTGGCTGCAGCTTGCCCCACCTGCTCTGACACTTCTTTGGCCAGATTTCTCAACCACGGCTGGCTGGTGACCCCCCCTCTCCCTTATTCAGAGCATAAAAATGTCCCAACCCTATTTCATTTACCTCACCAGTAAGAATTAAACGTCTCCCTGATGCCTGTGATAGTCCTGCATTAGGACAGGGCAGGCAGCATCCCCTGCCAGATCACACACGGGCGTGGGTGCTTGGTGAGAAAGCCAGAGCAGGAGTGAGGTCTTGTGGGCTGTGTGGGGTGAGGAGGGATCTGTTTTCAGCCAGAAAAAAACACTTTTGCAACTTTCAACTGCCCACATGGTGCTTTTGAAATCCCTTCCCTTTGTGGTGAGGGTGCAGCAGGCACAGAGCAGGAAATGCTGCAGCAGCAATTCCAGCCCTTCATCATCCTCTGGGCTGCAAAAAAGGCTGGGATCCAAAAAAGCTGCCACACTGCTCAGGCTCTTGACTGCTCCACGTGCTCTGTCTTTACTAAATGCTGCTGATACAAAACCCATCCTGGGCATACAAAGCCCATCCTGGGCTTGCCAGGACAGCCCCACGGCAAGGACAAGTTGTTTGTCCTTTTGTCACAGTGCTGGGGAAAAGTGACCTCAGGTGGCCTTTCCATTCCCAGCCCTGTGCCAGCACAGGGGGCTGGAGGGGCTGGGGCAGGGGAGGAGCCCAGCTCCTCCTGGCCCCCGTGTTTCTGTCACCCCACCCAGATGTTTGGGTGCAGGCTCTGACCCCTGATCAGCACCCAGCTCCCAGGAAACAGAAGAGGGCAGTTTTGTGCACGTCTCTCGTTAATTCCTGGCCATGCCACAGCGTGGAATGGTTTAAAGAACGTTTGGGACAGGTTGAATGCAATTGCAGAAGTTTCCAGGCAACACAGAGATGTGGTGGAATTTTTTTGAATGAAAACATATTGGAGATGTTTCAGTCTGAAGGGAAGGATTTTGTTTCAATTGGGGTTTCATTTTACTTTTGATTTTTCCAAATTCAGCCTCGGGTTAGTTTGTGCAGGTGCTGTCTGTCATTAAATATTGCATTGTCATGGCTTGGCTTTTACTGAATGAAATGTTTTGATGTGAGCATAAAGCATTTCAATCAGCCATTCAGAAATTTTCAACTACAAAATTGATCAGACTTTTTTCCCCTGGAGGAGATGCAGGAGCAGCAGCCAGAGTGGCATCAGAGCTGTCCTTGCCGAGGGACACTGCTCTCCCTGCACAGACCCAGCTCCTGAAGGCCTTCTGGTGCAGGAATGGGCTTCATCTCACCCTGGCAAACTGAGACTTTATTATTGAAACGCTGTGGAGATCTGGGATAGGGCCTGCACATGGGGGATGAGCTGAGATGACTGATCTATTTTCAAACGTGGAGAGGTGGGAGTAGAAACACGTTCTGCTCTTGCCCATTGCAGTGATAGGGGATTGGAGCAGTGCTGGTGCCTCCAGATATGGTGTGATGCAAATGAGCTCCTACTGCTTTCATCTCTTTATCTTCCCCCTCTCCTTCTCTTTATGGAGACTGCCTTTAGTGTAGCTTTCAACCTGCAGGCTCTCAGGAAGAATTTCAGCTGGTTCCATGGCTCCAGGTTCCATTCTACCCTCAGCCCCAGCTTTGCCCCAGGCAATTCAGGCATTTTGTGGTGGCCTTGGAGATTTCGAGATAAAGAGGAAAAGAGATAGTGAGAACCTTTATGAATCACTCTGGTATAATCTGAAGTATTTCTGAAACCATTGTTTATTGCCTTTGGGCTTCTTTTCTGGTGGTGTAACTGTGCATTTTTACTGGATGCTGATGAGAGTGGCCAGGAGAGAGGCAGAGCGTGCTCAGTGCCCAGGGATTTCAGGGTGTTCCATGCCTTACAAGAACAGGCCTGGTGCTGGGCCTTTCCAGGATAAGGATGGGAATTTTGGTCTGGTTTGTTCAGTTCCCCTGGAAATCAGACTGCTGGGCTGGCAGGCCTTGATGCTGTAATTGTGCAACTAATTAATCAAGAGGATAGCAGGTCATTGGCTTCTCCTCACAATCACAGAAATGCCTGCTCACCTGCCTGAGTGTAAGGAAAGTGTTTGTTATGGTTCAGCACCAAAGGCCAAATCTGACATCCTGGGCTGAGCCTGTGCTGGGAAAAGAGCATATTAATATCCTGGGCATCTTGAAAAATATGAACACATTCATCTAGCAGAGCAATTCAAGGGCTGAGAAGAGAGTCACCATCTTGGGTTCTTAATGGCTCCCTGCAGGCTCAGCCCAGGATGTCAGATTTGGCCTCTGGTGTGACTGCCCTTTGTGCAGCCCCCTCACAGCAGCACAAATCCCTGCCCTTTGGGCTCAGACCATGCACATCCCCCAAGCCCTGCAGGTGCCTCCTGTGCCTTCTCCCGGAGGGGCTGTGCACTCCCCACGGTGACATCCACAGCTCAGAGCACAGCACCACAGCCTGCCCCAGCAGGGATGCCAAGGATAAAACCCCTTTGATCTTTCAAGCTCACACCATCCCTGAGCTAAAGCTCTGTGGTCACCATCTCACAGCACGGGGGGGAGAGCGAGGCAGGCAGTCCCACCAGGGAGCCCAGAGCTCTGTGTGTGTCACCTCCTTGTTTGGCAAGGCAGATCAGCTAATCAGTGAATAATCAAAGGGTGCTCATGAAAGAAGGTGACATCAAAGCAAATAATTTAAGGAACCCCTCGAGGGCCAGAGGAGTTGTAAGGTCTGAGGCTGAATCACATGAGCTCAGTTTCCATGAACTGTGTCTCAGTTTTCCTGCAGGTACAAGTTCGAAATGCTTACGATAAATGTTTAGAATTAGTTGGGGAAGGGGGGAAAGTTAAATCACACTAATTATAGCCATGATGGCTTTGGTGCAGTGCCATTTGAAAGCAGAGGTATTTTCTACACCTAATGCAAGAGGCATTAAGAGGCATTGCTTCTTGGGTGAGCAGGGTGATACGGGAGCAGAGTTTCAGTTTGGGGAGCAGTGGAGTAGTTCACTCTCCTGGCAGCATTCCAGACCACAGCCACGGAGGATGATTTGACAGCAAAAGAATTCCTGCTTTTATTTGATATCTCCTAGACAGGCCAGTGAGAGGGGAGGGAGGAGCAGGGGAGCTCTGGGACAGGAGGGGTGGCTTGTTCCAGAGCACCACTGCTGAGTGCTGCCATGAACTCAAATCTGGACAGTTCCTCTGCAGGTCCTACACTGCAAACCTGGGGGAAGCTGCAGCGCCCCATTTCTTCTCCTGCCTTTCTAATTTCTTTCAGAGTTTAAGGCACTTTGGGATTTGAATCACATTCTTTGCACAATGGTACAGACCTCACCTTTGTAATGGTTTCATTTCAGCCATGCATGGATAGGAGTGACCCAGCACTTGCTTGTCTTCCCTGGGTGCTCAGTCACTCAGAAGAGAGCCCTAGGTTGGAAAATCAAAGTCACTGACACAGCTGAGAAGGGTCAGAGGAGTCCCCAACCCATTTAGTCCATGAATCCCTATTTCTTCTGCTGCATGCTGCAGGAAAAAATAATCCCACAAGGTTCAAATACCATGGGTTCCTTTTAAATTAACTAAATGTGGCTGACTGAAGTAACCACCCCCAAACACTTGGAGATAAACAGCTTCTCTGATTGCTCTGACAGGAAGCATTTCCACCCTTGCATGTGCTGGGGATGTACATAACATGAGAAACCTTACTAAGAGGAAAAGCACGAGCTTGGGAAAACACAGCAACAAGTCAACAACATCTTTAAATGAGTAATAAGTCAAATATTTACTCCCACAACACTTCAGGCAAGAATCCTGTGCCTCAGCTTTCACACAAGCATGGACAGCCTGTGGAGAAACATCTCGTACTTTTGTGGCTAGAAAAATCACCGGGTCCAGGGCTGTGCTTGGGAAGTTTATTTCCAGCCCTTGGAGGAATTTGTTCTTCCTTCACACCATTTGTCCTTGCACATTCCCTGCTGTCCTCACACCCCAGCCAGGCCAGGAATTGCCCCATGCCAGGTCGGGTGTGATGTCCCCTGCTCTGGAGGAGCTGGGGGGGTCCCTGCAGGATGTGACCCTGGAGAGTTAATGGCAAAGCTGAGTCCCTGGAGCCTTTGCCTTGCTGTTCTTTTAGCTGGCAAAGCCCTGCCAGGATCTGCACTTTCGGGGTGCCCTTTTCAGGGCTGCCAGTGTAGATGGATTACACCTGAGTCCTGCAGGACTGCAAAGCACCAGAGTGTTCAAACAGCCAAAACATCAGTGACTTTTAAACAGAATGACTCAAAACATTTCCTATGGAACAACTTTGTGAAAATGCAGGCTGGGCTTTTCCTCACTGCCCAAAGAGATGGAGGGAGAGAGCCCCTGGTCCCAGACCTGCCCCAGGACTGCAGGAGGGTGGCAGGGAGGGAAGGGGGGCTTTTGAAGGAAATCCATGTGCTCTGGAGCTGTGAGGCTGCTGAGCGAGGGGATAATGGTCTCTCTCCTCTGCCTGTTGGAGGATTTCTTCAGAAACCAGTGCATTTTGCTCCTTTCTGGTGTGGATCAGGGCAGGAGGAAAGAAGAGTCCCAGGCCAGGTTGGGCAGGGCTTGGAGCAGCCTGGGACTGGGGGAGGTGTCCCTGCCATGGATGAGCTTTGAGGTCCTTCCCATCCCAAACCAGTCTGGGACTCTAAATGATATTTGAGCTCCCATATCCTCAGCCCCCTGCAGCCCTGCTGCTGGCTGGGGCTGATGCTGGGGGTCTGCACATCCCTGCAGCCAGCACCCACCCAGCCAGCCAGGTGTGGGGCAGCCACTGTCCCCATCGTGCCTGGGCACACAAAAGGCTTGGGAAGTGTCTCCTGCAGCAAGCAAGGGGGAATCTCTGCCCTGCCAGCACAAGGCAAATTAAGGAATATGCCTCACGGTTTCAAGGAGATCTGGGGTGTTTCAGATCTGTGTTTTCTTTCACAGCCTTTCATTTGACATTATTTTTCGTTATTTTCACATTGTTCCACAGCATGTCAAAACATCAGACAGATTCATTACAACACAAACAGGAGACACTTTGATGTAGGGAAAAAAAAGATGTTTTAATGGGTGCTAAGTAGCAACTGCCCTTGGGGGTTTAAAAATAAAAATAGAAGCAGCACAAAATAATATTTTAACCCTTGTGTCCCGGGATCACCAAAATCTGGAATGCAGCACTGCACACAGAACAGTGCAGGCAATCATTTTCTTTTTGCACCCACTCTGAAAACAGAATCTTGAACCCTTGTAGATTTTTGGTGAGTTTTCTATGACTTCTTTGGAGAAGAGAAAATGATAAAGAAAAAAATGAACTTTGGCAGGAGTATTTTCAAAAGGGCTCATGAAGGGCCCCTGGTTTTGTCACAGGACAAATATGCAAAGGCAGCTTCCAACCTTCCTGATGTGTGAGCTGCCTCCAGCCTCCTCCAGAGGCTCTTGGGCCCTAAGCAGAGATGAGCCTTCAGCTGGAGATGGCACAGGGTGACACAAGCACCAGGCTCCTTCCACCTCCCAAGCCACAGAGCCAAGCTCTGCCCCTCAGTCCTGCTGTGGCTCTCCAGTTTGTGCAGTGCAGGGAAAGCCAGTCCCGTGGGCTGCACCCTCCTCCCGTGGGCTGCACCCTCCTCCCGTGGGCTGCACCCTCCTCCCGTGGGCTGCACCTTCCTCCCGTGGGCTGCACCTTCCTCCCGTGGGCTGCACCCTCCTCCCGTGGGCTGCACCCTCCTCCCGTGGGCTGCACCCTCCTCCCGTGGGCTGCACCTTCCTCCCGTGGGCTGCACCCTCCTCCCGTGGGCTGCACCGTCCTCCCGTGGGCTGCACCCTCCTCCCGTGGGCTGCTGTCTCCTCAAAAGCAGCAGGCTGTGGAAAGCTCCTGTGGGGGCTGGCATGGCCATGGTGACAGAGAGATGCTCGTGGGCCCAAGGACATGCTGTCCCATTCCAGTCTCTCTGTCCCATTCCAGTCTCGCTGTCCCATTCCACTCTCGCTGTCCCATTCCACTCTCGCTGTCCCATTCCAGTCTCACTGTCCCATTCCAGTCTCACTGTCCCATTCCACTCTCTCTGTCCCATTCCAGTCTCACTGTCCCATTCCAGTCTCACTGTCCCATTCCAGTCTCACTGTCCCATTCCAGTCTCTCTGTCCCATTCCAGTCTCACTGTCCCATTCCACTCTCACTGTCCCATTCCACTCTCACTGTCCCATTCCACTCTCGCTGTCCCATTCCAGTCTCACTGTCCCATTCCAGTCTCTCTGTCCCATTCCAGTCTCACTGTCCCATTCCAGTCTCACTGTCCCATTCCAGTCTCACTGTCCCATTCCAGTCTCACGGGCCTTCCCGCTCAGTCTCCAGAAACTGTGAGCCAGCAGCAGTGCCTGTGCTGTTGGGAAATGTCCCAACTTGCTCCATCACTCGGAGGAGCTCAGGCAGCCCACCCTGAAGGAGCCAGCTCTCCCTGGCTGCTCCTGTCCATCTCTGCAGGCAGAGCCCAGGCTGGGATCAGGAGTTAGTGCTGAAATGCTCTTTGCAGAGGCTTCTCCCCCTCCCACTCAGCAGAGAGGGGACACAGAGCCTGGCACGGAGCTTTATTCCATGCAAAGCACTGATGAGAAACCTCTGTCTCTCCTTCCTGCCAGAGACCTGAGCATGAACAACATCAGCCAGCTGCAGCCCAGCGCGCTCCGGCACCTGCGCTTCCTGGAGGAGCTGTGAGTACAGGGGGCCCTGGGGATGCTCAGGGTGCTGGGGGGACACTGCACAGGGTCCTGCAGCTCTGGCCACAGCCTCCAGGGCTGTTCCTGCAGCTGCAGGCTGAGAGGGAAGCAGGCTGCACGCTGGCACTGGGTGTATTTGCTGCTCCTGCTCAGGGCTTTCGCTGAGGTCGTCGCCTTCAGGCTGAGATGATGGACGTGGCAAAAGCCAAAATAAAAGAGGACCTGATCTCCCGTTCAAAAATCAGCACTGTGCCCTGGAGCAGAGCCAGCAAAGAGAGTTTCATTCACCCTTCTGCAGACTGGGTCCCCCTCACAGCCTCCTGCAGCCCAGAGACTCATTAACCCCTGGGTGCTTTGCAGTTCGGATGGGAACGACCCCGGAAAACTGAAATTCAGAAAGATTTCCCCAGAGGCTGAGGTGTCCCAGCACACAGCAGTGGGCACCAGTGAGTCTGAGCAGACACACTCAGGCACAGCAGCAACCCCAGTGCTGGGGATCAGCATGTGCCTGTGTGTCACTGAAGGAGTGGCCCCACTTCTGAAAGTGCGAAAATTAACCAGCAGCACAAGAAACCACTGGAATCCTTTGTGAGCCCCAAAAATGGGAGCCTGGGGGGCAGAATGTTGAGGTTGACCATTTCTGCATGAGTAAATTGCACCTGTATGGTCTTACTCCACTTGACCATGAGAAATACCTCCAGGTGTTATTCTCATGCTGTTGGTACTTTCAACACAACAGCTTCTGTTGGAAAACACAGTTTCTTCAAAACACTGTTATTGCATTCATGAAATACTCATATTAATGCTGCATTTGATGTGTGCTGTAAACTTACTGTGTATATAACAGTTACTGCAACTTAATCTGCCTAAATGAAACACTTTCACTTCACTGAATCAGATCTTGCCTCCACCACAAGGTACTTTGGCATTTCAGACATGGTATTTTCCAAGATGTCAGAATCACAGACACTCACACCTGGGAGGGTGGGGAGGCCCTGAGGGTGCCCAGAGCAGCTGTGGCTGCCCCTGGATCCCTGGCAGTACCCAAGGCCAGGCTGGATGGGGCTTGGAGCAGCCTGGGACAGTGGGAGGTGTCCCTGCCCATGGCAGGGGTGGCACTGGATGAGCTCTAAGCTCCCTCCAAATCCAAATCATTGCATGATTCCCTGATTTTAATTTATAGAGTTTTACTTCAAATGGTCTTGCAAGCGATCATCATCTGTCTGTGTTTTAAATTCATTAGAGTTTAAGGACCCCAGCCCCTCCAGCAGGCATTTACAGGCTGACAAGGAGGCATTTTTGATCCTGCTTTGGCTTTGGAGCCGGAGCTGCCCACAGAAGGAGGGTTCTTTGCCACTTTGCATCCATCCTGCAGCCTTTCTCTTTTCGTTTTATCAACATCCACGTGGAAGTGTGGCCACCACCACCTTCACTGGGGGCACTGAGGCTTTTCACACACTCAGCCCAGGCTCTGCCGGCTACAATCTGCAATTGTCTCCCTGCAAGTGTCCTGGTTACATCATGCACAAACAGAGCAGCCTCAACCAGCAAGGAATAAAGATTCATAGGTTCCGAAAGAGCCAGCTTCCCACAGCCAAAAATAATTATGAATGGAACAGGCAAAGAGGGAAAAATTTAAAGAGGAAAATCTGAAAAAAAAATAATATTGGAAGTTGTCAGATAACGTTTTATTAGAGGTTCAGTGTGCCACAAGTCCTCCTTTGGAAAGGACTAACATCACAATTAGGGGAAGAAATGCAAACTGCAGCATCACATACCTGTGCATAGCAAAGTGCCTGCTTGAATCTGATAGCAGGTAGAGAGTAATCCCATTTATGGAAATCAAGTGATTTCTATGAAATCAAGCAAGGAAGGATTTTATCGATCACGGGGAATTGAAAGTGATTCTTAATTCATTAAATTAAAAGTGATTCTTTCGACAGCAACAGCAAGACAGGGACAGTTTGTACAGCATTCATCGGGCTGACATTGACCACTAATGCAACTTGCCTGGCATCTCCCCTGCTCTTTTCCTTTACATCTTCACCAAATTTTCATCCCACAGCATTACATCAGGACCATGACATCCAGGCTGGGATCACCCTCTGTGCCAGGACACGCACAAGAACCGAGCAAACAAATCCTGCTTGTTTAGACATCCTCAAGGGAAGTTTGCTCAGGTTTCCCAGCTCAGATCTCCGCTGATTTCATCCACCTGGGACACATTCCCAGTGTCTGCCAGGGTGACACGTAGCACATGAGACCAAGCCCTTTGTCTTCATCCCCATGGCAGAGCTGCCCGTGCTGGGACATGCCAAGGGAGTGAAGCCCTGCTGAGCAGTGAGGGACAATCCAGGGATCCCAAACCAGACCTCCCAGTGTCTCCTGGGGAGGAGGAAGACCTGCCTGCCTGCCCTCCTGCCTGTCCCCTTCCAGGCAAGGAAAACAAGGGGAAAACAAGGATGTTCTCCCCCTCCAGGCAGGGAAGCGCTGACAGTGACAAGGACTCTGCTGCAGCTCATCCTTGCTGCAGGTGCCTCTCTCGTGTCAGATGCAAAGCCTTCGGCAGGTTTCTCATCCCCAGGGATTTTGGGTGGCATTATGGCTCCAGTCTGCCTTCTACACAGAGTCACAAAGTCACAGAATATCCTGAGCTGGAAGGGCCCAGTAGCCCAGGGTCCCATGGAGGAGAGCTGGGGTTTCACACCTTTCATGATCCCTCCTCTTTCTGTTCCTCTCTTTTAGCATCACCTCAGGCTCCTCATGACAGCGAGGTTTCACAGAAGTCAGGGATCAGCTGGACTCATGGCTGAGCTTGTGCATGGAGCTGGGATTCAGCCGAGGAAAAGGAATAATGGGAAAGGGGGTGACAGCTGCAGAAATGGGTGGATGGAGCACACGTGTCCCGAGGACACCAAGGACAAATGTGCCTGGTTTCACTGCTCTGGAGCCGTGCAAACCCAGGCTGCTGGGTCCATCTGAGCCCTGAGCACATCAGTGCTGTGCACACACCCACACAGATGGAGGCCAGGGAGAGAAAAACGAGAGCAGGGGGGCACGGGAGGGTCCTGAGCAGAGCAGAGCAATCACCCAAGCCACCCACGGACCCAGCCAGGCTGTGGCAGGGCATTTCTGCACTGGCTTATCCCTCTGGACACTGTCCCCACGGGATCAGAGGGAATGCTGTGCTTAGGGCACAGAGGACGGTACAGGGACTGCTCCAGCTCACTCCCTGTGTGGTCTGAATAAAGTCATTTTCCCTGCCAGTGCCTCACCTGTCCAGCAAGGAGAAGGGGCCCTCAGGTGTGCCCTGTCAGTTGTTTGCTTTTCCTGTGAGCTGCTCAGGAAGGTGCTGTGAGTGCAGTTATTCCTCATGCTCAGGGGATGCCCAGAGACCAGATTCTCCACACTCAGCTGCCTTTGCTGAGAGGAGAGGGGCTCTCAGTGGCCGTGCACGGATCTGTGCTCCCTGTGTCCCACCCAGCCTCCACCTCCAGAGGCAGGAGAGGCTGCAAGAGCAGGCACCATCCCAGCCCAGGCCTTCCCTCCAGAGAAAACCTGCTGATAGAGGTGTTCCGAGCTGGGCCTCACACAGGCAGGGAGCAGCCCAGAGTTTAGAATGTCTCCTCTTTGTTTCTTTCCTTTTTTTTTCCCCCCTTCTTCTTTTCTTTCTCTCTCTTTTTGGCAGCAGGAAGATTGTTTAAAGTTGCTAATAAATTCCAGTTAATGAAGCCTGAAAAGCCAGAGCTGGGAGCCAAGAGAAACAAGAGCAATCAGTACAGAAGGAATAGAAAGAGATCTTGAAAGCCGGCCTGGGAATAATAACATGTTGAAATGTGTTCGCCGGCAAGGGCTTTGTTACCGCGCTTTGAATCCAAGCGCGAGCGCTCCGTGCCAAGAAGAGAAACTGCAGCCAAAGGCAGGTGTTCATTGCCATTCACCTCCTGCCTCGGGCCACAGCGGCAAGATCAGACCCCTTCCCAGCCACTGGCTCTTTCACCTGCCTCTCCTGGAGCCCCGAGGGCACAGGGACTCAGCGGCACGGGAGTGCCACCCAACCCAGGCAGCGCCAGGCTCAGGACCGCCAGGCTGGGGGACCAGGAAACAGCCCAGCAGCAAAATGAGATACAATGCAGGCATGCAGCTGGGAATGTGAATGCAGCAGGCCTCTTCTCCTCCCTTGCACCTGTGAGGAACCCCCACTTCTCACTGCTCTTCCCATGCGGGTCCAGAGCAGTGGGGCCATCGCTGCCCCTGGGTGCCCCTGCCTCCTGTCAGAGCATCCCCAACCCTTCACCAGCTCCCAGGCATCTGGAACATCCACCCTTGGGGGTTGTCCAGCCCGGGGGCTCACTCCAAGGCAATGTCACTCTTGCAGGAGGCAGCGCTGCAGGTGCTGGCTGTGGGGCCTGACTCCTTTGGGAGCGACAGCTCTTCCATGGAAGGGGCGCTGGGATTTCTGAGCAATGCTCACGTGTGCTGGCTCCGTGGTGAGGAGCTGTTTGTGGAGCAGTGCAGGACCATGTCTGCAGTAGGGTACTCCTGAGACAGCAGCTTTGCTGGGTTTCTGTGACACAGGAAAATTGCAATTTTCAGAATTGGGGCCAGCTGTCCCGACTAGCAAGGATTTTTCAGTGCTGAACACTCTCCCTGGTCTAAATGGGGTAGAAATAGAATGGAAATCTCTAAATTTTCAAAACACTTTGGATTTGATTTGGGCAGCTGCAATAACTTGGCCCCATTGGTCAATGGTCATGGTGGACAACCCCTTAGAAACCCTCCTGTCCTCACCAGTGCTAAGGACAGTCCTCACACCATGCACAGGGATGGCCTTTGGGAGGTTTCATCAGAGGAATTATCCTTTAACTCTCTGTGCTTTTGCTCACCCACTGAAGGCTGGGGAGGTCTCTTATGGAGACATAAATGCTTGCCCCAAGTGGGGCACCAAAAGTAGAGTGAAAAGTCAAAACTGCTCTGAAGGTTTGGAGGGAACAAACTGAAAACCTTTGCAGTTTATAATACAAAGAGATGGAGTGAAGGTGTTCAGTGTCCTGTTCATTACAGAGCTGTGCCTTACTAATATTACTTGGCAGATGAATCCAAACTGCCTTGCATGTGAGCATTCATGTGGGTTGAAAACTGGCTTGAGGACCATAAACAAAAGAACAAATGCGATCAATCCATCGAGTTGGAACAGGCATTCGAGGGGGCACAGCGAGCAGAGCTGGAAAACAGGCACAGTCTTCTCCTCAGGGATGGAGTGAGACAGCAAAGACCACATTAGAGGCATCCTCAGGAGATACCAGACTAGGACCAGCTGCAGATTCCTGTGTGAGAAGGAAGAGTCCAGGCCTGGCCGTGCTCTCAAACACACCATGTTTTCACTTGTTGGCTTAATTGGCTTCATTCCTGTTTTGCACCAGCACCAGAACAAACTCGGGCATGACACGGGGCCTGTGGTCCCCCGTGCGCCCAGGGGAAGGCCCAGCCTTGGCAGGATGACACGGTTTAGGCAGGAGCATGGAGTGTCTGGGCACCTTGCCTCGGGAGCGCGAGCGCTTGAGAAACCGAGCGGAGCAGGAGATCAAAGGGGCGGCCGACACGCTCAATAAACGTCTGGCAAGGGGAAAATTTCACTGGGATCTGGACACACATGTTTGTCCTGTCCTGCCAATGGGCAACGTTCCTGCCTCCTAATGGGAGTGATAAGAGCATCCCCGAGCTGCCTGAGCACCTGACATGAGCCATCTTGCCCAGCACAGCCTTCGGGCATGCCATGGAAGGTGCAGCGTGACCAAGAAGCCCAAGTTACAGGAGGGCTGAGCCTGTGGTAACTGAACAGCAGCACCCGTATGGTGGTAAAGCATGAGTTTGTTCCAACTTGGAGTGTATTGGGAATGCAGATCAAAGCCTGGAGGAATGTTCCCAGAAATCACGGGAGTGGTGGAAGGGGGCGGGGGGAGCAGAATCCAAAATCCACCACGAGCTTTCTGGAGCAAGCCAGCCACATCCAGCTGCCACCCTCCCCTTGTACCTGCCCCTTCTCTTCTTCTTCTGTCTGTCACTTTAAATCCAGAGCTCTCTCTTTCTCCCAACCCTTAGGAAGAAGTTTTTTTACAGAAAGAGTGGTTAAGTATTGGAATTGTCTGCCCAGGGAGGTGGTGGAGTCACCATCCCTGGATGTGTTTAAAAAAGATTGGATGTGGCACTCAGTGCCGTGGTTTAGTGGAGGTGTCGGGGCATGGGTTGGACTCAATGATCCTGAAGGTCTCTTCCAACCCAGTGATTCTGTGTGTGATTCTGAGTGATTCTATGCCATGGTGTAAACTTCAGGACAGCAGGACAGCCACCGAACCAAGTCTATCCTAAAACGAGCCCTGAGCAGGCCTAGAGCTGAGCTTATGTGCTGAGGACCAGAAACTCAGCCCTGCGAGAAGAACTCCTCTTGCTGTGCTTAGGGCAAAGGCAGTGCCTCTCTGTCCTTCTTGGTGGGGTTATTTGCTCAAGTCTCCTCCACAGAAGGAGTGAATTAAGAGCTGTCTCAGGGGATGTCACACTGGCAGCATCTCTTCAAATGTTATTGTTCCATTTTAAATGGAGAGGAAGGAACCATTTCACTGCGTTTCCTGTGGGATCCGAGTTCTGCAGATATATTCAATGGGTGCCTGGCTGCCAAGCAGGGGAATTTCTGGAGAGTTTGAGTGAGAGGGACAGAGGGAACCAAGCACTTGGAAGACTGGCAAGTGACCATGGATGGAGGGAGGGTCACACACAGGAGGACTTTTGTGTCTTGGGTCTCTTACATGAACCAGCACAGGAATTAATGGCATGAAAGCAAAGGGTGGTCAGGAAGATTCTACAAGAACTGGAGCCCCTCTGCTCTGGAGCCAGACTGGGAGAGCTGGGAATGCTCAGCCTGGAGAAGAGAAGGCTCTGGGGAGATCTTAGAGCCCATTCCAGTGCCTAAAGGGACCCCAGGAGAGCTGGAGAGGGACTGGGGACAAGGGCCTGGAGTGACAGGATGAGAGGGAATTGCTTCCCACTGGCAGAGGGCAGGGATGGATGGGATATTGGGAAGGAATTGTTCCCTGGGAGGGTGGGGAGGCCCTGAGGGTGCCCAGAGCAGCTGTGGCTGCCCCTGGATCCCTGGCAGTGCCCAAGGCCAGGCTGGACAGGGCTTGGAGCAGCTGGGACAGTGGAAGGTGCTAATCTTGGACCCCAATGACACTGTCAGCTGCCTTGGGAGGGGAGTTTGGAGAAATGGTTGTGGTTGGTGCCTCCCTCTGTGCCTGCTCCTGGCTTGGCACTGACCTCCAACACTGGGGAGAGAAGCTGGGCTGCCTCAGTGGCAGGAAGGAGGGGAAGGTGTGGAGAGAAGAGCCAGAGGCCAGAGGTGAGCCAGGGACAAGGCACAGGTCAAGGACAGAAACATCTGCAGCGAGGCACGGTGCCTTATCTGGAGCTGGGGATGCTTTGGGCCTCTAAATTCACCTGAGACAGGACCCAGTGAAACCAGGGCACCTAGCACAGAGTTATTGTCCCCCTTGTGTTCCCTGGTACCCCCAGTGCTGAGGTGCCTCGGGCTGGCTCTGCCCCTGCCCCACCAGCACCGGGGGCTCCCTGCTCCCCGTTCCGAGGCCAGCAGCCCCACCTGGGCTCCCTTTAAGCTCCGCATTCCTCTCCTGCTAATCCTGGAGGTCGCAGACCCATTCAGGGACCTGGCAAACACTCGAACACACCCAGGAAAAGTGAGCAGAGAGGCAGGGAGCTGCCAGGAAAGAAGCCGGGAGGCACATTTAGCTCATGAGCTGCCAGCAGCGAGGCTGGGGCAGCCCGGGGCTGCGGGAGGTGAGGACACGGAGCCAGGCAGGAGGGATGCAGGGAGCAGGATGAGGATGCCGTGCAGGAACACTTCCCCTCCGGGCAAGCACTGCAGCCTCCCGGACAACACTCCCCTCCCTCCCTCCCTCCCTCCCTCCCTCCCATGTGGAAATCAGCAATCAAAAGGAGCAATTACCCCAAATCACAGCCCCCAAGTGACAAATAGCCCAGCCTGCCAGGCGGATCATGTGCTGCAAGAGGCAGGTTGCAACCTGCTGGCACACATTAAAGAGACGACCCTGCGCTGTTTATGCTGTCAGAGGCCTAATTATGGGAGCAATTTTCTCTGGATTCCCGAGGGGAGAGACAGAGAGGGAGAGCTCGGGCACCCACACGCTCCTGCTCTGCCACAGGTGAGTGTGGCTGCCTGAACACCTTGGTCCCCTCGGTGACCCCTGCTTCCCAGGCACTCTGCTGCCAGCCTGGATTGCCTTGCTCAGCCTCCACACCTGCCTCCTTCCCCGACAAAATGCCTGAAAAGAAACCAGCTTTGTCAAAGTTTAATGAGCACCTTTGCCAGCCCAGTCTGTGCCCAGCTCCTTGGGCCTGGTTTGGCCTTTCTGGGAGAGTGAAGATGAGCCTGGTCACAAATGGTCTCCGTTTTGGAGATGCAATATTCCACTCCAAGTCAAGCAGACAAGGTTCTTGCCCAAATTTAGTGGCAATTTAGGGTTTTAATCAGGTTGTTGAACCTGTCTTTATGATTTCTGACTGATGGGTGCTGGGACTTGGTCCATGTTTGTTTTCATGGGCGAAACAGGAGGAGAAGGAGAAAATTCACCTCTCCTCTAGGTCAAGCCTAGACTCAGGAGTCCTGGGCTTCAGTCCTGGCTCCACCACGTGCCCTCAGCATAGTCCTGAGGATAACAGTGATGCAGCCTCTAATGTCAGTGAAAAATGCAAATACCTTTTCATTCCCCAGCCCGCTCTGGGCCTTGTTACAATTGGAGCTCTAAGATCAGGTGATGCTGTACAATCCCATAGGTTTCCTTTAATAAATTCTTCCAGTAAGTCCTGAGTGCTGTCCCCTGCTCTTTGCTCTGTGTCCCAGATGTGTCCCATTTTCCATTGTGATGCTGCTTCTCCTTCCTCTCCCACCCCTTCAGCCTCATCCATCAGCCAGGATTTAGGGACAGTCCTCCCAGGGCTCTCCCTGCTGCACTGCCTGTGCCAGGGCTGGCACAGGGCAGGGTCTGCAGGCTGCTCACTGCCTGTGCTGGGATTTCTGTGGCTCTCCAGGAAATGGCTTTGAGCCACGAGCTGCAAATGCTGCATTTGGGTCTGGCAGGAGCTGGGGTTTTCTCTGCCTGTTCCTCAGGCTGCGAGAGGGGATGATGGGCAGGGGCTGCCCGAGCTCAGGGCTGTGGCTGCAGGTGCTGCAGCCTCCTCTCCAGGGGACAGTGGCAGGATGGAGCTGTTGAGCCTCTGCAGACAAGGGGCTGTCATCACAGGGATGGTGACACATGACTGGCTCTTCTTTCACTGCAGACGCCTCTCTGGAAACCAGATCTCCAGGATCCCAGGGGAAGCTTTCTCTGGCCTCTACAGCCTGAAGATTCTGTAAGTAACTTGTTCCTCTGTGCAGAGCAATCCCTGTCCCTGCCTCCCCCAGCCCCTGGCCACGAGCAGGGACTCGCAGCCATCCCCAGGGGATGCAGAGCTGCAGGGGGGTTTGGGTTCAGATGTTAACCCCACACTGGCTAACATGCCCCGTGGTGACTGGGGGGCTGTGTCCCACCCCACACACCGTGGGCAGGACCCCCCAGGGCACAGTGTGACAATGTGCCCCAGGAGAATCTGCAGAGGTTCACATTTTGCAATAAAACTCACCAAACACCCTAAAGGGATGTCCCCAGGAGTGGTGTCCAGACCCCAAACCGGCCCCATCTGCTCTCCTGCCGTGTTGGGGCTGGGCTGGAGCAACTCAAAGCTCCAGGTACTGCACTCTGGCAGGTGCTGGGAAGGGGCCTGTGCTCTGCCCAGCTCAGCTGTCCTCACCACAAACCCAGGAGGCCTCTGCAAGGCTCTGGAGTGACCTGGGAAGGGTGGGATCCTCGGACAGTGTGAGCTCAGGGATCCCAGGCTGCCCCAGGGGCGATGGAGGCAGCTGGACCCGGGAGCTCTGCAGCCACCAGGCCATGCCTGGGACCTGCTGACCCTGCTTGGCAAAGGTCACTGCAGGCAGGCCACCCACCCCTGTGTCCAGTGGGGAAGGTCCAAGAGACAAAACTCCTCTGGAAACTTTGGGAACCACTCTCAGCTGGCCCTGCTGTGGCACCTACAGCCAAACCTCCCCACGGGCCACGGTGTGTCACTGCTCGTGGAGTCACACTGCGTTTTGTGTCCATGTGGCAGGGCCTGTGCAGGATGTTGAGGTGGGAGTCCCTTTCTCCCTAAGGAACCATCTTAAAAATCTTCTGCAATAAACATTTCATCCCCAAGGGGATGTTTTGAACTCAGCCACAATGTGAAATTGTTGTAGCTGGTCCAGTTTATGCAGAGCGAGCAGGTACAAACCTGCTCCCAGGATTAGAGAGTATAAGGCTGTTTACTACATCTTCTGAAGATGTAAAGTATGAATCCTGCCCTAAATCTCAGGGCTTAGAGATTTATCCATACCCTGCATTAGGCAACAAATCAAAGGAACTGAGGAAAAACCGCAGCTCTCCCACCCAATTTCAACAAGAGGAGCCTTCTACTCTGGGGACGCGGGAGCTTTGAGAGGTGCTTTTGATCAATTCTGTTTGTGTCAGGCCCGGGTAAGGGCTAGAGCAGCGTTACCGGAGCCGTGCCTCCCTTCCCGAGCCCGGGAGGGGAGGGGAGGGGAGGGGAGGGGAGGGGAGGGAGGGGAGGGGAGGGGGAGAAGTGCCCTGAGAGTCTGCCGGGACACGGGCACAGGCAGGCGACAGGGGACACGGGCACAGGCAGGGAACACGGGCACGGCAGGGGAAGGGACATGGGGCACAGGCAGGGACACGGGCAATGCCAGCAGGGACACAGGCACACGGCAGGGACAGGGACCGGGCACAGGCAGGGACAGCGGACCACGGGAATGCCAGCAGGGGACACGGGACAGGCAGGGACAGGGACACGGGCACAGGCAGGGACACGGACACGGGCAATGCCAGCAGGGACACGGGCACAGGCAGGGACACGGGCACAGGCAGGGACAGGGACACGGGCACAGGCAGGGACACGGGCACAGGCAGGGACAGGGACACGGGCACAGGCAGGGACACGGGCACAGGCAGGGACACGGGCAATGCCAGCAGGGACACGGGCACAGGCAGGGACACGGGCACAGGCAGGGACAGGGACACGGGCACAGACAGGGACACGGGCACAGGCAGGGACACGGACACGGGCACAGGCAGGGACACGGACACGGGCACCAGTGAGGCAGATCAGGGCTCTGGTGATGAACCAGGAGTCAGCTGAGGTCACTCAACCCGGAGGAGAGGGGCATGAGGATGGACACAAACCTTCAAGGACAGGCTCTGCTGCAGTAAGTGAGGATATATCTGTTCTCCATGTATGAAGGAGAGGAATTGCAGGTTTGGGAGTAGATGGCGACAGGGATACTGAGGACGTGGTGTTTGTAGATGTGGGTGCTCTGTCACAGCTTGGCTGGGCTTTGACAGGTGACAGGCGTGGCTGTAGCTGGGAGTGGCTGTCCCAAACATGACCAGCTGCCACCTGTGGGTGCTCAGGAGCTGACCCACAGCAGGGTCAGGGCTCTTAGCTCTGGTGACAGGGATTGACAGGCTGGTATCTGGGGATGGAAACAATTTTCCTACTTTAATTTTGGTGTGCTGGAGCCCTTGGGCTAATTGCAATCATGTGCAGGTCCACGAGTAAACTCTCGCATTCTTCTTGGGCTGTCAAGGGGCCTGGTGCTTTCCCAGTCTTTCCAGAGAGTTAATTTATGTTTAAAAAAGGATGGGAAACACCCTGGGAATTCCTCCACAAACCCGCCTGTGCAGATGGTCCTCTCCCTGCCCTCGGAGTGAATCCCAGAGGTTCTGGAACCTGGACGAGATTCTTGGCTCTGCCTCCTCTGGCTGCTTCAGTGCACAAAAACCACCTGGAAAGTGGCCATGGAGATAGGCCTGTGCAGAAACAGGCAGGGCTACAGCCAGGGAAGCAGGTGTGTGGAGACCTGGAAGAGAGCAGGGCAAGAGCCAAGCTGCCCCACTACAACAGAACCTGGTGCCACAGGGGGTGCTTCATCTCCATCACCAGGCAGAGCCTGACAAGAGTGGCCTTGTTCGTGCCACATCCCCTGGACAGGCCCTACCCCGTGGCCACCTCACCAGTGCCTCCTGCTCTCCTCCTGAGCAGTGGCCACAGCGGCTCCTGTGGCCCAGGACAGGTGCTGACTCACCTGGCGTGTGAGCACACATCAAAAAACCTCACCAAAGCCATCCCACTGCCCCAGGATGGCAGGTTTGGAGGCAGCTTGGGACACTCCAGAATTCCCTAGACAGAACTGACCTCTTGGCCAGCCCTGACAGAAATGGCTTTGAGACAAAGGGAATGGTGTGGCACATCCCTGAGAGCTCGTTGGGAGGGAAGAGGAACAGAGGAACGTGCAGAGGTTGGAATGCCTTTAATCCCCATGCTTGGGCTCCAGGCACAGTTGCCTCCAGCAATAACAGCCCTTTGTGCTGGCTGAGTCACTTCAGCCTCCCAGGATGGGACATTTTGTCATGCACAGGCCTGCACCTCTGAGGGCTGGATGTCTGCTGGGACTCTCTTGTGCAAGGATCCTGGTGTGATGGGACCTGATCCCAACATTTTTCTGGTGGTTCAGGCGTGGTCCCTGCCAACAAACAATCCTCCTGCTTCTGAAAATGAAACCCGACCTCAGAGGGGCTGGGATTTATTCTGGTTCCAGTCAGACTGCTGTGGGTAGCAGGTGGTGTGTCCATGTCTGCCAGTGCCTGCAAGCCCCAGGGTCACCTGAAAGGTGACAGTGCTCCATCCACACCTGGCTTTGAACAGTCTGTGCTTGTCATGTTCACCATCCTCAGCTTGTCCAGACGTTGGCTCATCGACCAGCAGGGTCACAGAATCACAAAATGGTCTGCAGCATCTTCCCTGCACCATCTTCCCTGCAGCTTCATCCCTACAGCATCATCATCCCTGCACCATCATCATCCCTGCACCATCATCATCCCTGCACCATCATCATCCCTGCACCATCATCCCAAAAAATGTTGTATGTTGTTTATGAAGAAAAACCCCAGTGTGCAAGGGTGGTTTAACACGATGTGTGAGGATTGACTGCAGTGAGCAGGGCCTGATGGGGCTGCCCTTGATACCAGACTGTAAGAAAAGCCATCCTGGGACATCCAGGGATGAATGCAGCATGCCTTTTCCTGCTCAAACCTGAGCTCCCTGTGAGCAAAGCTGGAGCTTTCCCGAGCTTGAGGCTGCATGAAGAACTCCTTGTTTAACACCAGGGTGGCCCTGTCCCTAGAATATTATCAAACTCTGTTTGGAACTGGTTTTTGGCTTCTCTGTGTCGTGCTCTGATGATGAGTTATTGGATTCATTACGTGAAGAAGCACTGGTTCTTGTCCCAGTCCCAGCATCTGAAAACTCCTCTAGCTGCCCTGCTGCTGTGGAAAACAGCATTGTCCACCACTCCAGTGGTTTTCGAGGTCTCTGAAGCATCTTCCTCAAATATTGTTTGTCTGCACCAAAATGGCTTCGTTTTGGAACCAGTCCATGCTGATGGTGGTCTGGAAAGTCTCTCAGTCTGTTTTTACTGGTTGGAGAAGGGACTTGCAATAAATGGTAGGCAGCAGGATCCAGCAGAAGTGTGACAATGGGCTTTGCTTTAGTATTGACTTCAGATCCTTCTAATGATCAGCACTAAACACCAGGCTCAGATTTCAGAGAGCCACTGAGACTCAGTGTGTGTCCCACCAAAACCCTGAAAGCACTTTCTGAAGCCCCACTCTGGATCTCTCTGTGTTCAGCTCTGCATTCTCTTGATTTTTAACAGAACTATTGTGAATTATTATTCCACCTCACTGGGCTGCAGCACACAGGGTTTTATCTCCCCATTTTTCACACCTTGGCCGCAGACACAAATCCATCTGCAGGACCAGGAGCTGAGGCAGGGGCTGTGCTGGTCCTTGTGGGTGGGACAGTTGCCCACCTGGATGAGGTTTCCCATCCCAGTGGCTGCAGAGAGCACCCAGGGGATCCCTCACTGAGGCTTTCACAGCCTTGCACAGGAGGGAAGGAGAAGCTCAGTCCAGGATTAGGGACTTGCCAGGGCACATTCACACCAGCCACGTGTCCTGAGTGGGTGACACTCATCTCACAGGGGCCCTTCTCCATGCCCTGCACTCACTTCCACCTCTGAGGGCTCCTCCTGGGTCCCTGTTCAGCCCAGCAGCCCCAGGCACCTGCTGTCTCTGGAGCCTCTGAGCTGGTTTGGTTTCTGTGCAGCAGCTCCAGTTCCTGCTGCCAGCTGTGCCCAGGTCCCTCAGCAAAGCTGTGAGCAGCTGGGACAGGAAACCTGGCCACAGGCTGGCCCCATCCCCTCTGGAGGGAGCCACGGGCACACACGGGCAAGGGATGACTCTGGGATGAATGTGGCACAGCTTGGCTCAGGGCACTGGTGTCACTCTGGGGTGCCAGAGGCCCCTGTGTGGTGACCTCCTCCCAGCCAGCACCAAAGTCCCCCCTTGGCCCCTCTGCTGCACATCCTGGGCCAGACTGGGCTCAGCTCACCTGCTGCCCACCTTAAGCCTGCTCAGAGCCCTGCCTGGCCAGCGTGGTGCTTCCCAAGCACTCCAGCTTTCCAGCAAGAGCCCAGAACAGCTTCAGGAACACGCAGCAGCATCCTCCATTCCGTGTCGGGCTGTTGCTGTTGTTTTTTTTTAACAAAGTTTTTTTTTTTTCTAATTATAGGATGTTGCAGAACAATCAGCTGAGCCGCATCCCTGCAGAGGCACTGAGAGATCTTCCAAATCTCCAATCTCTGTAAGTCATTAAAAATCAATGCTGCGAGCTGCACAGTCCCTTGGGGGCCCCAGGCTTCCCAGCATCTGAGTCATTAGTTCCTTTGTCAAGGATGTTCTGTTCCTTCTTCCTTTTCTTTTCCAATTTATGCAAAGATCACTGTCACTTAGGGTGGAAGGGAGGGGAGGGCACTTTTCAAGGAAGAAACACTGTCTTGGTGGAGGATGTTGAAATTACAGCTCCCCATGTGTGCATTGTGATGAAAAGGCCACCAGAGCCAACGCATATTTCAAGGAACTTTGGAAAATATCCACCCAAGGAGTCTCTGTGCTCTGCCCTGTGGACCCCAGTGGGGAAGGGACCTGCAGCCAGCACAGAGGAATCCCTGGCCTCTCAAAGTTGGGCTGTTCTACCCAAATGGGGGATGATTGGGCCAGGGTAGAACTGCTTTAAAGGCTTTTAGTGATTTTAGTGAGGCTGGGATTCTGCCTTTCCTTTGGAGGAGCTACACCCACAGCAGGTTTGTGCTCCTGTGTTCACTAAAAATCTTTGGAATTCTGCTGCTTTGCTGAGTGTGGGCACAGCTGAGAGCAGACCCTGGTAGTGCCAGTGGATTTAGGGAGGGTGTGTTTGGTGCAGGGAGCACAGCTGAGGCTCATGAGAGCATTCTGAGTTGGGCTGAACCACTGAAAACCTGACCTTAAATCCTTAACTTCAGTCCTAGTCTTACACAGTTTTTTTATCATAGAAATGTCAGCTGGGAGCAGCTTCTGGGAGTCTCCTGCTTGGAGCAGGACAATCCCAAATGCTCAGGGGGGCAGCTGCAGCTTTGTCTGTCCAAGCTCAGAGGTTCCCCTCTCACTGGTAGCCTGGGGCTGCCCTTCCTGGGGAAGAAGCTTTTTCTCAAGCCCAACCTAAAACTCCTGGAAGGCAATTTGTGGCCATTACTCTTTGTTTGATCACCTGGAACCACCTGGCTCCATCATCTTTGGTTGTGGATCCCTGGCAGTTCTCTGCACACTCAGCAGTGCTTTCCCAGGAGCTCCTCACTGCCACTGCCCAGGCCCGGATGGCACAAACACGGGAAGGCAAAGGGATCTTCCTGAGGGCAGGAGCAAAGCCAGGAGCAGGACCTGGGTGTCCTGCCTCCACTTGCCACGTTAAGATGTTTCCACCCCTCATCTGAGACTCTGCAATGGCACAGTGGGAGTGTGGAACCACCAGATACCAGCAGAGGAAGCATTTGGGACAGAGTGCACGAAAATCATGGAATCATGGAACTGTTTGGGTTGGAAGGGACCCCAAAGCTCATCCCATTCCAGCCCCCTGCCATGGGCACTTTCCAGGAGGCCACATTGCTCCTGTCCAACCTGGCCTTGAGCCCTTCCAGGCACAGGGCAGCCACAGCTTCCCTGGGCACCCTGTGCCAGGGGGATGAAGAGCTCCAGGAGAAGATTTCTGTAACAAAAAATCAAGCAGCAAAACATGAGCAGCTTCTGTGGGTGTGACAGCAGCGAGCCCACCTCACCCACCCCGTTCTGCCTGTGCTTACAGGACTCAGCTCCCTGTGGCAACAGCCAGTCCTGCAGTTCTCCTCCCAGCTCGTGTTTAGGGATGCTCTGCACCCAGCAGGAGTGGCCCAGCATGGGCAGCCCTGTGCCTGAAGGGGAATACAGGGGATGCTTCCACTGGTGCTGCCATGGCTTCTCCAAACGTGGCTACTCACCCCAGACCAAGAGACTCCATGCAGGTCTGCATTAGAGTGATTTTTCCCCCCTCTTCTTCAAATATCTGAGTCATTTTCCACAAGTTTATGAGACTCTTGTGTATCCATTGCCAAAGAATTCGCCAGCCTGGCGCACCTTTAGGTCAGGCACAGCGGGGTTTTCAGGCAGTGCCAGTCAGGCCATGTGAGCCCCAGTGTGTTTGTGCTGCCCAGAGACTCCTTTTTTCCACTCAGGAGGGGAAGTGGCTTCATGGCACATCCCGACAGTCCAGGAGCTACCAGACTTGTGTGGCACTTGGTGAAAGATTAACTCTCTGTTTGCATGTTGGCAGCACACCCTAAGCAAGCAGCACAGCTGGGAAGGGGGTGAGAATGGGAGCCAAGAGGAGTGGGGTGGAACCAGCAGCAGACAGAAGGGGATTGTGTGCTGGGTGTTTTCTTGCTCTTTCAGGTGTTTACGTTTGGTGTCCGTGTTTGTCGTTCTGGGATTCAGGCAGGGTTTGAAGGGGATTCAGGCAGGATCCCTCAGGGACAAACGGACCCAGGAGAGCAAAGGCAAGATTCTCAATGCACAGGTCTTCCCTCAGGATTACAACAGAAGCAGCAAAACCAAATGGAGATGAGAACAATTGTTTTCAGCTCAGTTTTATCAGAAAGACTTGCCAATCAATTCAAGGGATGAGGTGACCAGACAAGGGGACACAAAGGGATGCTCCAGCCACTGTGGGACAGGGAGAGGCTGGCACTCACTGCCTGCACAGCACAGAGTTAGAGTTGAAATGCAGCAAAAAACTGAGCTGCAGCTGTCTCCAAAAGTGGCAGCTGCCTTGGCTGCTGGGCATTTAGAGAGGAGGAGATGGGACACGTCACCCAAGCTTTGGTGGCACTTGGGATTGAGCTGCTGGGGTCCAAGCCAGCCTGAGGGGGCAAGTATTGAACCCCTTCCATGTCAGACACCCTGTGCTCACAAACACCCCTCAGCACAGCTCCTCCAAAGCTCCTCCAAGCCCAGCCCAGACCCCGCCTGCCCTGCTCCTGCAGCATCAACACAGGGCCAAGGACTTCTCTGGTAGGACTGGGATGTTGTTGTTCAAAGTTCTTTATTGTACAGACAGAGACTGAAACTGCTCCAGATCACTCTGGGACTGCTGCTGACACTGCTCCTATGGCTGCTGCTGTGGCCACTGCCATGGCCACTGCCCCATGGCCACTGCCCCATGGCCACTGCCCTATGGCTACTGCCCCATGGCCACTGCCCCATGGCCACTGCCCCATGGCTACTGCCCTATGGCCACTGCCCCATGGCTACTGCCCCATGGCTACTGCCCCATGGCCACTGCCCCATGGCCACTGCCCTATGGCTACTGCCCCATGGCCACTGCCCCATGGCCACTGCCCTCTACCACGCAGTGAAAATTCCCTTTATCCCATCCCACCCCCAGGCTGTGCCATCCCATAAACAGCAAAGATAAACAATCCCCTAGAAGGTCACCAGTGCTCACACACAATGGGTGCAGAAGGCCACAAACCCATGCCCCTCTTTCCCATGTCCATCCCTGGTGACCTGGATGTGCTCCCTGGTCTCCTCTGGCCCCTCCAGCCCTGCATTTCTATAACACACAGAGTGTCACCCTACACTGCACCCTGCCAGCCACAGGACATGGAGCCACCCCTGCCTGCAGCCCCAGCTGCCAGCAAGGAGACCTTGGCAGGTCTCACTGCATGAATCCAAAGAGGAATCTGGATTTCAAAAGAAGCAGCCAAGCTCTGGAGACTGAGCCTCCTAGCAAGAGTGAGGGAGCTGCTTCCCAGCAGGCTTGATTTATCTGGGCAGCATTTTGGGAAGGCCGTGGGGAGGATCAGAAGGAACTTGCCCACCTGATGGCAACGCTCTGAGCCCTGCCAGGCTGCCAGGGCCTTACGTAATGCTGGGATCCAGTTGTGATCCCCTGGCAGAGGATCTGCCTGCAGGAGGTTTGTAGGTGCAGCAACAACACACCATGTGCATTCTGGAAGAGTCGTGTGTCAGTCTAATTAACGACTTTGTGGTTTGTGAGCACTTACCCAAAGCAGATGGGCTCTGTGTCTGTTCCTCTGCCAGGCAGAAAGAGTCCAAGGTATTTCAAAGTGAGCAGGTGCTATAAATTATAATTACCAAGCATGTCGAGGTAGAGAAAGCAGAGAGAAAAGAAACCTGGTGGATTAAGAGATCAAGATAAACTCCTGGTTTTTCTTTTTCAAATGCCTATGGAAAGCTTTTTTCGGGAGTTTCTTGAAGATCAGCATTTTGGGAAGGTGCTTAGCATGTGTCTGGCTCTTCAGGGTGAGTGTTGTCTGTATCAGCCTGGCAGGGGAAGGGAGGATTCAGTGCCAGCCAGAAGAGTTCAAGCCTCCAGATCCTGCACCCTGAGATGGAGCTCCCCTTGCCCCCTCTCCACACTGCACTTTGGGTTTTCTCTCATGGCAAGATGCTCCATTCTGCTGCCAAACACTGGGTGAAGCCTTGTGTGTCATTCCCTAGCTCTGTGTCCCACAAGGATTGACTCTCCTGCTGTTGGGCTTGGTGGCAACCAGGAAAACAACCTGGGACTGTGCCCCCATCCGGGAAAACAACCTGGGACTGTGCCCCCATCCAGGAACACAACCTGGGACTGTGCCCCCATCCGGGAAAACAACCTGGGACTGTGCCTCTATCCAGGAACACAACCTGGGACTGAGTCTCCATCCAGGAACACAACCTGGGACTGTGCCCCCATCCAGGAACACAACCTGGGACTGAGTCTCCATCCAGGAACACAACCTGGGACTGAGTCTCCATCCAGGAACACAACCTGGGACTGTGCCCCCATCCAGGAACACAACCTGGGACTGTGCTCCCATCCAGGAACACAACCTGGGACTGAGTCTCCATCCAGGAACACAACCTGGGACTGTGCCCCCATCCAGGAACACAACCTGGGACTGTGCCCCCATCCAGGAACACAACCTGGGACTGTGCCCCCATCCAGGAACACAACCTGGGACTGTGCCCCCATCCAGGAACACAACCTGGGACTGAGTCTCCATCCAGGAACACAACCTGGGACTGTGCCCCCATCCAGGAACACAACCTGGGACTGAGTCTCCATCCAGGAACACAACCTGGGACTGTGCCCCCATCCAGGAACACAACCTGGGACTGTGCCCCCATCCAGGAACACAACCTGGGACTGTGCCCCCATCCAGGAACACAACCTGGGACTGTGCCCCCATCCAGGAACACAACCTGGGACTGTGTCCCTGTCCAGGAACACGATCTGTGGCTGTGTCTCCATTCATCTTCTGTCTCTTGGCAGCTCCCATGTGCAGGAAAGGAGCTGCTTCCCTCACGGCTCAGTCCCCTACAGCCAGCCCTGCTCTGCTACCCTGTGGCCAGTGCACCCAGTGCACAGGTAGCCTCTGTCAGGACCAGCATGCACAGAAGGTGGGCAGAGCCCCAGAGGCCCCGGTCCCTGCCCTTGCTCTCATTTTGTTTCCCCTTTCTCCATCACAGCCTTGCATCCCTCTGGAATATTTGCAGAATCCTCTTGCCCCTGTGCCACAGAGCTGCTGTTCCCAGCTGGAATCAGCCACAGGCCCCCTGAGGAGCTCTCTGGTCCTACCAGCCCTGTCCCCACCACCAGCACCTTCTCATTTCTGACCCTCGTGTGGCAGCAGTGCTGTCCTCTGCTCAGCCAGCCTGCAGGAGGATTCAGTGCCTGCACAAGCTGATGGGATCAAACTGGAGGACAATCTGTGCCACAGACATTGCTCTTAAAAATACTGAAATCCCTTTCCTGTTTGCTAAAGGGGTAATTTCCCATTACATTCTGATTTCACTCCAGCTGTTCTTGACCCATAATCAGTTAGAGCTAAATCAGCCTGACATGGAAGTCCCAGCAAACAGGTTAATTGTACCTCCAACTAAAACAATCCACTTCCTCCATCCCATTAGTTTGCCACCATTTGGACTCCTGTGGAAATGCAATAAAGGCTGCTTCATCCCCTGTCCCTCAAGGCAGGTAATTATTTTCGTACATATGGCCAGAGATTAAAATGCAAAAAATGACTTATAGCAATTTGAGAACATGTGGACTTTGATGTAGGCAAAGGAGGAAGGCTCTTCCCACCAGATCAGATTCTCACAAGCATATAAATTCTTATGACAGAAGGAAGAAAAAAATCCCTTTAGAATCAACATGGCCTGAAGAGCTCAGTCAGTTCATTCCTCATTTCACTTCTTTGATCTGTTTGAGATTTGACAGTTTGCTGTTCACAGCAGTGTCCTTCTCTGTAAATCACACGTGATGCTGTGAGGTTTTGGGAAGGTGTTGTTTCCATTGGTTGTTTAGAGGGTAAAATCTGGAAAACCAGAAACCTTTAAAGTCAATACAACATGGCAGTGACTTAGAGCCTGCTGGAGCCGGCTTGTGGCAAGACCCCCTCAGCCCTGATTTACTGGAGCACAAGGAAAAGGAGGCCAGGGAGGAGCAGTGAGGTAGCTCTGATGGAGCAGATGAAGGTGGACTGAAGCAAAGTGATGGCAAATGTTTCCCTGGTGATTGCTGAGCACACAGGACCTTGGATTTCACCCCTTATGGACACCTCAGCAGCAGAAAGCATTCCTGCAGCAGGACAAGGAGCCCAGGATGGTATCACAGTGTCAGCACACCACTCAGACTACTGAGACTACTCAGACTACTAGTTGTCATGCAGTGAAAATTCCTTAAATACCATCCCACAGACAGGAAATGTCATCACATAAACAGGAGAGATGCTCACCACAGTGTTCCCCAATCACCTGGGCTCTTGCACAGTTTTTATCCTTTATGGTAGCAGGCAAACAATACCCTATAAGGTCACAAACTCTAATCCTCACTCTCAATAGGTCCAGAAGGCCACAAATCCATAATTCTCTTTCCCAGCCCATCCCTGGTGACCTGGATGTTCTCCCATGGTCACCTCTGGTCCTAGGACAGAGGTTTATTGTAGCATTCAAGGCCTACTGTTCTATAACACACACAGTGTAACCCTACAGGGGAGGGCCCTAAAACACTGCCAGGAAGGAAATCCAATTCTTCTGAGTCACCACCACTCTCTACACAACCTTCCTTCACTTTGGAGAAGTTTCTGCTGTGCCCACGTCTCCCTCAGGCACACCAGGTGGATTTGTCTCCTCTGACCGTGGCTGTCTGGATATTACCTCACCCCAGCAGTGGAAAAGGATCAGCATCTGCAGAGGGTGAATCATCTCTGCTATCTCAGAGCCCTCTCTGGGGGATGAATCACTCTCTGGAGGAATCTGGTTTTCTCTTCTGCCTATAGAAAGACCCTAGAACTCGTTTCAAGTTCTGTGTGCACAAGGCTGGGTTAAATGTGGTTTCCCTACGCTTGGAAGGCAAAAGAAAAATGTCCCTGTCCCCACTCCTCACTTTTATCCAGCAAAATCAGCCCCCCAAGCTGACACACCCCACCAGAGCAGGGGTACCAAAGCAGAGCTGAGCATCCCTGCTCCCCACAGCCCCCTGCACATCCTTGTACCTGACAGACACCAGGTTATACCTGACAGACACCAGGTTATACCTGACAGACACCAGGTTACACCTGACAGACACCAGGTTACACCTGACAGACACCAGATTACACCTGACAGACACCAGGTTATACCTGACAATCACCATGTTATACCTGACAATCACATTATGCTTGACAATCACCATGTTATACTTGAAAAACACCATGTTATGCTTGACAGTCACCATGTACTTGACAATCACCATGTTACACCTGACAAACACTGTTTTATACTTGACAATCACGTTATGCTTGACAATCACCACATTATACCTGACAAACACCATGTTACACCTGACAAACACTGTGTTATACTTGACAATCACATTATGCTTGACAATCACCACATTATACCTGACAGTCACCACGTTATACTTGACAATGACAATGTTTTACTTGACAAACTCCATGTTATGCTTGACAAACTCCATGTTATGCTTGACAATCACCACGTTTCCCAGCCAACGTGCAGCCCCACTGCTTGGTGAGCCTTTGAGCCACTCTGCTCAGCCTCCTGCTGCTCCCTGTGCCTTCTCCATTTCCCTGTGCCTGGCACCAAGGGGGCAATGCCAGGGCCCAGGGAGAGGCTGCTCGGGGAGCTGGCACAGCTGCCCAGCTTTCAGCACTTTCTGTGGCTGCACAGAGATTTTGGCAATCCTTCTTGTACCGTTCTGACCCGAGGGGTTTTGGAGGTGTTTGCAAGTGGGGATAACAAAGCCCTCTTGTCTACACCAAAGGCACTTTGTGTGGAGTCTAGGTATGGCTCTGATTTCATTTCCTGAGCATCCCTGGTGGAGAGCTTCCCACAGAAACATGCCCCATTGAGTCAGGAGTGAGGACTCATTGCAGTCCAAACAGAGCCCTGCAAACTTCCTCACCAGGTCCTGTTCCACAGCCAACTGCAAACATGTTTGTGTCTTGAACCTCCATTCACTGCCTGGGATGGTTTTCACAAGTTTCCAGCTGGAAGTGGGAGCAGGCAGCACTTGTGAGTCGTGCTGGAGGGCTGGGAGCCTTTCTGTGGCAAGGGCAGAGATGCCAGGGGCAGGGGCTGGCCTGCGAGGCAATAATGTGCCATTCACAGCATCATGGAGTGCTTTGGGTTGAAGGTGACCTTTAAAGGTCACCCAGTCCAACCCCCTGCAATGAACAGGGACATCTCCAACCACACCAGGCTGCTCAGAGCCTCACCCAGCTCTGAATGCTGCCAGGGAAGGGACATCCACCACCTCTCTGGGCAGCCTGTGTTGGTGTTTCACCACCTTGTTATAAAAAATTTCTTCTTTATATCTAGTCTGAATCTGCCCTCTTTTAGCTTAAAACCATCACCCCTTGTCCTACTGCTAAAGACCCTACTAAAAATCAGCCCCCATCTTTTTCATAGGCCCCCTTTAGGCTCCGGAAGGAGCTCTGAGGTTTCCCCAGAGCCTTCTCTTCTGCAGGCTGGACAGCCCCAGCTCTCCCAGCCTGTTCCCAGAGCAGAAGGGCTCCAGCCCTCAGCCTGGCCTCCTCTGGGACCACTCCAACAGCTCCATTCTCCCACTGGACCTACAATACATTATGACAGCAAAGGCGTGACAGGCAGGCAGAAACGTGACCCTTTCCAGGTGAGCACTGCAGCCCCTGGCTGCCTTTGCCCTATCCCAGCTGGTACCAGGTGATAGAAGAACCCTTTGCTCCTCCCCTGGGTTCTTTGGGCAGGCTGAGGACCCCAGAGCCTCCTGCCTCTGTGTGTCCCAGCAGGTGCTGAGCCAGGCACAGAGAGCAGCCTGGTGGAGCTGGCCTGCAGGGCAGGGTGGCACTGGGGGACAGAGTGGCCTCAGCAGGGTGACCCTGGAGCTGTCCTGCCCAGCAATTCCCCAGGAGCTCAGCAGGCAGGCTCTGACTCAGGCTGGGAGCTGTGCCTGAGAGAGGAGCCGAGGTGTTGGCCCCGGGCATTCTTAGTGAGTTATCAGAGAAGTTTAGCTGCAGTGACATCATCTCCTCCTTGTGTTACTACAAGGAACTCAGATCCTATTATGGGAGAGGAGGGAGCTCAATGGAGCCTTTCAAGATAAACTCAGACAGGAAGAGAGACGAGATTGCCTGAAGGCACCAATTAGACATTTGTGGTGAGCTCAGCTCTCTTCAGCTGACACTCGTGTGCACTGGGGCCAGGGAGGCAGCAGCTCCTCTCTCGTGTCTCAGGGGTGGGCAACCACCTTCACACCTCCACTAGCCACAGCTCTGCCTCCTGAATGTCCTTTCTTTATGGCCTGGGTTCTGCTGTGGACACAGAGCCACAGAGGAGCTCCCTGGTCTGGAGAGGGAACAGCCCAGCCCTGCAGATGATCTTTGGTGGCAAGTGTCCTCCAGCTTTATCAAGGGAAATAAGAGCCCAGCATGTTGGCTATTATTTATTTATTTATTATTTATTATAAAAAATGCTGTGAGGATGGGCTGCAGTTTGAGGTCCCTGTGGTGCCTGGGCTGTGGGGAGCATCCCAGCCCATGCTGCAGGCCAGGTACTGCCCAGGACTGGCCTAAGCCATGCTTAGGCAGCTCTTACTGGCTCTGATCTGTGTGAGGAAGATAAAAAACAGCAGCAAAATGTGGGATAGCTCCTGACTGCACAGTGCTGAGCGTTTCTGTTGGTTTCCAGGCTGCAGCTCCCCCTGTAAATGTTTCACAGGCAGAAGGACAGGGTAAGATAGGGGTAAATTTGCTTCTGCCAGTCATAGCCTGAGATTTGCACCCCATCTGTCAGGGAACAGAGCCTGGGTCTGGTTATCCCCTGGTTATTCTGGTTATCCTGCCAGTCATGTTACCAACAGCTCAGAAATGCACTTGTACATCCTCTGAAACATCTGGGAGCATTTATTGGGACAAGACAGTTCTCAGAAACTGCTGGGTCTGTGACACGGAGAACACAAGGTCTCAGAGCACAGCCCAGGATTAACACAAACCTCAGGACACACTCACTGCCCACTCCCCACCCCAGCCAGGCCTCCACAGTGGCTGCACTGGTGGCACTGGTTTGTCTTCTGCACGTTGGGAAGGAGGAATCTCCCACTCTCCTTTTCCCTTTTTGCCTGCTTCCTTCTGGAAGTTCCTGATCCCACCATCCCCTCTGGGCTGCTCCTGGCAGGAAGGCAGCTGGTTTCTCCTCAAGCATTTATCAAACACAGACAACGTTCAAAGCAATGAAGGGGCTCTTCCAAGGCATGTTGGGCCCTTAGCCCTGAAACCCAACACAAAACCAACCTGAAAATGTCCTGCCCAAGGAAACTTCCCTTTCCCACCACACACAGGTTCTCCTGCCTCCCCAGGGCTGTCTCTCCACAGCAGCAGCAAAGGAAGCAGCTGGCAAGCTCAGGCACACTCACATTTGGTGCTGACCTGCTCCTGTCAGATGTGAACATCTGCTCAGGGAAAAAGATGCCTCAGTCCAGAGGACTTGGGATGTTCTTCCAGGCAGCTCCCTCTCTCCCTACCCCTGTAGTCCCCAAAAGGGGAAATGGAGCAAAGCCTGAGGTGACTGCAGGCACTTTCAGGACTTTTGAGTCAGTGCCATGAAGCTGAAGCTGTACAAACACCCCGTAGCTCTCAGCAGCAGATGCAGCTCTAAAGCCAGAAGCTGAGCCTTGCAGCAGCTGCTGCTTTCCATCAGCTGCTGTTCCTGAGTGCCCCACTCAAAATCACCTCCTGCTGCATGCAGCAGCAGCCAAACGCTCTGCAGAGCCTTGCCTGAGCCCACGAGGTCGCTTGGGAATCCTCTCTCCAGACCCAGAGCCCTGCCCAGAGCAGGCGTGGGCTGAGTCCCTGTCCTGGGCCATCCCTGGAAGAGGCGCCTGCCTCTGCCAGCAAGCAAAGGGTTAAAGCTTGCAAGGAAAACCAACTGAGTGACTTGGTGAAACAAAGATTAAAACATCTCCGTGGAAGGTGAGGAGCCAGCCCCAGCCTGTGCTGTCTCATTTACCCACTAATCAGCCCAATTACCTCAGGTATAAATCATAACACAAAACACTCACGGAGCCAGAGTCACACACTGAAGAAAGGAGAGAACTGTTGGGTTGGTTTTTGTTTAGTATAATTGATATAATTACTGACAACTCCGTGCCAAGAACTTCAGCTTTTCTGCTTCCAGAAGAGAGTAGAGAGCTGTCTGAAAGCCATAGCAATTAGCAATCCCCACATGCACAGCTTTTATTAGAAAGAATGCACATCTATTCCAGAAAGAGCCAGCAGCTCCCTGAGGAGCAGTTAGCCATCCCTTGGAGCCAGGAGTGCAGCTGCCACCGAGCCCACCTTCCCCATCCCCTCCTCAGGAGGCACACGAGGAGTCCTGCCCATCACACTGCACATGGAATGCCCTCACCTGGGCACTTGTTCCTAATTTCAGCTTGCCTGGCTCCAGGTGGGTGCATCTTGCAGTGCTGTGGTCCAAGCAGGCTGCTTCTGGCACTCCTCAGGTCCAGCTCACTGTAAGCAGCAGGAATTCTCCACCGAGGAATCTGTCTGAGCTCTGATCTCCACGCTCTGGAGCAGGTTGTCAGGAATTGCATGGCTGGAGCTCCCCACCCTCTGAGGTTAAAACAAGAATGTGGCAAAATGGGAGTAATGGACCAGGGACTTAACCCACCCTGGCTCATCATCCCAGTCCAAGGTGAGGCTGCAGCAGAACTTGTACTCTGCATTTCCAGGACATTTTCCTGAAGGAGATCTCAGGGAGGTTTGACTGCACTCCTTAACCCGGTACAAATCTCCAGATTTGTCCATCCAGGGCAGGAAATGCTTCCTTCTGTGATGTAGGGGAAGGTTTGTTTCCCAGGATTACCTGAGGATTTCACCCAGGAATGCCCCCCACATCCCCCTGCAGACAGCAAGGCTTGCACCCAGCCTCCCCCTGCTCCCACTCCTGATGGGGCCTTTGCTCTCCTCCTCCTCCTCCTGCAGTTTGGGAATCCTTTTTTTGGGAATTGCTGGGAATTCTTTTGGGAATTGAGAAATGTTGGTACTCTTTGAAGAAGGGTCGTGCCTGGAGGGTAACAGTGTCTGGGGGTTTGCTCCAGTGTTCAGCTTTCATCAAAAATATTACTTTATATAGTCAAGAATCCTGATTTCTTTACCACATTCCTTTTTGGAGGATCATTGATTTGAGGGCTGGGCCATGACAGCTCTGTTAACTTCCTTCTCTCATGCTTTGATAAGAGACCAAGTTCTTCCTCTTTGCAATTTGAATTCAGAGATCTCTCCCTTAGATAGCTTGGAATAATAAAATGAGCTCTGTTGGCTGTGGATGGAAATTAAAATTTTATATAATTGGTTCCTGGTATTTAATCCAAATCTGAAATATTTTCCTCTTATAATTTGGTTTCACAATCTACAGATAACACATGGCATCCTGCTCACCACCATTGCAATAAAAGGTCTTTAGAGAGATGATTCCCAAACCGAAGTTTTAAACTTTTTTTTCATAATAACCTTAATATTTTTTGGCTCCTCATTCTATTTTAAAACAAAAACAAGCGTTCAAAATTAAAGTTTCTCACCAAATTAAACCTCAAATTCAACCGCCTTAAGCTTTCCACGATGATTAAAAAGAAGCAACTGGCAAAAGGAGGAGGAGAAAAGGTGTGGAAAGAGCCAGGACTCAGTTCCTGTGTTGAGCCACGGGCTCTGACTCCTGCACAGGCTCTTGGGGTCAGACACAGACCCTGAGCAGGGCTGGCACACATTTCCCATTCCCAGACAAACCCTCTCCTCTGCAATGGGGCCGTAGCTCCGGGTGGCTGCCCTGCAGTGCCGTGGGTGTGAGCGGCTGTGGGGCAGCCCAGCCTGGGCTGGGATTGCTCAGGCACATCCCCAGCAAGCCCAGCCTGGGGTTTGCAGCTTGGATGCTCGGGTTCAGGGGGTGGGAGCCACACGGGGGGACCCAGCCCAAGCTCAGAACCTGCCACCAGTTGGCAAACAACCATCAAGGAGGGATGGGATGGTCCTTGGTGGTGGCCAGACCCTCCCAGCACAGGCAGGAGCTGCACTGATACCTTCTGATGTTAATCACTATTTACAGCCCCCTGGGATCTCCCTGGCCGTCAGTGCATCCCCTTGGGAGCCCTGGGGTGCAGAATTCAACACAGGGGCAAGGACTTCTCTGATGACAATGTGCTGTTGTGCAGAGTTCTTTATTATACAGAGACTGAGACTGCTCCAGAGCACTCTGGGACTGCTGCTGACACTGCTCCTATGGCTGCTGCTGTGGCCACTGCCATGGCTACTGCCCTATGGCCACTGCCCTATGGCCACTGCCCCACGGCCACTGCCCCATGGCCACTGCCCCATGGCTACTGCCCCACGGCCACTGCCCCATGGCCACTGCCCCATGGCCACTGCCCACTGCCACGCAGTGAAAATTCCCTTTATCCCATCCCACCCCCAGGCTGTGCCATCCCATAAACAGCAAAGATAAACAATCCCCTAGAAGGTCACCAATGCTCACACACAATGGGTGCAGAAGGCCACAAACCCATGCTCCTCTTTCCCATGTCCATCCCTGGTGTCCTGGATGTGCTCCCTGGTCTCCTCTGGCCCTTCCAGCCCTGCTTTTCTATAACACACACACTGTAACCCTGCATGCAGGCAGGGCTGGCACTGATCCCCGCGCTGTTTCTCTCCCCCCCAGACGCCTGGATGCCAACCTCATCTCCGTGGTGCCCGACAGGAGCTTCGAGGGGCTGCTGTCCCTGCGTCACCTGTGGCTGGACGACAACGCCCTGACCGAGATCCCCGTGCGAGCTCTGAACCAGCTGCCGGCGCTGCAAGCCATGACCCTGGCCCTCAACCACATCTGCCACATCCCCGATTTCGCCTTCCAGAACCTCAGCAGCCTCGTGGTGCTGTAAGCCTCCTCCTCCTCCTCCTCCTCCTCTTCCTCCTCCCGGGGTGGGGCGCGGTGCTGCTCCTGCTCTGGGAATCCCTGCCGGTCGCTCCCCACCAGCGGCGTCCCAAGGTTTGGTTCAAAGAGTCAGGGAATCCCCCTCACTTTGCACAAAATGCTGAAATTGCCTCCTTTGATTTCTGTCATGCACTTCACAGTGAAGAGCTAAAAAGCTCCCTGATATAATTTTTTTTAAATATTTCGTATTAAAAAAAAATCAGTAACTGGAAACAACAAAAATATTTTTTTTCCTTGAACACTCAAGCAACAAAAACCTTCACTTCTTTTCCTCCCTCCAATGCCTGTGTTCAAAAGACAGGAATTTCTAGCAAGGTGGAAAAAAAACCTCTTAAATTGCAAGAATTTGCAGTCAGATCAAAAAACTAATATTTTCATTTCTTGGAAAACAAACTAACTCACTCCCTCTCCTCCCCCCCAGCCCCTTTTATTACCAAATACGATTTTAAACCAACACCTTGTCCAAGCCCGTGCCTGTTTATTTGCACGGCTGTGGTACATGTGCAGGTCAGATGTTTTTTTGCCGTGGTTGCTGCCCAATTTGCGCTGTCGGAATTTCAGGGGCGGCGTTGGGAGCGCTCCCAGCAGGGATGGAAACGCGCAGGGAGACACCGAAACACCCCCAGCCTGCGCTCCGAAAGGGAGCTGGTCCCTCCGGCAGCTGCTCAGGAGCGGCATCCTCTCCATCAGCAGAGGCTGGCAGATTATCTCCCCTTTAAAAGGGACTTTACACGTGCAAATTAGTGACTTACTGCTGCTTTGGTGTTGATTAGCAAGTTCGGGTGGGATTGCCAACTGCGTTAGAGCTGCTCCATGCAGATGAAACGCCACCTCTAGTTTGGTAATTTGTACTGATAGCAGGGTGTTAAGTAACCTCAGCATGTAGTGCCTCAGTGAAAGTTTAGCAATTATTTCCCTTTCAAAATTTAAAGTGTTTACTGAGACCATCCAGCATAGAAAGTGCTTGGGCAAAGCAGAGTTCAGAGTTTTATTAAGCATCAAATTCATCTGTTTAGACAAAGCATAAAGGCTTATTTAGGAGAAAAGCAAAAAAGCAACTCGAGAAAAATCAAAAAAGTAGTTTTCACCCACAACAGTGCTCATTCTGCAAGGCAACCCCTGGCCACCATAATGCAACCACTTCAGTCAGCTTTAATAGCTCACTCAGCGGGTGAGCTGACATTTGGGGTTTCATGTCAGCCTCCAAAGCATGCTGCTTTCATTCCAGCTCATCCCAAACTGTGGGCAAGAAGCGACTCCTTAATTAAACAGGCAAGCTTGAGAAATAAAAGTCATTGACCATTAGGTCACAAGGGAGGGAATAATGTCCCACCACACACAATTGGAAGGGAACAGATGTGTGATCCTGCCAGGCTCCGCGGGACACGATGCTGCATTTTTGTGGGATCACAAGTGTTTGGCAGAACTGGCCCCATAAATCTCTCCCATGCTTCCATGCAAGCCCTTGTCAACACATCACCAGTGGAAAGTCACCCAGTGTCCCTCCTGTGTCCCCACCAGGGATCTGTCCCTGCTCCAGACTCACCCCCCAGGCTGATGAGCAAATGCTCCCCCAAGCCAAGCTGGAGAGGAGACTTTCCCTGCCAGGGTGCAGACGATCCCTGTGCCTTCCCTGCAAATGTCTGCGTTTGCAGGTAGGTGCAGGATCTGGAAACCTCCAGCTGTGGGGTGTTAAATGAGCCCCTGGGGGAAGAAAGGCAAGGGCAGAGGTGGCTGAGCACAGGGGAATCTCTCCTGGTCAATACTCAGGGACATGGCTGGCCACAGCTGACCACAGCTGGCCACAGCTGGCCACAGCTGGCCACAGCTGAGGGCAGGAGCCTCCCAGGACAGAGCTGTTCCTCCTGCACACACCTTGGGCCCCGGGCAGAACCATTTCACCATCCTGCCCTGCCACGAGCACTGACATCAGAGCATCCCAGCCTCAGTCTGGAACACTTTAAGAGTTCAGTGTCTGCTAATAGATGACACCTTTGTTGAGGAATTCCCTGATCTTATTCCCATCTCTTGCTGCTGCAGGCTGCGGAGCAGGGCTGTTCAGTGAGCAGAGCCTCGTGTGCATCACTCAGCATGAAATCCATGAATCTGTAATTGGCACCATCCTTTCCCATCTTTAATAACAAGGGCTCTGTGTGCTGGGGTGCTGGCACTGTGCTTTGAGGGCAGGATATTTGATCAGGACAGCTCATGGGAATTGGATGTTACCTTTCCAGTCTGATCTATCCAGGACCAAATGCATCTCAGTATCTGCACGCAGAAATAATCCTGGATGCTTTTCAGCCGATGGTTTGTACAAAGTAAAGGTTTTTTTACCAAAACCATCATCCTTCTTGAGCAGAAAAGGTTTTTCATTCAGCAGTCAGCATCTGAAACCCCCATGCTGCTGTGCTGACAGTGCAATAAAGTGCCTGACAGCAGCTCCCAGCAGTGCCCCTCATTCCCTGTCAGCTGAATTCAGCCAAAGCCTCAAGGCAGGAGCCACAGCACCTCCTTCAGTCCCACTCACCAGAGGGGTCCACCAGTAAAATCTTACATTGCCAAGAAATCCCCACGCTGCAGACTGTCCTTGCTGCCACATCTCTGCTGTGGCTGCAGCTCCCCTCTTTCCTGATGCCACCAAAGCAGCTCTCAGCTCCTCAGAGATGCTGGGATGTGTGTGGGACACAGAACTGGAGGGACCTCTCCAGAACAGGCCAGGCTGAGGGGTTTGCCCTGTAATGAGGGACCTGGATAGAGAAAATCTTCGAGTAGTTTTATGCTTTCATCACACAGCAGAGAATCCCTTACACTGGAGCAGAGCCTTCCTTGTTGGGGTCCACAGGGAGCCTGAGCTCCTGGAAACCTCCAGGAGTCAACTTGGCCCCAAACTGGGAACAAAAGATGCTCCACTCCTCTAAGCTGGCCTCACCCTTGCTGAAAAAATGGACTCTGGGAGAAGTTGTCCTCGTGCCACTGCCTGTTAGCTTTGCTCAGCACCCTCTGCTCCCTGTGCTCTGTGCCCATCTCCTCTGTGCCTCTGCTGTGTTTGGTGCTGTCCTCTGCACCCTTCCCTCAGCTCAGCTCTTCCAGTCCCCATCCAGTCACCTGCTTTGCAACACGGAATCCCAGCATGGTTTGGGCTGGAAGGGATCTCAAAGTCCATCCCATTCCACCTCTGCCATGGCAGGGACACCTCCCACTGTCCCAGGCTGCTCCCAGCCCTGCCCAGTCTGGCTTTGGGCACTGCCAGGGACCCAGGGGCAGCCACAGCTGCTCTGGGCACCCTGTGCCAGGGCCTGCCCACCCTCACAGGGAAGAATTTCTTCCCAAAATCTGATCTAAATCTGCCCTCTCTCAGTTAAAAAAAATCTACCTTCTTTTCCCCTTGCCCTGTTACTGCCTGTCTGTGTAAGATCAGAAGTTAGTTCAATATCATAGTTATTTTTTCCTTCACGCCTTCAGATGGAGAGACCAAATCTGCACACTGCATCAAAGACAAAAATTACCTCTGGTTTATAGCATGGCACAATGCTGTTCTGTGCCCATCTTCCCTCTTCTAGTTACCACCAACATTTCATTTCCTTTTTTCATAGCTCCTAAAAACCACCCACACCTCTTTCCTGGAGATGTGCAAGGTCTGACAGTGTGCATGCTCACATGAGAATGGTTCTCCCACAACCTGAATATCAGCTGATAATTTATTGTCAAGGCCACTCAGCAGCACCTTCCAGCTGGAAGGGTGAAGACAGTAAATGAGGGATCTTTCGGAGAATTCCTCTTTCTTACAGTTTTTATCACTAAAGATAAAGCTCTCTCTCTCTAGCAGAATGGTTGAGTGACTAGAAGAGATGGGTTCCCATTCCCATTTTGTCCTGGTTCTGGTGTAACTCTGGCTGAGACTTTCAGAAGGGAGCTCTGCTTTTCAGTGCCTGCTTCCCAGGGCAGCTGATCACCAGCCACCTCAGCTGGGACCTGTGGGACTTGGAGCATCCCAGCACCTTCCACAAAGCCCAGTCTGTGCAGGGTGAGCCTGTGAATCCCTGCCCTCACCTGTGCCAGGGAGGTGCCAGTGCCTCTCTCTCTGAGAAGTTGTTGGGATGCTCGGTGTTGGCAGGGAGTGCCAGGCATGTGCAATTCATTATCATTAAGAACAATATTGCCTGGCACATCTGGGGCCCATTCATGAGCCCTTTAATTGGCAGAAGTGCCTCTTCTCTCGGAGGACCAAGCTCTCTGCCTTGGCAGAAGTGGATTTCCTTCTCCAGCACTTGAGGAAGGAGCAAATCGTGCTCCAGTGCACCCTGAGAATGTCACTTCTGATCGAGCTTTGTTCTTCACCAGACAAGCCTCATGCTGGTCCTTCACCAATGGAAACAATCCATGGAATTTGCACCATTTATGATTTAGATTTCTCTACTTATCCATGGCCAAGCTGAGGAAAAGGACAATTTTGCCACAATAGGGATGGAAGCTCATCATGGCAATGGCTGCTCAGGGGAGAATTCATATGATGTCAGATTTGAGCTTAGTTCAAATTATCTAATGCAAATAATTGATGGAAAATGTTTGCATTTGTCCTTTCTGAGAAGAAAAAATGGAGTCATTAAAAATGAAAGCAATGGCAAATCCACCACTTCTCTTTGTAGTCTGTTCCAGTGGTTAATCATCCTTAGTGTTAAAAAAAAACCCACTCATATTTCCCATTTGAATTTTCTTTGGCTTTGACTTCAGACATTTGTTCTTATTATTCTTTCCTCTGCTAAATCACAGAACCATTTCAGTACCCAGCTTCTAACCAGGAAGAATCCTATACATTACACTGCACTCATCCCCTTGATCTTATTTAATAACCTAAATAGATTGAGTTCTCTAAGTCTCCATCCTAATTTTTTTTCCAGCCCTTGGATCATTTTTATTGCTCTTCTCTGCACCCATTTCAGTTCATCACCACCCAGTTACCAGTGTGGGCATCAGCCCACGTTTGTCCTGCCAGATCTGCTTTCAATGCAGATGTTGATGCAATTTTTGTCCCTTTCCTTGCCCATACAGAGAAGCACCTTCATTAAGGCATTATTTAGGCACTGCTTCCCTCCTGTGTGAGACAGAAGTGCAGTGCCCTTGGAGGTGGCATTGCCAGAGCTGAAGGTAATGCCTGTGCTGGACTGGCTCTCAGATTGTGCTCCAGGACCTTTCAGTTCACTGGAAAAATAAATGGAAAAGGAAGCAAGATGAAAACTGAAGAAATTCAATTAAGGGTGATACATGAGTGACGGGGGCAAATCACATTTATTCCCAATTTCTGACAAGAAATTGTTGGCAAGGACAGAAAATCCTTCTAGAACCTGTCACGTGTTTCTTATTGGGGACCAGACTGAATCTTGTAGGGTTTGATTTATTTCTGCTTTGTTTCTAAATTCTCAGCACCTGAGGCAGCAGCCAGGCTGCTGGACTGAGCCTGTGTGGGATTCTGTCACTTCTGTCGGGTTCAGCAAGGGCTCACCTGGCAGCACAGGAGCTCACCTGTCCCTTGAGCTGCTGCAGGAGCTCTGGGGCCAGTCCCACCCTGCCAGGGCTCAGGGTGACAATTGCTCTCCGTTTCCAGCAGAGGGGCAGGGCTGAGAGCAGCCTGCAGGCACAAAGCAGCAGTGCCTGTCCTCACCCTGGGCACAGCCTGTGCCCAAAGCCACCCTCACTGCCCTGCAAGGGACAGGCACAGACCCCAAAGCTCGCTGCCCTTGCCAAGGAGACTGCAGGGTTCCAGCTCCATCAGCAAAGGCTTAAAGCCTTGCCATGTTTTGGCATTGATGGGGTTGTTTATAGCCCAGAATCAAGCACCTTGAGCTGCTATCAAACCAGCTGAGCTGTAATTTACAGGGCAGAATATAACGTTGTGTGGGCTGAGCTCAAATTGACAAGCACTGGATATGTTGCAATTCCACTTGTTAAAATTTGTTTACCAGGGGAGAAAAAAAAAAAAAGGCAGGATGGAAGACAGAATGGTCTTTTCAAGTGTTTACCTTTCCAGCTCTCTTGTTTCTATTATTGCCATGTGGTTGGGTAACTCTAGAGTTCAGCTTGGACAGCACATTTTTTTATAACTCCCTTTTTTGGTCGTTCGTAATTTTCTCACCAACAAAGAACTTCCCTCGGATGATTTTCATTACTCTGCCTCCAAACAAAGCACTCCAGAGCCAAATATAAACACAGCAGGTGATTGCTCTCCTCTGCTGTCTCCCTGCCTGGCTGCACTGATAGCAGCTGGGACAAGGTGTCCAAGGTCCCTCTGTCCTGACAAAGCTCCAGGGAGCTCCCACCTGCCCTGGAATTCAGCATTCCCGTGTCCCCACACTGTCCCCTCACAGCAGGCAGGAATGGGGTTCTTGTGGTGCCTCTCCATGTGATCCCACAGCACCTGCAGACCCCAGCCCTCTCTTGCCAAATGCAGCATCCAGTGCCAAAGGAGCTCCAAAGGAAAGGCAGCAAGACCAGGAGCTGTGAACATTTGATGGAGGAAACCATCAGGGCACAAACTTCTCTTGTGGCAAACAGAAATTTCTCCCACAAGAGTCTCATTTTGATCTCAGGCTTCTTTTCCCCTCTAAAAGTCACACTCCAAGTTTTCTTGCGGGCAACATCCTTTTCGTTTTTCCCGTTTGCTCAGAGGAGCAAACTTATTTTATCAGATATCGTTCCCTTCCCTTCCCCTTCCTCGGAAATGTTTGTGTGTTCTCATCCCAATGACAAACATCCGTCTCAGGCTGGTTTCTGTTTTGCAAGCCCCTACCAAACTGCCCCAGAGCCTGGCTGTTCCTCCACCCCCACTTCCTCCTGGTTCACCCTAGAATATTTGGCAGTGGGAGCTGCCTGTGCTCAGCCAAACAGCTCACACTTGGATCCAGGTGGAGCGAGGGGTTTTTCAAGCTGAGACACATTTAGATCAAGCAGCAAATAATGAAACAATCATTGATCCACCTGCCAGCATGGAGCCTCCCCCAGGCTCTTGGAAGGAGGCAGCAGCACTGGGCAAAGGCTGGTGCATCCCTTGCTGGTGCTACCGTGGGACAAAAGCATCCCCAGGGGGAGTGGTGTGGCAGCAATGCACCACATGAGACTTGGTGCTGGAAGAGAATCTGGCCTGGTGGGACGGAGAGTCCTGCCCCTCCTTGGTGGGTTTGTCACACAGGCAGGGCAGGGCAAGCACGGGCATCACTGAGGGGGTTCAGGCTGGCAGTGATGCCTTTTCCTGGTCTTAGGAGATGAGAAACTAGACATGCTTAGAGGGTTTGGGGTCGTTTACCTTGGTATTTAATAGGATCCCATTCCATGCATCCCTTCACCCAGGTGACAGCATCCCAATGTCCTCCCCCCCCAGTCGAGTGCACAATTAAAGATCTTCCTCATTAGCATATCTAACGAGAGGGCCCAGTAAGGGGGCTGGGGTGGGATAACGTGGTTAAGCATGTTCACCCATGGCCACCTGGCACCTGTGAAGGTGGAGATCTCAGGGAAGCTCCTGCACCAGCCTGGAGCTCCTGAGAGGAATGGGAGCTCTGTAGCTGCTGTGCAGGCACTGCTGCACCCAACACCAGAGAGGGAACCCTACAAGAGCCCTCAGCACCCCAGCCCAGGCTCAGCTCACAGGATGTTCTGGACCACAGCTCAGACCAAAAGAAAAGCTCAGCTTGCACCTCCCACTGACCAGCTCTGTTTTGTCCACAGGCACCTGCACAACAACCGGATCCAGAGCCTGGGAGCCAAGGGCTTTGATGGGCTGCACAGCCTGGAAACCCTGTGAGTGCCCTGCTTTACTCTCTGTCCCAGGGACGTGGGGTGTGTGCATTCCCCAGCACAGCGTGCAGGGAAGGGGGGCAGCAGCAGGGCTGGCTCCAGCCACCAGCACCAGTGGGTGCCCAGGGCACGATGCCCACGGGGAGGGAGAGCCTGGGCTCTCCTCCTGTGGCTGTGCCAGCTGCTCAGGCTGCCCTGCTGCTGCTGCTGCTGCTGCTGCTGCAGGGGGATCTGTGCATGTGGGCAGGGGGGCTGGCAAGGGATGCTGAGGCCCTGGACACCAGTCTGGTCCAGGAGCAATCCCAACATCTTGGATGCATTCAGGGATACTCAGGGAGGGTCTCCTTCCTCAGCACATGGGCACGGTCCTCCCCAAAACCCGAGCACCAAAGCCAGGGGCTGGCTTGAGTTTGGGGCCTGTAAAGTCCTCACAGTCTGTGGGGCATCCTCAGAGGTCTGTGGGGCATCCTCAGGGGTCTGTGGGGCATCCTCAGGGGTCTGTGGGGCATCCTCAGGGGTCTGTGGGGCATCCTCAGGGGTCTGTGGGGCATCCTCAGGGGTCTGTGGGGCATCCTCAGGGGTCTGTGGGGCATCCTCAGGGGTCTGTGGAGCATCTCTGTCTGAGATTATCTCACATCCCCTGGCATCACCCGTAGCCAGCTGACTTCACTCTGCACCATGTGCTTGACACCACCAGGAAACAATCCACCAGAAAGGTGCAGGGAGGGTGGGAAGCAGGAATGAACTCACCTCCAGGACACATCTTCAGGAAGGTAGATTGAGTTTGGATAGTAGGAAGAAATTCTTGGCTGTGAGGGTGGGCAGGCCCTGGCACAGGGTGCCCAGAGCAGCTGTGGCTGCCCCTGGATCCCTGGAAGTGTCCAAGGCCAGGTTGGGCAGGGCTTGGAGCCACCTGGGACAGTGGAAGGTGTCCCTGCCCATGGCAGGGGGTGGAATGGGATGGACTTTGAGGTCCCTTCCAGCCCAAACCATTCCATGAGCTCAAGGAGAGTTGCATCCCCAGCCTGGCCACGCGCTCCCTGTGCTGTGACAGCTGCATGCATGGCCAGTGCCTCGTGTGCTGTGCATGGGCCCAGGAGGAAACACAAACAAGCAAACAAATAAATCGAGGCTCTGAAAGACTGGAAGGGGCGCCTGATGCCTTCAATTGTGCACAAACATGTCCCCTCATGCAGGCTTGGGGTCGGAGTCAGGCCCTCGCTTCCTGCCAGGAGAGCCAGGGGGTCCAGGTCACGGCTGAAGGGGATGCTGCTTCCCAGCATTCAAGTGCCACTCAAGGGGACAGGGCCCCTCTGTGCCCAGCGTGGTGCCAGCAGCAGCTATCGGGCGAGAGTGGCAGCAGCAGGCAGAGCCCTGGTCCCCAGGCACTCTCCTCAGGGCAGGACCATGACACCCATTGTCTCTTCCTGGCAGACTGGCAGATGCTGGGACCACCCAGAAGGGCTCAGCTGGGGAGAGGCTGAGCTGTGCCACGGCTGGCAGGCTGATGGATGGCCTCCTCTGGTGACCCACGGGTCCCAGCTTGGCTTTCTGCCCAGTCATTTCTGGTGGTCACAGGCAGAGATGTGAGGGCAGAGCTGTGGCAGCACAAAGGCAGCGAGCTGCAGGAGCAAGCACAGAACTCCCTGATGGAAGGAATCCTCGTTTGGGCTGCAGCTGTAGCAGACATGCAGCGAGGTCCCAGCCTGCATCTGGGCAGCCCTTTGCTGCAGCCAGGCTGCTTAAAGACCCTGCTGCCCATCCCAAGCAGGATGGAGCTGCAGAGGAGAAGATGGCCCCTCGTTTGCTGTGGGAAAGACTAAAGGGTCCCACAGCCCTGGGAGATAGTTCTGTTTCCACAGACATTCGTGCTGAAAGCTCCTTTTCCCCCTCTTCCACTCTGCTCCAGCTCTCACGCTCTGTTTGCCTTGTGCTGCCCAGCTCTTGGGGAGCTCTGTGTGCCCTGCCCGTGCTCCCAGAGCCTGCAGGGACAGGGCTGTGCAGCAATGCAGGGACTCCAGAGCAGTGCAGCAGTGCAGGGACTCCAGGGCAGTGCAGCAATGCAGGGACTCCAGAGCAGTGCAGCAGTGCAGGGACTCCAGAGCAGTGCAGCAATGCAAGTCCTGCCTCTGCTGATGCTGATCAGGCAGCCCTGGGAGGATGCAACCTCCAAGGCTGGTCCTGTTGAAGTAGGGCCCTGCCTGTGTCCATCCTCTGCCTGTGTCCATCCTCTGCCTGTGTCCATCCCTGCCTGTGTCCATCCTCTGCCTGTGTCCATCCTCTGCCTGTGTCCATCCTCTGCCTGTGTCCAGCCCTGCAGGATGCAGTGGTGTGAGTGTCCCACAGCCCTGTCCTGCACATCTGCCTGCAGCAAGGGTGCTGCTGTGGCAGAGAGCTCCACACTCTGCACACTCCACACTCTGCACACTCCCCACATTCTCCACACTCACTCTCCACACTCTGCACACTCCACACTCTGCACACTCCACACTCTGCACACTCTGCACACTCCCCACATTCTCCACACTCACTCTCCACACTCTCCTCCACATCTGCAGTGCTCTCCAGAGCAATGAGAAGCCTTCTCCTCCTCTTGGCCTGAGCAGCCAGCTCTCACCTTCAGGCCAGCACGCGTTCCACCTCAATGACCCCTGAGGAACGCGCGTTCCCCAAGTGAAGCCCACCGAGTTAATCCTGAGCTCACCTGGCTGCTGACCAAAGCTGGGCAAGCTCTGGGGCAAAAAACTGCCAAGCTTTTGGCTGCACCATCCCAGCCAAGCTGCTAGACCTGCATTACCTGCCACCTCTCAGCCCCTGTGCATGTGGAGACGATTACAGTCTCCACATTTACCCTTTAACTCGAATTATGATTACATTCTGTTGACAGCACTTAGCACATTTTCTTGGCTTGTGGAGGCCAAGCTGTGCTCTCAGTTACCCCGTGGGCGTTACCTCCTGGAAGGCAGCAGGATGGTAAGGGTTGGTGAAGACAGAAATTTCTCCAGGGTTCCTAAAATGAGTATTTGTGGCCAGATGCTGATTATAAACCAGGCACAATAGTTGGGGAACTGTAAAATTTGAGAAGAAAACATTGTTTCAGGTTTTTCAGAAGAGCCCGGGATGTTTTAGGTGCAAAAACCTCTGTCTCCCTAAGGGAAAAATTTCTTCTCATATTCAGTTAGACAGGAAAACTTCTATTTTTATGAAATGCCAAAACCCTAAGAGAAGCAGCAGGGACTGCCCCATGCAGGTCTCAGCAATGTGTGAGCTGCAGGAGTACAACCACACTGCTCACCTGCCCCAGGTCCCAGCATTTCTGCAAAAACACATCCCAGTGGAGCATCTTTGCTCTTGGACAGGGCTTGGCCCTGATGTGTCAGGAGGGCAGCAGATCTAGAGAGAGGTGAAGCCATAAAATGACTTCACATTTCTCTTGCACTGACCTGCAGCTTCTGTGCACGAGTCAGCTCTGCCAAGTGCACAGCAGGAGCAGCTCTGTGCTCTCCACCCTGATGGGGGACAGGCAGATGTGCAGCACCCACCAGGTCCCAACGAGCCAAACACCAGCATGCAGAAAGCAGCTCCAAGAACATTTTCTCTGTCAGGGCAAGACCTGGCTGCTCCCCAGCCACCCCCCCAGCCTTCCCTTCCTGGGAAGGAAAGCTGGCAGGTAGGCTGGAAGCAAGTCAGAGCAGCCTGGGCCAGACTCCAGGGGTTTCGAAACATCCCTGCAAACCAGTGAGATTCCCTCTGCAGCTCCATCAGCCCGAGAGATGGCACAGAACAACCCTGCAGGGCTGTGGGAAGAGGCCCCAAGCTGAGCCATGAAACCAGGGATTAGATGGTCACAGTGGGAGAAGTTTGGCATTTTTTAGCCCTTTCCCAAAGGCATGGAGTAAATGAGAGTGTAATTATCCTGATGTGATACATTCTTCCTGCAGCCCCTTTGGGGAATGGCCTCGATCCTCTGCACAAGGTGTAGGGTCAGGGGATGTCCCTAGGAAAGGCAGGGAGGAGCCAGCAGAGCCCTGCTGGGCATGGGGACCACAAATGCCAAGGGAAGGACATCCATCACCACTGGCATGGCCAGAGGGGAAGGCCTGAGGCCAAGGTGAGCCTTTGGAGCACAGCAGATGGCCTGGCACAGCGGGGTGAGGGAATCCTGAGAGGGTGAGGAGTGAAATGAAAAAGAGACAAGAGAAGCCCCATCCTTTGCAAGGAGTAGGTGCAAGGCACGCCAAGGGCTGAGGCTGCACACACACTGCTCTTCACCTCCCTCCCCTGCTCCAGATTTGCCTTCTGAGACCTGCCCCGTGCTGTGCTGTCCTTTGGGATCTTTAACAGCTGCTGTCAAACATCTGGCAGCATAACCTGCTCTGCCATTTGGATGGAAAGGTCTTGACTTCTACATGGATGGGAAGGTCTTGACTTCTACATTTCCTGATTGTCTTAGAGTTAATTTCTCAGTCTTTAGCAGGAAGGGCAGGGGGATCAGCGACACTGTCTAGAAAAAAAAAAAAAAAAAAAAAACAAAAAAAAAAAAAACTGGAGGTGGCCCTGCCATGGCAAGGGGCTTGAATCTTTAAGGTCCTTTCCAACCCAACATCCCACGATTCTGTGAGAGATTCCTTGTGCATCACAAGCCTGGTGCGAGCAGGAATGTTCATGCCAAAAGCTAGATGGAAGGAGCAGTTCAGCTGCAGGGACAAGAGCCTAGGCTGCTTGGGAAACACTCAGAGCTTGTGCCAGGGCTGCTTTCCTGCCTGGGCACTCCACACACAGAGCCTGGTGCAGCAGAGAGAAAAGTGTGGTCCTCGGCAGGCCCTGGGCATTGCCCTGGCAATGTCCTGGCAATGCCTTGGCTGTGTCCTGGCAATGTCCTGGCAATGCCCTGGCAGTGCCCTGGCAATGTCCTGGCAATGTCCTGGCAGTGCCCTGGCAATGTCCTGGCAATGCCCTGGCAGTGCCCTGGCAATGTCCTGGCAATGCCCTGGCAGTGTCCTGGCAGTGCCCTGGCAATGTCCTGGCAATGTCCTGGCAATGCCCTGGCTGTGCCCTGGCAGTGCCCTGGGTAATGTCCTTGCAGTGCCTGTAATGTCCATGGCTGTACCTGCAGTGCCCTGGCTGTGCCTGGCGCTGTCCCTGGCTGGCCCTGGCTGTGTCTGCTGTTGCCCCTGGCAATGCCCTGGCTGTGCCCTGGCAATGTTCTGGCTGTGTCCTGGCTGTGCCCTGGCAATGTCCTGGCTGTGTCCTGGCATTGCCCTGGCTGTGTCCTGGCTGTGTCCTGGCTGTGTCCTGGCATTGCCCTGGCTGTGCCCTGGCTGTGCCCTGGCAATGTCCTGGCTGTGTCCTGGCATTGTCCTGGCTGTGTCCTGGCATTGCCCTGGCTGTGCCCTGGCAATGCTCTGGCTGTGCCCTGGCAGTGCCCTGGCTGTGCCCTGGCAATGTCCTGGCTGTGTCCTGGCAATGTCCTGGCTGTGCCCTGGCTGTGCCCTGGCAATGTCCTGGCAATGTCCTGGCAGTGCCCTGGCATTGCCCTGGCTGTGTCCTGGCTGTGCCCTGGCAATGTCCTGGCTGTGTCCTGGCAATGTCCTGGCTGTGCCCTGGCAATGTCCTGGCTGTGTCCTGGCAATGTCCTGGCTGTGCCCTGGCAGTGCCCTGGCAATGCCCTGGCAGTGTCCCCAGAGGGGCCCAGGTGGCTCCCGGGGCACAGGCAGGGCTGGGAAATGAATGGCTGCTCCCCAGGGCTGCCTCAAAATGCTGGAGGCCCCCGGGCTGCAGCCAAAATAGCACCAATCTGCCCCAAAGTGCTGCTCCTTTGGGAAATCTCCCGAAGGATGTGACAGGGAGGCGGCTCAGAGAGGCCACGCAGCCCCTGCCCATCCCCTCCACCTGAGATGACCCCGCTGGTTCCCATCTCCCTGCATCCTCCCTCCCCACCCACATCCCTGCCAGCTCCCCCGCCCATCACACAAAGGAGATAAATCACTTGGGAAGAGCAAATCTCCATTCATTTGAAAACCTTTTAATTTATTTTTAAAAAATAGCGCTAATAAATTAAAAACGTCTCCCAGGACGGCTGGATCCAAAACCCTCTGGCTCCAGGCATTTGATCTGCCTAACCTTGCCTCACAGGAAATGCCCTCACCACAGCACCCGAGCCATTATCCGGGTAATTAGTGGAGTCTGTAAATGCAGAGCAGAGAGCTGGAACCTACCAGCTCCTCTGGAGAGCTGCATTTGCTATGGGAGAAAAAAAAAAACAAAAAGAAAAAGAAAATTAATATAAAATGCACCTTGGGCAATGAAGGCAGGAAGAAGGAAATGGGAAATATCTCCAGTACAGCTCATGCAAGGGTTCTTTAACACTTTAAGGGCTAGCCAGGCTTTGTGGTTCTCCTGGAGAGCTGTCTGCCAAATGCTGCCCTGCTCCTCAAGTGGATTTCTCTCCATCAGCATGTTCAGTTTGGAGCCTTTTGTGCAGTCTCTTGGTGCTAATCCCAAATCTGTGCAATTCCCAAAGCAGGCGATGGGTTTGAGCCCTCAAGGGTGCCCTGAGCTGCTCTGGTGCTTCCTCAGCATCCTGAAGCTCCAGCCCTGCAGTGTCACCGTGGGTCCCCTGGCAGCTCAGCCACGAGCCCGAGTGGATGTTTGGAGTCTGGGTGACGCTGCCTGGCCAGTGCTGGGCAAGAGCTCAAACTACCTGGTCACCATGGCCCCCTTGGCCTTCCAGACTACCAATTAAATCATTCCCAGGGCTTGATTTGCCCACAGGAACCAGCACAACTTGCAGAGGCAGTAATTACATTTCTTGGGAGCTTGGTGAGGTGCCAGCACAGGACAGGTGGAAATGCAGGTCCTCAGAGGAGGCTGCACAAAGTCCCCTCCAGGCACCGTGGTCACATCTCCAGCTCCACTGGGACTGAAATAGCCAGCAAATGTCCCATCTACAGCTCCTAATCTCACTTCATCTTCAGGTTTATTAGCTGCAAATTTGTGGTGTTTTGTGGCTTATGGAAGAATTTATAGTACTATATAATTTTATTTTTTTTTGCTTCCTGTGTGGAACCACTAATAGTCCCTAACAGGCAGAAAATTGACCTGAGACTCTTTCCCCTCCTTCTCTCTTTTTGGCATGACTGAAGATATTAATAGTTGCAGGCTGTCAGCTTCAAATCACCCTGGCAGTTAAAGACCAAAATAACCGGGCCTTTGATGTCAACTTACTTTTATTTCTAAATAAACAACAGGGCTGGTTAAGATCTTCCAAATATGAAGCTATAGGCTCCCTCTAGCAATAACAACAATGGAGAGGCAGCCAGCTCGCTGAGTCTTGGGCAGACTGGGTGACCTTTGAGAGGCTTTCATTTCAGGTAGAAGAACAGACAAAGCTCCTCTTGCCGTCCCAGTTGTGCTAGAGCTGGTGACTCTGAGCCCACAGAGGAAAGGGATTATTCATAGCCATTGCACATCAGTTCTGAACCTCTTGCCTGACTGATTTCACTTTCAAATAATGGAGGAAACTCCCTTATGCCGTGCTCATTGTGTCTGATTTTTTTGTCATTGTTCTGAGGCTCCCCAGTTGTTTGGCAGAGCCTTGGCCATGGTGTTGCCATCCTCCCACCCAGTCAGGCTCAGCTTGGAGCCAAGGACAGCCAGAAAACCCCACACAAAGCCTCGGGCCAGCCCCCAGAGCTGGGGCAGCACTGCCAGCTCCAGCTCCCTCGGGCCAGCCCAGCCCGAGCCACAGCAAGGCAGAGGGAGCAGTGACGTGGCTTTTTGCAGCTTTCCCAAATCTGGGAGCAGTGGGAAAGCGCCAGAGTGTGGAGCTGGGGAAGCAAAGCATTGCCCAAGCACCTCAGAGAAGGCAGGGGGAGGGAGGGGACCCTTCAAGGTGTTTGCTCCATTTCCTGCACTCAGCAGCTCCTGGAGAGGCTTTGTGAGTGATGGGCAGCTCAGGGGAGGAAATCGTGATGCCACTGGAATCAAAAAGCAAAATCATCCCTGGGCCACTGAGCTCCAGTCCTTGCAGTGTGCCCTGACCCTGTGCTGGGGAAGAAGCTCCACAGAGCAGCAGCAGGCACTTGGGCTGGGCCAAGCTCCCCATGGGAGAGCAGGGACAGGAGATGAGTGGGACAGGGGGAGCTGCTGGCACCTGTGGGAACACCTGAGGGCTGGATTCCACTACATGAACAGGAACTTCCCCCCTGACAGGAGCACCACGATGGAGGCTGAAAGGTGTTTCAGGGTCATTGCTTGGACCAGAGCCCAACTCCAGTTCTGTGAAAGGACGAGAAGGGACAGGGAATTTTTTTCACACTATGGTTTGGTTCTGGGCTTTGGGAAGAGTGGCCCCACTGCAGGGAAGGGATGACACCTGAGGACCATCCCAAGTGCCAGCTCCTTCCAGCTCCCAGCTGAACCCCACGCACTGGGCAGGAGCAGTGCTGGAGACAAGTGAGGGCAGTGAGAGCAGCCCAGGAGCCAGAGCAGCCCCCTGTGAGCAGCGCTCAGGAGGGAGCTGCTCCCCAGAGCAGCTGGGGTGTCCTCCAGGAGGGAGCCTCACCTCCCCAGAGCCCAGGAAGCTGGGGCAGGAGCGAGCACAGGCACATTGCCACTGGCAGCCAGGATGGAGCAGCAGGGCTACACCTGGTTGCATTTCCACTTTCCAACAAGCCCAGAGTGTGCCAGCATTCCAAGATGGGCTTTTACCCAGCGGGAGCTGCTGAACACAATGAATGCTCTTTGTAGCTGTCAAGTGCAGAGGGGAGGGAGGCCCAGGATGCTGCCAGGGCTGGGAACGGTGTGTGTTCACTCAGGAAGAGCTGGTCCTGTACATACTTGCACACACGAGGAGGTACAAACAGAACCTTCGTCTGCTGATGAAAGCCCAGCCTGCCTGGAAGAGGTGCAGGCTGGAAAGGAAACACGTTTGTAAAGACAGGAGCAAATATTCCAGCACAATGAATTATTCCCTGTAAATAATGCTGGTTGCAGAGCTAAGATCCCTTGTTCTGTTAGTGAATCACAGGTGAGCCAAGCCTCCTCCCTGCTGGGCAATGTTTTCCATCTGTTGGCAGCTCACAGGAGCAGCCCCAGGAAGCCTCCAGAGTGGCAGGGACACAGCAGGGATGGGCTGGGTGTCACCCGGGACTGGGGCTCACAGGGACTGTCCCTTGGCATCACACAGGCTCAGCCCAGCTGCAGTTTGGGGTGCAGGGGAGGGAAGTGGCACAGGCAGACACCCAGCCTTGAATGACCTCTGCAGCTTCCTGCTCCCTGTGGAATCTCCCTCTCACTTCAGGGAGTCACTGCAGGGTGAAATTTTTAAAGGCATTATGAGCCTTATGTGCATAATTTGGGGCTGTCAGTCGATTCAGGCTGCTAATGCCTCTGATTTCAACCAGTGCAGCCATCTGGAGGTTAATCAGATTTGACTGATGCTTTGAAAATGCCCAGTGGGGTCCTGCCTGCACTTCCCATTGCTTGTTCACTTGGGAAATCCACTCCTGTGTCTTCCTGAGCAGCAGAGAAGGGATGTGTGAGTGACAGCCCTGCCCTGGTGACCAAGCCCATGCCATGAGAGCCTCAGGCAGGCCCTGGGGAGCCTGGCAGGGCCATCTGCAGACACTGCCCAGGAGCAGCCAAGCAGCTGATGGGGAGCTGTGAGCACAGAGCGAGGCTGTGAGCAGTCGTGTTTATTCTTGAACAGATCAATTTGGGCTCAAGCAGAGAGGGAAACCACTGAGGGAGATGGGAGCAGAGGGTGTGAGAGCGAGCTCAGGGAGAGGCAGAGCTCTCCTGTGTGACAGATGTGAGTGGGGTGAGCAGGGGACATCGCTCCTGTTCCACTCCTGGGCCCTGGGACAGGCACAGCAGCTCCAGGTGACCCTGCCACCACCCTGCAGGGGGGACAGTGGGCAGGCAGAGCTCACAGTGTCAGCACCAGCCCTGTGCTCCTTCCCTGCTGATTGCCAGCTCTCACACAACATGAACCCTTTCTGCTCCCACTGGGGCAGGATTCACTTGCTCAGATCCCTACACGTGGTCCCAGCAGTCCCAGCATCCAGATCCCTGTGTAACTGGAGGAGGGAAAACTGCCCTCAGTGCCAGGGGACAAACCCTGCCAAACCAGGACCTGCCACAGCCCCTGGGCTTCTCAGGGAATCCAGCAACAAGGTGTGGACCTTGTCAGAGCTGCAGAGACAAAATCCACCCACGACAACCTCATCCCGTGTTTTTCTTTTGGGTTTGTGCCCTATCTTGTAATTCCATGATAAGCATTCCCTAAGCCATAAATCATACGAGCTGCAAGTCCTGGAAGGAGCGATTTGGAGAGACTCTCTGGGTTGGTTTCCAATGTTAACACCTTCAGGGCAAGGCTGAGGTGGTGCCACAGAGTCGTTCCCAAGCGGGGGCACTGGTTTGAGAGAAGATGTGAGAGACAAGGGGGCCAAGAGAGATCCTAACATAATGACCATGCCCGGGCCCAGAGGATGAGAATTACAGACAGCAGCTCAGTGCTGTGTAAATGCTCAGTTATTTCTGTTCCATAAACCACAATCCAGGTTACATGGTAATTACTTTGAGGTTCATTAAGTGTAATTATACAGTAATCTCCAGGAGCCAGTAATCACGTTCCAAAGTACCACTTAAAGCTTGGTGAGTGTCATGCAGGTAGGAAGCAGTCGCATGGTTCTCAGATTCAGTGAACTGGAACGTGGGATGGCCAGGACAGGCTCAAATGTTCCTGTGGCAGCTGGAATTGCCTTCCAAGGAGAATGCTGGCCATGCCAGAGCAGAAGTGCTGCTCACCCAAAGCCCAGCCAGTGTCCTTGGGCAGCCTCCAGCCAGCAGCAGCACTGGTGCCTTCCGAGGGCGGCTCCGGCCAGCAGTGCCCCAGAGGTCAAAGAAATCCTTTCCCAGAGGTTCAGCCCATCCTTGGAGAACAAACACAACTCTTGAGATTTCATTCAGACTCAGATGCCTCTTTGAGTTGCCAAGTTGGGGTGGGTGAATTCTACACTTGTCATTGGAACCAGCACAGTGTATTTCACTGATTTTATTATGCAGCAAATGAGGCCTAACGCTCATCAGTGCCAGTACCTCTTGCACATCACTTCCAGCTTTGGCTCGTGGATTCCAATGTGGGGCTGATCTCAACCATCAGAGGAAGACTTGAGTCTTCCCACAAGCCCACTGGTCCCAGTCACAGCATGTCCCAGTGGCAGGGAGAGCTGGCACCCCCAGGACAAACACTGAGGGAATGGTCCCCACATCCCCTCTGCACCACAGGGCCAGGAGGCCCAGAGAAGCCCTTCCTGGGACCCACACAACTGCTGCTGTTGGTGTTTCTTGTCCTTCAAAGAATCCCATTTTGAGCTGGAAAGGCAAGAAAAGTTTCTCAGAGCCAAAGCCCCAGGGCTGAGCTCCTGGGAGAAGGGGCCAGGGCCCCCGGGAGATGGGGAGCAGCAGCACTGCCCCGTGCCATGGCTTGGCCTGGCTCTCACCTGCCAGGGAATGCTCCTGCTGCAGGAATGTGTGAGACTCTGCAGGAGGAACCTGTCTCCCGTGGTAAGGACCAGAGCACAGATAAACACAGAAACGTTAATGGATGTTCTTCCCTCCTCTGTCTTTCAGGGATCTGAACTACAACGAGCTGCTGGAATTCCCCGGGGCTATCAGGACACTGGGCAGACTGCAGGAGCTGTGAGATTCTCCATTTATTCCTTTTCAAAACCACTCCCCGTGGCAGAGTGACCAATAAAGCACCGAGTGTGCTCAGATTTGAGGAGAGCACTCAATCCAAGCCTTTCTTTTCCTTCCCATCAAAGCAGTTTATCCCCTGGATTTCCATCACCTCCCCACCAGGCTCCACGCCATGGAGGGTGGAGGGTTCCTGTCAGCCTGGTTCCTCCCACAGTTCTTCCCTCTCCTGTGGCATCTGAGGGGCTCAAACTCCATCTGTTCTCTGGCTGCTTCTGATGCCCATTCCCCAGCTCGGGATCACAGCCTGGATTTATTGGGAGGCCCTGGGCCACCTCCTCTGATGTGCAGGGAATGTTTTATCTCCCTTAGGATAAATTTGTAATTGGGAATTACCAAAGTTTATGACCATTTTAGTGGGTAGATCTCCTTCCTCTAACTGGTCAGCCTGGGAGACACTAAAACAAAGAAACCATCCCCTGATCACCCGTGGAGGCAGCAGCCCCAGGGTGGGGTGGATCCACAGTTCCTGTGTCACCCTGGAGCCAGCCTGGAGTGGGACAAAAGGAGCTGCTCTCACGTTTCTGGGAGCTTTGGAATAAAAATCTGACACTACTTTTTTCATTACTGGAACAATTCTCACGAGATTTCTCTGTTCAGCCCAGATACCATCATTATTCTCACCTTCAAAATGAGAATAAGATCCTTAATCCCCTTCAGGGTGTCTTTTGAAATGCCTGTCACTAAAGAAGAGACAAATTCCAAACATCAGCTGATCACCTGCTCTGGGATAAACAACCTGGGCATCACCCAGAGCCAGTCCTGGGCACAGGAGCCTGTGGCTGCCTCTGCTGTACAGCAGGTCAGGCTGTGGCCACAGAGCTCTCTTCTGCTGCAAAAATTTGCTGATAGAAATTTTCTCAAGCTTAACCAAAAATATCTCAGCCAGAGCTACAAATCCTTTAAAGTCTTGTGGGCTGATAATTCCTGGCACACCCTGGCTGGCAGCTGTGGAGCTGTGATGGAGACCATCCGTAAAAATTGTAGCTCCTGGAGGGTAGAAAATTTTGTATTTGGCTTGTTTCTGTTTCCTGATCTGTGAAGTGTTAAACTTTAAGTCCTTGTGTCCTCAGTGGGGTTGATGGAGTCACACATGGGGCACCACAGAGTAAATGCAGCAGATTTTGTCCTGCCAAACCACAAACCTTGTTCACCTGCTGGGATGATGCTGCAGCTGGGAAGGAGCCTACACCTCCTATTTGATGCGTATTTTGAAGGCTCTCTGGCTTTAGAAGTGTTGAGGAAAGAAGGTTAATTTAATTAATATCAAGATATTTGTTTCTCCCAACAGTGGTTTTCATAACAACAACATCAAAGCTATTCCAGAGAACGCATTTGTTGGGAATCCCCTCCTCCAAACAATGTAAGAAAATTAAATCAAGTTTCCTGCATCTTTCTATTACCCAGAAAGGGGCATTTCCTGATGTCTTTGGTTGGGATTTCTGACAGAGGTCAGCATGACAACAATCTGGTATTTGCTATCCATGTGCCAGGCTGAGATTGCTCCTCCTGGGAATTGCTGTGGGTTCTTTCTGACTTTGCTGCAGCACAGGCTGAGAGCAAGGAAGGAACAAAACACAGGTGGCCTGCATGGAAACCCTCGAAGCCCTGCTTTGCATCTGCTGGTGTTCATTCTCAGAAAAGCTGCTGGGCAGCTGCAGCAGCAGCTCACGTGTCAGAGAGCTGGATTCCAGACCCTGGTGTCCCCAGCCCTGGGGACACAAAGCCCTGCAGGTGAACACACCCAGCTCTCAGCTCATTTCTCCTCTGAGCCACGCACAGGCAGTGATTTTTTGGATGCTTCTCTGAAGCACACAGATATTAAAAACAGTGGCAAGTGACAAAAGCTCTGCTTGTCCAAACTGGACTTGAATTTTAGAAATGGCACGATGTGGAAAGCCATGGTGGCACTGGGTGAAGCCATTCCCTGCTCCAGCCACAACAACCAGCCCCATCCCCAGCTCCCCTGGGCAGCATTCCAGAGGGATGATGGGGCCCAAACGCCCACAATGTTCATCTCCCCATTGCATCTGCCCATCCAAAACCTCACAGTTAGTGGGGTGGAAATGCTTCCTGTAGAAGCCAACTCAACTCCTCCCATGTCTCTCTGGGTCCTGGAGGAGCTCAGTTCTCTGCACTGGCTGTGACAAGTGGGAGAGGTGCTGCTGCTGGAGGCGTGTGAGGTCACAGGAGATGTCCTCCGTCCAGTGCAAGCTGTTTCTCTGCTTCTAGTGGGATTGAAGGAGGGCTTTACACCTTTCTGGTTCAGCAGGAGGCCTCAGCTGTACCAATGTCCAGCCAAAACAGGCCAGGGGGAGAGTCTGGTTATCTGGGAACAAGACTTGCAGCACAGCAGCACCTCCTGCACGGCTTACTGCTGGTGGCTCTGGGGCTCTTGGCCTGTAACAGCACCTTCTCCTCGTGTGCAGCAGACTCTGAGCAGCTCCTCTTTCCCTTTGCAGCCATTTCTATGACAATCCCATCCAGTTTGTTGGACAGTCTGCTTTCCAGTACCTGCCAAAGCTCCACACTCTGTAAGTTCACCAAGCACATCCTCAGAGAGGGAACATCCACGCCCCAAGCCCTGGGTGCTGGGCCCCTTTATGCCCTCCTCCCTCCCTTTGTTCAGGACCATCAAGCCCTCTGTTGGCCAGCCCCAAAGGCTACTCCAAGGAGTGGACCCTGCAGGTGTTTTCTTCAGAGGAAGGGTAATTCTGAAAAGGAAAATTTTGATAATTTTGGAGGCAGCCACTGATCCCCCCTCCCCACAGAGCTGACAGGCTCTGGGGCTTTCCAGGCTGTCCACAGCAAAGACCTCACACACAAAATGCCACAGCTTTTGCTGCTGCTGCGTAGCTCCCAGACAGAAGGACACTGAAGGCATCTGCCTTCCTCCTCAAGGTGGAGAAGTGGAGGAACACAAGTCCCAGCACCCCGGCACAAATCACATCCCTGGGCAGCCAGCAGTGGCAGTGCTCCCTTCATCCCTGCTCCAGGGCCACCAGCACGGGCTGGGCACCACCTGGACCACAGCAGCTGCCCCACGCTGGCTTGTCAGCCAACCTGTTGTGGCACAGCACCACCAATGCTGAGGCAGAGGCAGCCTCATAAATCTCTGTTTATAAGCCTCACCCAGGCACATAAAATAAATCATTCAAATAGCCCAGCATTCTTTAGATCCAAACGCACAGACCCGGGGAGGCTTGGGTGCGATGCCCCGCTTACATTCCCCATGGGAATTGTTTGGGGTTGTTTTATTTAATTTGGGTAGAGTTCGTGCCAAGAATGTCAGTGGCTGGGAGAGGCTTTGAGCTTGCCAAGCCTCCTTGCACAGAAGTGCCCAGCTCCATCTCTCTGTACCCGGGGGGAGTCTGCTGCAGCCACAGGGACACGCTGCCTCTGGGCTCTGGTCACCACATCTGCCTGGGAGGAAGCAGATTTGCCACCGTGGCTGATGTTCCCGGAGCCCTGGGGAGCTGAACTCGCCTCCAGGCCCTCTGCCCAGCTCACTCCACCCTCGTTTCTCTGCAGGTCACTCAATGGAGCCACGGACATCAGGGAATTCCCGGACCTTAAAGGCACCACCAGCCTAGAAGTTTTGTGAGTGGCACCTCTCTCCCTTTTACCCTGCTAGCTGTGCTCTGCCTCCTTCAAGGCGCTCCAGGCTGTTTCAGTGAGGACAACTTCCCCAGTGCTGTGCAGTATTCAGCTCTGCCTCTCCCTGGTCACTCACCCTTCTGCTTCGTTTCACCCCTGTGGCTGCTGAGCGCATCTTTCCTCCCCGTGAGTGACTCTCTCGGTACTCTTGAGTGTGCTCCAGTCCTTTCTTTATTATTATTTTTTTCCTCCTTCCCTCCTGCATGTGTGAAGGAGCGAATCTCTGAGTGCAGTGCTTGTCTGTGCCCATAGTGGAGCCAGCACCGTGCTGCAGCTCAGGGCACCTCTGGCACCCAGGCTGGGGCTCCTGCAGCCACTCTGGTCCCCTCCTCACCCCACAGGCCCTGGAGAGCAGGGCCCTGGAGGACAAGCAGCCTCTGCCCACACACAGCTCTCCTCTCTCGGGCTCTGATCCCCAAATTGGGAGCGCCCCAAGCCAGGTGTGACCCGGCCATGCCGTGTCTTGGGGACACAGGGACACATCATCCATCATCCATCATCCATCCATCCCTCCATCCATCCATCCATCCATCCATCCATCCATCCATCCCTCCATCCATCCCCCATCCATCCATCCATCCATCATCCATCCATCCCCCATCCATCCATCATCCATCCATCCCTCCATCCATCCCATCATCCATCCATTCCCCATCCATCCATCCATCCATCCATCCATCCATCATCCATCCATCCCATCATCCATCCATCCCTCCATCCATCATCCATCATCCATCATCCATCCATCCCATCATCCATCCATCCATCCCTCCATCCATCCATCCATCATCCATCATCCATCATCCATCATCCATCCATCCCCCATCCCTCCATCCCTCCATCCATCATCCCTCCATCCATCCCTCAAACACGGCCTTCTGAGGCAGTCCTGGCTCCAGGACAATGGGAACTGGGATGGCAGAGCACGCCACAGAGGGCACTGCCACCTGTCCCCAGCAAGGCCAAGCGCAGCTGTGAATTCAGCCCTCAGCAGTGGCCCAGGACTCTCTGCAGGCACATCCACCTCAGCCAGGTCCAGCAGCAATGCCTGTTTCCAAAACTGCCGGGCAGTTTTTTATCCTCTCCAGGATTTTCATTGTCCCACTGCTATTGTCACTCCTGCCACTGTCTGGGACTGGCAGCTGGGCTCTGGGTCACAGAGTCGGGGTGCTGGCTGTCAGCAACACCATCTCTTCTCTCTCCTCCATCCCTCTAGGACCTTGACCCGGGCAGGCATCCATTTCCTCCCCAGAAGGATGTGCCAGCAGCTGCCCAGCCTCCGAGTCCTGTGAGTAACCCGTGCCTCTGTCCTGCCTGCTCCTTAAAAACCAGTCAGGAACTGGCCTTTCCTTCTGTCCAGCTCAGGGAGAGGACCCGCTGTGGAACACCATCCATGGCTCTTGTTCCCATTATCTTTTCCACGCAGAAATCACCACCTCAATCACTGCCTTGAGCTCTTGCTTGTTCTTGAACTTGCTGCTTCATGCCAGCATGATGCTCTGGTCTCAGGGCTGCAGTCAGGCACATCCTCCTTGCTCTGCCCCAGGAGGAACCATCCCCCCTCCCCAGGCAGGGAGAGCACAGAGGGTACAAAAGGAGATGGGTAGGAATGGCCACAGCATTTCACAGCTCCCAGCTGGAGCTCTTAGCCCAAAACCAAGGGGGAAATCACATCCACCCTCTGCCCCAGCCTTGGGTTATTGCAGCTGTGCCATCATCTGGAGGAATCCTGTTCATGTCCCAGGAGGGATCAGCTCTGACCTGATGGAGAGGCCACAAGGCCACATTTCCTCATGTGGGGCAGCAGAGCCAGGGCAGGGTTTTACTCAGTCTCTGTTCCTTTGGCTCTGCCTGAATGGTGCTGGGAGGGTCATGCTTTCTCCTTTAGCTTGGTACTGGAATCTCAGAAACATTCTGCATCATCTCAGGAATCACACCCCTGGTTCCTGAGATCCCCAACTATGTTTGCAGTCAAAGACATCCTCAGGAAATGAGTCATGAGCCAGATTTATACAAGTTTGCAGCCTTAGGGCAACAGGAGGCTTGCCTCTCATCAGTCTTTATACAAGCAAGCTGAAAAAGAAAACAAGTTTGTTCCAGGAAAGCAACAGGAGTGAATTCTTGATCACGGAAATTGGAAACAAGAGTAAAACACAAAAATAAAAGAAGACAATTTGTAACTTAGGAGATTACAGGCTTTTGGTTCCAGCTGTCCCTGTAGGGAACATCTCTCATCTTTAGACATCTGGACCAATTCAATGGATGATTTGCTGTGAAAGTGCAGCCTTTGGAGTGGCCCAGGCTGTTGGGTCCCAAACCCCTGTTTATGTCTGCAAACCCTGCCAGCAGAGCCCGTTCTTTGTGCCTACCCCTCCATGTGGGGGGGTTTATTGGGACACAGCACCTTGCTCCTGGCTCCTTGCTCCTCTACCCCAATGACCTCTCCTGACATCAACTGCATCGCTTTCAGAGTTTGGAGAGAGAGTTTGTGGGCCAGAGTTTGTGCATTTTTACATCTCTGCTGCCTTTGAGAAGCCTTGGCCCCTGTCCCCACAGAGCCAGTGGTTGTTCCCTGCCTGTCTCTTGGCACAAAGGAGCTGTGGCTCCATCTGACCATGGATGGCACAGTCAGAGCTGCATTTCTGGCCTCACACCACGGGCTGCATTCCCTGCAGAGGCTCCAGAGTCACTGCAGGGGCACAGGGTCACAGCCACCCTGGGATGCCACCCTGGGATGCCACCCATGCTGAGCCCAGCACACACAGGCAGGGCATAAACCTGGCATCATCCTGCTGCTCTCGTGCAGAGCTCCTGCTCTGGGCACGCATTTCAGGTGATCACGGCACATCCTGAGCTGGAAGGGACCCACGAGGAGCACTGAGTCCAGCTCCTGGCTCTGCACAGGACACCCCAACAATCCCACCCCGTGCCTGAGAGAGCTGGCCAAATGCTCCTTGAGAAAGATTTGTCCTCCTTCTCGAGCAGAGACAGGTGAAACTCCCCCGAGCAGAGCTGAAGTCCCTCGATGCCATCAGCACCTCCCTCCATCCTGGCACGTTCCCAACGGAGCAGGAGTGACTGAGGCTGCTCTGCTTGAAGGTTCTGGGCTGCACCTGGTGACCCTCACTCTGGAGGAACCAGAAATAACTCCTGGGGCTGGTTCTCCATCACTGTTAGCCAAGCTAATCCCTGCCAAGCCCAAAGGATTGACACAGGGACCAGGGACAAGGGACTGATGCTAAGGCTCTTTCTCCATGCTGGGTGACAGCCCCCAGAGCCAAGCACAAACCTTTTGCTTGCTTTTCCCTCCCTCCTCCTCTCCACCATGGAAAACCAGTGGTGAGGGGGTTGGTAAAAAAAAAAAAAAAAAAGATTGAAATATTTTAGGAGCAATCTATTGGCAGAAAGATGGAAACAGAGTTTGGAAAGTCGGCAGAGAAACCACAAACAAAACTTTACCCTGGGGCAAATTTCCCTTGAACAACCACAAATCCAGTCTCTGCTGGTGGGGGAAAGAGCTGCCTTCAGACATTACTCCTTACCCAGCCTGTTCCAGCTTCAATAAATCCTCATTAAGCTGTGCCAGGGTGGGTTTTCCTCCAACTCTCAAGCCACTCTACTCTAGATGCTGGCATGACACTGGGCCATGGGCAGAGGAGCTTGCTGCAGAGGGGTTAGCAGAGGTGGAGCTGGAGCTGTGCACAGTGACGCGAGGTCACCTCCAGCAGCCCCTGCCTTCCAAGGGAGGGCTCAGGGGCACTGGTTTTTGATGTCCCAACGTTGCTGTCCTGTCCTTCCCCTGCAGGGAGCTGTCACACAACCAGATTGAAGAGCTGCCCAGTTTCCATCGGTGCCAGCAGCTGGAGGAGCTGTGAGTATGAAGATGTCCCTGTTTGTGCTGTGCTCTGGGGAGAGGGGCAGCTCCCACACACACAACTCCCTGAGCACTGGGAGAGCTGGGAATTACAGCTCACTGCTGGGAGAGCACACGGACCAGAGCTCCACTCTTTGCCCCTGTGCACATGCAGAATAAAAATGCATTCCCTGTGCACAGGAGCTGAATTCCCCCAGGAAAATATTGGAAAAAAATAGAAAGTACACCCAAAAAAAGACAAATGTTCAGAATTCCAAACCTGTAGTTTCACAAATTCTGCCTAAGTTCCCTCTGACAAAATTTTATAATATGCCAAATTCAGACTTAACATTAATATAAAACCCCAATAAATCCCAGTTTCTGGCTAGTGAAGTCAAATAGATTATACCTTAAATTAATATTTTGGTTTGGGGGCTTAGGGCAGAGCAGAGTGGGAAACCAGCGTGGACTTGGAGTTACCAGGGCACCTTTGGCCACTGCACATCAACATTTCTTTACTGAGCCACGGTGGCACCAAAAGCAGAGGCTGTGAGCCCTGGAGCTGCCTGTAGGAGAGAATGGCTTTGACAAGTTTTGTTGCTCATCCTGTTTAACTCTTGAAACAAGAGCAGATCTCCCAAGCACAGCAACTTCCCCTGCGAGTCTGCGTCTGCTGCCCTGGGACAAGGATCCCCACGGAGCAGGAACGCTGCCTGCAGCTCTCCTCTCAAAGCAGTTTGTGTTTTTGCAGAGGTCTCCAGCACAACCAGATCCACGAGATCAGAGCAGACACCTTTGTGCAGCTGCTGGCCCTGCGCTCCATGCAAGTATTGCCTGCCAGGGGCCAGCTGGGGAGGGGGCTCTGAGCCCAGGGGGGCTCTGGGGAGTTCCAACCCCATTGCCTCTGTCTCTGTCTTTTCTGTTGAGTCCCTTTTCCAGTCTCCCTTGGATAAGAAGAGCACAAAGCATCCTTTAGGCCTCCCCTGTGCCTGCAGATCCCTTTCCTTACCCGCCCCCCCTGTGCCCAGGCCCCACATGCTCTCCCCCCATGGCAGAGCCCCCATCACAGACAGGCCCCCTGAAGGCCAGGAGGAGCTCAGGGCAGGGATTTGCCCTGGTGTGGCCGAGCTCCAGCACCCCTTGTCCTGCACAGGCGGGTCCTGGGCCGTGCACTCCATGCAGAGCATCCCGTGGGGTTTGGAAGTTCCTCCCCACAACTCAAAGCTCGTGTTCCACATTCCATGCACCCAAGCACGCACTGCCCACACACACAGAGTCACCTCCTAAGAGCTGGGCACCTTGGAGAGCTCTGAAGGGCACAATTGCCTCTGTGACACCTGGGAAGAGCCCTGGTGCTCTGTATTTGCTGCTCTGTTAGGAAGTGAACTGAATCACACCAAATCTTGTCCCACGGTGCAGAAATGTGAGTGCCATTGAACAGCCAGCATTGCTGGGGTCCCAGGAGTGTCACAGGAACACTGAGGTGTGACAGGTGACACTGCACACACCCATGGAAACGTGAGCCCAGTCACACACAGAGCTGAGAGGGCTCTGGCAGGACCTTTGGGGATGTTCTGGTCCCTGTGGGATGGATTCATCCCACCCAATTTCACACACATCTCCCTTAGAGCTGGAGGGATGGAGCTTGGCCTGTAGCCAGCCTTAGGGCAAGAAATGTGTCCCAGTTTGCTGGTTCCCTCTACACTGGTGACAGAGGGAGCAGAGCCCTCTCACCTGGACGGAGGCAGAGCTTACTGAGGGCTCCCAGAGAATCCAAAGCTCCTGGACATGGCAGGAGACATCCCAAAATCACCTTCCCCAGAGCCCCAGCCCTACCTGCACTGTGACTGCACTGGGGATGCTCTGGCACTAAGGCACGACCTGCTTGGCATGTTGGCATAAAATTCCCAGATTTACAGAAATCAAGCCAGAAAAGAACCTTTCCCATTGGTCTCAGCAGAGGAGCTCCTGCAAGGCAAACTCTTGTGTTAGAAACCACCCACACACAGAGCCAGCCTTGTCTGTGGGGAGCTGCAATGGGACAGAAACTGCTGTGACCAAGGGGCTCCAGATGCCACACGTGCTCCCACCAGGGCCCTTGGCCAGGCTGCTGGCAGCAGCTTCAGTGCCCTGCTCTGCTCTCTTCTTACTGGTGTGTCCTTGCCTTGCAGAGACCTGAGCTGGAATTCCATCCAGTTCATCCACCCAGAAGCCTTTGTGACCCTGCACTCCCTCACCAAGCTGTAAGTTGCAGGGATATTTGTGTCACAGTGGGCCATGCACAGGAGGTGTCAGAGGACCCCAGGCTGACTCCCTGGGCTACCAGAACACCTGGGGTTCAGATGCTGGAGGGCTGATGGGCTGAGGTGCACATCCCAGCACTGATGTGGACAGGACAAATCCCAAGGTTTCCTATTAGCACTGTTAATTAAGGGATGATGAAGTGCAGGAGGGGCCATCTCCAAGATGCTCTCACCCTGAACACTTAAACCTCCATTTCCTGGTGCTTTCATGGCTGCTTTAGATGCTTTTAAGGAAGATCAGCACGATGGGCAAGAGTCACTGCAGACCATCTGTGCTGGCTCTGCAGGGTCCCCAGTTCTCAGCCCCCTCTTTCAGACCCTTGGGTATTTTATGGGCTGGGATGTGCAGTCATTCCTGGCCTGTTCTGGAGGAGGAGATGTGTGGGGCACAGCCAGGGAGACACCCCCAGAGCTTTCAGCATGGCCACTAACCCCAGCCCCCCATTGTCCCAGGGACTGCAGTCCCAGTGTGTTCATCTCCAGAGGCTCCCAGCGCAGAGCCAGCCCCATTCCAGCATCACACCAAGGGAGCAGCTGAGGCAGTGCCCTCTGCCTGGCTCGGGCTGGCAGCAGAGCCCTGACCCTGCCCTCCCTCTCTGCTTTCCCCTCCCCAGGGACCTGACTGACAACCAGCTGGCCACGCTGCCCCTGGCTGGTTTGGCTGGACTGACCCACCTGAAGCTGCAAGGGAACCCGGCTCTGTCCGAGCCCTTCACCAAGGAGAGCTTCCCCAAAATGAGGTACTTGGAATGTTGGTGCACTTCTGGTGCTCAGCACAGCCTGGATTTGCTCACAGCACTCAGCCTCCTGCTGTCCTTGCCCAGCCCGTGCTTCCTCCGTGCTTCCATGGGGAGAGGAGGATCCAGCTCATCTTTAATGTGTTCCACAGAGAGCAGTGGTGTGCTCCCAGGCCACCACCCCCACCCCAAACACACACACAAGTGGAAAGCGTGGAGCAGGCCCAGCTCAGGGCTCCTCTCAATGGAAAACATTCCCAGAAGCAGTCCTACCTAATGACATCCAGGTTTCCTTCCATAAACTCTGCTTGTGTGGCCGAGCCTTGTCTGGTACGGATTAATGAGGAGCCCGAAGGGGTCAAACTGATCAAGAAGAAGCTGCAAAAGGCTCAGAGCACAGAGCTGTGCTGCAGGCTCACACTTTGCTGACCCTCCTTGGCTCCTGGCTCTCAGCGTGGCACCTGCCCTCAGGCTCAGGCACCCACGGTCCAGAGAACACAGATTCCCCCCTGATGGAGTCATCTCTTGCCTGGGTGTCCCTGGGAGTTCCCTTCGAGCCAAGAATGCACGAGCTGATGCTCCCACTCAACCAGGATGGGTTCCCAAAGCTGGAGCTTCTCCAGGGCTGGGGTCACAGGTCACTGCTCCAACACGGGGCTCACAGCTCAGGCTGAGGAAAAGTGTGGAGCTCTCCCTTGAGGCAATGGAGCCATTAACATTCCCTAAATTCTGGGGTACTGCCATTAAGTAGCCTCACTCTTGGGGCACACGTCTGGAGGAGTCATCTGAGAGCAGCTCTTAGCCCTGCTGGGAGGATCTGCACCTCCCCAGCACCTCTCAAGAATAGGATCTCATTTGGAGCTTATAACAGGAAACCAGCTTGTATACAGAGTTTCCAGACCCTCCCGGGGCTCAGCCAGAAATGTTTGGGAACATAAAACAAAAGCATATTTTTAGAATATAGAGTTTTACCATATTTACTGATCTTGTCAAAAGGCCTTAATTGCCTGGAAAACCTGGGGTTCCTTTGCCTTCATCAGCAGTGTCCCTGATTCCCAGCAAAGCCAAAAGTGCAGCTGCTGACAGACAGCCGGCTATTGCATCCAGATGATGCTCAGCTGCTGTTGAATTAACCTTTTAATACATGCCCTAATTAGCGACCAACAATTCAACTTTCAAGTAGAAATCAGACATATTTAAATTACTTGCTTCACTTGGGAGTCCTGAGAATTCTCTGCCTGAGCTGGGACTCCTGGAAGTGGAGTTTGAAGGCGCCTCTCTGACCCTCAACAAGGGGAGCCTTGCTCTAGGGAAGTTCCTCCCCTTGAAAGAAAGAAAGGATGCCTGCAAAACATGGCCTTGGGGTAAAAATTAAAGCCTGTGCATGGAATATTGGAGAGAGGGGTTAGTTTAGTCTGAGGAGAGCAGCAGAAGGTGTTTCAGGAGTGTGGTGGTTTAGGAATGGTACTCTCCAATTCAGTATTCCTGCTAAAACCATGCAGCACTCACTTCTCCCCAGCTGGAGGCACAGAAGGCCAAGATCATGGGTTGAGATAAAAACAATTTACTGGAAACAGCAATGAGATAAGACACAAACAGTAACAGAAACAATATTAATGACAAAAAGTACAAGAAAAGAAAGTTATTTACATGGAAAGCCCCCAACAACAAACAAACACCAGATGGTTCCCCCATCACGTTTTCTCCCTTCTCCCCAGGAGAGACTCCCCTTGCCCCAGCCCCAGCAATGAGTAAGGTGGCACAGAAAAACCTCCAGGTCCTGGCCATGCTCCCTCATGCCTGCTGCAAAAATTAACCCTTTTCTGGCTGGAACCTGGACAAGGAAGTATCAGGGATCTTTAGATTTCCAAACCTGGTGTTTGCCAACATTCTATTGACTGACAGTGTCTTAAGCACCACAAGAGGGTCCGTGCAGACACCAAGGGGTGTCCTGGGTCCACTCCCTGTCCTACCTGGAGTCCTTCACCAAAGCAAAGCCCCTCTCCACTGTAACCATCACCAAACAGACCAGCCCTTGCCATGCCAGCAGCACAGGTACCAAAACTGAGATCAGCACAGCTCCTGTGCAGGGACATCACAGAAATCCCTGGAGTGTTCTGTATTTTTCTGACTCTGAGGTTAGCTCAGCTGGTCAGAGTACAGCAGGTTGATCCCTGTAGGGGCCATGGGGGCTGGATGTGATGATCCTTGTGGGTCCCTTACAACTCAGAACATTTTGTGACTCTGTACAGACGAGTTTGGTCTTTGAACAACCAAAGGAACCGAGCAAAAAGTGCAAAGCACTGGAGAGCCAGGTCATGGAGGGGACACACCCTAAAGTTCTGCTTTCCTCTCTGCAGGGTCCTGGAGGTGCCCTATGCCTACCAGTGCTGTGCCTATGGGAGCTGCAGCAGCTTCTTCAGGGTGTCCAGCCAGTGGGAGGCAGACGACATGAGCCCTGAGGAGGAGGATGCCCACAAGAGGAGCCTGGAATTGTTCCCAGGTCACGCTGATAACCACTGTGAGTACACAGGGCTGGATGGTGGCCAGCCCCCTGCAGGGCTGGTGACACCTCAGGGGAGGAGGGCTGAGCCTCCTTCAGCACAGGTGGCCCATGGCTTCGAATGGGCACCGTTTGGTGACCCTGTGTGGAGCAAAGCAAATCCACACGGGAGAGGGAGAGAGGGCTGTGCCCTGGAGAGCCCCGAGGAGCACTGAGCAGCCAGCCACTGCAGGGGCTCTGCTGTGTCCCCACACATCCTGGGCAGGCAGGACAGGGTCTGCAGGCAGACACAGACCCAGCTGGACTCTGTGCTATGGGCAGGATGACCAGGACACTTTGTGACCCAGCCAGCAAGTGACCCACGAGCCCCGTGCTCCTGCCCTGATCCTTCACAGCCTCAGAATAAGCTTTAGACATGCAAAGAGTCCAGCCAGAGGGATTTCTACTGGCAAGTGTGATTTCTACTGGCATGATGTGGCTCCAGGAAGCATGGTAGACTTGGTGGTAACTCTGGCCAGACAGCACAGAGTCCTGTTACAGTCATTGCTGCAGGATTTTACTCTGAGCAGGGTCACTTTTTCCATCATTACTGCAGCCCATACTGCAGCAGCCCTGGTGCAGATAGCTGTGGGGTTTGCCCAGCAAATTACAGCATTTGTGGAGAGATCAGCTTGTGACAAGGGGCCACAGACCTGCTCTTGCTCAGTACCAAAGCCTTTGATGTCCCCAAGGATGCTCTCACCTGGCCCTGCCAGCAGAACAAAACCTCCCACAGGGTCCCAGGCCTCCAGGCCAGTCTCACCTCATGGATGGGGTGTTCATGAGATGCTGGAACCCGAGGGCAATGCTGACTGATCCTAAGACATGCCAAATGAGACCATTTGCAGCTCGTAAAGGCTCCCATTTTCAGATGTTAAAGCACTGGATCTGTTTTGAAATATCAAAGCACAGAGGTGCCAATGTGAAATGCACAGGAACATCATTCCTTACGGTGTGCAGCTTTTGCAGATGACTCTCCAGACCTCCAGCAATGGGGTCTGCTCTTGATGATAAAGGGTTTGTGATATTGCTGCTTTATTTAATTAATCATTGCTTTATTTCTGTTCCCTGTGCTTCCTTTCTGATGGCCACTGGTGGTATTTAGCTGGGTTATATGAACCTTGTAACACTTTCTCATTAAAGAGGAAAAAAGCTCCCAAACATTCCTTTCATGCAAGAGGGAAAGTGGTCTGCTGAAGAGAACATACCTCAGGGCTGTGCAGAAGCAGAGCCCAGCCAGGCCTGTCAGGGCACTCAGATGCTGAGGGAGAACTTGTGAGAGGGTCAGGGAGCACTTCCAGAGAGCTCCATCCTCTCAGCCTTGTGCAATCAGCCTTCTGCTTCCAGCCCTTCCCAAAGGAGTGCACAGAGCCCCAGGCTGGGCAGTGAAAGGCAGCTTGTGCCAGGCAGCCCTGCAGGGACAAGGAATGGCTCCCAGTGCCCAGCCCTGCCCTGGCAGTGCCGCCTGCAGCCTCTCCTGCTCCTATACCCAGCTCCCATCCCAAGCCCAGCACCTTGACAGACACAGAGCACACGTGGTGCCGCAGACCCAGGGCCAGATCAGCTCTTCCTCACCCTTCCAGGGCCCTGGGGTCTTACAGACACACTTTTCCTACTTCTGTCATTCCAGACCCAGGTTAGGATCTGCCCAGGCCCCTTGCAGCCACCCACAGCGAGGAGAGGGCAGGACCCTGCAAACCCTGGGGCTGACCCAGAGCACACAGCACCCAGGGGGAAAGCATTCAGCCCAGTGTTTTCTGTTCTATCCCTTCTCCAGCAATTCTGCTCCTCTTCCTCTCTATGGACTTCTGGTACAGGCAGCTCCTTTCTCATGGAAAGGGCACCACTGGCAAAGTGGGTTCTCTCCATAAGAACTCAGAAAGTGGAGGCACCTCAGCAAAATTCAAATAAATAACAGCTTCTTTAAAATCACTGCAGCCTGCCTTGCTAGGACAAAACAGCCATTTTCCTTTTTCCAGTTCCCAGGCTGGAGAAGGACTGGTTTCTAGCACAGAGAGGTACATTTTGTGCTTTGATTCCCACTGTGCTGACTAAGGATTGCTTTGTAATTCCCAGCAGGCTCAGTAGTCCAGGCTAAACAAAAGATCATCGTTCACTTCATGAAAATGTTTAACCTGGGCTTAAAACCAGGCTTTGAGGAGAGAATGGATGGCACAGGTTACACTTTCCCAAGGGCTGGGTCCCAGCAGAGCACAGGAAGAGCAAAGCCTGTGTCTGTTTTATTCGGGTATCGTGACTGCACATCACAGCCTCCGCACTGTGGCTGGAAAAGACACTGGAGATTTATAAGGCTATAAAGTACAAGGATGAAATATTTTTCCATCCCACTGTGAGTGTTTTCTTGCCAGGCTCCAAAGCAGCAGTAATATTTCAATTCTTACACAGACAGATTTTTAAAATGACTTTTTTTCCCAAAGCTCCCTGAAGCTGAGAGAGCCATGCAGCTTGTCAGGAGGCACTAAAGATAGCACGTTATTTGTCATCATCCTTTAATCAAATAATCCCAGTCACATTTTCAAACACAGGCAGGGGAGCAGAGCTCATGAGAGGCACCACTTCTAAAGAGATTAGACAAGAAAATCCCACTCAGGCCAGCCTTATCTCCAGCACTGTGGAAATTTGCCTTCCTGGCAGTGTCTGAGCTGCCAGGTGCACACCTGGGCTCCAGCATCAGCCCATTCACCCAAGAGAGACTTCATCCCACAGCCACAGATCCAGCTCTCTGACTACCAGGCTGTAGCAAGAACAAAACCACATCCTTTCCCTTTCCTCCTGCTGGCAGAAAAGCCTCCAGAGATCTCCACTGGGAGCTGTGCTGGTGCCATGGGTGGGAATGGAGCAGCAGAACAGCAGCTGCCCTCACTGTGCCCCAGAGCTGTCAGCCAGCAGGGCTTTGGGAACAGGAACAAGGGACAAAGCAGAAAAGCACATTGTGGATTACACTGGGAGGATGCTGTTCACCCTGGTGACAACCTACACCAAAAGCACAGCTGAGATCTCGGCCCCCTTCCCTTCCAGCAGCTCCTCCTGCAGCCAGGGGGTCTCTGCCCAGCCCTCAGCAAGCCCCAGCCTGGCTCGGGGTGCAGCTGCCAGCGTGACAGAGATGCTGGTGCAGGGCTGGGCTCTTCACCCTGGCTGCACAAACCCCATGGATGCAGAGTCTGCCTTCAGCAAATCCTGGGAACATCCACGATTGAAAACAGGGCGCTACAGTCCCAGGATTTTACAGGGCATGAAATAAAGCAGAAAATGTTGTGTTCCCTTGTCTCTTTGCTGCTGAACTGTTTGGTGGTGGTGGCCGCTGACGAAAAATTTGTGCTGCAAGAAGAGGCTGATGGCTCCCTCTGAACAAAGGCCCAAAATCCCTCTTGATGAACAAACATTGGACAAGGCCTGCCCAGAAAGCTCCCATGGAGAAGATGCATTTGAAGGCTTTGTGTTCTGTAACCACACAGGCTGGAGTATTTATTTATTTTTAATAAAGCATGCTGGGAGGAGGGAACCGCAGTCACACAGCTCTGGGATCTGGGGCTCTTACACTTCAAATGTTGGGAGTAACCTAAAAACAGAGGGGTTGGCTGCACTGCAACCCACCAACGTTTACAAGATCTTCTCCCTCTACAGCAGTGACTGCAGGGGACAAACTGTACACCAGCAGCTCCTTTGAACTTGCAGGCTGGGAGCTGGCTGGGAAGGTCGGTGTGGAGGACAGGCAGCAGGAAAAGCTCCTGGCCCAGTTAGCTCTGAGGGGTCTGCTTGTTCTTATCTGAGCACCATTCCTTGTTCTTTTCTCCCCAGATGACCTAGATGCAGATGATCTCCAGCTGGACCTTGAGGAGTCGAAGCTGCACCCCACTATTCAGTGCACACCAAGCCCCGGTGAGCAGCCAGGGAAAAACCCTTTGAAGAGGGCTGGGATCCTTTGAGCTTCTCTAAAGCCCCAGGATCCCCCACGACCTTTCAGATCAGAAGCCTGAGAGGTTGGGCTTATACCAGGCTGACACCAGGAGTGTTGGTCAGTTTGGAGTCACGACCCTTTTACATTTTAGGAGATCTGATCAGTTTGTTGTTTCTCACATTTCATTTCGACCTCTCCCTGCACTTTTTCCTGCCCTAGACAAGATCTGAGAGGATGCCAGAGGCACTCCAGTGTGGGGTCAGGAGCACAGGGGAGAGCCAGGAGGCAGGTGAAGAAGAGGGTGGACAATGTCACACTTTCCTTGCCAGCCCTCAGCATTCACATGGGGCCAGGAGAGGGCTGGACTTGGCCACCACTCTGAGCAGCACCGCTGGACAGAAGCAGCATCTGCTGGTTGTAACTTTGGGGTCTGTCTTGCAGGTCCCTTCAAGCCCTGTGATCACCTGTTTGAGAGCTGGATCATCCGCCTGGGAGTCTGGCTCATCGTTCTGGTCTCGGTGCTCTGCAACGGGCTGGTCATCCTGGCTGTCTTTGCTTCCCCCAGCTACCTCTCCCCAGTGAAGTTCCTCGTGGGCTCCATCGCCGGGGCCAACATGCTGACGGGCATCTCCTGCAGCATGCTGGCCCTCGTGGACACCCTCACCTACGGCCACTTTGCCCGATACGGCGCCAGATGGGAGACGGGCGCGGGCTGCAGGGTGACAGGGTTCCTGTCCGTGCTGGCCTCCCAGGCTGCCATCTTCCTGCTGACCTTGGCTGCTGTGCAGTGCAGCCTCTCAGCCTCCTGCGTGCGGGGCTACGGGAAGTCCCCGTCCCTCGGCAAGGTCAAGGCTGCTGCCTGCTGCTGCCTGCTGCTGTCCTCTGTGGCTGCCGTGCTGCCTCTCTTCTCCGTTGGGGAATATGGAGCATCCCCTCTCTGCCTCCCATACCCCATCCCAGAGGGGAAGCCCGCCACCCTGGGCTTCACCGTGGCCTTGGTGATGACAAACATGCTGTGCTTCCTGACGATCACCGGCACCTACATCCGACTCTACTGCAACCTGCTGAAGGGGGAGTTCAGCGCTGTCTGGGACTGCGCCATGGTCAAGCATGTGGCCTGGCTGATCTTCACCAACTGCCTCCTCTACTGCCCAGTGGCCTTCCTCACCTTCTCCTCCACCCTCAATCTCTTCCTTATCACCCCAGAGGTCATCAAATCCGTCTTCCTCGTGGTCCTGCCCCTGCCCGCCTGCCTCAACCCCTTGCTCTACCTGCTCTTCAACCCCCACTTCAGAGATGACTTCCGCCTGCTGAGGCAGAAAAGGCAGGACAAGGGCAGCTTCCCCCAGTCGTGCAGAGCTGATGACATGGAGAAAAGCTCCTATGACTCCACCCAGGCTCTGGTGAACTTCTCCGACATCGACCACATGTTTGAGACCCCAGATTCCCTGGGAGTGCGCCCCATCCTCGACAGCTACAGCTTCCCCTCCATGACGCTCATCCCCTGCCAGCAAAGGGTGGGCACCAGGGGGAAGGAGAGGGGCTTCTCTGAGCATTGTCCCTGCCTCAATGACAGTGAGGTGCTGATAACTTCAGAGAGCCGAGATGTGTCCGGCAGCAGCCTCCGGATCACCTTCTTGCCCTCCCCACCCACGCCACCCTACACATCTCACCTGTAAAGCTCCTGGAGCAGCCGTGGGATCAGCCCCGCAGCACACACCGAGGGCCACCACCAGTGCTGAGGGGCCAGCAAGGTGACACAAACTGCTCCCTGAAAAGCACCAGTACAACCTGTCTACCCTCATCCCCATCATACCTGCCTGGGCACCAGGCACTGCTCTGCCAGGTGCCCCTGGCCTAGAAGGGCTCTGACTGAGCTCCAGACACTCAGGGCTGGCCATGGGAGGAGACAATCCCTGTGTGAGTCTCACTTCTGCTAGGAACTGCCTGGGAGAGAGCCCACCGGCTCAGGAAGTGAGTCAGGGAAACCTTCCTCCTCCTCCTCACCCTGCAGCATCACCAGCCAGGAGGAGCCTGCAGAGAAGCCACGTGTGTCTTCTCAAGGCAGAGACGTCCTGGCCAAAGCTGTCACTCTGGAAATGGCCAACTGCAATGATGTGGCCACCACAGGAACCCCAGGCCTTGTCCTCTCCAGGTCTCTGTGGGTCCCACACACTCCTGGGAATGGGCTGGTGTCTGTCTCACGCCACCAAAAGCAGCATATCCATGTGTACACCTGAGTTTTGGACCGCCTCTATTTCGGGAATCCCCACTCATTCAGTGGGAGCCTCATGGGCTGGACACAACCCAACTGCCAGCCAAGACCAGGAGCTGGGGATGCTCAGTCTTTCAATCTGACCCACAGTGTCTCACAAAGGGTCTCTGAAACCCACAGCAGCCAAACCCAAACAGTTCCCAGAAAAACACACCTGCTCTGCCTGAGGTCAGCCAGCATCACCCAGCCAAGGGCACACAGGGCCCCCTCCACCTTTGCCACTCCCCCCTTCCCACAGCACAGCACACCTGGGGCACTCCTGTCTCTAGTCACCTGGCTCTGGGTCAGACATGGTGAAAATGGGGTCTGGCTGCTGCTTTGTTGTCCCCAAACCTCACTCCTGGAAGAGGTTCCTGGTTCTGGGTACATGTCCCACACACAGTGGAGCCATTCTGGGGACTGCAGGTGCCTTCTCCTATTTTAAGGGCAGGCAGCTGGTGTAGAAGGAGGAAATAGAAATCAGCATTGTGGGATGGTGGCATCAGGAGGACACAGGCCACTGGGAACAGCCTCAAATCCACTCCCTGCAGCTCAGGGATCTCCCAAATCCGTTGATTCCATCACAAACCCTCCCAGTGCCACCCAGTGCAGCAGGGAGCCCTGCGCTCAGAGCTCAGGCCCTGGGCAAAGCTTTGGTTCTGCTGACGTTACTGCAGCTGTTTGTCACTCATTTCCATGAGATAATAAATGAGCCCCGTTGCTGACCAGTGGCTGGTTCCTGTCCTCTTTCATGTGAGGAGCACCTTGGTGGCTCTCTTGGCAGCTGCTGTGCCTCGGGTGTTGCCTGGGAAATTGTGTTGTGTCCACGTGAGCTGACACCACAATCCCCAGCCCCGTTCTCCAGAGGGAAGAGCCAAATCACCCACCCTTATGCAGCAGAATTGTAGCACCAGGGTCCCTCTCCAGACTCCTGTGAGCTGCACCCTGTGATCTGCTGCTCAGGGGTTCGAGTCCATGGGCAGGACAGAGTCTGCGGCAGAAAAGTGTAAGGACATCGTACAACACGCTCTGCCATGCAAAGCCAGACTCACCAGGCAGAACTTGGCTCTGCTTCTCTGCACTTGGGGCCTGTGGTCTTATCTCCAGATGAACAACTTGACAGATAGCAAAAATTCATAGGAATAAGATCCAAGGATTAGAGAAGAGGGTGGGACCCCCAAATTTAGTGACAGAATCCAAAACTCTGCTACAGCATTCAGGTGGGAACTCCGAAAAACATGGCTTGTTGTGAGACTTGAATCCTGATCCAGACTTCTGATATCCTACTCGTGCTCAAAATCCATTTTCATGTTTGGCTCAGTAAAAACAGAGACATTTTCTTCCATGTCCTCAGGGCTGCTCCTTTGGAAGTGGGATCAACCTCCTGGAGCCAGTCCAGGAGAGGGCTACAAAATTGATTATAGAGATGGAGCATGGGAAAAGGCTGAGAGAATCGAGATTGTTCAGCCTGGAGAAAAGAAGCTCCAGACTGACCAAACTGGGGCCTTCCAGTACCTGAAGGGAGCGTGTAAAGAAGATGGAGAGAGAGTGTTTGCGAGGGCCTGGAGTTACAGGAGAAAGGGGAATGGCTTCAAACTGAAAGGGAGTAGGTTTGATTAGATACTGGGGAAGAAATTCTTGACTGTGAGGGAGGGGAGGCCCTGGCCCAGGGTGCCCAGAGAAGCTGTGGCTGCCCCTGGATCCCTGGAAGTGTCCAAGGCCAGGTTGGATGGGGCTTGGAGAAACCTGGGCTAGTGGAAGGTGTCCCTGCCCATGGCAGGGGGTGGAACAAGTTGAGCTTTAAGGTCCCTTCTGACCCAAATCATTCAGATTCCATGATTTTCAGTGGAGCTGGGCTGGGAGTCCCAATGTGATAAGATCCCAGTTCTGAGCTGATGGGGACACACTGGCACAGCCCAAGTGGGCAGGAGGGCACCAAGGTGGAGGGACAAGTTGAAAGGGAGGAGGATGAGGCCATTGTGGGCTGCATTTTGGCTGAGGAGCAGTATTGGAGGCAGAGGCCTGGGGGTGGCAGGGGACAGGCACAGCTGCTCTGGAAGCCATTGTCAGGCCTGGGCACCTTTGAGGCTTCCCCTGCACGTCAGCAAGGCAGTGCCAGGACACCCTGAAGGGCAGCCATGGCATGTTTGAGGAGGATTTTGGCCCTGGGGGACCCGGAAGCATTGTCTAGCAGGACAATGTGGAGGCAGTTTGTAGGCACGCTCAGATGTCGGTTTTCCACTCGTCCAGCCCTCCTGGCTGGAGATGTGCAGCTCCTCTGAAACAAAGCCAGCACAGCAAGCACCCTACGGTATTGTTTTTTCAATCTCATTGTTTTTTCCACCAACATTGTGATTTCTGTAAGACCGGGCCATGGTTGGGAACACTTGGGATGGCAGCTCTGCCGTGGCCATGGGAATGCAAGTGATGAGGAACAAACTGTGCTGGGATGGGATGGCTCTGTCTGGAACTGGCCTCCTTGGAGGCCAAAGGAAAACAGACGGTTTGGAGAGTGCAAGCCCATCTTCACACATCAGGTCTGGCAGGTGACCTCAGCAGTTCCAGGTCATACCTGAGCTACCAAGGGGTTAATACCTTGTGCCTGCTCTCCAGTGACACAAAACCACATTCACTTTTTCAGACAATCTCTTCCATTACTGTCCCAGACCTGACTGGCAACTTGCAGACTCTCGTTCACACAAAATTTGCTGGTTTGAACTCCTAGAATCAAAACTGAGGCACTTCATCTCAGCATTTTGTCTGTGAGTATTTTGTTAGCCGTAATTTCTGCTGGGATCTTTTCCCTGCCACCTAGATCCACCTTTTCTCCATATGGGCACTGTGCTCCCAGCCCTGAATCCCTACACATCTCACAGAGCCAGGAAAGGGCTGCTGGTTGGTGCAGTCCAGAGCAGGACCAAATTTATCAGCTTTTGTTCTCCAAGTGAACGACACTGTGATCTTCAATCTGCACTGCCCATGGTGGAGGTGTCCCTTGTATCTGCTCCATTCCGTGGTCTCTGCCAGAGTTTCAAGGTGGAACAGTCAAAGATGGCACAGGAAAAGCTGAGATCTGATGGATGTTCTCACACAGGGCTCAGCTACAAAAGATGACCTAGTCCAGCCTGTCCTTCCAAGCAGGGTCAGCTATTGCAGCTTGCCCAAGAACTGTTTCTGGTCAGATTTTCAATAACTCCATTGATGGGGAAACTCAACAATCCTCTGAACAATCTCTCCCCGTGTTTGACCACCTCACAGTAAAAAAAGTGAGGGTTTATATTCAGACAGAATTTTCTGTGCTTCACATTGTGCCCATCACCTCTTGTCCTGTCACTCACTGGGCAACAGTGAGAAGAGCCTGACTTCAATCCCCCCTTCAGGTATTCAGACACACTGACAAGATCCTCCTCAGCCTCCTGTCCACCAGGCAAAACATCCCAGCTCTCTGAGCTCCTTTTCACATCACAGGTACCTTGTGGCCCTTCCCTGGACTGTCCCCAGGAAGTTCATGCCTTTCTCGTACTGGGTAATAAATGGTCTTGTGGCTGTTTTTTATTTCAAGTACACACACACACACACGTGCAGAGTTCCTAGAGCTCTCGCAGCGCTGGCGCCGGGAGGAGCCGGTCCCGGGCGGGCTCGGAGCTCCCCTGCCCTCGCGTGGTGCGCGGGCACTGCTGCAGCTCCGCACGGGCACAGCCACGGGCACAGGGACAGCCACAGCTACAGAGCCACGGGCACAGCCACAGCCACGGGCACAGGGACGGGCACAGGCATAGCCACGGGCACAGGGACAGCCACAGGCACAGCCACGGGCACAGCCACGGGCACAGGGACAGCCACAGGCACAGCCACGGGCACAGGGACAGCCACGGGCACAGCCACGGGCACAGGCACAGCCACGGGCACAGCCACGGGCACAGGGACAGCCACAGCCACAGGCACAGCCACGGGCACAGGGACAGCCACAGCCACAGGCACAGCGACGGGCACAGCCACGGGCACAGGGACAGCCACAGCCACAGGCACAGCGACGGGCACAGCCACGGGCACAGGGACAGCCACAGCCACAGGCACAGGGACGGGCACAGGGACAGCCACAGCCACGGGCACAGGGACAGGTACAGCCACGGGCACAAGGACGGGCACAGGGACATCCAGAGCCACGGGCACAGCCACAGGTACAGCCACAGGCACAGCCCCCGGGTCCCCACACCCTGTGCAAGGGGCCGTGCTGTCGCTCACGGGCTCACGGACTGACAGATCCCATCCATGTGACAGATGCACCTGAACCCCCAACAGACTGATGCCATCTGAAGGTGAGTTTACCACAGGAGGTTTTTAAAGCACTTCTCAGACCACCCTCATAGGACATCTCTTGCAGGATTCCTAAAGACATCCCCCAGTTCCAGAACCTTGACATCCCAAAGCCATTTTAAATTGACTCAAAGCCCTCACCTTAAGGACAGAACAGTTTGAAAAATTATCCAAAGTCCCAGCCCAGGAACCAACCATTCTGTGAGTCCTCTGAAAGCTGGAAAAAAATCCGAGCTACAGACACAGCACACCAGAAACCACAGCCAAAGGCAGTTATGAAAATACACAGATCTAAGATCCCAGCAAAAAAATTTATCAAAAGTCTCAGAGATCCCATTGAAGGGACATTTAGAAAATGCCCTTAGGGCATCACTGATGAAACAATTGTGAAAATCATCAAGGCAATTGTAAAGCTGCCCTAGAGTCAAAAGCATATGGATTTACTGGGAACATCTTGGTGATTCTAAAATTGCCCCAATAACATCACATAGAAGCCATTTTGGAAGTGATCTGTAATGTCAAAGCATAGCAATAAACACCTCATTAAAAGGACCATAAAAAAAACCCAACCAAAAAATCCCACAAAGCATCCAGTATTAAAAATCTTTTGTGTGATATTTGGAAGTATTCTCGTGGGGGCCTTTTGAAGGGATTTGTACAATGATCCCTCCATTTTTTATGGTTATATTTACAATGGCTCCTCTGTGGGAATTTGGGCTTACTCTTGATAGCTCCTTGGCAGTACTTTTGGTCTCCTCAGTGTGTTTTCACAATAGCTCCATGATGGAGGTGGGGTATTTTTACAAGAGGCATTTCTTACATTTTTTGGAGACAGTTTACATAATGGTTATGTAATGGTGTCTTGGGGAAGGATCAGAGATGTGATTTAAATTTTGATTTGTGAGTTTTTTCCCTGTTCAGCCACCTAGACCCCACTGTGTGCCATGAAGAGCAAGGTGGAGACAACCACAGCTACTCTGACCTGAGGGAAAGGTAGAACAGCCACACTGGGGACAGCTGAAGGTGACACTACCCTGCAGTTCATGGGGGGAGCAAACTCAATCTGCCACCAATATCCCCACCCACGACTGCAGCAATTCCAAAGGGATCACCTGAGATCACCAGCCCAGTCTGGTTCCCTCTTTCACCATTCCCCTGTCAGGAAGCAGGAGTTTCTCACACAGGGATCCAGTTGACTTGCCCCACAGTGCAGCCAGATTGAAAACCATCGTGTAAGAAGTGAGGATCAAAGAGTTTGGCTTCTTCCACGATCACAGCCACAATAGTCTTGCCCATCCCAAACTGGTAAACCACTGCTGAAGAGGAATCTGGAGCTCTGACTTGAAGGAGAGCCTGGGTGCACACTGGCCTGTTTTTGCAGGAATATCAGTTTCTCTGATATAAGAAATCACCTCTTCCTTCATTTCAGCTGAAGAACATCCATTGGGTGGCTGGACTGGGAAAGAATAAAAACATTTCTTAACCCAGGACTTGCAACAGGAGCTGAAATGCACTAACTGAATTTTTCTCCTGGAAACTACAGCACAGGAATGAGAACAGACCGAGGCTCCCCAGATGAGCAGCTCCATGCAGGAGCTGAAGCCAGGAGGCACTTGGCAGTAGCCTTGGAGTGCCTCTGGCTGGTAAAGGATTATCCTCCAGAGGATGAATGCTCTCGAGAGGATACTCCCAAATTCAGTGGTGGCTCTTGTTAGTTTTTGACATAAGTGACTTACAGTCAACCCAGTTCCAACATTTCTTCCTCAAACCATCCTTCCTCCCACAGCACCACAATTTTGGGTGCCCTGCAAGCACAGAGAATGTGCCTAGCATGGGACCAAAGGGATGAGAGTCCTGGAAAAAAAGGAAACTTCTAATAACAGAAAACATTTTCCCTGAGAATGAACAATAAACACATCAGTCTTGTGTCTAGAAGTACATGAGCCTCCAAAAAACTTTTTATAACTAAAGTATTTCAAATAAATTTCTTTTTTCATTAATCAGAATTGTTTGCAATGGTCCTGCCTGTACTCAGGCTAAAGCTCTCCTTGCTATCTCATGGGCACATCTGGTTTGTGTCTCCAGAGCTCTTGCACACCTCCACTCCTCGAACACCACAGTGCAGTGACTGAGTCACACTGGCTCTGTGAGGTCCTCAAGGTGTGAAGGCAAACTGGCTTTGTCCTCTCTGGCTTGGATGCACCTTCAGTCCTTCCAAAATCCATCTATCTGTTCCCTGAAATCCTTCTTCCTCCCTGTGGCAGACTGACGCTCGTCCAAGCCATGCCAACCACTTTCCCAAGGGCAGCTGTGGGAGAGCAGCCCTTTCCAGGCTCCTGAGCTGGGCAGGGACAGCTCTGAGGGCTCCTATCCCTGACAGCAGCAAGGGAGGGGTGGGAGGGATTCCAGCCGTGATCCACAAAAACAGTAAATGCAAAACACCTCAAACTGGGGATCTGGGCTGTGCACTGCTGCTCCCAAGTGAAAGGCCTGACTTGCCTTTCTAACAGTGAGCACATCTGGGAGAAGGAGGTGGTGGGGGAGCCACCGATGGTTCCAAACAGGCCCTTGGTACTGCCAGGGATTTCATCAGCACCAGGTGGACGCAGAGGCTGACTGCTGGGAAACGAGGAGCTCAGGGAGCGTTGGGCAGGCGTATGCTGACTCCTGCCTCCGTTCCTCCAGGCTCTATCTCTCAGGCACTGAGTCTGCTTTGACACTCTGGTCACACACTCTGGTCACACATTCCTCCTGGCTTCAGGCTCCCAGAGGACCAGATGATGATGCAGTCTGACACACAAACTGGTACCTGCCTCCAGCACAGTAATTTCTGCTTGAGTTGGATCTAGGGAATGACTTAAAAATCCCCCGTGGCAGAGCATCTGCCAGCTCTGAAGGCCCTCCTTGCTGAACGCTGAATTCTCAGCTCCAGCTGCTGGATCTTGAAAATCATTTGCTTGTTTAGCATGGCTGAGGTCAAACGAATCTTCCAAACTCTCATTCCATGTAGAGCCTCCAAACAGACTGACCCTGGTTTTTGGAGGATGAACCTTAAGAATTAATGATCAGCCTCCAGGCCAGGATAATAGCTCAACCTCGATGTGCAGATTCCTTAAGTCATACTCTGTTCTACATTTAGCTGGGAATTTATCTCAGGTTGCTGACAATGACTCTATACCTGACTTCATGGATGGATTCAGGTTTTAGAATTCATCCCCAGGCAGGATTTTAAGCAAGCTCGAGGGCAGGGGGGAGCGGAGGCGGCTCAGGGCTGTCAGCTGGAGGCGATCTGCCGGAGATGTTGAGCTGCGTGTGTGGGAAGAGCTCAAAAATAGTATTCATTTCAAAATCCTGGGATTCTGAAGCAGTCTGCTGGTGCCTGGCTCCCAGCTTGGCTCCTGCAGCCCTGGCAGAGCCAGTTCCAGGGGCTCACCTGGCAGGAGCCACACCAGGGGACAGGACACAGCTCACGGCCTGGTGCTCTGGGATGGTGACCAGCACTGCCCTGGCCAGCCTGTGCCAGGGCCTGCCACCCTTTCAGGAAGAAATTTCCCCCAATATCCAACCTGAACCTCCCCTGGCCCAGCCTGAGGCCGCTCCCTCTCCTCCTGTCCCTGTTCCCTGGCAGCAGAGCACAATCCCTGTCTGGCTGTCCCCTCCTGTCAGGGATTGTGCAGAGCCACAAGGTCCCCCCTGAGCCTCCTTTGCTCCAGGCTCAGCCCTTTCCCAGCTCCCTCAGCCCCTCCTGGGGCTCCAGACCCTTCCCCAGCTCTGTTCCCTATCCTGGACCTGCTCCAGTCCCTCAATGTCTTTCCTGTGAGGGTCCCCAGCATTGGAGGTGTGACCCCAGCAGTGCCCAGCACAGAGGGATGGTCTCTGGTCCTGCTGGTCACACCGTGGCTGGCACAAGCCGGCTGTCACTGTCACTGTCACTGTCACTGTCACTGTCCCTGTCCTTGTCCCTGTCACTGTCCCTGTCACTGTCACTGTCCCTGTCACTGTCCCTGTCACTGTCACTATCACTGTCCCTGTCACTGTCCCTGTCCTTGTCCCTGTCCCCCCCTGTCCCTCTCCCCGCTCCCTCAGCCCCTCAGGCTCCGCGCCGCCGCTGGGGGGCGCTGTGGGGCCCGCCCCGCCCTCGTTGCTCGGCAACCGCCCGGCACGGGGGGGCGGGGCGCCGTGCGCGCGGCGCGGCGAGATGACGCCATCGGGGCGCGCGGCGCGGGGAGAGGGAGGGGCGGGGGGAGGCGCGGAGTGCGGGCCGGGACCTCTCCCCGCGGCGGTGAGTGCGGCCGGGCCGGGCCGGGCAGGGGAACTCGGGACCGGGCGAGGCGAGGCGAGGCGAGGCGAGGCGAGGCGGGGCGGCCCCGGGCGGGTGGCGGCGGCGCGGGCGCGCCGCAGGGTCGCGGTGGGCGGGGGCGCCGGGCGGGGCGGGCGCTGAGGGCGGGCGGGCGCGGCGGCGCGGCGGCAGCGCCCCCTGTCGGCGGCGGGCGCCGTGCCATGTGGCCGTGCTGGCTGTGCCCGCAGGTGCCGCGCGCCATGGCCCCCCCCAAGGACATCATGACCAACTCCCACGCCAAGTCCATCCTCAACGCCATGAACGCCCTGCGTAAGAGCAACACGCTCTGCGACGTCACCCTCCGCGTGGAGCACAAGGACTTCCCGGCCCACCGCATCGTCCTGGCCGCCTGCAGCGACTACTTCTGCGCCATGTTCACCAGCGAGGTCGGTGCTGCCGCCGGCTCTGGGTGCTCCGTGGGTGGAGGAGGCAGGGCCGCCCAGTGCTTGGGATGCTCTCTGTTGAGCTGCTCAGCAGCTGGGCCAGGATCCCCCTGTGGGGGGCCCAGATCCCCTTGTGGTCATCCTGGAGTTCTCTGGATACTCCCCGTGGTTGCTCAGGATGCCCCCACTGTGGTTCTTGATCCCTTCATGGTGGCTCTGGGTGCCTCAGGAAGCCTCATGGTGGCCCTGGATTTCTCCATGGTGGCCCTTGGTCTCTCTGGATTTCCCCACGATGGCCCTGGATTTCCGTATGGGCTCCAGGTCCCCCCATGCTGGTCCTGGAGCCCTCTGGATTCTGTCCTGGTGGCCCTGGAGCCCTTCTGAGTCTTCTTATGGTGGCCCCAGAGCCCTGTATCGTGACCTGGTGGGGAGTCAGAGGTTGTGGCAGGGACTGTGGTCTTGATTCGTGCTCTGCTGCAACCACCCAGTGCTCAGCGAGCTGCCAGCCTGAGCTGCCAAGCCAGAGAGTTCTGATACATTTACTTATTTTTCTAGTGGTGATCTGTGGTTTCTGTGGTTCTGGGCATCTTTCCTGCCCTGGTGCCGAGCTGTGCGAGCCGTGCTGGGGAGTCTGGGCAGCCCTTCCTGTGCAATGGAGGGCGTTTGGTGCGTGCCCTGGGCTGCCTTGGCACTGAGCTGGGCTGTGCTGCTCTCCTGCCACGGGGGTGTCACTGGGGCTGGGGTGGCTCTGAGCCCCAGGTGCTGCTCTCAGCACATCTCATCTGTGAGCACCTTGGCTCTCAGCCCTTCCTGTGAGACCTGCACTACCTGTGTGCAGTTTCCCTGAGTCACTGACAGGCTCTGAGCTGGAACTGGCACTCGCCGTTAAACGTCAGATGCTTTGCCTGCATTTATCTTTTATAAGTTTGAGTTAATTTTTGCAGCTTTTTCCTGTGGGATATGTTTTCCTTATCCTACCACCTTCCCCATTAGCAGGGAGAAATTATTAAGTAGCTCACAGGTCCTAAAGCCCTCCCTGCTAGCCCAGGAGTCATTGCAGCAGAGAATGATTTTGTTCTTTGTTTCACCCAGGCATGAAGGCTGTGGCAGAGCTCTCTGTGTGCCCACTGCTCTCCGTGCTGTCAGGGCAGCAGGTGTCTCAGTTTTTACAGTCCTGTGCAAAGAAACCAAAAGGAGGCACATGTGGCCTGGCCACAGATCAAGACCTTTTTTTGTTCGTATCTTCATGAAATTTGTGAAGCCATCAGATTTGTGCTCCTTCTCTGCATAAAGGAAATGCAATTAAATGAAGAAAACACACAAAGCAAATTCAGTCCCTGGAGGCTGAAGTTCTCTGTTCTCCAGTAGCTCTAGGTGCTCAGCAGTGTCTCTGCTTCTCTGGGTTTGTCTCCACGTTCCTGTCAGTGCTTTTGGCTTCTGGACTCTGTCTAGGCAGCTCCAATCACTCCGTGCGCTCCAGAACGTTCTTTGTGGCTGCTAACAAAGGCTGGGGGCTGGCGCGCTTTGCCTCGGAGCTGAGATGTGTCTCCTTGCTTTGTTACACTCGGTAACTGTAACATCATAGTGACCTTCATTCTCACATGTAAATCTTCCTAGGAAATTAAATCCTTCCTGGGAAAACGCCTGTGCTCAGTGGGCAGAATTGCTTGCTCTCTCGCACTCCCACACTGCCTCTGTTTGAGGGGTTTGTTTCTCTTGCTTAGTTTGTGTTTCTTCCAAACTTGCTTCTTTGTTATGGAAACCCTGAAGCGACCAGCCTGCCAAGGGGCACACAATTACAGAGTGTTTGTGGGAGAGCTTCCTTCCAGGAAGGGGCAGTTTGGTAAGCCTCAGAGTGGACATGCTTCCTGTGTGTGTCAGCAACAAGTGTGTCGGGGCCTGTGATGGGCCAGGGCCTGGACACTCTCCAGGCACTTGTGGGTGCAGGGTTTGGCCAGGCTGGGACTCCAGGGAGCTCAGAGTGTGTGTGGTGTCAAGGACTGACAGGCCCTGCCAGGGCTTCCCTCCTGCAGGTCTGGGCACTGCTTGGCTGCTCTGCTGTGCTGGACTGGGCTGCACGAGGCTTTCTTCAGAACTGATCCTGGGTTTGTGCTGTGGCATTCCTGGTCTTGTATCCTGGAGTTATGCCACAGTATTGCTGGTGTCACATCTGTGCATGGCCACTACACCACTGAGACTGTCAGCAGATATCTTTGTCATAAAGAACAGCCTTTGCCTCTCTGTGTCTCAAGTTTCCTTCCTTCTCTCACTTCCGACAACTAGTGTTGTCCCCATGGTTTGTGTTGTGGTCAGCAGTATAAAGAGAGTATGTGCATGGCTGATTGACTGTGGGTCAGGAGCTTCTTTACCAGCTCCAGACTGATGGCTGAAGAGCTGATGCTTACAGCTACCAGGAGGTCAGTAGAAGTTTGTAACATCTTTGATCCTAAATATGGCTGGTCTGTGTCTCCATTTGCTTATTGGAATGTCTTGTCTGATCAGTTCCTACCTTTGGTGACATCTCTGTCCTTTGTTTGTGGTACAAACAGCTTAGTCTTGTTCCAGGAATGCTTTGTCTGGCCCAAGGCAAGAACTGGTTTTAGCTTCTGAATGCAATGCCTGGCCTGTCACACAGCAGGTCAGACAAGGTAATTTGCTGTTCCTTCCTGACTTTGGAAGCCGTAGAGTTTGTTCACTGAGTCAACAGATTTGGAAGGCCTCTTCCCTCAATTCCTTTGTGGTTCACCATTACCTCCTGTGCTTCTCTACTGCAAGAGTACCTGCATCACAGACAGGGCTCAGTCCCAGCAGGCATCTCTGCTGTGTCATGGAGTGCCTCTGCAGGAGTAGCTTCCTCTGCCCTTGCTTTCTCTACTCTGTATCACCTTTTTCCCCAACTGTGGCAGATCTGAAGCTCAGTGATGCTGCTCTGACCATGCTTTGTGCTCCCTGAGCCTCTGCCCAGCTGGCTGTACCAACTCCAGGCTCATTCTGGGCAAGAGAAGCCACGGGTTTCCGTCTGCATTGTGCTTGTGCTGGTGCTGACTTCTCCAGAAGTCAAGGGCTGGTTTTGCAGCGTGGCACAGGGAGATCATTATCTCCTGAGGTGCAGCCATGCTGCTGAGCTGGCAGCAGTGTCAGGGTGTGATCAGTGAGCCCACCAGCCACCCATTGGTCAGGCTGCTCTGCCAGCAGCTCTGTGCTGGAGGCGCTGAACCACAAAGCTGATGCTTTGTGAAATAGAATCTGTTTTGTGCAAATTTGATGGATTCACAGAATTTGCTGTTCCCAAGCATGGACCATTGAGAGGATAATGTTCCTTGGAAAAAATAATTATTCCAAAATTAATCATAGAGGTGATAAAATAGTCAGGGGACAAATTCTGGATTGTGTAAATGCCATCACTGCACAAACTGTCATTTTACTTTATTTCCTTTTAGAAATGAAGTTCACCATGAGCTTGAAGAATGAAGCAGGAAATTGTCAAGTTGAGAAAGCTTTTTCTTTGACTTGGTTTTGGAGTGGAGTGGTGAAGATGTCCAGGTGTTGGAAAGGAAAATTACTTGTCAGTAGAATTGACTTGTTCAGGGCTTGGCATGCCCAGGGAAAGTTACCAAAGCTCAGGCAGAAGGATGTGTTCCTGATAGTGGGCACAGAGGTGCCAAATTTCTGGGCCACAGAGACACTTGGCAAAACTCCCAAAATAAGGAAGAAATTGATAAAGCCAGCTCAGCAGCTGTGCTGAATCAGCTCTGAATGGGTAGAAGGTAATTCCAGCACAGGCATGTCACGACCACTGACTCACAGCCACCAACTCCAGAAGTCCCCTGACCCAGAGAAAGACTGAGCATGGGACTAATTAGCATAAGAAGCAAGGGCATCATTAACCAATAGAAGATAGAAGGCTCATTAATAAGAGAGCCGGGTAACTTGTAGCCAATTAACATTAATGCCTTTGTTTGCTAAAATGTATAAATAGTGAACAGTTTTGCCAGACGTGTGCTGGCTTTGGGGATTGGCCTGCAGCCCTCCTTTCTGTGCTGAACTGAAATGAATCAAATACCTGGACTCTAGGTATGGATTGGCCTCCTTCACCCTGGGTGAAAGAGCCTGGCTTGGGCCAACACTTAGGTGGGGACTCCTTGTGAACTGCAGCATGTCACACACATCCAGCTCAGGGAGGAATTCCCTTGGAGTACTGCATGGAGGAGACAGTTTAGTTGTCTTGCACAGGTGACACGTGTAATTTCTGCTGACTCAGATCTCAGGTTTTACTGTGCAGTGTGACTGTCCTTTTGATCCATGAAGAACTTTGTCTCTTACTCATTCTGTAAGTGAATTCTGTAGGGAAATTCCCTCCTTTCCTATATTCTTTCAGTAAGCACCAGAACAGAAAGGACAAATCTGTGTTGAAACCTCTGACAGATCTTATTTTCAAACCTGCTGAGTGTTGTGGGCTTTCTGATCACATTAATGAAAACTAAATCTGTGTCTCCCTTTCAATTTACAGCTCTCAGAGAAAGATAAACCCTGTGTGGATATCCAGGGCCTGACAGCCTCCACCATGGAAATCCTGCTGGACTTTGTATATACAGAAACTGTGCATGTGACAGTAGAAAACGTCCAAGAATTGCTGCCAGCAGCATGTCTGCTTCAGCTGAAAGGTAATTCAAGGATTAGCACAAATTGCACCATTGCTGCTGTTTAGAGATTTGGCTTGTTTGACCCTCAGTGCATGGAAGAGAGGTTGGGGGAGGAATGATATTTAGAAGCAGTTATGTCAAACTTATTTTTCTTGTGGTCTCGTTGGTAGAGGAACAGATTTGGGTGCAAAAAGAAATGGTAAAATAGGTTCCATTCTTTGGGCTACTGTTCTTCTGCAGGAGTATTCCCAAGAGGAATTGTGAGCTGTATAGCACATAAATGTTACAGCTCAGTTACATTTTTACAATCAGCAATCCTGGGTGTCATTTGACCTGCCATCACACTGTGTCTGGGTCGGTGACAGGCTGGTTGTTGTCACTGCACATGCACCTATGGAGCTATCCCAGACAATTTTCCCAAATCCCAGACAACCTACCCAAAAGTTATCACAGGCCTAGAAATCTGGTACCATATCCTCTAGCAGACACATTAGTGGTTTATCATCCATGAAGCTGAGTACAGCTCACATTGGAGTCTCCCTGGAATCAGATTGATGTAATTTTTTCATTGGACTAGAGCAGCCAGAGCTCAAAGCAGCTGAGCCACGTGGTCTGGCTGCTCTGAGTGTCTCCACAGTCTCCAGAGCAATACCTGCATGTGTGTGTTTCTAGTACTTGTTATCTGAATTGGGTTTTCATTACTGCTTAGAACTTTCTTTTCTGAAGCCCTTGCCAAAGCAGTGGACTGACAGGAAGCGTGCAGTGCTCATTCACCCCTCCAATTTTCCGTAGGTGTGAAACAAGCTTGCTGTGAGTTTCTAGAAAGCCAGCTGGATCCATCAAATTGTTTGGGCATTCGGGATTTTGCTGAGACACACAATTGTGTGGATCTAATGCAAGCTGCAGAGGTCTTCAGCCAGAAACATTTTCCAGAGGTGGTTCAGCATGAAGAGTTTATCCTCTTAAATCAAGAAGAGGTTGAAAAGCTCATCAAGTGTGATGAAATTCAGGTAAAACCTGAAAAGTACCGTTACTGTGCAAAGCATTAAAGTAAAACATTGAAACCAGTCAGTAATTAGTCCGTATTTCTGGGGTGGACTTCTCACACAGTTCCTGAATTTGAAATTTAGGTTTCAAGAAGTGTCTAATTTTTTTTTTTTTTTGCTAGTTTGTAATCTGAATTTTATCAATAACATGTAGCTTCTCTGTAAGAATTTATTGTCACACAAGTGTTTCTTGTGAGTCAGTCCCAGTGAGTTAGTTCCCTTTGCAGAGTTATTGGCCCTTCATTCCCTCCTTTCCCTGGAGAAGACAAGTTGTCTCAATGCCTTCATTTCAGAAATACCCCCAAGCTTTCACTTTTGTTTGCCTGCTGATCAGCAGCACAAGGAATCCCTGGGATGCTGCAGGGTGGTCTGACTCTGCAGGGGGTTACAGGGAGATTTAGTTCCCAGAAGGTGAGTTTCTGAGGATGTTCTGTGTGGCTGGAACATGTCAAATACATTTTCCCAACTTTTCTGTGAATAAGTTGAACATTCCCTGGTAACGAGGAGAGAACTTGATAATTGATTGAGGTGGATTTTGTGGAGAGCTGATGTTCACTGCAGTTGAGAGGCCTGAAGCAATCACTGCTCAGAGTTCAGGGGAACAGGAATGCTCAGAAGCAAACCAGTGTATGGGATATCTTTGGTGGGATTCCTGAAAAGCCCGTACAGGGGTTGCCAGAGGAGAAATGTTGATGTATTCCTTGAAGGTGGTTTTCAGCCACACCAACATCCCCTTGTCAATGAGGCTGCTTGAGAAAGAGCGTGTGAGACAGCGGTGAAGGACCTGGATCCAGCCACGATCCGCAGGGAAGGCTGAGTGTGTTTGGTGTTGGACAAGCTGCAGTTTTGTGCTGTGAGGGGCTGAACTCCTGTGGGTTGTGATGATGCTGAGAGCAGCTTCTGGGCTGGGAGCAGGAAGTAGTGAGGAACTCCAGAATGACCCAGCCAAGCTTCTGGGATGATCCGCTCAGGCAGAGTGGCATTCCTTGTGGGTTGGAAGGGCTGGTTCTGGCCTTGCAGCAGGTAGTGTGTTGGGCATGCACTGTCATACCTTAAGAATATGGGACAAGTAGGGCCAGGGAGGGGATTCTCTCCCTCTTCTCTGTCCTTGTGAAACCTCACCTGGAGTGCTGTGTCCAGGTCTGGGGTTCTCAGCACAAGAAACACATGGACCTGTTAGAGAGGGTCCAGAGGAGGCCACAGAGATGCTCTGAGGGCTGGAGCCCCTCTGCTCTGGGGCCAGGCTGGGAGAGCTGGGGGTGCTCACCTGGAGAAGAGACAGCTCCAGGGAGACTTTCTAAAGGGGCTTATAAAAAAGAGGAATACTGACATTTTACATGGGCAGAGAGTGATAGGACAAGGGGTAACAGTTTTAAAGATGAGAGATTTAGATTTGATCTTAAGAAGAAATTCTTCCCTGTGAGGGTGCTGAGGCCCTGGCACAGGTTGCCCAGAGCAGGTGTGGCTGCTCCTGTATCCCTGGAAATGTCCAAGCCCAGGTTGGATGGGGCTTGAAGCAGCCTGGGCTAGTGGAAGGTGTCCCTGCCCATGGTAGGGGGTGGGATGGGATGGGCTTTAAGGTCCCTTCCAATTCAAACCAGCGTGGGATCTCTCTCGTGCTGTGCCAGCACTGAGGTGCTGTGTGCAATCAAGAGTGTGCTGAGGGAACACCCTCAGAAAATCTCTGGGCAATGACAGATCCTCACTGTGATCCTGCCTGTAGTGTTACTCATCATTTATCAGAAAACATAAATGCTTTAATGAACAGTGAAACTGATAAATATATCTGAGGACATTCAGTTCAGGAGGGAATAAATCAACGCAGGATTATTGCATTTAGAGAGGAGGTGGGGAAATTGGAAACGATGCAGTAGTCTGCTCTCCTTTTGTCCTTTCCCCGTAATTCTAAGAGAAAGAGGCCATTCCAAATTACACTGTAACAAATATAAAACAACGGCTTAGAAGAATGCCTTACATAATTAACCTGTGTGGCTCCCTGCTTCTGAACATTCTGCCTGACAGCTTCAAACTGGACCTCAAAGGGGACCAGTCATAGACTGGTGGGATGGCTCAGTTGTTTGATTGCAGGCTCTTCTTTTATCTTCACATTTAGTCTCAGATAACAGACATTGTGATAATAAATTCATGTCTGATTTCCTTTTACATTGGATGATGTGATAGATGTGCAAAAAGAAAACAAAGTCTGAGTAACATATAATTGAGATTTTTAGGATTCTTTTGCTTTTGGTGATCATAGATGTCCAAAGCACCTGTAGTTCTCTGACAGTATCAAATCTGGATGGTTTAGTCAGTGGTGTAAGCACCAGCATGTGCCAGTCCTAAATGGAGACAGAAATAAACTAGTGATAAAATAAAATAAACAGTAGAAATAAACAGTAACATTCATGCCCTGGGATCCTCCACTCTGAAATCCTTTGTAGTTTTTAAAGGGGGAATTGAAATAAAAAGATGCCTTAAACATAAACATACCTGCTCTGGCTGGAGTGTCTGAGAGGCAGTGCATGGGCACAGGGCTGCCAGGGCCTAAGCCAGGCACTTCACTGCACAAAGGAAACATGATTCTGATCATCTCTTTGACAGCACTTTGAATTTTGCAAGACCACAGCTCCTGCTCCAGGGAATTGGGGGAGCTGTCCTGTGAGTTCCCACTGGTCAGTGGATGGAGCTCCCAGCTCCGGGCTCTGCTCTGCGCTGTAGTGCTCACTGCTCTGGGTCTTGGACTGCTCATTGTTGATCTCAGGGGATCTGCAGGGGAAAAAAGAAATGCAGGTTTAAGGAAAAGAAAGTGAGGGAATTCACTGTGCTTATGGGGATTTCCCTAAGAAACTTGTAGCTGAAGCATCCTGCTGTCCCTTGCTCTCTGTGAAGCAGTGCCAGCAGCCTGGGCATTGTGTGCTCCATGGCAGTAGCTCCAGTGTGGCAGTAGCTCCAGTGTTATGCTGCCAGCTGATCAGGATGTGCCTCCTGTTTGCAGGTGGACTCAGAGGAGCCGGTGTTCGAGGCAGTGATAAACTGGGTGAAGCACTCCAAGAAGGAGCGGGAGGCGTCGCTGCCGGAGCTGCTGCAGTACGTGCGGATGCCGCTGCTCACGCCCCGCTACATCACCGACGTCATCGACACCGAGGTACCAGCACCCACTGCCCGCCCCTGCCTGGCCTCTGCTGTCCCACACAACGAGTTCAGAGCTCTTCTCTGCTGCTGCTGTTGGGTGGTGACACTGTGGAGCTGTCCCTGCAGGGCTGCTGTCACACTGAGCAGTGTTTGCAGCATCCCGCTCTGCAGCCTCAGGGTGACCCCTCCAGAGCCATTAGTCAGCTGTCTCTGCAGATATCCACAGCACCTTTCTGCTGTCATCTGTTACAGTCTCCAACAAGTGCCTTCTGCCTTCATTCCTAAGTGCTGGCAGGTCCCTTTCCCCAGGCTGAAGATTGCTGGCATTGATCTTGGGGAGGTCATGGCTCCTCAGAAGGTGTCTGAGGTGCAGATGGCAAGCAAGTACCTCAGAGTGAGAAAGAGAGCAGCTGTGTGGGTCCAGGACCAACACAGAGCCAAGAGCCGTGGCTAACACTGCTGCCTCGTGTTCTGGGATGCTGCAGAGGCAACCCAAAATGGGGATGATGCAAAGAGATAATTAAGCTTTTCAGTGCAAGTTTAATTCCAGACAGAAAGTGATGCTGACCCCAAGCAAGATTTCACAGGAAGGCCCAGAGAAGGTCAAACCAGCCTTTGGGTTAGATGGTGATCAGATGTACACAAGGGTTGCTAGCCCTTGTCACCTGACAGGTGCTGAATGGTGAATGACAGACGTTTCTCTACATCAGGAAAAGGCTGGTTTAGCAACAGTCATCTCAGATGTGATAGATCATGCATGTTACTAGATCAGGACAATCTCATGGGCTGTTGTGTTAGGTTTGGCAGAGCTTAAAGGGTGTTCAGTCAGATTGTCATGGTCCACTTCAAACTGAAATTGAAGCTAGTGGGAAAGGGACTGATACCAAAACAAAGAGATCTGTTCCAAATCCAGCCCGAGGCAGGGTGTGTACAGCCCTCAGCTGTCAGAGTGAACGTGCAGGGTTGACCTGTCCAGCCTGGCAGTGCCACATGCTGGTGGCACATCCTCAGCTTGGGCTGGTGTGGAGAGTGGAGCCAGTGTGGCTGCTTCACACAGACACCAGGAACCTGTAAAGGTAAATCTGAGCTTATTGAAGCAGCATGTACACCCAAGGGAAAATGAGCACTGAGCTGAAGGGAGGTTGGTCCAGGCCCTCAGCTGGGGAAGGGAATCACACAGAGTTGTGCAAGGAGGTGAGGCTGTCCTTGGGTGCCCCATGTACACAGGGATCAGGGCAATAAATCAGCTAAACATCTCCATTGTGCTGTGCTCCCCATCTCTTCTCCAATGGCACGTGCAGGACACGTGGGGCAGATCAAGCGTGGTTTCACTGCCAGTTCCCCTTCCTAGTCATACTGCTGCTGACTTAAATGGAGCAGAAGTGGCTTTTCCTTAGTGTTCCAATGCAGCCATTTTCCTAAGGAGCCTTCAGTGCCAGACTGTGAGAATGCAGCTGTATCTTCCCAGCTGCAGTCTGCTCCTCAGTTGCCTTTGCATCTCCCTGCATGCAGTGTCTGCACCAGGACCGCACACGAGTCCTTTTCATGCTGTCTGAGCTGATGAGAGTTGGCTTTAGGACAGTTCTTCTGAGGTTTCTTAAAATACATTGCACGTACAGTGACTCATGTTTCTCCCCAGCCTTTCATCCGCTGCAGCCTGCAGTGCAGGGACCTCGTCGACGAAGCCAAGAAATTCCACCTTCGGCCCGAGCTGCGGAGCCAGATGCAAGGACCCAGGACACGAGCACGTCTGGGTGAGCAGCAGGGGAAAGGACACTGAGAGGACCAGGCAGTGGCAGGTGTTGTGTCAGACACCTTGTCTAGTGCCTTGTAATTGTGTTGATGATCTTCACAGCAGTAACTTGTCACCCTGTGGTCCCCAGTGGGACAAAGAGGGGACTGGAGCAAAGGACAGAGGTGCCTCTTTTACAGAGCACGATTGCTTAGTGCCAGTGTGGGGACAAGTTGATTGCCTTTAGTGCCAGGCCCCTGCTGTGGCCTTAAAACCAGTTTCCTGAGTTGCTGATGCCTGCAGGTACATTTGTCCCAGCATGCAGGTGTCCGAGAACTGTGGGAAGAGTTTCTTCCTGTCTGAAGAGGCAGGTGTCAGAGTCCAAAAGAGAGCTGTGAGGTGAGTGACAGCTGCCTTACAGTGACAGCAAGTTTGCACAGCGAATTGAACGGGGGAAGGTACAAGGAGGGAGATGGAGATGTCCTTCTTCCTCTTCAGAGGTGGTTTTTCTACTCCCTAGCCTTGTTACGGCAAATAAATGATGATACCTTCCTTTATTTCAGTAACTTCTACCAAGCACAGTCAATGAGTTGTTCTGAAAATGCTTGTCTTAGGTCTGTGAGCACTCAAGAGCAACATAAATGTAGGAAAGACCTACAGAAGAAGGAAAAGTATTTTACTGGCTTCTTCTGTCAGACTGTCCATTTCCAAGCTTCAGACAGCCTGACTTGTTTCTCAGTTACATGGTGAGCAAAGTCCCCTAAATCAGGTCTGGATGTCACTTGCAGCCAAGAGGAGACCTTGTGTTGTGAGGCTGCAGGGAAGCAGCCATTCTCCTACAGATTCCATGGGCTGGTTAGAGGTTTGGGAAAAACAGTGGAAAGAATGCAAAAGGAGATATAAAGGAGTGAACTTCAACACCTGTCTGAGGCAGCTTGTCTTCTCAAAGTGCCTCTGATGTTAGGAGAAACAGCCCTGCAGCAGCCAGCTCCTAGCACCTCAGTCAGTTGTCTGCCACATGCTCTGAAGAGTTTCTCCCTTCTCTTCCTTGCTGAGCACAGAGGGAGTGTGAGTGCCTGAGCCACGTTAGGTCCCTTCTCCAGAGCCGAGACAAAAACAGGGATTTAGAGGCAGCTTTGTGCCAGGGAAGGCTCAGAGTTTCTTCAGGTTGCTCCCCTGAGGTGACCCTTTGGTTGTGAAGGGATTGACTTGGCTTTGCTGTCCCTCTGTGCCCCAGGAGCTAACGAGGTGCTGCTGGTGATCGGCGGCTTCGGCAGCCAGCAGTCCCCCATTGATGTGGTGGAGAAATACGACCCCAAGACCCAGGAGTGGAGTTTCCTGCCGGTAAGGGACTGGTCCTGACCACCACTGGGCTGGCCAGGCTGTGAGCAAACACTGATCCTCCAGCACCAGCTGCCTCTTGGGCTGTCCTGTGCAATCTGCTGAGGATTTGTGACATAAACTCTTCTAGTTTTACATGGTGAATGCTGAAACCACTTCAGCTTGCAGAGTGACTGAGGGAGAGGGGGTTGTTGTCATAGACCTGATCAGCTGAGCTTGCAGAGACCCACATCTTGGTTGTGGGAGTGAGAACTATCATGTTTCTTAGTGAAGGGGTGTTAAGCTTTAAGGTTAGTGATGATAATTGGAATGTCAATAGGAACAGTGTAATCAGTGCAGTCTTCAGGCTGCTGCGTGATCCCACTGCTTGCAGTGTTCTGGAGCAGAACGGGAGGAGAGAATTCCTGCACTGAGGAGTATTTCTGCCCAAATTAAACTCACCTTTATCTATGTGAAATGACAGAGAACTGCCTCTTCTTTAATATCACCAGTTAGGGCCGACTCAGTATCACCTGATGTTCCAAAATTGTGATCTTTTCTGGAGGCTAAAAGCTTCATCAAATATTCAGAGTCCCCGCTTTTTCTCAGTGTCTGCAGGAGCCAGTGGGAGGCTAACAAAATGTCCCAAATGCATCAAAGATTATGCAGCAGCACAGGATAAATGACATTTAGTGTGAAATGTTTGAGTGCAGAGAGGCACGGTCCTGAGAAGAGAGCACGGCAGGGGGAGGCAGGCACAGCCACTGTCCTTTAAATCCCCAGTGCTGCCTGCTCTGGGACAGGGGCCATTCCCAAAAGGAGCAGCAGTGCTTGGTGTCCATGCCCAGTGTTGTTTCTGTCTCTGACCCTGGTGCTGCCTTGGTGTCTCAGAGCATCACCCGTAAGCGGCGATACGTGGCCACGGTGTCGCTCCACGACCGCATCTACGTCATCGGGGGCTACGACGGGCGCTCGCGGCTCAGCTCCGTGGAGTGCCTGGATTACACCTCGGATGAGGATGGCATCTGGTACTCCGTGGCTCCCATGAACGTGCGGCGAGGGCTGGCGGGAGCCACAACCCTTGGAGGTACGTGCTGGTCACGGCCAGGGCACGGCAGCCTGTTCAGCTCTGGCCTGAGATGCCCTGAGCTGGTGTGTGAAGAGTGGGCTGGCTCTGGGGGAGGAGGGGAGCCTGGGATTCTGCCTTCTCATCACTGGGATGCAGAAATGGAAAACTTGCCCACATATCCGGAGAGGAGCTCTGCCTCCGCTGCATTCCTGCAGCACATATGTGTGAGCTGGGGGAAAAGGGGCTCTCTGAGAGATTATGGAGTGGGAAGCTCTGAGGGTGTGACAGTGTTGGGCAACACTGAGCACAGGACACCGAGTGCAGCTGTGACCATCCAGTGCTGGAGAGACTGGAACATCTGCAGGGGACGAGTGAGGACTTTGGGGAGGCACTGACATGAGGCTCCTCACAGGCAGGGTTTGGGTTCGGGCATGGCAGTGTTTCAGTTGTTCTGCAGCATGAAAAAAACCAGCTGGATGTGCTCTTGCATCCATCAGCAAGAAGCAGATTGAAGGGCCAGATGGGACTTGTGTTTGTTTGTTGGGCCCGTGAGCCAGGCTGAGCAGCCTGGGTTCATCTTGGCTCTCGCTGTGCCATGGTGTGTTTGTTTTCTGTGGTTTGCAGTGCTGTGTGAGGGCCCTGGTGCTCCATGTGCGTGGCTCACTGGCTGTGTCCCCCCTCTGTCCCTGCAGACATGATCTACGTGTCGGGGGGGTTCGATGGCAGCCGCCGTCACACCAGCATGGAGCGCTACGACCCCAACATCGACCAGTGGAGCATGCTGGGAGACATGCAGACAGCACGGGAGGGAGCGGGGCTCGTGGTGGCCAATGGAGTGATCTACTGCCTCGGTGGGTACCCTCAGCTCCTCTGGCAGCTCTGCAAAGCCTGCCTTTTTACCCCAGTGCCCACTCGGGTGCTGCCTGAGCAGCTCCGACCTCTCTCGCCCGTGTTGGAAGGGGTTTAACCTCCCAGCTGTGTCAGTGAGTGCTGCCTGAGCTCCCTGCTCCCATCACAATGGCTTGGACTGCAGCTGCCACATCACTGCAGGGAATGCTGCACACTGCAAATTGCACACAATTTACACACACTGCATTGGAGGCATGGCTGAAGGGTGGAGGATAGGCAGTGCCAGCTGAGGCTTTGTGTGGCCTGGGCAGTGTCTAAATGCCCAGAGATGAAGCAGGTGATTGTGGGACAGAGGATGAACCTGCACCACACAAAGTAGTGCAGCAGAAATGTATCCTGAGCTGTCCATACTCCAGCTTTTTCCTGTAGCACTCATTTCAGTTTCAGAGCACCACAGCAGCTGTGAATGCAGTGAGGTTGCCAGAGAACAAAGCTCTCTGAAGCTCATTCTGTGGGTCACCTTCTGGGCCCCATAAAGGGCAGGTCCAACATTGCACCCACATCTGTTGCAGTCCTGTTCCTGGGGAGTCACAGATCTTAGGCACTGGTTTCATAGAACCACTGAATGGTTTGGGTTGGAAGGGACCTTAATCTCATTGCACTCCCTGCCATGGGCAGGGACACCTTCCACTAGAGCAGGTTGCTCCAAGCCCTGCCCAACCTGGCCTTGAGTCTGGCCTTAAACCAGCCTGGCCTATTGCTCTTCCTCATGCTGTCCCCAGGGTGGATGGCAGCACACTGCTCCTTTGCTGGGGCTGCACAGAGATGTTTTAGTATCCACTTGTGAAACAGCTCTTGAGAGATCCCAGCCTGCACCTTTCAGCCTCATGCAGCTGCAGCACAGACCTGAGCACAGGCTTGGGAGCTGCACATCTGCAGGGCTGCACGTGCAGTGTGCTCGGAGGCAGCTCCGTGGGGCTGGCCTGGTTTGCTCCTTGGGGGAGGTGATGCTCCAGGGCAGGGTGGCTGCAGGATCCTCTGTCTGAGCTGTGCCTGGAGCCTGCTCTCCATACAGAAAACATTCTCCCCAGCTCAGCCCCATGGTTTGCTCCTGTGTTTTGTTGCAGGAGGCTACGATGGGCTGAACATCCTGAATTCTGTCGAGAGGTATGACCCCCACACTGGACACTGGACAAATGTCACTCCAATGGCTACCAAGCGCTCAGGTAAGAGCTCTCTGTGTTTCCTGCTACACTGAGGGAGCAGTCACTGCTGGTGCGCTCCTGCCCTGGAAGATGCTCTGCCCTGGTGGGTGGTTTGGCTTTGAGAAGGGATGATTTTACAGCACACTGGCTTGAATTCCCAAGAGAAATGTTAATTTTCACATGCCTCCATCCCACACCAAGGTGTGCAGAGAGGAATGTAGTGGCAGGGTTATAGGTTACAGGGAGGGAGGGTCAATGCTGTCACTTCCAGGCCTAGGAACACTGCTTGGCATGGAGGAGAGCTCACGAGGCACTGAAGTACTGGGTCAGTGCTTGTCAGCTGCAAGGGACGTGGTGAAGGCAGGTGTGCTCTGCCAGGCTGCTCCTTCACCTGAGCCCTGCTCTGGGGCAGCACCTGTTGGTTTCATAAATTCCCAGTTGGACCAGCATTTTATTGTCTGCTTTCACTGTGAGAACACCTGTTCAGGCAGCTGCTCCAGCTGCCTTGTGATGGTGTAGAAACCAGTTTTCATTTCTCTGTCTTCCAGAGCAGTAATGTCAGGGAAATCCCTCCTGCAGCTTTGCATGGAGCAGTGTGCAGCTGCTCTCCAGGCTACAGCCAGGAGCGGGGTGACACCAGGGAGTCAGAAACACCAGAGGAACCTGGCTCTGTGCTGACAGTCCCAGCCAGCTGCCTGCCAGCAGAGTGGGCCTGGTGCTGCTCTGCTCACACACCTGTGGCCAGGTGTCAGCCCAGGTAAACCTCTCATGCTGCCTTGGCCCCCCCCACCACAGAGTCAGCAGTGTTTAGTGGAGTGACATGTTTTCATGTGTCATATTGGAGACAACAACAGAAGACACTGTTAGCAGCCCTTTTGGGGGAGATACAAGCATAAAAAACATCCTGTGAAGAGGGAGGAATTGACCTGTTCAGCCTTGCGACAGGGGCCCCGTGCTGCCGGTGTCACCCCTGGCTGTGACTGTGCCACCTTCTCTCGGCAGGGGCGGGCGTGGCTCTGCTCAATGACCACATTTACGTGGTGGGCGGGTTCGATGGCACGGCGCACCTCTCCTCGGTGGAAGCCTACAACATCCGCACGGACTCCTGGACCACGGTGACCAGCATGACCACGCCCCGCTGCTACGTGGGGGCCACGGTGCTGCGGGGCCGGCTCTACGCCATCGCCGGGTAAGCGCGGGGGTCCCGCAGCTCTGGGCACTCACTGAGCCACCTGAGGGGACTCAGCTGCTGCCCCTTCCACGGGGCCTCTCCTCACACTGGACAGGAGACACCCGCAGGGTCACCGTGCCCACACAAAGGCCCAGGCAGGTGGGAGAGCAGCAGCAGGCAGCAGTGGCAGCCTCATGCAGGGGTTGTGATTCCTGATGTGTGCAGCTGTCCAGCCTCCCAGGAAGAGCTCTGAATGCCTCAGCCTCTTCCTCCAGCAGCGCCCTTCATCTGTAACTTTCTGTCCTGGCAGATACGATGGAAACTCCCTGCTGAGCAGCATCGAGTGCTACGATCCCATCATTGACAGCTGGGAAGTTGTCACCTCCCTGGGGATGCAGCGCTGCGACGCCGGAGTCTGCGTCCTCCGGGAGAAGTGACCAGCAGGGAACTCACAAAGAAAAACATTCTAAAAAGTCTCGGCCGGAGGAAGAGTCCCGAGTGATTTGCAGTGACTGTTCTTGAGAGTTGTGGATGCTGTGGGAATAGGCACCAGAACAGCAGCTTTCTGTGCTGCTTGTGACTAGAGCATGTGCATAACTGTGTGATCTCAGCAGTCATCTGAAATCAGGGGCTCTGTGGGAAGCTGGAGGAAAGGGGTGAATGGGTCAGGAGAAGCTGCACCCTCTGCTGTTCCTGTGGCTCAGTCTGTGGGCAGAGCAGAGTTGCCCCAGCCTGGTCTCAGCCAGCCTGGTGAGCCCTCCCAAGGACATGTACATAGCCCTGGGTCACCTCTTCAGCCACCGCAGGGCCCCGCCGGTCCTCGGGTTGCTCTCAGCCGCGTGGATGTGTGAGGGTGAGTCCAGCTGCTCTTCTGTTCCAGCTTCAATCATCGTGTACATCCTGAATGTTCCAACGTGCTCCCCGAGCGTGCGTGGGTGCAGAGCCAGGCTGGGTGAGGTGTGGGAGGGGGCCTGCACTGTCACTGTCACTGTCACTGTGTCTGCAGGGTCCTCGCAGGGCTGCACACGGAAGGAAGGAAGGAGTCGCAGGTTAAAGCTGTCAGCTACTGAGACACAGCAGAGCCTGGGGCCACAGGGGCAGAGGGCAGGGGAGGAGCTCGTTGCCTGCCACAGCAGCGTTTGTGCTCTTGATAGGTGCTCAGCAAGGTTCATCACATCGTGGTTCCTCAAAAAGCTTGACAGCTCCAGCTGCAAACGAAGTGTGGCACTGGGAGCTGGGCTGTGCCCGTGCCCCACCCTGTGAGGAGCTCACCTGGGCTGAGGCCAGGAGAGTAGGGACACAGTGGCTGCTGCCCACCGGGGTCCTGCTGGGTGAGTCACTGGGCTTTGTCCCCAGACAGACCTGAGCCCAGCACACCCAAGGCAGCCTTTCACTCGAGTTCATTGTGTTGGTTTTCCTTTTATCTAGGAGTTTTCTGCTTCCAGGGCTGTTCCGGAGTGACATCCAGGATTCCATTTCGCCCTGTGTTCTCAGCTGTTTATTCCCCTGTCTCATAACTGCACATCCCATGACACTTGCTATCCCTGGCCTGCCCCACGAGCCCAGGTGAGGCTCCATCAGTGGCTCCCAGCAGCTCAGGGAGCGCTCCCTGCTCAGCATGTCCTGCATTCCTGGGGGCACGGGCTCCCCTCTGCCATCAGCTTGGCCCACAGTGCCGGGGCTCCTTGTAGTGCTGCTCGTTGAGCTTCCTGCTGACTCCTTGCTTGGGGACAGGGTGGGATCAGGGACATGGTAGCATGACCTAATTATGCACTTTCAGCCAATGCTCTGACCTTCTGCGTTTGTTTCTATCACACAAGTGTTCTGTGGTTTTGTTTCCTATGTTTATTTTTTAATGAAAGTATAAAGAATAAAATATTTCCTGAGCCAGTGGGAGTTCAGCTTCTGTTCTCTACCTTCCAGACGTTTGTGTAACTCCTGTGTGAAGGGTTTGTGCAAACCCTGTGTTAGACCAGGCAGCCACCCTCAGGTGTCTCTGCCCTGCAGCTTCAGCCCCGTGCTGAAAAACAGCTGCTCCAGCTGTGAGATGTGTGGCACAATGGAGGACTCCCTAATGAGGGAATCTGGTGCAAGGTAGAAGAGCATGGCAGCAGAGAGGAGGAAAAGATTACGGTCGACAGCAATAATGAATCAGCAGGGGCTGAACTTGAGGCAAGGTGGCCAAGAAGACCAAAGGCACCCGGCTTGTGACCAGCAGGAGCAGTGACCATCCCTCTGTGCTGGGCACTGCTGGGGTCACACCTCCAATCCTGGGGGCAGTTCTGGGACCCTCACAGGAAAGATATTGAGGGGCTGGAGCATGTCCAGAGAAGGGAACAGAGCTGGGGAAGGGTCTGGAGCACCAGGAGGGGCTGAGGGAGCTGGGAAAGGGCTGAGCCTGGAGCAAAGGAGGCTCAGGGGGGACCTTGTGGCTCTGCACAGCTCCCGGACAGGAGGGGACAGCCAGGGGGGACTGGGCTCTGCTGCCAGGGAACAGGGACAGGAGAGGGAACGGCCTCAAGTTGTTCCAGGGGAGGTTCAGGATTTCCAGTTCAGGATTCCCATCCCGAATTCCCAGCCCAGATTCCCAGTTCAGGATTCCCATCCCGAATTCCCAGCCCGCATCCCGCGGACACTCCCGGGAATGGGGGGAGGGGCGTGGCCACATACATGACGTCACCGCCACGCTCCCCTGACGTCACGACGCCGGCCCCGCCCCCTGCCATGGCGGCGCCGTGCGCGGAGATGGAGCCGGCGGCGCCTCCTCCGTCCCCGCCCGCTGCTCCCGCGGCCGCGCCGGGCTCGGCCGGGCTCGTGTGCGCGCAGGGCCGCAACCTGCGGGCCGTGCTGTGCCAGCGCTGCGGCTCCCGGGTGCTGCTGCCCGGCGCCGCCACCTTCGCCCGCCGTGAGGTACCGGGGGGTCCGGGGGGGTGCGGGCGGTGCCGGGCGGGCGGTGACGGCCCCGGTGGTGACGGCCCCGGTGGTGACGGCCCCGTGTCTCCGCAGCTGCTCCTGCCCGCGATGAGGAAGAAGGCGGCGGCGGCGGCGGCGGGAGGCGGCGGGGACGTGCTGCGGGAGCACTGGCTGGTGCGCGACATGTTCTCCTTCGAGAACGTGGGCTTCACCCGCGACGTGGGCAACGTCAAATTCCTGGTGTGCGCCGACTGCGAGGCGGGGCCCATCGGCTGGCACTGCCTGGACGACAAGGACAGCTTCTACGTGGCGCTGGAGCGCGTGGCCCACGAGTGACGCCGGGCCCGGGCCCTGGGCTGGGAGCTGGGCCCGGCCGCCGGGAGCCCCGAGAGCCCCTCGGCTGGACAGGATCCCGGCCGGACAGGATCTCAGCCGGACAGTCCCGCGGCTGGATAGCCCCGCGGCTGGATAGCCCCGCGGCCGGACAGCCCTGCAGACCAGACTGAGCGCGGCTGCTCACCCCAGAGCCGGACTGAGCACGGCCTGCCTGCCCCGTGGCCTGGCTGGCCACAGCTTGCCTGCCCCCGGTGTGGCTGACCCACAGCCCAGCTGCTCACCCCATAGCCCACACCCCCAGGCTGAGCAGCATCAGGGACTGCAGGCCTGGCACAGCCAGCTCCTCACCTGCAGCCACACGGGCACAGTGTTGCCACATATCTGCCTTACCTGCCCCAGTCTGGCTGCTCTGCCCCTTCCCTGGTGCCTGCTGCTGCTGCTCCAAGGGGCTGAGGTGTGTCTCAGGCTGGTGGCTCTGTGACACCGTGTAAATGAGGGCAGTGGGAGGACAGGACTGCTGCACTGAGTAGCTGTAGCAGCTGAAAGTGTCTGACCTGCAGCCAGAGCAGTTCCAGGGTTTAAGGCTGGATCTTCTGTTGATTTTCAGGAGTGTTTCCTGCCCCAGGCTCTGACATTTGTGTTCTCCAGAGCCTCATCCCACCTGGCAGCTGTACTCCATGAGGGTTGTGGCACCTGAAGAGAGTGTAAGGCATTCCAGCTAACGTGTGCAGTTCTGTTAACTGAGTACTGGGAACAAAACACAGGCAGAATGTGCAGACAGCACAGGCTGATAGAGCAGCCAACAAATAAAATGTGCCAGACCAGAGAGCTTTCAGGCAGCAAGAGTGAAGAGATCCCAGCCTGAACAGGACCTGAATCATTGGACAAGCATGGAGAGGCCATGAGAAACACCCTCACAGTGCAGGTGGCACGGGCAGACACCCCTGGGGCAGGTGAAGGGACAGCTCCCGCTTGGCACCTGGGGTAAGTCGTGTTCCCAGAGGTGACTGAGAATTTCAGGGGAGTGGGCAGGAAGTGGGGAAAGGCAGCATCACTTTGTGGAGTTTGAGCTCCACTGTGCTGGTGATGGAGCTTTGGGGGAGGAATGTCCCAGTCAGCAGAGAGGCCAGAAAGAGCAGCTGCTGCTCCCCTGGACACATCACCAGGCTTGGGATCTGCTGAAGCTGCACTGTTCCTGTGTCAATGAGAGCTAATAAAAATTCACATAGACTCACAAATCTTTTCAATGCTTTTTATCCAGCGTGTTGAAAAACTGTTTTCCAGTTGCCTGCAGTAACTCCTGGAAAACAAGGATAGACAAGCCTCAGGCATGGGAAGCACTTACACAGGACCTGGGAAAGCTCATCTTGCAGCCCATCTTGCTCTATCAACACCAAGACAGTGCAGAAACCCCGATTTCCACGTGTAGGTCACTTTAAATTAATTTGAAAATGGATTCTTCTGTGTAATGTCTGCATAGATTTGTCTCCTAAGACCATCCTGTGTTGAGATGCAGCAGTGCCTCGAGAGGGAACAGTAACAAACCTGCATCCCTTGCTCCAGCCAATCCCTCCAGCAAGGTGCAGGGGGCACCTGAAGGTCATTTTACGTATCTGACATTACACTCCCTGGCAGGAACATAAATAGGAGGAAAGGAAACAATTGAGATGAAATAGCTTCAGGGTCTTTGGACAACTGGCTCAGGAAAGGCGTCCCTGCCTCCCACAGAGCCAGGTTAATACAGGCCAAACTCCAGAATCAAAGAAACACTAAAGCACCAAGTATTTTGCCAAAAACCCCCCAAGTATTTTGAAGCTGCTTGGGGACACAAAAGGAAACCACAGCAGATGAGTGGAACTGGCCATAAAAATGCAGAGGGAACATGAGGGCTTTTATCAAAACCAGCTTTGTTCTCTTTCAGCCAACACTTTTATGCATTTCAGCATAAATACTTGAGTGCTGAGTTGTGAGGCAGCCAGGTCCCCACGGTGCAGCTCTGGTATGAGCACAGCTGGGCCCCTCAGTGATGCTGAGGGGAGAGCAGGGGGAGATGGCAGCCCAGCAATCCAGGTGAAAGTTGCTGACCTCGGGCTGGATGGGGAAGAGAAGCCAGTTTTGCAGAAGTGTGCTTTGGAGTGAGTGCCCCAGCACCTGAAATGACCCGACCTTACACAAAGAGAAAAATCAGAAAAGAGAAGGCTTGGCTCCCTTCATGCAGTGTCTGAGGAAGAGTGAGCGGGTTCTTAGCTTGCTGCAGGAAACACTTCCATCCTCTGAGAGGGGGAAGCAGCTCTGGAAAAAGTGTTTCTTGCAATCTTTCCTAAAACTGGATCGAGCGTGTCACAGTCCATCGCAGCGGTTGCTGCGGTTTGGCTTTTGAAATGCTGCACACCCAACTCTGGGAGAGCCACAGGGGTGGGAGCACCTGGGGGGAAGGATCTGTCCCTTGAGCATCCCAGGACCATTTCCTGGTGGCCTCAGACATGAACTGATCAGATCCAGCTTCTGCCTGGAGAAGGACAGTTGCTCTTTCCTCCTCGGCACGGTTCTCAGCCCCAGGCAGGTTCAGAGCCCAGAAATGCAGCTGGGCCTGGCACTGGGGCGTGAGCTGCCACAGCAGCCGTGCAGCCACACAGGAGGCCAGAGCAAAGAGCCAGAGCCGTGTGTTTGCAGCAGCCCCGGCCGCGTGCGGCAGGACAGGGCAGAGCTGCAGGCGGGGTCTGTCCTTCACGAGTCTTTCAGGGTTATGGGATCCGCGTGTCCCTGGGGCGAGTGCTGCGCTGGGAGGATTCCCTCGTGGATGGATGTGTTTGTCCCCGCCTCCCCTCGCTGGGGAAGCAGCAGGGAGCGTGTGTATGCTCAGCTGGGCTTCTGCTCCCCCTTTCATGTTCCTTATCTTGCAGGAGGCTCTGCATTCCCTGGGGGAAGGCAGACAGCTCTGTAATCGCTGTGCGTGCAGAGGCAGAGCGCTCCCGTCTGCTGCTGCCGAGTCCCCCGTGCCATTGTTCCAACGCAGCTGGAAGAGATGCCCTGAGAGCAAGGGAAATCGAGCAAAGCCGTGTCAGCACAGGTATCCTTGCTCTCCTCAAGCAGCTGGCTCTGCACGCTGCCTGGAATGCTGTGAACAGCAGGCTCTTTCCATGGCAAACATCCGGAGCACAGCTCGCTGCAGAATGGCTGGTTAATTTGGAATACCTGGCAGTGGAACACGAGGACGTGGCTTCAAGAGCTTGTTGCCTCGTGCTTTCCTGTTCTCTTGGAGGATTTGGTTCTCTGTGCCAGGCCACGGCAGTTCCAAGGGGCTGGCACCACAAAAGGCCAGGACTCAGCAAATGGAACCCAACTGCCAAAGGGAAAGGGTGCTGGGAGAAAGGAGCAGCTCCAGGCTCTGGAGGGAGGGATCTCCCTTGAGAAGGAATACCAAATGGCAGGTGGAGGTTTGGTACCACAGAGCAGCAGGGAAAGGCAGGAAAGCAGCACTGAAAGAGTCTGGGCTGGAGCAATATTTAGAGTGAGCAGCCCCTGCAATGTGGGCTTGCAGAGAGCAAAAAAATAGGGCAGGTAGTAAAGTCCATGCTTGCAGGAGCAGGATTAAAACAGTTGGATGAACAAATAATTTAAGATTTAAAAGCAGAGAATGTATTTAAGGCCATTAAAGCAGACTCTTATTTAAGGATTACCTCCAAGAAGCCAGACTAATAGCATGGTGAGGTTACCAAGTGATTAAGGGAGAGAATGCTGATATTAAATTTGCTCAGGAAATGTTAATCTGTGTGCAGGCACTGCTGCAACTCCGACTGTCACGGAATGAACCTCACAAAACAAAAACAGAGCCCAGCCCTTTGGGGCTCCACTCCGGCAACTCAGGCACATCCTGCCCCTTACCTGGGCACTCCCTGCGGGGGCAGGATCAGCTACAAACAGGGATTAATCATGTAATTACAGATACACCTACTGCACACGTTCAGGGTTCTGGAGGCCTTCCCTTGCACAAACCACTCTGGCTTTGCCCTCTGCACTTGTAATTCCCGTATTTAAGAATTCCCAGCCCATCTGGATCAGGACTGTTTAGATCAGGAATTAATTCAGTGCTGCCTAGTTGTTGAATAGTTTTCAGCTCTAAATGAAAGATGTATCTTGGCACCCAGCGAACATTCCCAAAACCCTCATGGAGAGGCCGCTACCTCTGGGCTCCCCAGGCTGAGCTTGGAGCGCCTGGCCGACACCCGTGGGGTGGACAGCGCTGAGCCCCCTCCCCTTCAGCCGCTGGCTCCGGGCACAGCGAGCCCGGGCCGGCCACGGGAATCCCGGCCGGCCACAGCAACCCCGGGCCGGCCACAGCGAGCCCGGCCTGGAGCGGAGCGTGAGGGAGGTGCCGGCCTTCGTTGGCGGGAAGATTAAATCCTGGCCTGTCCCCGCCCCTTGTTGCGAGTCAGCCAATAGCTTGCGCAGGGCTGTGACAGACATTTCTATTTCCCAATGGTGCGCAGCCGAGCGCAAGCCACGCCAATGAGCACAGCGCGGGGAGCCGAGCGCCCCGCCCCTCACTTTATATAAGGGGAGGCCGGTCAGGGCTCCCGCTGTTGCGGTGCTGCCCAGACACGTTGCGCGTCTGTCCCGGCGCTCCTGAACCATGGTGAGTGGGGCGGGGGCTGGCGGGGCAGGGGTAGCTCGGCGGCGCTCCGGGAGCTGCAGCGGGGAGCGGGGGACGGGATGGGATGGGATGGGTGGCGGGACGACTCCGCCGGGCCGTGGTGGACAGCGGGTCTCGCTGCCCGGGCCGTGCCTCGTCCCGCGCCCTGCCGTTCCCGCCGTCTCGTCCCAAAATGGTGGCGGCCCCGTCGAGAACATGGCGGCCCACGGGACCCTCAGCCCCGGCCGGCGCTGGGGCTGCAGCTCCTGCCCGGACACCGTCAGCCGCCGGGGCCGCCTGTCCCTGCGGGCCGCGGGGCGCCGTGCCCGAGCAGCGCGGGGGAGCGGCCGGGTTCCCGCAGCGAGTGAACGCGGGCACCTCCGCGCCGTGTGCGCGACCCGCGGGGCCGCGGGAGGAGCCCGGCCCACCGCCCTGGCTGTTGCCGCGGTGCCGCTCGCTGCCGCTCCCCCGGCCCTGCCCCGGGGCCGGCCGTGCTGGGAGGGGGTGGGAGCGCCGGGGCTGGGCTGCTGGGGAGGGTTCCTGAAGGACTTTGTGAGGCTGGCTGGCGAGAATGAGCTGGTGAATTGAGTCACCTTGAAGCGTTATCTGGAAGGCGTGACAGGGGCTGGGGTGTCCCACAGGGCAGGGTTCAGGTGCTGAGCTGGGCAGCACAGCTGGGGTCTGGGATGGGAGTGTGGCTCTTTCCCATGGAGCTGTTTGCTTCCTATGTCTCTGAAAAGAGTTTGTTAGAAGGTTACACGGATTTACTAATGTAGCAAGACTGTAGGCTTGTGAATATGTGGGAAATACTTGTTGAGCTGAAAATGATTGTAAGTTAGAGTATCGGTGGGATGTGTTGAGGTCCTTGCTCTTACCCTTCCCTTGGGGGCTATTTATTGTCAGAGTTTTCAAATAAAGTCAAATCAAGAGTGTGAACACAGCCTTTGGTCTCTGTACAGGATACAGGTTCCCTGGAGTCCCATCCCAGGGAAGCAGCGTTCCTCCATGTGGTGTGCTGATGGGTTTGGTGTGAGCTGGCATAGCCATTCTCAGCAAGCTTGGCTTTCCATCAGCCTCACGCAGGTGCAGCTGGACCTTGAGCACCGTGCTGGGGAGTTCAGAGGACCTAGAGCCTGATCCAGCAGTGCCATGGAGGAGCTGGGGGCTGCTGGAAGGGCAGGGACAGGACAGGCCAGTGCCCTTCAGCTGGAGCACATCCTGTAGGGAAAGGAGACTGGAGGGCTGGAGAAATTCCGCCTGGAACTTGGTGTGCTTGCAAGTAATGTATATAAGTGTGGGGAAAACATTTACTGTTGGTTAAGTAAGTAACAGGGTTCTGTCGTGGCTTGAATGCAGCATTTACCAGTGCTGGCTATATATATTTAATCCTTATTCTGAAGCTCTCATCAGTGATGTGTGAAGGCCCCAAGCTATAATGAGTTTTACAGTTCTCTTGCCTGTCATTCCAACTTGGAGCTGATGCTTTCAGAACAAGATCTGAGCCTTGTTCTTTAGTATTCTTGGTGCTGTGAAAAGGCCACGCAACACAAAATGGGCAGAGAATCTGTTAGTGTCTGACAGATTTGTGTCTCATTAAATAGCCACGTACTATTTAAAAGTCCTTAGTGGAGTTGTAGGAAAGCAATTGAAAGAGCTCTCAAAGCAGGGCTCACAGTAGCACCAGGCCAGGCTTTGTGACTGACCTTGTCTAGCCAAGTTTTGAAAACCTCCAAGGATGGAGATCCCATCCCCTCTATGACCTGTTCCAGGGCCACACCATTCCACTGGGGAGGCTTTTCCAAACACAAACCTGAGCCTTACAGCAGCCTCTGAGAATCTGACCTGGACCCACATGCAGAGCAGAGGAAAGCCTTCTCCTGTGCTGGCCATGTGTCTCCTTTTGTTCCCTGGCACATGGTTTGCCCTACTGAGGATAGGAGAGCCCTGTGGGAGGTTCAGGCTGGTTTCTGTGGGAACCTGCAGGATCTTTGCTGCAGAGCTGCCTCTCAGTTGCTGCTGTTTGTACTGGTGCAGGGAGTCACTGCCCAATGCGTTGAACTTTGTATTTTGTCCAAGTAAACACGCCATGGTTTAATGTAGAACCTGGTCTGTGGCTGTGTTGCCAAGTCATACATTCAGAATTGGAAGGGACCCACAAGGGCCATTGAGTCCAGCTCCTGGCCCTGCACAGGACACCCCCAAGAATCCCACTCTGCCTGAGAGTGTCGAGTTCTGTCAGCCCTGGGGAACCTGCTGCATTGTCTGCTCACCCTCTGGGGGAAGGATGTTTTCCTCATATCCAGGCAAACCTCCCCTGACACAGCTTCACTTGTGTCACCAAAGAGCCCTCTGCCTCCTCTCATGAGGAAGCTCTAGACCGTGATCAAACCGCCCCTCTTCTCCTGGCTAAACAAGCCAATGGTCTCAGCTGCTCCACATTCCCTCCTCCTTCACACCCTCCATCTCTGTGATGTGGTGTAGTCCTTACACACCCCTTCAGTGACCTTCCCCAGCTGCTTAGGAGTTTCTCTGGCAAGGCTTAGGCCACTGGTAGCACCACCAACCATGTCCTTCTCTGTCCGTTCTCTGCCCGGTCTGTACTTGTGCCTGGAAGTACTCCTGCTCATCCGGGAATTCCAGGGGACCAAATTGTCCCATCCAGTCAGAGGGTCGGAACACAGTTTGGAGTAACAGTCAGACTAAACTGCACTATATGTAGGCTCTTCTAGAACATGCTTTACTGACACTCAAGACTAGATGTTGAATATAAAATGTCACAGATGGACCAGGAGTTTGGAGATGTTTCTATTCTGGTTTGACTTTCACCATTCAAAGTCCTATGCTGGAATATTAAAGAAATTGGGTTTATGCTCTGGGCATCAATGGGAACTTGGGAACCCATAAATGGGTAGGAACACATAATTTTGCTGCCATGAACTATTTTCTGCATAGCTTTCATGAGGTAGTTTCCTCTGGTGTTAAGGAGTTCAGTACTTTGTGTGCAGCAGTGTGGTTTGAGGCCTGATGGGTCTGAATTTATGGAGGGATATGAAGGGTTTTTTAGTCAAAGCCTTTCCTACAGAATGGCAAAGTTTCCTCAAGAGATCAGGAGAATATTTTTTTTGTTTTGTGCACATTACATGAAGTGCTCCCAGATCTTGGGAGGATTTTGCTGCCTCGGGTGGCTGTGTTCCTGCAGCTGGGGTCTAGGTGATGCTGTTCTGGACACTTAGGCCAGTGGCACGTGTGATCATCAGCTTTTCTAAATATTCAGTGTTTGCTATGAAGAGAGGAATTGGCTAAAGAATGAAAGAGTTGATCAGACTCTTCCTGTCTGATTGAAGAACAACAAAGAGGAATGAGCTTGTAAAAATGATAATGTCCAAAAGGGTTTTTTTGGGTGGAGCTGATGATGTCTCAAAGGGGCTTTTGTGTTCTGTAGTGTTTTGTGCCAAATGCCCCCAACACCACGACAATAAGGGCAGTGTTTTTAAGGCTTCGCGGGTGGGCTGGCAGTCCTGGCTGGGCGTGCTGAGCGTTTGCTGAACAAGGGCAGTGCTGTTTGTGCTGAACGATGCGTTTCTGTCCCGCAGCGCGAGTGCATCTCTGTCCACGTGGGGCAGGCGGGCGTGCAGATCGGCAATGCCTGCTGGGAGCTGTACTGCCTGGAGCACGGCATCCAGCCCGACGGCAACATGCCCAGCGACAAGACCATCGGCGGGGGGGACGACTCCTTCAACACCTTCTTCAGCGAGACGGGCGCGGGGAAGCACGTCCCACGGGCTGTGTTTGTGGACCTGGAGCCTGCAGTCATAGGTAACAGTGACCTGTGCAAGCCACTCCAGAGCACTGGCACGGCTTTTGGCTAAGGGATCCATTCCTCCAGTGATGAAAAATGCTTTGAGGCGTTACATTCTTACTGTATAAAGCTTGCATACACTTTCCTAGTGATGGAAAAGACTTAGCTTTGTGTTCGTTGGGATTGGCCAATGTGCACTGTGGAGCTTTCAAGAATTCCAGTATTACCTTCTGCCAGGCTGTGGCATTAAATGGGTCTCATGAACATGCTTCATGCTTCTGCTATGCAAGGAGCAGTTATAGCCCCTTGGAACAGTATGGCATAATGTGTGCTGCAGTCAGTAGAACCTCTTTGAGACACAATATGTATCATTAGGAAGATTCCTTATTGTGCATGGAAATGATTGCTTGTGGATTCCCAAAGCAATCTGTGTAAGCTGAACAGTGCTTGCAGAAATGAGTCCCCATAGGTGGCCTAAATTCAGGGACTTCTGAACATGCACTTCAACTTCCTGTTGCCTTATCTTTGAGAAAAAAATCTCTTCAAGGGTGGGAGTGCTGGGCTGTAACTTTGAAATGAGCCCAGGCACCCCTGGCCATACACTAATATTCCCAGGAGCTGTTGCAGATCTGGCTTTGTGCTTTCTTGAGTCCTGTGCCTGTTGCCTCCTCTGCTGCTGGCCAGGTGGTGGCTCTGAGCAACCAGGAACGGCTGAGAAATGAGATGAGGGAGAACAGGTGGCAGAACAGGGCAGAGGAGCTGGTGAGTCTTGGAACAAAATGCCAAAAAGTAGTGAGTGTTCCAGTGCTTGTCAGTGATGCAGGTGTCTTGTGGGGAGATGGGCAAGATCAGTGCATCTGCACAGTTGCTTTAACACAGCTGTGTGTGCTGCAGCTTATAGCTCAGGGTTTAGACAATTGCAGAACTCTCTGAGAGCTTCTCCTGTTCCTTTTGAACTCTTCTCTGCCTTTGGCAGAGAAGGTAGTGAAGAGAAAGGGACATGCAAGCTGTGTTGGCTCTGCCTGCCCGCAGAAGCATCCTGGAGGGATTGGGAAGTGAAGGGGAAAAACAGGAGTTCAGCTGCTGAGCTGCAAAATGGGCTTTAAGTTGTCTTAAATTGGAAGAATGGTTCTGCTGCAATAGTCCGGTTTTAAATTGCTGTAAGAGGTCAAAATTCTAAACTTTAGTGTAAAATAAAACCGTTTACTAAGCAATAACTTAATTTTTGTTAGTTATTCAGGTTGTAGGAAGTATTGTCACCTACTGATAGGTAGTTGCTTTTTATCCCTAAGGGTTTAAGTAAATTATTCTGGACACCCTCAGAAGTTTGAAAAAGCTGGTCTGTATAGAAAATTAACCTACAAATATTCATGTATTATGTAATAATATATATCTTGTCTCTCCCCAGATGAAGTTAGGAATGGGACATACAGGCAGCTCTTTCATCCTGAGCAGCTGATATCTGGTAAAGAAGATGCTGCAAATAACTATGCTCGAGGTCACTACACAGTTGGGAAAGAGATAATTGATCTAGTTCTGGAGCGTATCAGGAAGCTGGTAAGACTGCTCTTCACTGAAGGCTCTGAAACATCTGTTTTACAGGGTTTGGAAAGGAGGTTATCAAATCCATAGCCCTAAAACTGTGCTTTAATTTCTTTGTGGTAGGAGAATCTATGGGCTTGGTCTGCATCTGGTTTTATTCTTAGCCAGCTGAGAATGGCTGGATTATTCCTGTCAGATAGGCTTTCAAGTGGCCTAAAATGCTGATGAGGCACCTAAAACTTCATATATAGTTTCATGTTCAGAAAGCCAGAACCAAAAATCATGATTTGCATAGTTCCTGCTGGAGGAGGACTGGTCTCTGGCTGTGGCTCTTTCAAGGAAGTTTAAATAGGAGTGCTTGCTTCTGTGGTTTAGACTACTGTTTGCATTTCCTGCTGTTATGATTTTTGGATTAATTTTATGGTAATAACTGTAGAAAAGGAACAAATCTCTGTAAGCTGGGATGTTTCAGCCTCTCCAGTACTTCAGTCATGTGGCAGCTTAGGAGGTTCAGGTTCCCTGTTTAGGGCTGCTAAGCATATCCATTGCCCAGTCTGTGTCACAAAGGTAGGAATTCTCATTGCACAAAACCCCAGTGCTTTGATAAGGAATGCTGAGTGAATCTCAGTGAAAAGTTCACCTTTTGCAGATCACAACTGGAATTATTCTCAACGCTTGACTGCCACAGTCTCTAATTAAAGCGATGATAAGTTTGCAGCAGGCTGTACTTTGACCTGAAAAACAGTCATAATTTCTTTGTACAAGCTGTTGGCAGTCCCTGTTAATCCTGGGAATTGAGCTGAGCATCATGTGGCACCTCTTTGTGAGGACAGAGCTGTCTAGTTTTGTCCTCTGAGAAGAGTGAATGGGACTGGCACTGTAATAGCCTGTGACAGCTCAGTCCCCTGAGCAGAGATACACACTTGGCACTCGGACAGCATTGGAACAGTAGCTCTGGGATGGGGGATTGCTCTGGTTTTGTGCAGAGAACACAAAGTGAGTGTAAGAGTTAGACAGAGGGTAGGTCTTTGAATATTCCTGCTTTTCTTGATAATGGCCTCATCTGAGAATTGGGGGTAGAGGGAACTTTAAGCTAGCGATTTGAAGTGGTCACCATCCAATAGGTAGGGTGTTAAAACCAGCCAAGAATACTGTTTTTCATGGGGCACCTCCTTGACTTTTGGTGGATAAATTCTGTATTTCTGAAGCTTGAACAGTTGGTGTGTGTCAGAATTCTGAGCTGTCTTTCTTGAGTTTGATGGGGGATTCTTAGTGTACACAGTGTCTTGAACACCTGTATTTTCTCTTTCAGTCAGATCAGTGCACTGGCTTGCAGGGCTTCCTGATTTTCCACAGCTTTGGGGGAGGCACTGGATCTGGTTTCACCTCCCTGCTGATGGAGCGCCTCTCGGTTGACTATGGGAAAAAATCCAAGCTGGAATTCGCCATCTACCCTGCGCCCCAGGTCTCGACAGCTGTTGTGGAACCCTACAACTCCATCCTGACCACCCACACCACGCTGGAGCACTCTGACTGTGCCTTCATGGTTGACAATGAGGCCATTTATGACATTTGCCGTAGGAACCTGGACATTGAACGTCCGACCTACACCAACCTCAATCGCCTCATTGGGCAGATAGTCTCTTCCATTACTGCTTCCCTCAGGTTCGACGGTGCCTTAAACGTGGATCTTACTGAATTCCAGACTAACCTGGTGCCTTACCCTCGCATCCACTTCCCGCTGGTGACGTACTCCCCGATTATTTCAGCGGAGAAGGCCTACCACGAGCAGCTCTCCGTGTCTGAGATCACCAACGCCTGCTTCGAGCCCTCCAACCAGATGGTGAAGTGTGACCCTCGCCACGGCAAGTACATGGCGTGCTGCCTGCTGTACCGCGGGGACGTGGTGCCCAAGGACGTCAACGCCGCCATCGCCACCATCAAGACCAAGCGCACCATCCAGTTTGTGGACTGGTGTCCCACTGGATTTAAGGCAAGTCTTAGTCCCAGCCTGATTTCTTAGTCCCAGCCTGATTTCTTAGTCCCAGCCTGATTTCTTAGTCTTCTCGTTCACTGTTCTGGGCTTATGGAGTGTATTTGCTCTGAGCTGTTCTGTAGGGACCTGGTTTGTGTTCTGAGGTGTGGAGATTTAGGCTCTCATGCAGAGCTGTTTTGTGAGTGACACATTTTAATCAATTCTTGTTGTCTGACTTTGATTATTGTCGTTGTCAAACACCATAAAGGAACTCATGGTCTCTTCCACATCTCCTGTAGGTTGGCATCAATTACCAGCCCCCCACAGTGGTTCCTGGGGGCGACCTGGCCAAAGTCCAGCGGGCAGTCTGCATGCTGAGCAACACCACGGCCATTGCTGAGGCCTGGGCTCGCCTGGACCACAAGTTTGACCTGATGTATGCCAAACGTGCCTTTGTTCACTGGTATGTTGGAGAAGGGATGGAGGAGGGGGAGTTCTCGGAGGCTCGGGAAGATTTGGCTGCACTTGAGAAAGATTATGAAGAAGTCGGCACAGACTCGATGGATGGAGAAGATGAAGGTGAAGAATATTAAATCCAACCATGAATTGCAAGTCTTTGCCACTTTGCTGCCTCCTTAGTAGCAATGTAAATCATGTCAACTGATTGGAATAAACTTTTTTAATCAAGAACTTTGGTAGTGTCCAAACACTATATGCACTCATTAACTGTATGCAGTCAGTGGTCCCAAGGGATGGAATTCCTTTCTGAAGAAGGTAGCTGAATAAAATAACCATGCTATAGTTCAGTCAGTTCTTGTCCTTAAGGCATTGCTATTTGAAGAGCTATTACTGCCCAGAACATGAGACTAGAATGAGCTGGAGCTTTTTCTGGAAGGTGTTAGGTATATTTCTTCTAAGACTCTAAGGCTGGTACCACAAGAGGCAAAAGGAACTAACTGTGTTACCCATAAAAGGTGCAAGACCTTCAAAACTGAAGGCTGTTTGGGTTTGTTGTCTCCTGTTCTTAGACTTTATTGAGGGGCAGTAACTTAGAGATGCAGTGACCTGGATGGGGAGGAGATGGCCAGGAAGGGTGTGCCATAGCATGACAACCTGCCACTGTAGCCAGAACCTGAGCAGTGGTTGCCCTGTGCACAGCAGGAACTGGAGTCCCTGTCTGCTGCTCTCTGGAGTCAGACTTTGCCTAGTGAAAAATCTCTGGGATAACTGGCCGTGGTTAGACACCTTAGTTTTCCCTAAAATTACGTCTTTTGCAGAAGTAATTATTCTGTGGGTTCAGATATGAGCACTGCCATTCTTCTGTGTAAGCTGATGGAACAGGAGAGGATTTGGCTAATCAGGTTTATCTTCAGATGTGAACAGCCTCAGTCTGAAACCTTCTGCATGGACTGAGTGGGGGCCTGGGCACACAGTGGACCACAAACCAAATATCTTCACTGTTGTGGAGCTGAATGACTGAGGAATCTCCCCCACAGCAATGCCAAAGCTGGAATAGTTAAATCTTAAGATGATGATTGAATACTGAATGTGATTACAGGGTACCAAAGTCTGACTTCAAGATGATATTTGGCCTGGAGAATTCTCCCCATCCAATTTCAAACTTACTCATATTCCTTCTGATTTACTAGCAGAGCGTGATTCAGGCCAAGCCTTGAAACCTGTTAGTTGCAGATGTGCACACCTGCTTGGCAGGAGTCTCAGCTGGGCTACGTGAGATTCCTAATGTCCCTGCTGCGTGGAAGCTTCAGTGCTCAGGTAATGCTGCAGTATCTGACATCCCCTCACTAAACAGTGCCCTTTTCCTGGGCTGGACTTGTTCTAGGTGGGGGTGTCACCTGGAATTTAGAGTAGTAGACTGCTGCTGTTGATGGAAGGTCACAGAACAGCCTGGTCTGTGAGAGCTGACCAGGGATTGCTTTGACTCCTCTTGTCCTGGGTCACTGTGTTTTTTCAGCCATTGTGTTGAGTCAATGTGATTTGAAATTCTTGGAGCTGGAAGTCACCAATTTTACAAAGATGGGGAGAACAGTCTTAGTGCTTTATCACCTCGATGGTTTTCTCAGTCAGCCCTGCTGTTGTGCAGGATGTGTGGCAATCACACCTCCTGACATTCAGCACAGCTATGTGTGGCCAGTGTTTCAGTGAGTTTCTCATTTGTTTTTCCTTGTGGTTTTATGTTCCAGGGGTAGACATAACTGTGAAGAATTTGAAGTCCTGTTGATTAACATTTTCCTGCTTACTGGTTGATTAAGCAAATGTGTTTGGGAGGGCCCAGGGACAGACACATTCATTCCAGTCAGAGCGACTTGATGTCAGCAAGCATTCAGGTTTTAATGGCATGGCAGTGCCCAGAGAGGAATGTGCACAGGGCTGTTTGATGCCATGCAGGTGCCAGGTTTTCACCTTGAAGATCCTGTATTGCCAGCAGATCACAGAGAGTGCTCTGTGCCACAAGTGCAGCAACATGACTTCCTTTGGAAGTTAATTGTGTTGGGGTTGTGGGTTTCTGAACTGGCCTTCAGTGGGATCTTTTAGCAGTGATTTGGCTCTTCTGTGAGGAGTTTGGTTTCATTGAAGCCTGGCCTACTCAGTCTCCTGCAAATAGTGTCTGGTTTTCACTGCATTGGTGGATTACCCATATTGAGGCCACTTCCTCTGCGGTGGGAATTGGCTCAGTGTGTCTGTTTTATCCAGGCATGTACAGTGATGAGGCTCAACAGCCATGTAAGAGCCTTGTGCATGTGGAATGCTGAGCTCTGGAAACCTGGGAATCTCATTCTGTGTAGGCATTAGATGAGAAGCATTGTGCTTTTAATTTTTACAAGTAGCATGTAATGTTGCTTAGAGAAGATGTAATCTGCAACATGACTGGTGGAAGGTTTCACAAGAGATGCTCTGTCACCTGGTAGCCATGGGACTGATGCTGAAAACACATTATACATTTTCAGCCTACATCATACTTGAAACTCATCATATTAGTATTAAGAAACCCTGTTGCTTTAGCTAGTGGGCAGCTGCTCTCTGTGTAGGCATGTGCATGCTGAGCTAAGATAAGATAGGGTTTTTCTCAGATATGAAGCCAAGATAATTACAGCAGGAAAATCCTGCTAAAACTGCTCTTGCTTCAGTGAGCTGCAGAAATCGTTAAACATGTTCTAATTACTGACTCTATGGTTGAATTAACAAATGTGTGGTTCATCTGTTTCCTGAAATGTAGAGGAGATTTTGCACTGAACTAAAATTTGAGTACAAGAGTGTGAACCCCTGAAACTTGCAGAGGTTGACGTTAGCTGTCAGTTTAAGGAAATTGCTTGCTTTGCACTCTGAAAGCCTTTCTCTAATTCTATACTTTAAATGTTGTTTCCTTTGATAAGAAATGCCCATACTTGTGCTTTGCACAGTCATGTGCCTGTTTGCACTGGCAGAAGTGCAGGCATTATCTAGTGGTAACTAAATATATCTTTACCTGTGTGGTGACACAGCTTTCTCCAGTATTGAGACTGGCAATTAATAGCTCTCACCTGACAGAATAACCTGTGTGACTCATGAGGTGGAGGAGGAGGAGGAAATGAGTTGGAGCCACGGTGGTCACTGTGAACTTTGTTGTAAATTCTGGTGTTATCTGTAAGATCTGTTCTGGTGCTGTTCCAGGAGAGTGCAATGCAGCGGAATCTGATTTACACCCACTCTGCCCTCTGAAAAAACAATCTGAATCCCCTTTAATGTGCTAATATCTATATTATATATATAATTATGGACATTTCTAATTTCTATAGTAAGCATGCCACTGTAATTGTATGACAGAAATCTCATTTGGGCAACAGCCCACAGCTACACATGCCTCTGCCTCCTTCCTACAGATAAACTGATCTCAAGTAATACCAGAAGGAACTTTTGTGCCTCAGATACTTAAAGTTCTGTCAAATAGGTAACATTCACCCATTCCATTACTTTATGCCTACTTATAGGAGCAGTTTTGGTAGTTTTGTCCCAGGCCCTCAGCCTTGCTAGGCCTGCTGGCATTTCTGTTGGCAGCCTGTTCCCACTCTGGCAAACTCCTCGAGACAAGCCAGGCTGGCATGGTTCTGTACTGACTGTGCCTTGCAGTCCAGTTCCTGTGAGCTCTGTAACAGCAGAGAGCTTGAGAGCTGCAGCAGTGCTGTGCCCATTGCCTCTGGGCTCCAGTGCTGTGTTCTGCCACATAAACCTGTCTGCCTGTGCACCAGGCCGCGCTTTCCTGTGTGTAGGAGATGCTGCACAGAAACAAAGCTGCAGAGGTCACTATTTATAGTGCAGAGCTATTTCAGTGCAGTGGGGTGGGTTTTTCACTGGCCTTGCTGAAGTTCTGTAGCAACTGCAGATTCCAATTATTTTGCAGGTTTTTGTCAATCACAGAATGGTTTGGGTTGGAAAAAAGCTCATCTTAAAGCTTATCTCAGTCTACCCCCTGCCATGGGCAGGGACACCTCCCACTAGCCCAGGTTGTTCCAAGCCCTGTCCATCCTGGCCATGGCCACTACAGGGATGGGACAGCCACAGCTTCTCTGTGCCTGGGCCTCACCACCCTCACAGTAGCACTTTTGAAGTCACTTTTTTTTTTATAGCTCTTAAAAATTTAGGAAAAAAAAACGAGTCTGGTACTAAATGTGGAGATACCGTGTCCTGTATAGGAGCTGTGAGCTAATGTGGCTGGGGAAACACAGAGTCTTCTGTCAGGAAAAAGATATTGAATTAGGTGATTCCTGATCTTGCTTGTTTTGTCACATTTATAAGGAATTACTTCAAATAAAAAAGCATTTTCTTTTGAACTCCAAAAACAAGGACTGGGGTTAGAAGTAAATTGAGCAGTAAAGAGCTGAAGAGCAATTTTCCATCATCTTACAGGACTCCCTGGAAGGGCTGTAGGGGTTTCTGTGTGTGTTGGGGAGGTGATAATGATTAATCCCTTTGCTCTATCTGGGTTTGAACTAGAAGGAGGACTAACAGTGTAACTTCCAGGCTGTGCAGGGACTTTGATCTACAGATTTCTCCTGAAAGTCGGGCAAGTAGATTAAAGATGTGGAGTCTTGACTGGCTGTTAATGGGGAGAGGAGTGAGAGCATGATGAAGTGGGAAAAATTACATTGCTCTGGAGGTTTTGTAGGTGTTGGCTGACAAGATGCTGAGAAATACCAGGATCCTAAATTAAAAAAAAAAAAAGGGTAAGAGTCACATGAGGAGTGGTGCTGCCTGTGGAGCTTTCCAGTGAATTGAGTTGGTTAAACCCTGGTCTCCATCTTTCTGCTGCCATGTCCCTGTTCCTTGGCTTTCTGCAGGCCCTCCTTTGCATGCCCAGATTCATGTGATATAAAACATGTTAAGTTGTTCCAAGATATTCTTAGATCTTGAGACACTACCCTGTTTTCTCAATCTTCCAGCCATCTTTCAGGAGCTTGTTTCCCACTTTTTCTGCAGTATTAGTTTGATTTCCCTGGCCTGTGTCAAGAGCTTGGAATACTTGGGCACAAAAAGTTAAATTCTTCTTTCCAAATGTTTGCTAGAAAGCAATAGCTGTAAATACTAAGTGTCAGGATCCAGAAAACATTTCAGAAACATTTAGGGATTACTTTTTTCTAATGCTGAACAGTTAATTAGAAATTCAGAGAGATTTGGGAAGTCTTAAGTGAATTACTCTACAAAAAAAGGAGGTGGATCTGAGTCCCTTTAAAATGAAGTATTGCAGCCCCCTGGATGTGCTCATCTTGGCTTTAAGAACTATTCCAGGCTTCTGTGTGACACGAGTAAGTGTGTGAGTGGTCTCTCAATTTTGGCTCAATATGTGCAGTTGTGATTTTGATATGTCAGCTGCAAAGCTGAGGGAGGAACAAGGGTTTAAGCCTTTCTTTGGGGATTTCAAAAAGTGGGAAGCAAGTCCTGATCACAGGCAGGAATATTGAAATTCACTTTATAAGATTGGGACTGGAGATCAGATGTTAAGGGAGAAGTTGGAAAAAAATGTTCCAGATGACTTTGGAGTTTGGTGTCCATGTGGATCCGATCAGGGCTCCAGAAAGGCTGCCCCAAATCTGTTGCACTTCTCCCCCTTGAGCTCTGCTCCCCTCGGGAGGTGATGGCTGATGTTGAGCTGCCATCACACTGTGCTGAGAGCCTGTTTGTGGCTTCCTCCTAAGCTGCAGCCCTTTTATCTCTAAATAGTTCAGGATTGAAATGGTGAGATGCTATTGCTGGGCTCTGTCTGCAGATTTCTCTCTGCTCCTTACAGACCTGTCAGCTTTGCTGCCAGGGCACTGCATCCACCAGGTCAGGGACGGGGGCTTGGGCATTCTGTAACTCTCCCAAACTGTGCCTTCTGTTTGGTGGGTGGGATTGACTTTTCCAAGCACTGCATCTGTTAGAGTTACCTGTAGCCTGAGCTGGGTGTGCTGGGAGGGATCCCTTTGCAGTATCAAGGGGATTAGGAGAAAGAAGGTAAAGGGCAGCAGTGGGCTTTTTCTGTCCATTCTAAAGTTAGAAAACTGCCTTAATTCTAAGTGCCTGTTGTTGTCAAGCCCAGAACTTGCGTTGAACTTCAGAAAGCTCAAATTGGGACAAATTCTTCTCTCTAAAATGGCTCAAACTTAATGAGACTTGGCTCAGAAGCAGCTGAGGGAGCTGGGAAAGGGGCTCAGCCTGGAGAAAAGGAGGCTCAGGGGAGACCTTGTGGCTCTGCACAACTCCCTGACAGGAGGAGACAGCCAGTGGGGTTGGGCTCTGCTCCCAGGGAACAGGGACAGGAGGAGAGGAAATGACCTTGAGTTGTACTGGGGAGATTTAGATTAAATATTAGGGAAAAATTCTTCCCAAGAGTGATCAGGCCCTGGCACAGCTGCCCAGGGCAGTGGTGGAGTCACCATCCCTGGAAGTGTTCAAAAAACTTGTGGCTGTGGCACTTGGGGACATGGTTTAGTGGTGAAGTCATGGCAGTGCTGGGGGAATGGTTGGACTCTGATTTTCCAGTCTCAGTGTTTCTATGATTTTTACCCTGCAGTTTTCATCTGTCCTTTCTGTGACTTTGCCCGAGACAAGAACCTCTGAGGTTACTGGCTGTCAGTGTTGCAGTTCTTGTTTCAGAGGTGGCTGCTGTAAGGGACTTGTTGTAGCACTTCAAATTAAGGAGGAATTCCAAGCAACGTTCTTCAAGAAGGCTGCAAAGACCTTCAGCATCTTTGTGTTACTTTTCCTTTTGTTAGAGCTCTGTGGCTGCAACTGTCAAATGGATTTCATGCTCTTACCTCACCACCACTTGCAAAAGCTGCACTTCAGTTGTTCTGCTGAGAGTGGGGATCTTTGTGGCTTTTCAGTTATTTCCAAACCCTGTTGTGGAACCTGCCTTGGGTGGCTGCTGCTGGAGTGCAGTGTTCTCAAGAGATTATGATGTCCCACACTGAGCCTGGTGCTGTCTTCCAGCAGTTCTGGAGTTGATTCTGTGCAATTCTGCACAAGTTGCCACAGCAGTGCTCTATGCTGAATTACTTTTTTTAAATATCTGGATATATTATATATATATACATACACATATATACGTGTATTTTATGTCTTACCTGCTGGCTATCACTGTCCCTGTTGTCTCACCCATGCAATCATGTTTTCACTCTTACACTGCCCTTGGCACTGATCTTTGTGTTAAATTGGAAAAAGAGAATCCCTTCCTGCAAGAAGGGCCCAGTTTTCTTTTGGTCCCCTGGACTCGTTGTAGGAACTGTGGGGTGCCAGGGCTCAGCTACAGCTGCTGTGGAGCCACAGACTCCACTGTTCCCTACTGACTGGGACAGAATGGTTTCTGCCTTTTTTCTTCGCAACTTTTGTGGCATGTTTATGTGCAAGGCAGAGCCCATGCACACATGGAAGTGTCCCAGTCACGTCTCAGCACGTTATAGAACAGTCTCTGCCATTGTCCACAAATGCCTTTGAATCTGCTGTTAATGCCTTGCAGTGAACATATGGCACCCAGAGATGGGGGTTCCTCTTCCCTGACTTCCCTCATCATTCCAGCAAAAGTTACTGGCACTTCCATGCACAGCACTCCTGTTTCTTGTTTTACTTGTTGCTGTGTTTAGTGTTTATCTTCCTCTCTGTGTTTCCAAATTCTGTGCCTGTTTTTTTGCTTGTTCACTGCTGTTGCAGATCCTAGCAGAGTGTTTTGGCTCCAGCTTTGTCTATTAGAGCATATGTGCACTGGCTTCGTCACTGTCACTGCCTGCAAGCACTTAATGTCTGCTAAATGTCTGCATGTGTTGGATCTGCCTGAGGAGCTGAGGGGGGCAGCTTGACCCCATACTGGTTTAGACTGTGTTTACTTTGGACTGGATGTATTCAACACTCATGCATGATTAGTGCAGACACTTCTCTGAAGCACCTGTGTGCTGATACTCCCTTCTTTTCTGCTAATTGTAGGTGCTGGCAGATCAAGAGTAATCCTTACTGTTGTACTTGTGGCCACTCAAGGCTTTTCTTGTTTAATCTTGTGCTTCCTTGTGAAAGATGCTCTAATGTCTGTTGGAGACTTGGAATTTTTTACATCATCTTCCTCAGATGTGTGTGGTTCCAGGTATGAAGACAGTGAGCCAAGTTTCCTTTGTGAAACTCCCTCAGAACTCTGCGTTTGGAGGCCTGAGTTTTTGACTGTAGAGCTCCTAAAGTCTTTCTGTTTCTAAAGAATGTTGTTTGATGCCACCCTTTCCCCTTTGAATGCCTGCTGGCTCCCCAGCTGGTTTTAACCTCTGTGCCATCTCCCAGATTCACTGTCAGTCTGCCTTGATACGATTCATGTGGGTTCTTGCCACCTTTGCTTTGCTGACATTGTCACCTTCGTCATCAGCAATGACTGAAATGTCTCCTCTGCCTTAATTCATGTAGCTCTTGCATGTTCTCCATTGTACTCAAGTGATCTGCAACTATTTCTGCACCTTTAAATCCCTTTTAGGAGCAGTTTTTCCATCAGCAAATCCATCTCCATCAGCGAATGAGTGGTTTAAAACTCTGGTTTTAACCTCGGTTTTAACAGACAATTCCTTGTCTGTTCAGCCTTGGTCTGTAAATTTTCAGTGTATTTTAAGTGATCCACAGGTGCTTAGATGGCTTTGTGTGTATTTGCTGTTTGAAACCTGGCTAGTAGCTTGGTGGGAGAGTTTGAGAGTGTAAATCCCTCTGGAATGCAGGTGCAGGCGCAAGGATCCCTGAATCCTGTGCCATTGCCCAGGCTGATGAAGTCTCCTCACTGCCTCAGTAATGTCACCCCTGGTGTGCCTGAGAGTGAGTCCTGGAAGCGTGTCTGAGTAACCCAGGGGGATTTCAGCTGTGTCAGAGGCAGGAAGCCTGACTAGGAGCAAGATTTGTTAATTAAACGTTTTCTGCAGAACCAGCTTCTCTCCTTGCCTAGGCCCGGGGGTGTCACGGCATGGTGGGAGGGGCAGGGGTTTATTTGAGGTGGCACAATGCAGTGGCACACAGTGACGGAGGGCTGGCACAGGGCACAGTCTGCTGAGTTGGGGGCTTTCATGCTGCTTCTGCTTGCCCTGGCAGAAAGCACAGCTGAGTTCAGATCCTCCTGGGGGACCAGTTGTAATGGCACTTTGTTTCACTGCAGCCAGCGGTTGGGGCAGAGAAGCGGCATTTTCATGTCTCAGTGTTTTTTCTAAGAAAAAAGATAGGCTTTGTGGTTTTATACATTGTGGCAAATTGTGTTTCCCAAGTTGCTCTGTTGTTGCCAGGGTTTCACTTTCTCAAGCATTGAGGCCTGGGGCTGAGCGAGTCACCCCAGGCTCCTTTGCAGTCAGTGCAGAGCAGCGAGGGGGGGTGGGGTGAGGTTACTCTGACCTATTTTAGGCACCTGCCTTAAGATAATGAACTTCAAAGCCTCACCCTCACTGACTGTCAGTGCTACACTGGTGGCAGGTCCCTTGTCAGCCTCCACACCATGAGAATCCCACCCACTGCATGTCCTGCCCAGAAGCAGGTTGTGTCCCACACTGCTGCCGCTTGCATGCTGAAGCACAGGAAGGTACAACCCAAATTTCTTGAATGTGAATCAGCAACTGCCTGAGAGCAAGGTGAGGCGTGTGAAACAGCACCTCAGCTCTGCCTTTCCAGCACTTCCAACAGCTGTGGTTTGCTTATCCTTGCTCTTAGGGTAGTCTGGGCAAGGATTTGCAGGAAGGCTTTACTCAGCTTCAACAGCAGCTAATGATAGGGTAAGGGACTTACAGAATTTTATTAATAAAAGTAATGCTGAAGGCAGTTGCACAACTGCAGAGGAGCTTCCATATTGGCTCCACATGCTCACCAGCTGTTCTTACCTGGCTGTTGACAGTCCCCTCTGGACCTGTGTGCAGCTGGAGGACTTCTGTCCTCGGCCACTCGGTTCCAGCCCACAGCCGAGGCTCAGGTTTCCTGCCTGCCCCCTCTGCAGGCCCCTCACTCAGCAGGGTTTCCTGTACTGGCATCTCCAGCCTGAGGAGTTCAGAGCTGCTGGGGCTCTGGCTCCCCAAGAGCACAGAAGGGATCACAGGGAGCAGGGTGTCAGCCAGCCTGGAGAGGGACAGGGGCGTGGAGGGGCAGCTTGTGGAGGAAAGACAGAGATGTACCAGGGCATCTTTAGATTTAAACCAATGGTTCTCTTATAGCAAAAATTGCCAGAGAACCTAATTCCCCATCTGGGTGCTGCTGCTGAGCCTCACCCAGGGCACAGTGTGAGACAGGCGGTCTGGCCTGGCATCAGAGCAAGATCCAGTGCAGTGTCTGAGCTGGGAGCTATGCTATAAATGTCCAGAGCCTGGTGTATTCAGAATACTCCATAATTTTGACCAGGATCCCAACATCTTGTCACTAATGGCCCTGTTTCTCAAGGACTGACATGCATCACCATCTCTGGGAGCAGCTGGAAAATGCAAACCCCTTCTCTAGCCTTGATGATGACACTTGGACTGTGCTGCAGGTTTGTACAGGCTACTGGTTTGCCCAGGAAAACTGGTTTGGTTTGATCTGTCAGAGATTCTGCTTACTAAATCTGTTTGTTCCCAGGAACCTATTTTCTTAAAGAGCAGAGAACCTCAGCACATCTCTCCCTCCCCTGTGCTCCTCTAAACATGTAGAGCTTTAATTAGGCCAAACTCTGCTGATGAAATGAGGGCTTTGGCTTCAGTGGAGTTTCAGCTCCATATGTGGTGCTGATTGTGCCTGGACATGGTAGTGCACCTCCAGGGCAGGATCTCCAGCTCGCTTCTGGGTTATTCTGGAGTGGAGTCAGTGGAATGTTACCATATTTCCCTGAGTATTGTTCGTTGCAGAGCCCCTGGGAGCTGTTTGCTTGGCTTTTCCAGTGTCCCAAGAGCAGATATCTTCTGTCTGTCCCGAAGTCCAGGGAATGGTGTTTCCTGAGGCTGCTCTTCCCAGTGTTCCAGTTGTGCCTGGCCGATGGCACCAGCGCTCAGTGGGTGCTGGAGCAAGTGGCTGCAGTGGGAACTCTTGCTGCAACACAATTAAATCAGACCCAGACTGGGATGGAAGGTGTTGGGTCAAAGGACTGGTAGCCAGCCTTTGTCTGAAGAGGAGAGCTGGTCTAGGATGGCAAGGGCAGGTGCATAGAAGGGCAAAGATTAACCTGCTCCTTACTCTGCTCTCATGAGACACCACCTGCAGAGTTGAATCCAGCTCTGGGGTCCCAGCACAGGAAGGATGTGATGCTGCTGGAGTGAGTCCAGGGGAGGCCATGGAGCTGATCAGAGAGATGGAGCACCTCTCCTGTGAGGAAAGGCTGAGAAAATTGGAATTGTTCAGCGTGGGGAAGAGAAGCTTTGGGGTGACGTAATTGCAGCCTTCCAGTACCTGAAGGGAGCCTACAGGAAAGATGAAGAGAGACTATACGGGAATGGCTTCACGCTGCCAGAGGGCAGAGTTAGATGGGATATTGGGAAGGAATTCCTGGCTGTGAGGGTGCTGAGGCCCTGGCCCAAAGCAGCTGTGGCTGCCCCATCCCTGGAAGTGGCCAAGGCCAGGTTGGACAGGGCTTGGAGCAACCTGGGAATAGTGGAAGGTGCCCCTACCCATGGCAGTGTATGGAACAAGATGAGCTTTGAAGTCCTTCCCAGCCCAAACCAGCCTGGGATTCTGTGATCTTTGCAGTGTCTGAATCAGATACATAAATGCAAACAAGTCCATGTAGGCTGTGTGAACAAGGTGCTGCAGGCAGGTGATGGCTGGTGCAGGAGAATGAAGGGGAGGTTTGCACTGGTAGGAAAGTTCACAGTATGGTGCCCATCCAAGAAAACACAAAAGATTTGCTAAATATTCCCCCATCCTGATGGGACTCCTGCAGGCAAATGGTGTGTGAGGAGAGCTGTGCTGCAGCAGCGTGTAGAGGGACACTCAGATGCGAGTGGTTCTGGACAGATGCTCTGTTTGGAGCTCACAGCTGGGTGAGGATGGAGGAGTTGCCAAGAATAAATCCCTGATGTGGTGAAGAATGCTTGGCTTCAGTTGGAAGCCTTGGCATCCCTCACCTTGGGCCAACCCCTTTGGATGGCCTTTGCACTACGTGTTGGACTCCTGCTCCCTTATTTCTCACTGTCCCTGCCAGCCCTGCAGCTGCTCCTGGGTTAACACTGAGCTGCAGAACGGGGGAATTCTGCTCACAGGGCACAAATGGAACAGGCTTGCAGAAAGCCCATCTAATAAAAGGTGTTAATTAATGGCAGTCAGCTGAACCATGAAGAAGGAATGTCTGCACTCTCATTCCAGCGAGGGAAATCTGCTTTCCTTCCTGCAGCTTGTGCCTCAAACACTTGGGGAATTGGGTTTCTAAGCCAGACAGTGCTGTGCCACACTAATCCCCTGAACAGAACAAACACTGCAGATGTCACAGCAGAGGGAAGATACAGAGAAGGCAACGTGCAAAAGCACACATTTGTGGTGATGAAGTGTTTTCGTTAGCGGGTAGCAAGGTTAGCAGGAAAGACAAGTAAGATGCCTGATGGGATGCACAGACCCTCCAGGGCTTCCTGCTTACCTTCAATCTCCATTTTATCCACCCCTGAGCCACTTTGCCCTCCCTTCAAGGCACCTGTTTTTCATCCCTGGGTCATCCCTTGATCTCCCTCCTCTCCCTCCTCTGCTTGCTAGATAGATCCTTCAGATCTATCTAGCAAGTGCTTTTTCTCTTCCATCAGAACTACCTGAGTAAAACACTTGTGGCTGAGTGTTTTTTCATCACGGCCCCATGGGAGGCCTTTAGATGTGACAGAAGTAGCAGAAACAGTCCTGCTGAATGTGGTCCTTCAGCTCTGATGAAAGGAGTCCTCAGGGAATCAGTGCAAAAATGGATTTATATGTGGAACACCATAATCCACTGTTGTGCAAACATTCCTGCCACTCAGGGACACTCAGACCCAAAGTTTCAAAGGCACTGTTCTCCTTGCCAGAGCCCCTCAAGTTTGGGATGTGCTGCAGACCAGCTGTTGGAAGGTGATGAACCAGCTTAGTTTTCTCTCTAGGGAGTGATATTTGGGGATTTGTACTGGAGGGTCTCTTGGTGTAAGTGGAAATACAAACAGATGTGGTGCATTTTACATCTCTGGTGGAAGCTCCCTGTCTAACCCTGGTTTTGCTTTTGTACAAGGAAGGGGGTACAGTGACTTCTGTCAGATGTAGGTCAAATTCAGGGAAGGAGAGTGCGGGAGCCTCCTGGAAACTGGAGATGCTCCTGCTGGCTCAGGACCCTCCGGGGCTCCCAGAAGCTGAGCCTGCTGCTCTCTGGAACCCTCATCAGTGTGTGGCTCAGGGCCCACCCTGTCCCTGCAAGGGTGAGACTGTCAGAGCTCAGCTCCAAGCGCTGCTGCTGGTGCTGTGCTGACTGAGCTCGGGCCGGCACCATCCCTGAGCCCGGGCTGGGATGGAGAGCAGCCTGTGCTGCCAGGCTCGGAGCTGTGCCTTGTGCCCTTGGCAGCCTTCTCTGAGCCATGGCCGGCAGCCCCCGGGCTGTGGGTCCTGCTCCTCTGCATCCCCCAGCGGGGACAGCTCAGAGCAGACATCTCTCCCTTTGACGCCGCCTGCACAAATGCTTTACAAAAGCTGTGTCCGCTTTCTTTTTGCCTCCATTTTTAAGCGAAGAATTAGGTTTGTCCTAAACTGGCCCTGAGCACTTTGTACAATTTTTTTCTTTACTGTAATCGTGAGCAGCAGCTGGGAGAGCTGACAGCTTCCTCCTCATCGCATCTCCTGGGGAAGGTGTTCCTGTGCAGTGGGAGCAGATTCCATGAGCGTTCCTGCTGTGGCAGCGTGCCGCGGGTTAAACTGCGGGCCTTGGTGCCCGAATCCCCGGCTGCCAGCTCTGCAGCTCGCTGTTTCACTTCTCTGGCCGCTAACAGTGAACAGTGGACGCTTTTCTGAGTTTTAGTGGAAATTTGAAGCCCGTAAGTGAAGTTTTACAAGAGACGACACCCTGAGCGTTGCGCGCACATCTCCAAAGTCGCAATCGTTTGTTTCATTGTCGGATGTGACAGCGCCCGGGTCGGCTCCGCTCCGGACCGGTTACTCGCAGTACCGAGGGTGACTTTGTGCCTTCACGGGCCGCGGAAGCCCCGGCTGCGGCGGTGCCGGGGTCGGTGCCGGGGTCGGTGCCGGGGTCCCTCCGGGCCCGGGGGCGGTGCCGGGCGGGGGCCGGGCCGGGGGCGGGAGCGGGGCCGCCCCCCCGCGCACGTGCGCTACGTGCGGCGCCTGCTGCGGCGGGGCCGCCCCTCCCCCGCCCGGCACCGCCCCCCGGCCCCGGTGCTGGGCACGGGACCGCCCCGCCCGCGACCCCCGCCCGGGGCAGCGCCGGGAGCCGCCGGGGCTGGGGCCGGCGATGGAGGGGGGCGCCTCGGCGCGCTCCCTCCGCGGCAGGAGCGCCGCTGCCCGCCGCGCTGGCGGGGCCCGGCGGGCAGGACAATGGCCCGGCTCCCCCCGAACAAAGGGGCCGGGCCGGGCCGGGCCGGGGGCGCCGCGGCCGGGGCAGACAATGCGGCCGCGCGGAGCCGAACGGGCCCGCCCCGCGCGTGACGGGAGCGGCCCGGGCCAATGGCGGCGCGCGGAGAGGCTCTTTAAAAAAAGAAGCGCCGGCCGTGGCCCGCTGTCAGCTGTGCGGATCCCTCCGCGCATGTAAACACAGCGCCGGCGGCCCCGCGCGGGGGGGGCGGGACGGCACCGGCACCGGCCCCGGGAGCGGAGCGGGGGGCGCGGCCCGGGGGCCTCCCCGAACCAGCGGTGCTGGGGGGAGCGGCCACAGCGCGCCCGGGCCGAGGGGCCGCGCACAAAGGCGGCGGGAGCGGGGCGCGCGGAGCTGCGGCCCGGCGGGGCGGGGGGCACCGGGAGGGGACCCCCGGCGGCCGCGGTGAGCGGCGCTCTCGGGGCCTCGCTCTCCGCCGGGGCCCGGCTAGCGGGCGTGGGATCGGCCGGGCCGCGCTCCAGAGGATCCGCCGCTGGCTCTTCCCCCCGCCCCCAGCGGGCCCTCCGCGGTCCGGCCCCGGCGCCCCCGCACAAAGGCGCGGGCGGGGCGGGGCAGCCGCGCCCCCTCCCCTGCCCGGGCCGGGCGGACTCTTTTCCCAGCCCCGGCCCCTCCGCGGACGCGCACGGAGCGCGGCGGCTCCGGAGATTGTTCGGAGCGCGGAGCGGAGCGGCCGCCCCGGCCGGGCCATGGCCGAGTTCCTGCCCCCGCCCGAGTGCCCCGTCTTCGAGCCCAGCTGGGAGGAGTTCGCCGACCCCTTCGCCTTCATCCACAAGATCCGGCCCATCGCCGAGCAGACCGGCATCTGCAAGGTGCGGCCGCCGCCGGTGAGTGCCCGCATGGCGCCGCCGGGAGCGGCCTTTGTGTGGGGCCCGGCCCGGCCCCCCCCGGCCCGCGGCCGCGCAGGTGACCCCGGGCAGGCGGGGCCGCCCCCGCCGCCGTTCGGAAGTTTCACCGGGCCGGGGCTGAGGGGACGGAAGGGACCGGCTGCTCCCCCCGCGAAGTGGCTCCCAAGTGTCGGAGCTCCCGGTGGGGGAGTCGCTGGAGCGGCCGTGGAGGGAGCGGGGGCAGGGGGCAGCTGTCCCGGCCGGGCCCGGCCTCTCCCCGGCTCCCGGCGTTGGCCGGGGCCTCGCGCCCGGAGCGGCCCCGCCGAGCCCCGGCGGAGGTGCCGGGGTGCTGCCCTCCATGTTGGCATTGTGGCGGTGTGGGGCCGGGGGACCCGCTCCCCTCCCCGCCGCCCCCGGCCCCGCCGCGGCCTCGGCGCACTTCTAGCACAGGGAACTGTTTCTCAAGTTGGACAAGACCAAACTCCGCAGAGCCGTGAGTTTGGCTGGTGGCTCTGCGAGCTGAAGCCTAGACAGACATGGCCACCATTTTAGAATGCAATCCACAGTGGGAAGAAGTAGTAAGCCTTCATCTTCATCATCATCATCTCGACCGATGGTGTAGTAAGCTCAAAATTAGGCTATGAATTCTGATTTCCTTTCGTTGGTTGACTCAATTTACTAAGAAATGCTGTGACGATCTTAGAACCATAGTTTGTGTAGTCAGAATTGTTAGTTTGTTTAAAGGTATGAACACCCGCACTGATGAGGAGAGGGACTTCTCAAAGTAAAAATCGAATTAAACAACGTTTGAATCATCTTTATTTTGAGTGAATTGCTCTTTCCCTAAGTGGAGCATGGTGCAGCCGGGTAAGGCACTTAACATGATGGCAACAACTAGAATGTTAAACAGGCACTGAGCTTACATCTCCAGCAAGGGGGGAAGCTGACAGAACAGTTCTGCACTGAAGTTGTGCGAGGGAGACTTTGAGTTCAAAGAAATAATGTTCAGAAACACACACTCCTCACTTTGGTGTTTTGTTGCTGGGACTCCTGTTGGTGTCCATCCTTTTCCTTCTGAATTAAAATAGTAGTAACTTGCTGAGTTAGTGTTTGAGGTGGCAGAAATGTTTGTAGCAGAGTGAATAATGTGAGTCTTGCTGGAGAGGAAGGAAGGTGTTTCAGCTCTGGAGGAAGAATCCCGGATTGCTGTGTGAAGACCGCTCTTGAATTTGTGTCCTGGTAGAATGTGCCAGGGCTTCTTTTCATGCAGGGCAGCCAGATGCTCAGAGTTAAGGGGGTAAGATGGTTTTCGTTACAGAGTCATCACTGAATTTCTGTAGTATTTTTGAGTAGATCTTTTGAGGTTTCAAGTTGCCAGCAGTGTTTCAGCAACTGTGACCAGAACTGCTTTTTTTGTTTGGTTGGGTTTCTTGGGGGGGAGGGGAGAGGATTTGTTTGTTTGTTTGGGGTTTTGTTTTTTTGTTTGTTTTTTTTTTTTTGGGGGGGGGTCTTTTTATTTCTTTGAGAAATGTCTTGTCTAAAAACATCTCATCGTTGTTGGCTGCTTGTGTAAAAAGCCAAGACCTTATCAGAAAGCTGCTTGTAGGATGTTATCTGTTGGAGATCATAAATAAACAGCCCTCCAAAGGACTGAATTACTTACTGCAACTGCATTTTCAGCTGCTCTCATCCTCTCTTCTTGAAGGGGCAGGTATTGCACCAGGTATTCCACCAGGTGTTGTGCCTGCCTGGCCGTGTGATCAGCTCTTTGAGCGTATTTAGAAGCAGGATGAAAATAGTTGGAGTTGCTGAGGGCTGAGAACGGGTAGTTCTGTGGAGCCTGGCTTTGGGAGAGCTGAGCTCCCCTGGTTTTATCTGCCCTGGATAATGCCTGGGATGACTTGTGAAGTGTGTGGTTGGTTCAGCGGCCTGGAGCATAGAGGGAGCTCTTCCAAAGCGACCAGAAAAGCCTTTAAGTTGACGTAGTTCCTGGCCTTCCTCCTGCAATCGGGAGCTGCAGTGAATGTTCAGTTACTGTTCTTTTTGGTGTAATCGAGGGGTCTGTAATACCGTGAGCTAAAGACTGTCCTGCCCTTTGCACAGCAGTGTATGTGTTTCAGCTGGATGCCTTGTTTGGTGATGGCTGAGGTTTGGAATCTTCCTGCATCCAAGGGAATCTCTCGCCGGCGTGCGCAGTCTGGTTACGTGCCGGGAAGCAGGTAGGCAGCACCATGAGCTGTCAGGATCTGTGCCGAGAGAGGAATTGACAATTTGTTGGCTGGGCTGGCATTATTTTAGCTTAAACTCTGCTGTGCAGTTATCAGCAGATGAATTTGTGTTTTAGCATCCGAGCAGCAGTATGGAATAACGTTGTGTGAGACTGGTGGTGCCCAGCTGTAGCTTCCCCACTTGCTCATGGACAAGCCCTTGCTCTGGAACTGGCTTTGGTGCTCCAGCCCTGAAACATGCACAGGAGAGCTCCCTGGGCTCTGAAGGACAGGCAGCAGGGCTTTCTCTGGTCCCTTTCTGCTGGCATTAGCTGGGCACCAGGTGGGCCTGGAGAAAACCACATCTGTGGTGGCTTCTTGTATGGCAGCTTTGGAGGACAGTGACCCGTTTAGTGAGGGGGTATCGAGGTAGCTGATGGGCAGAAGACGGCTGGGTGGAAGACAGAAGATTCTGGGTGATCGCTGCATTTTCACAAGATGAAAGAATGTCCAGGAATGTAACAGGAGGTGCAATTTCTGCATGGCAGTTTGCAGTTGAGCCCTCAAAAGGAGTTTTCTTCCTCTTCATTCCAGTTCAGTTTGCTCCAGCCATCACCAGTGGCTGAGTTTTGCTCTTATTTGGGGATTCTGAGATGCTGCAGAGAGTGATGGAGGGTGCAGTAATAACCAGCTCACTGGCACTCTCTGTGGCTTTTTGTCAGCAGCGTGGAGCATGAGTAGAGTCCCATTGGCAGCAAAGTCTCGGATGGTGGTTGTTCCTGGTAGTTAATGAGGTGTGTGAACTAGAGATTTAAATTTGGGCCTGTTGCAGGGGGGAAGGGGCAGCTGGATGCAGGAGAGTGGGTGGGGTACAACTTGCTTGCCATCCATCATGTGCCATTTTGTAGCTAGAATTTTTTTTCTATGAACCAGAAACAGCTTTAATTAGGATTTCTTCTACTACCAGTATCTGGTAGTTTGAAACTAAGTTTACTCCAAAACTTGGCCTGTCAAGTGGTGGCCTTCTAGTCTAGGAGCTTGTGATAGCTCTGCAAATCAGTAGGGGCATTTAGGGGGTCAAATGAAGAATTGCTTGAGAATGGAGTTGTTCTTCAAAGTAGGTAGTGAATAGTAATTAATGGAAGCAAACAGTCCAACAAGTGTGAAGCTCAGCTCCAAGAATGAACCGTGGCATGTGGAGCAGGAGTGGTATCGAATGCTCCAAGCCTTTCTTGAAGATGGACTCTTCCTTCACTTCCTTGCATCATTGGTTTGCTGCTGTGAAGAAATAATAATTACTTAAGCCTTATTTACCATATAAATTAATTTCAAAATACGCAGTATTATACAATGTACTAGGAACATCATAGCTTTCCCAAGGCCAAGCATGAAAATTGAGAACATCCAGGCTGAATTTCATTGCTCTAAATAACGTGAACATGGAGAAGTACTGTTAAGGCTTCCAAGTAACTTAAACCAAGCACTTAAAGATTAGAAAGTCTGTATTAGGAGACCTGGAATTTTGAAGGAATTGACACTGGAGTTACCGAAATTATTGACTGACAGTTTTCAGTAAATCCTGAGATACTGGTGAACTTGAGAATAAATTTCTTAATGATTTAAGTTCTTTATGGGTGCAAGAGTTGAGCCCCTCTAGCTCCAGAGTGGAAGAATGACTGGAGTAGTCCTGGATAGGAATTTGGAGGGTGATAGTATGGAATACAACTGTATGAACACTGCTGTGGTCAAATGAGTTTTATTTTTTTCCATGAGACCATGTATTTGGTGAAGTCAGTTGTATTGTTGTGTGATATCTAGAAATTGTGTTCAGTATTCTAATTGTAGAAGTTTCTATTGCGCCAAATTAATACAAATTATTTCAGCTACTAATGAGTGTTTGTAATGAAGGATCCCTTTCTAATGGTGTCTCACAACCTCAGGCCAAGGGTATGTAATTTTCATTGCAGGTCTAGAAGAGCAAAAGCCATGGCTCTGAATGGAGTTGTGGTGGTGGCTCGCTGCTTTAGAGGGATCCCAGTTGCCCAATAAACAATGGATGTTATGAAACAGTAATCGCTTAAGTAGGACTGAATGAGAAGGGTTTACCTTTGGAACAAAGGAGCATAGAGCATCTTAGAGGCAGGAGTGTAGGAAAATAACTGGATCCCTGTGGAAAGCAGTGTAATGGTGGAATGGGAGCCCTGGATAAGGCAGTGATTGCAGCTCTGGAGTTTCTCAGTGATAAATAGGGGGATTTTAGCTCTGTGGCAGCACGGGAGTAGAAAATTCTGCATTCAGGATCTCACACTCGTTGGGGGATTTTAAAAAGATTTGACAACTGGAGAGGGTAAAGAGAAGCATTAGAAAAGTTTGGCACATGAAATAATGAATTTTGAAATATTTAACCTTAGCAAAACCTGAGTGGTGAAACCTAAAGGCTCAGGGCTTGGGAGAACTGAACCTGCTCCTCCAGGGACATATTTTGCGGAGCAACATTGATTTAAATGTTGTTTAAACCTCTCAAGGTCTGTTTAGGCTCCTCATTCAGCTGGTTGCTTGATTTGTTTTCATTTTTATGGAGAAAAAGAAAACACAAAACAAAAAACAAGTTCAGTTTTGGAGCAGCTTGACTGAGGGTTCTGGCAATCTGGTCCTGGAGCCGTAAAACAAACCACCACTAAAACAGGAATTAATGCAGAGAAGTGCGATACTTTGTCTGAAACAGGAAGCTGATGGTGATGATCCTTCAGGTTTGATAATGCACAGAGGCTCAGGCAGTTGATTTTATCAAAAAGAATACACAGAGATAACTCAATTACAGCACGTAAGTGAGCTTCAGTGGGAGAAACCAGAGGTGCTGCCGTGTCTGTCAGTCCTGCTGAGCCTGGCCTGAGCCGCTGAGCAGGTCCTGCTGAGCAGGGGCCAGGCTCAGGTGAGTCAGGAAACAGCACATTTCTGACAGAGAGGATCAGCTGGAAGGGGAAAGTGAAGGATGGTGGTGGATCTGCCACTTTGGGATCAAGTATGGATAGGGTTTTGGGAGGGGAGGAAATACTTTAATGTTGAGGTTCCTGTTCCTCTGCTGTCAATTCTTGTGAAGAAAAATAGATCAGCTACCAGAGATCGTTAGGAAATGTTGGCTTTAAGTGGAGAACTTGTCACGTTCATCACAGGGGTCATGTTGTGGAATTAGGTAAATTCAGAGCAGGTTATTTACTGGTCTCTAATTAGCAAGAAAATAGGTCAAAGGATAATTATTTTAGTTTTTATTTATTTTACTAATGGCAGTGGCCATGCACAATGCTGCTGTGGTCACCATGGGTGGTTTCTGCTCTTCAGAAATATCTAAACATTGGTGTGGGCTTGAAAGAGAGTGAGAGCTTCCTCTCCTTGCCTCAGCTTCTTTCAGTGAGGGATTTTCAACCCACACTCTTCACGTCACTGAAAATTTAAGATTAAACAATTTAGTCCAGAACTTTCCATATGGGGCAAGAATGACATAGATAGAATTTCTGTAGTTTTTTGTTTAACTTAAGATAGTTAGCTAATAGCTGGAAATGGAGTTTAAAACTAAACACGACTCCTTTGCCCAGCATTGAAACTAAAGGTGCCAGTGGATGGAAGCACACCATGCCACGCATCCATCCTCTCAAGCCCAGATGTCTGGGTTATGTCTGGGATGTGCTGTGTCCATGTCCAGGAGACCAGGTTGAGTGTTTTTAGAAGTCAGGAAGAACTTGTGGGATCTTCCAGCCTGCTGCCCTTAGGAATGCCTGAGTGAAAGGTCTTCCTTGGGAGCAGGTGCTTTACCTGAGATAGTGAATCTGAGCAGGAAAGGGAAGATGTTGTGGAGAGCCAGGGCCATGGATGGTGGGAGCCACAGGGAATTCCTGAGACTGCAGCTGCTCAGGGGTGAGGCTGGTGGAGTTGTCCATAGCTGTTCTGGATGGCTGTGAAATTCAGGTCTTTTCCTAATCTGGGTTACACTGGGAGTGGAATCTGGATTTGAAAGCTGCCAGTTACAGCTCTGCAGAGGGCATGGACTCGCTCCAAGGGCTGTGATGGGACAGAGGAACAGAGTCTGCTGTCCGTGTTGGTCACACACGCTCTGGGAACGTACTGGGGGTCAGAGCAAAGGTCTGTACATGGTGTCCTGTGCCTTGAGGGGAGGTGGCAGCAGCTCTTGGGGTCTGGTCCCCAGCTGGGTGTGGCCCCAGTCCTGATGGATGCTCTGTTTCAAGGTCTTGGTCAGTGCTCTGAAGTGAATCCGGGATCTGGGATTTGCTGATCCCAACACCCCGTCCATCCCGAGCTGTACCTGCAGTGCTGCTGATACCGTGGTGTTGGATCTGTTCCTTGCATTGCAGGTGCCTCCATGGGGAGGAGCCTGGCATCTTCTGTGCGTGAGCCCAGCTGCCTGTTGTGTTTAGAGGTTCAAACCCTGTGTGTAGTTTCTGTCCTTCTCTGTCTTCTTTTTGCATCCTAAGGAGCAGCTGGCCCTGATGCTTGAGAATCACCTGCAGCTTACCTGAGCCTTTATTTCTCTCCAGGTGTGGGGCTGGCACTGAAACACGGGGATCTAGAGAGGTGATTCCTACTGTACACTCATCCTTGACTGTGGTTCTCAGATGGGGAAGGATCTATGGTTGTGTCTGTTCTCCCTTGCTAGTCTGCAGTACATAACAGAGCCCAGTTTTATCTCAAATGAGAAATACTCCACCAGGCTCCTTTTTGGAGAGTTCTGCTCATGTGATGGGTTAGTGCACTCAGGGTCCCTTCTCGGCAAGGAAAAATTCAGGGGGGTTGATGGAAAAATCTCTTCCATTCCAAATGACCAAGAAAGGACTGTTCATCACAAACTGGGTTAGCTGATGATTGGAGTTCCCAACTAATGTTAGCCTTTAACAGGGTCACAGAGGGATTAGTTCCCGTTAGACAGGAGCTTTGTGGCTGACCCACTGCCGAGTGCTAATGGGTTTGTGTGCATTCTGCCATCTGAGCTCCAAGTGTGTTTTTAATGTAGTCATAAAACCAGGAGACTGAAAGGGACCTCCTGAGTCACCGAGTGTGCTCCCTTCCTCTCGGAGGCAGCAATCATGGAACACCTTTGCCAAGGCAAGATCATAGATGTGGGAACAAAGAATGTAGGTCAGGCTCACAGGGTGGGCATCCCGGGAAGGGGGAATTGCTGCAGTTCATTGAATGAATATGTTTCTCTGGCAAGAATTGCTAAGATATTCCTTTGGATCTTACTATGAGCTGCTGTCTAGCAGAAGAATGAAAGGGCTGTCTTTTTTTTTGTGTGTGTCTGACATAGGAGAGACTGCAAGTAAAATGCCATTTGCAGTTTTCAAAAGACGTTGAAAAAATGTAAGAGACTTCATAAAAAAGCCCAAGGAAAAAAAAACCTTTTATTTGCAGGATTGGAAAGCTGGTTCTGTAAAGAGAGGGAAAAAGGTATTTGTTTATTGAAAAATGTCTTAAAAGGTTTCTTCCGGGAAGGATTCGGGAATAGCTGCTTTGGTAGGCAGCAGACGAGGGATTTGGTTATAAAGGACATGGGGATAAGGGAAGAAGAAAAGCTGAAGCCAACTAACTTGTAGAACAACTTACCAGGGACAGTGGTAATTTCTTGTTCACTTGAATTCATAGGGGTGGGGATGGTTAAATTTTAATTAGCGAGTTTGGGTGAGGTGCAGGTTTGCCAGCTTAAATGCAAAGCTCTGAAGCCTGGCGTTCCTGGAACAGCTCAGTTGGGAGCTGGAGTATGGAAACCACAGAAATCATTCTGCTGACCATTTGTAGTTTGCATTACTGCTTGAAATATTAATGTGATCCTTCTGCACGGCTGGATTTGTCCCTCAAGTTTACAGAAGAGTTTGAAATTTTGAAGTCAGTCTCATTTTTGCCTGGATTTGATGACAGGTTTATAACAAATGCAGGCTAAGGTGGGCATAGGATTTTGTTTGTCCCTTGCAGGCTTATAACAGTCAGAGATGGACGACAGACACAATAGACTAATTTCAGATGAAGAGTCCTGGCAGAGTAAGAACTCCTGATTTTCTTAGGAAATAGATGTTATCTTGCTTTCTGTATGTACTTAATGCATGGCTGTTGGAAGACCCTTAAAACTGATCTTAAACTTCTTTTGAAATAGTGAAATCCAAACCAGTTCCTTTGAGGAGCTGGATGGAGAGAGCAGGTCTTACTGATTCCCAGGCACGAGCCTTAGGGAAGTGGGCCTGCAGAGTTGGGGGTGGGGGCTGGTCTCTTCCCCAGCAAAGCTCCTCATGTGGCTCAGCAGCTTTGCAAGTGAATCCTGCTCCACAAAGCTCCCTCTCGTGGTCCTTCTGCCTTTCCAAAGTGCATAAAGGCATTTCTGTCACACACAAATGTCTTTTCATGGGCCTGCAAGTGAGAATTGCATTTGGCTTGGTAAGTTGTGCTTCAAAATGTGGCCAAGGTTTTTGTTGAGTAAATAATACACTTACTAAAGAAGGGTTGAAAGTATTTTGTTTAGGACTTGAGGAACATGCCATACTGTGGAATAGAGAAAAATAAATATTATCCTTATTGGTTATATCAACTTTGAGTAGTTTGGATGCTCTAAAATAAACTTGTTGTGACTTTGAAATGACTCAGTGACGGTCAGAATGGACTGTCTGCTACACCTGCTGTCATTTCTCCAGATGGTGAATGGCTGTGGGTCGGTGTCATCTGACAGTTTGTATTCAGTGGGACATGCTGTAGTGTGTTTGTAAAGCCAGGAGTGGTTTTATAGTAATCTAATGTGATATATTATATATGGCATTCATTTCCCTCAGCTCTAGCTGCACTACCGTGGCCTCTCCTCAAGTCCTTGATGCAGTTTTGAGCACCACAACATAAAAAAGCCATGAAGCTATTGGAGAGCATCCTAAGGAGGGCTGTGAGAATGGTGAAGGGTCTGGAGGGGAAGCCTCATGGGGGCAGCTGAGGTCACTTGGTTTGTTCAGCCTAGAGGAGACTGAGGGGAGACCTCACTGGGATCCTCAACATCCTCATGAGGGGCAGCAGAAGGACAGGTACTGATCTGTCCCCTCTCAGGACGAGTGGCAGGACTCAAGGCAGTGGCTGGAGCTGAGCTGGGGGACGTTTAGGTTGGATATCAGGAAAAGGTTCTTCCCCTGATGGGTGGTTGGGCACTGGACAGGCTCCCCAGGGAATGGGCAGAGCTCCGAGCCTGCCTGAGTTCAGGAAGTGTTGGGACAATGCTCGCAGGTACAGGGTGGGATTGTTGGGGTGTCTGTGCAGGGGCAGGGGTTGGACGTGATGATCCTGATGGACTTGATGGTCCCTTCCAACTCAGCATATTCTATGGTACCTGCTTAAAAACCTCAGAAGCTGGAGTCAATCCAGTGTTGCCTTTCATTAAGCCAATTTACCATCACCGAGCAGAAGCTCTTGCAATGACTTTCTCCTTGCTAAAAGTGAAACACTTTCAAAGCTGTTAAATGTTTGTTTCTGGCCAATGAACTGACCTGCCTGATAGGCTGCAAAGTCACCCACCTACTGAAAGTGCCGTTGAATAAATGGAGTCCCCAAAGCTTATATTTGAGAAACAGCTGACGTGCCATCAGGGCATCTTGCTGTGTGTGTTGGCCATTCAGTCATTGGTAAACTTAAAAACTACAGGTGTAGGAAATGCCTGCTGTGGCAGCTTGTGTTGTCTGGAGTCATGTTACTCTTCCAATGCTGTAGGTGACTGGTGCTTTGCCAGAGCCAGTGTCTTTGGCCAAACAGGAAAAACTGTCCCCAGACATCTACCAGTCAGTAATAAATAGACACATGGAGATCATGAAGATAATCAGCTAATTCTGGAGCAGGATGTTTTGGGTTCCATGCTGTGAACGAGGTGTTTCTGTAAGATCATGCACATAAACTTCCTCATTTGCTTCCATAAGCAGAGAGGTCTAGCCTGCTCTGTGCTGTCTGGCATGGATCGGGTCTCTGTCTGCCCTAGGCACCCTTGGAGCTGGATTTCTTTAGTCTGAGCATGAGCCAGAGCCTGTAGGAGCAGGTGGGGATCCTGTTCCTCCTGTTGTGTCCAGTGGCATGCAGGCTTTCCCCTGGGCTCTGCCCAGAGCAGCAGCCTGTGCCAGCAGACGTGGCCCAACCAGAAAAGTGTCCTGTGCTGTCCCCTCCCTTCCTTGACTTCCCTGACGTGCTGCCAGTGCAGTAACTGCAGGTGGTGGCCCTGAAGCACAGCCTAGACTGGTGACAGTTTCAGGGGTGGTGTCACTGCCTACATGAGCTGAATTCTTGCCCCTGTTTGCCTTACTCCTGGTTCTTGTCCTCTGCAGAGCCTTCATAGAGGATCTGGTTTGGGGTGAAGCACAGTCCACCCAGGGACAGCCTTGGCCCTACTGCTTGGCAAAGCAGTGAGGCAGCACAGCCCTCTTGGTTTCATTTACTCTCAGCCTAAGCAAAGCTCCCTACAATTCTCCCTTGGGCAGTTGAATTCAGTCCCCAGTCTGACGGGTCCCGTGTGTCATCGCCACTGTGTCCCCTCTTGGTCTCAGTGCCTGTCTCCCTGTCTTTGGTACAGAGCAGAGTTGGGACTAATGATGTAACCAGTTGGTTCAGCTTGAGAGTCAGATTTGTCCTGTTGAAGTACAATACTTCAAATCCTGCCCAACTCTTCCCACTTGTGCTTCTCATCTTACAGCTTGAGGGCCCCAAGTGATTCATCAGACAACAGGATATTAGAAAAGAATGTCAGTTCTCTTCCTCAGACTTGATGGTTTCATTGCATTTGGTTTTCTGGCATAGAGAATAGGCGGTAAAAGAAGGGTTAGTGTTACCGAGTTTCTCAAGAACATGTCTTTGGGCACCAGTCAGTCTTGTGGTTAAAAGCAGGAAAATAATCCAGAAATATGTCCCACTGGTTGAGGATTGAGTATCTTCCAGATAATTTGTCATCCTGACCCCCTAACATTGTCTAATTTCCAATTCAAATGTTGATTTCAACTGGCCTTGTCAACTGCCTTGCAGGATCAGAAAGCTTTTTTTACTGATGTTGAGGTCTGGATTAGTCAATGCAAGCTTGGTAAAATGTATGGATTGGTGACCCTCTTCACTCTTCAGCTTCTCCTCACTCTTGGTGAATCTTGCTCCTTGTTTGTAAGATAATTGCTTTGGAAACTTTTACGGTTGGTTTTAACTCTAGCTTTCATATTCTCTGTGAATTTAAAATAAAAAATACCATGTTTATGATTCTGGTCTTACTTCAGTTGCCTTGGTCACCCAATGTTGAAGAAAGGTTTCCCTTTTCCTGATGCAAAGCTCTGCCTTACTCCACTGTCAGTAGCTCACTTGTGCATTATCTTCATTCTGTAATTAGTGATAATAAGATAACTTTATATATAATAAATTCCTGTCAAGTTTATATCAAATCTAATTTGGTTTTGTGAAGTTGTGTATTGCCAAACCAAGCGTGTGCAGTAGATGTCAGAGATCTGAAAGATTAAACGGCTTTGTAGTTGTGTTTATAAATAACACTTCAGTTGCAGGTATTTTATCAAAGTAATAATAATCTTTTTTTAAACTGGTCATATTCCAGCTCTTCCTGAATGTTTGCAGCTAAGGAAATTGTCAAGCATTGGCACAGGTTGCCCAGGGCAGTGGTGGAGTCACCATCCCTGGAAGTGTTCAGAAGCTGTGTGGATGTGGCACTTGGGGACACGGGTGAATGTGGTGGTGGTGGGGGGTTAAAAGTCGGACTCGCTGATCTTGAAGGGCTTTTCCAACCTTAGTGATTCCGTGGTTCTCTGGAGGCTTACGATGCAGGACAGGTCTTCAGTTCCAAAGTGCAATTGATTTTGTGCTTCCATTATCTCTTTTTGAGGCACAGTGAAGTGTTCCAAGGGATAGACAGTGTCACTCCCTGAACATGTGGCACCGTTCCTGCTCTCTGGACGTGTTCCCAGGAGGGGATTTGGGGATCAGCGCTGCCCTGGCTCCCTGGCAGGTCGGGGTGCAGCCACCAAGCCCCCACCTCACCAAGTTCCGTGTGCTGCTGGGGCTGAGGAGGCTCCAGAGGCCAGGGGGCCTTTCCATGCTTCAGGCTCCCCTGACTGTTGCAGAAACTTCTTTCCTTTTCCTGATCTTTTGATGGATCCCCTCTGTTTTCCAGGACTGGCAGCCTCCATTCGCGTGCGATGTCGACAAGCTTCACTTCACACCGAGGATCCAGAGGCTCAATGAACTGGAGGTAAACTGGAAAGCTGAGAATTACTTCTGCTCCCAAACGTGTCAATGTGTTTTTGGAAGGTGATGTTTGCCAGAGTTGGCCATGAGCTGACAGCACTCTGGACCTCAAACAGCAATTTTTAATTATCGCGGAAATTCATTTGTTTCACAAGCTAGTTAGAAACATTCCAGGCATAAAAGTAATGTTAATACTCATTAAAGGAACATAATTTAGGCCTTTTCCACACAGGTGCTTCTAAGTAGTTAAACTGTCCAGGGCCATAGATCTGTGTCTGTGTTTTGCACTCATACAGCGTGTTTCAAAAGGAAGAGGGATGAAACACTTGGAGTGCTTTAAAAATAACCAGCCTTTTGGAAGAAACAAATGCAAAATCTGGATTCAGTTTGTGGAAATTTGCTGTTCACAAGCACTTTCATTCACTGCTTCAATGAATTGACACTAAAGGGGAACGTGAGGAGTCCTGGTTGGCTCAGTGCTGGTATCATTAGGGATGATGGTGACTCTGTGCCTGATTATTCTCTGATTCTTGGTTGCTGAAGTCCTGACGTGGTTGTGTGAAGTGCTGGGGAAGGGCTCAGATGCTGGCTTGGAATGCTAAGAGAGGGATTTGTGTGACCACAAGCTGTTCAGAGCTCCCTGGAGTTTGCAGACAAGCTAATCTGTACAGATATGGCCCGTTTTTACCTTAAGGTTAGAAGATGTGCTGAAAATAAAATGTGTCCAAATTTAAGTTACTGCTCTTACATAGCAGCAGTGCAGTGATCTTACTGTGGTAATTGCTGTGCAGCCAGCCATTTGTATCCTTAAAAGTGAAACAAATCCAGTCAGGAGTGAGAAGGGATAACAGAAAAAAACTTCAAAAAATTATTTAAAAAAAAAATACTGATTTATTTTTGGTTTATCGCAAATTAACCAAATTGTGATAAACTATTGCAATAATTAATGTCATAGATGCAATAAATCCTGACAGTGCAACTAGTTTAGGGAGTTTTTAGGAGTAATAACTTACTGTTTGGCTGTTCTCTGAAAGCACTTCTCTCAGTGCAGTAAAAGGTAAGAAAAAGTGACTCAAGGAAAGATCAGATACCACCAATGGTATCTACATGGAGTTTATTTTTCTTCAGATGATGAGAGAGAAAAATGCAAAATGACTCTTGCAGAGGGCAAAGCTGGGCAGGCAGCTGATGCTGCAGTGCTGTAAACCTTGTACAAAACCTACATCTGCTTTTAGCATGCAATTCACTTGTTTGGTTGGTTGGTTGGTTTCAGGCCCAAACTCGTGTAAAGCTGAATTTTCTGGACCAGATTGCGAAGTTTTGGGAGCTTCAAGGATGCACACTGAAAATTCCACATGTGGAGAGGAAGATCTTGGATTTATTTCAGCTTAACAGAGTAAGACTGCTATGGAAAAACTATCCTAAAAAGCTGCTGTGTTACCTCAATTTCTGGCATGGTATCACAGCTGGTCAGGGGAGGTTTTGGGGTGTATTTAAGCTGAAAAAAGTATTCCTTTGTTCAAGGCAGCATAGCTAATGGGACAGTAAGAGTAAGAATACATTATCAGGGGAAGACAGTAAGTAAAACAGTATCATGGAAGTTTTCCTGTGAGCTAGGAGATCACCTTAAATTCACAGCTCTTCTTTAAAATTGAACTTGGGTATAGTGGTCAAGAATAAACTTAGACTTAATTGGAGAAAGTTCCTGAACCGTGACAAAAGTGAGAGGGGGAAAAAAAGCATTAGCAATATGAAAGAAAAAAAAATCCAGTTACTTTTAGGATGAAACTTGTTAAACTTGTGGAGAAGTTCATGTATACTGATAGTAAGAGATGGGATTCTCTGAAAGGATGTGTTCTTTCTCTTTTGTTTATGTTTAGGGCAGTTTTTATTGGGAATTTTAGAGCTTATTTTATAGCACTCATTCCAGTGGAAAGAACTGAGTGTCCCATGCTAGGAAGTTGTGTTGGGATACAAAGTGACACATTGCAGCCAAATGAGTTCTCAGAGTAGGCTGAGCGACTGCTTGCACATGGAACACAGGTGCTGACTTGTTTGTAAAGTAATTCAACACGTTTGTAATTCCTGCATAGGTTATGTGTTACACATTCCAGTTATTGCCTTAAAACAAATTCAGTGTTGTGTGGGGTTTGTTAAACCTGTGGTTTTGGGGTTTAAAATGTCAATTGAGATGTTGTCCTGACTTCTTCCTCGAACATTGGTAATTTTACCATTAAATTTGCAACCATTTTATTTTCACTTTTTAGCTAGTTGCAGAACAAGGAGGATTTGATGTGGTTTGCAAGGAGAGAAAATGGACCAAAATAGCCACGAGGATGGGCTTTGCTCCTGGCAAAGCCGTGGGCTCGCACATCCGCGCGCATTACGAGCGAATCCTCTACCCCTACAACTTGTTCCAGTCAGGAGCGAGCCTCTTGGTAAGCTGTGCTGAAACCAGCTGGTCAGTTAATGTAGCAGCCAGTCTGTGAGGCTTCTTTTAGTTTCTGGAATGTTCGTGAAGCTGCATTCCGTGCTTGGTGTCATGCAGGTGACCAGACGCCGTGGTCAGCAGTTCAGAAAGCCACGGGCAAACTTTTCATTAGAAGTAAAGTTTTTAGCATTAATCCTCCAGGTAACCTCTGACTCCTGCTTTGAATGGGATCTCTTGATATTTTCTCCCTGCAATTTACAGAAGCCTCGTGATAAAGGACGTTCAGACTTCCTGTAATGATTTCTGTAATGCCAAGTACTGCTGTGTTCATGGAACATTCCAGCTCCATCTCTCTGCCACAGCAAGTGCTGTGGGTCTGTCATGTGCCTGGAGTGACTGAGGGACTGTGCCAAGCCATGGCAGTGTTGTGGCATGTTCACTAAGGGGGACAAGTTGCAGAAAACTTCCTGGCTGCTGCAGTGATGTTAACAGCCTGACTTGGGATTTTTTCCAAGCTTAAATCTTCATCCTTCCTAGTCATCAATCTTTGATTTGGCCATTAAACTAAAATTCAGGGTTGACTGAGAGTGGAGGCCACATAATCTCTGATGAGGAATAGGTCTGTTCTTGTAGAGCAGCAGCCATTTATTTGGAAAACCAAACTTGGTTGCAGTCGCCAACATCCATTTTTATTTCTTTGAAATGCTTTTTCCGTGATGATCTTTCAAAGACAGGAGTGCTGACCTTTTTTAAGCAATAAATGCCCTAATCCTGTTACAAGCAATATCTCTGTGTACAGAAATCAACAAAGGCCTTCACACAAAGCTACCAGAATGAGGGAGGGATTTGATGTAAGTCCAGAGAGGTCAGAATTAGACTTTTTATTTAGGCAGTGACAATCACTTCTCAGTGAAGAACAGCTAAATTCTGCAGTTCTGGAGGCTTCTTTGGTCAGTGTCACAGGCTGTTGTGGAGGATGGTTGATGACATCCTGCTGCCCTTGACTGATACTGCTTTTTTGTTAAATACATCATTCTTTCTGCATAGACTTCTCTTCTAAAATAACACTTTTTCCTCCTTTTCCCTTCCCCCTTCTGGCTGTCATTTGTTTCTGAAAGTCTGTTTTCTGTGCTGTCTGTAGAGCATCATCATCCTCACACCACTGCACTGGTTCTCTTTGTCCCTTACTGCTCTCCCTTGCTGAGAAAAAGCTTGTGATGGGAACAGACTGACTGAACCAAGGAAATGTGGATCCAGCAATTTCATGAATTACTTCCTGGCAACATGAGATCTTTTCTTTCTGTAGGATTTGTTGTTTACTCATTAAAACTGTTACATTTTTTGTGCTGTTACTAAGAGTTGTGTGGCTTGACAAACATGGAATTGTCATTAATTATTCTGTTTCTTGCCAGAGGTACACACAGTTTTCAGCAATTAAATGTGTTCATTCAGCAGCTTGAAAGAACTAAAACTGTTCTTGCATCTTTTCCCTGCTGCCCTTAATTCAAGCAGCAGTTGTTCTCTCCAAAACATGGAAAGAAGGGAGCTCCTGCAATGTGTGTAGTACAGAACTGTATTTCAGTTATGAAAGGGATGTTTGATAAGTTGTAATTTACTTCTATATTGCTCTGGATGTTGGCATCACAGCCACTCAACCTCAGGGCACTTCAGCAGTTCCAGGGTGCTTGGTGACCCAGTCTGCAAAGGCCCCACCTGCCAGAAGAGTTGGTCTTGGTATTCCACACAGAGAAATGTTTGGTGCTTATAACGCTTAAAGGATGGCTTCAGCTTTATTTAAGATCCTTTATTATGGCTATTGCATAAAGTGATAAGAAAAAGTGATGTTGTGCCTTGCTGAGATAGGCAATGTTACCACTGTCGTACGTGCTGCTTATTAACTCAGCACAGGAATTATTCGGGCCCTGTCTATGTTCTTTCCATGGGCCAGGAAATTGTTCTACGTGGTTTGTATTGCAAGTGGAAGCAGAAATGAAGTAATCCAATTGTCTCTTTAGTGCTTGCAGAAGCCAGATCTGAGCAGTGACACGAAGGACAAGGAGTACAAGCCCCACGACATCCCACAGCGCCAGTCGGTGCCGCCATCCGAGAGCTGCCCGCCCGCCCGCCGCGCCAAGCGCCTGACGCCCGAGGTGAGCCCCAGGGGCTCCAGGGCACCCTGAGAGCTCCCTGCATGTGTGCAGGAACAGCTGCTTCACTGTGGCAGGGACACCTAAATGTGTAAATGCATAAATCGTAAATAACAGGGAAGAATTGTCTGATACTTTACCGAGTGTGTTACTGAGGTTCGGAGTTCTGGGAGGCTCTGCTGTGGAAGCTGTTGGTGAGTGTGTGCAGTAGGGTTGTGCTTTCAGCAGGATTGTAGATGCTGTGGGGCTCTTATATTAAAATACAGGTGACAAGTTCTGGGAATGAAGCAGCTTTGATGCGTTGTTCCTTACTCAGTGAGCAGCACTTATTCTCTAAATGTGCTGGAAGGTTTCTGTACATCTCTTGTGAGTTGAAGCCAGCTGTTAGAGCAGGCGAGATTTTGGTTATAACATTAGCATTTGTTGTATTTAGTTTTTCACTCTTGAATTCTATCAATTTGTGTTAATTTACCCATGCAATATAGGAAAAAAATGTATACCATGGAGTCAGTGTGGTTTTGTACAATCTTACATGTCCTTAAGAAACAATATTTATTTGGATAAGCATGAAATGTATTGGTTATATTTCAGTATCTTCTGTGAGGACATATTTTAGGAGATCATATGTCTCCTATGTTGCTGGAAAACAGTAATACTTTGGCTCCAGCCTTTCCAGCCTGATGAGCCTATCTCCAGAGAGTTCCTATTTCTTTTGTTTGAGCAGATGAAGAGTAGGGGAGGATATTCCCAGGAGAGGGTCTGATTAGTGGTGACATCATAAGTTAGGAAGGTCACAGTTTGTTTCAGACTCTTATTAACTCCCATTGTTCTGGTCTTGGTCTTTATTAGTACCAAAAGTACAGCTTAGCTGTTGCAAATTCTGCCTGTAATTATGCTTCGTTAATGAGTTACAATTAAGGGTTTCTAAAGCTTTTCCACTCGAATACCTGGTTACAAGTGGATTTATAATTCTGAGCAAACTTCAGTGGTTTAGGCTGAAACTTTCCATTTGAAGTGTCTGCCTGTGGTTGAAGGATACTTGTTCTTATGGATCCCCTAAGACTTGACAGCAGGACAAATGCACACTAAAATTCCAGCTGTTTCTCTGGCAGTGGTGTCAGATGGCACTGACAGAGTGCACATTTTTGTCATTTTGGGGGGAAACCAGCTGCTCATCCTTACCCAAAAGGCAAGGCTGCCCTCTCAGCTCTTGCCCCAAGCACCACTGATGTTGTACACCTCATTTTTGTGGAAAGAAAATCCTTAATTAAGAACATAACTGGAACACACAGCACTAAGGCTGAATTGAGCAGCAGGGACTGGCTGGCTTAGCCAGGAGCTGTAGTGTTTGAAGACAGTAATTTCCCAAAGTTAAGATTTGTTAATGTGAATTTTGCTGTCCCATGTCAGTGCAGTCAAAGAAGGTGATTAAATCCATTTCTTTCAGCATTGAAGCTCCAAGCAGTTGGCATTTGCACTGACCTGGTTGCAAAAGGGTAATGTTTGGTTCATATCTCAATTTTTTGCTCTAACGAGGCAGGTTACAAGTCTCAAGCCCCCATGGTACCTCAGTGAGGTGTTTGTGTCTCACACCAGGGAATCATGAAATGGTTTGCATTGGAAGGGACTTCAGGAAATGTTTAGTTGAGACTCACAGAGCCAGCCTTTCCCACAGAGCTGGAGATTCCAAACTCATCACTGTGAGATGGGCTGGCAGCGAGCATCTTCCCAAACACGAGTGGCAAACCAGAGTCTTCCAGCTGAGGACGTTACTGACCCCTTTCTCCTTGTTGTTTTTTATTTCCTTTTTGAAGGCAACCAATGTTAAAACTGAGCCTGAGCCTCCAGAAGCCAGAACTCACAATCTGAGACGCAGAATGGGCTGTGCCCCTCCGAAGAGTGAGGGTGGTGAGTGAAACACGGCGTGAATGCAGCTGCTGTTACTTTGCACAAACCTGTTTGAGGACCAGAGTTAAAATAGGCAGTTGTGGAACTATTCAAAGTATTTTATAAAAAACGCCAACTTTCTGTTCATTTTAAAATTAGATTTTACGATAAAAAATTCTTTCATGGGTTTGAAGTATTTTGGGGGGGATTTTTTTCTTGTAAGTGATTTCTGGAAGAAGGTGATATTTTCATTTGGAAAAAACTTAGACTTTTTCAAACTTGGGTATCTCTTCTGGAACAATCAGAAGTGAGATTGGAGCCATGTTTTTGTTTTCTATTTTAAATAGCATCAGTCCATGAACTTTAAATAGAAGAAACTCTTTTAAGAATGTATCTGATATCAGACACTTTTAGGAAAGAATTTGGATTTGAAATCAGGAAATTAAACTCATGAAAGCTAAAGATAGTATGTTTTGAGCTTAATGATAAAATTCCCATAATATGATAAATTGCTACTATCAGTGGTCCCAAGTTTGTTCTCTCTTTAAGAAATAATTATTTGAGACTGAGAAACAATATTTAATGCCATCAGAGGAAGAAGCTTTTGATAAATAGTTTAGTCAAATAAATATAGGAACCATATACAGCTACTCAATAATTGGAATTACCTGAGCAATCTGTCAGTCTCATTCAAAACTTTTTTTCAATAAAAAAAAAGATTATGGTGTTTAGATTATGGTGTTTTGTAATTTGATTTTCTTTTTTCAAGGAGTCTCTAAGCACTAGCCTCCCTCCCCCAAGAGTAGAAGGAAAAAGCTCTTGACAATTTTCTTTAACACCATGTGGAAACAAAACTTCAGCTTATCAAGCTGCTCATAATTTAATTAAAATTAATTGAAATGGCATATAAAATACTGAAACAAATAATAGCAAAGAATGCTAAGCATTGAAACATTTTGTAATACTCTGATTTCTTTTCCTGCTGCCCAGACAAGGAAATGCGCAGCGTGGTGAAACTCCCTGAGAAGAAAGAACTTTCTGGGGAGCCAGAGAAGGACAAATCCAAAGTCAGATCTAAGAAACCCACCAATGCTGTGAGTACTCCCTGCCTTCCTGCAGCTGCAAGTTTTGCAGGCATTTCTGGGTTTCTCTGGGGTGTGTAGTAAAACCTGCTGTCACTTTGTCACATGGAGGACTCTTGTCTTCCTCCTGGAGCCTCAGGGCTGAAGCACAGCAGTGTCTGTGCCTGCTGGAATATCAACACTGCCAAAGCATCATGCTTCACAAACTGCAAATGACAGGATGGTTGAGTTTCATGATCTGTAACTAAAGTAACTTGTTTTGTGTCTCCAAGGTGCAGTCTCAAAATAAGCATTTTGAAACTATAGTCCCTAGTGGAAGTGGCTCTTGTGTGCGCCCTGATCCCTCCCCACTGCTCTTCAACCTCAGGGGAGCTCCGTGCAGGCTGTGGCACATGGCACTTCCACAGACCTGCCCCTAATTCCACCAGCACTAAACTGGAAGCTTTTTTTTGTTCAAATGCATCTTAAAAAACCAAACCTGCTCCTGCTCCATCTCACAACAGGCCACCAACTATCCCCCAAAACCCCCACCTGAAGGCAGTGGTTGTTGTCTCATTTTTGAGAAGATAATGCTGAGATTCTTTCTGCCCATGCTGTGACTTGGGTCCCTCCTAAAACCAAACATGTTCTCATTCAATCCACACCTGTAGCTGGTACCTGAGAATGAAGAGTGCAAATGCCAGGAGCCTGACACCCTCACCCCCCCAAATGAAGAAAGCTTGTGGGGAGGAGCAGGAGATGCTTCTGGTTTTTTTAACAACATAAGGCAAGAAGTTCTGCCTGTCTTCATGACTCTGTTCTGTGTTTGGGAAGAGCCCTCCAGGCTGTTGCTGGTGGGAGTTGGGTGTAGGACAGGTAGCAGGAGCCTATCCCAGGTTGGAGTGCCTGTGCCTTTCCTTGGGGCTTGGGAGCTGCTCTGTCAGAATAAAGAGCTGCCCCTCTACCCAAAGCTCTACTGGGAGGTTGGTGCCTTCTCTGGGGAAAATGGTGAACACTCCCAGCAACAGGAACCCCTTTATCTCCAGATTTCTGTCTTCCAAAGCAATTGGTCTCAGAGGCAAATGAAACACCTGAGGCTGCACATGGGAGAAGGGTTTGTGAGCCCCCAGCAAGTGTTGGGTTATTCCTGCCCAGCCCCATCCAGGTGTTGGATGATTCCTGCCACACTGCTGCTGATGTGAACTACCCTGGCACTCTGTCAAGTCTTCTGGCATTTGGGGAAAAAAAAATGCATTGGAAGGGCTTGCAGTTCTTGTGGTCTTTTCTTAAATTACAGAGGGAGGTATTTAAGCTTCTGAAAGTATATTCAGGGTGTGGTTGTCTCAGTTCCATTGCAGAGATAAAGCAAAAATAAGTTTTGGGAGGTGTTAGAGATGAGAGTTACTAAACTGCTTTCACCCTGAGTTACCTTCAGCACTGCCATTGCTGCTGTGGGTTCTGTGTTGCAGGTGGATCTGTATGTGTGTCTGCTGTGTGGCAGTGGCAACGACGAGGACCGGCTCCTGCTGTGTGATGGCTGTGATGACAGCTACCACACCTTCTGTTTAATTCCACCCCTCCATGATGTTCCCAAAGGGGACTGGAGGTGTCCCCAGTGTCTGGCTCAGGTAATCTTGACAAATCACTGCAGTTTGGCCAACGGCTAATTTGTGTTTTGTGGGGTTTTTTAAACTGATCACAGGAATCGAAAATGCAATCTGTTGTTATTTAAGGTTGTGCAAACAAGGTGATAGAGGTAAAGTTAAAATGAAGATTGGAAATGCTTCATATTGCAAAGCTGATGCTGTTTTGAGCCAAAAATTGGTGTGCCTTCGAAGAACATTTTGGATTTTAAGTGACACCTTGTCTCTGTACTTAAAATTGGAGTCTCACTGGGTGCTTCAGTGTGGTGGTTTATGGATCTTGTCCTGCTTAGCTCTACTAGAGAAAGGTGAAATTAGGCATATTAATTCATTGATGTTTATGCAGATTTATAAATAAATATTGTGATTTGGTGAATCAAGCAGGGTTTCTTCTTCTGACTCTGCCCTTTGGCTCAGTGTTCTCATTTCAGTGGTGTCCTTCCTTCTTACCCTCAGAAGCTGTTACAGGAGGCAGTTTGTGTAAATCTGAGCACAGTGTTGTGTTAATATGGTACAGAAACAATTATCTTTTCACTTGCAGGAGTGTAACAAGCCTCAGGAAGCCTTTGGGTTTGAACAAGCAGCACGAGACTACACCCTCCGCACCTTTGGGGAAATGGCTGATGCCTTCAAGTCAGACTATTTTAACATGCCAGTACACGTATGTTCCTGCTTTATCCTGATGCTGTGTAGAGTTCATTTTGTGTGGTTAGTTACAACAGATAACTCTGGGGAGGGAGGAAGGGAGGGATTCTGGTTTTGAATGGGATGAAGTCCCAAGCCAGAGGTTCTCACTTGCATCAGCGAATCCTGGTTCTTGCTGGTGTCGTGGTTTCTTGTTCCACCAGCTGCTTGTGGTTTTATTTGGTTTTTTCCCACTTTTTCTGAAGTGTCTGTAGGGAAGAGAACTGTAACTGTCAGCCACTCCTGAGAGAACAGGGCAGCAGCATCTCCTGGAGCCACATCTCTGCTGCAGTTGTCTTTTTCTTGTTTAAACAATTTTAAAATGGGGAAAAGCTTCAAGCTCTAATGGAGATTCCTTCCTGTGACAGCTTTGATGCACATGCTCCTTATCTATTGATTCCTCAGTACATGCTCCCTTTTCTTCTCATACTTAGATGGTCCCCACTGAGCTGGTTGAAAAAGAATTCTGGAGACTTGTCAGTACCATTGAAGAGGATGTGACAGTGGAATATGGAGCTGACATTGCTTCGAAGGAGTTTGGCAGTGGCTTCCCAGTTAGAGGTGGGAAGTTTAAAATTAGACCAGAAGAAGAGGTAGGTCCTTGAGTTCACTGTGAATGTTTTTATTGCAGATTTTCATTGAATAACTCTTCTGGGTTCAAAGCACAATAATGGAACTGGGTTGCAAAGTGTTTGCATTGTGTATTTGGCAGAGTATTTGAAGAGGAAAGCTACATTGGGCTTTTGAATAAATAAGACTTGTTGCGTTCAGCTGTTCAAAGCCACAGGTTTATTCTAGTAGTTAATAAATAACTTCCAAACCAAATAAAACCAAATAGAAAAGGTCTCATTTTAACAAAGCAGGTCAGGTCAGGGTTGTGAAAGAGGCAAAGACAATGGAGGGTTTAGTCTTTGAGTCATTGAACTGTTTCTTATATTCCACAGTTGGGAAAAGTGCTTTTCTTTCATTGCTCTTCAGCAGTTTTTATCTTCTTGGGTTTTTCACTTCCTGGTGTATAAACTTGTGACTGTTGTGTTCAATTTTCAGGAGTACCTTGACAGTGGCTGGAATTTAAACAACATGCCTGTGATGGAGCAGTCTGTGCTTGCTCACATCACTGCGGACATCTGTGGGATGAAATTGCCCTGGCTGTACGTAGGAATGTGCTTCTCCTCATTTTGCTGGCATATAGAAGACCACTGGAGCTATTCCATTAACTATCTGCATTGGTGAGTTTGAGGAAAAAACCCAGTCTAGGAAACAATCTTCCTTTCCTTCCTTATTCCCCTTAGTAGTGGACTGAAAATAGATTGACAGAGCTCAGCCAGAGTAACCATTGCTGTCCTGTTGCAGCAGGGTCAAATCTGACAGTGTAATTCCTACATTGATTCACTTTTGGACAAGAGGTCATATTTTGGAAAGAGACATCCATTCCCAGTTTTAAAAAATCCATGAGAGATGCAGCAGATACTCCATCCGATGTTTTATTATACTCAATGTAAACTAAAAACCATGCAAGTTTTCTTTTAAAAATCATCCAACTTCAGCTAACAACTCAGTTCCGGCACGTTTTGTCTGTTAGGTGGATCATGCTGTCATAAATCCTCTCATCAAGCCAACACTTGTCAGCTGTAATCAGGACAGATCTTTGCCACCTCTTTGATATTCTAAATAGACTGAACTCCTTGAACTTCTCACCTTACATCAGCTTTGCTAGAGTCTGGATTATGGTTGTCACTCTTCTTGAAACCTGTCAAGCTCTTTCTCTTTCCTATTTCAGATGAGTGTTCAAGCAGAATGGTAAAACCACATCCCAGCTGCTGTTCAGTAGGTCCTTTTTGGTTGGTTATTCAGTTGCTGTTCCTTGAAATAGCAGCTGCTGCAATGCAGCCCAAGAGCCAGTGACTTCATTCACTTGCTTTCGTAGTGCTTACTGCTACGAAAACAAATGTTTGAGTGAGAGTGAGTGAGGGAGTGACAGGATTACATGGGAAAAATGATCTTTCTTGTCATGTGGTACTGCTTTTTTTTCTCTTTGTGTCTTCAGTCAGACTGAAAACTGTGGGTGGGAGAGGAGGTTGCAGCACAGATTTCATTTCTTCTAGGAGAGTTTCTCTCACTGTTGTTAGAATGGCTTTCTGTCCTCTGTAGCATGGCCCCAGTTGCATTGTTGTCTGCAGAAGGCCAGAAAGGTGTGTCAGTGCATACATGAACATGTGCACACACGAGATACCTCCAGACACATGGAAAAGTTGCCTGACCTGCTTTCAATTTATTTCTCCTCCAGCGGGAAAGTCCTTGATGTCTTTTCATTTGCAGATATTCTTCTTTATTTCCCTTCCATGCAGAGGTTGAAGTCTGCATTGGAGAGCAGTGTGCAATTGAGGTTAAGCTGCTCTTGACCAGAGCAGTCTGAACAACCTGCTTCTGCAGAGACAGTGCTCCAAGCTCTGAAAAGACTCCAAAAAGCAGGACTGGGAGAGTCCTAGGGATGGTGTGTCCATCTTCAGCATTCCCACGTGCCTTGGAGGAGCCTGTGTCCTCGTGCAGTTTTGTGAGCAGCTCATCCCAAGTGACCCAGGCTGCAGCAGCAGAGCTTTCCCAGGTTTGAAGACAACAGTCCTCCTACAGAACTCTGAGTCCTCTGTTAGTTCTGGAAACGGTAAAAGGGGAAAAAAAACCCCACATCTTTGCTTCTAAAGATGCTTGGAAATAGCTGTCAGTCCTGGACAGAGGAAGACTTGCCATCACTGTGGCTAGTATTTGTACAGGCAGGGATGTGGAGCAGGCAGGAAGCAGAGCAGAAAGACCTGTGAACTCCACTGCTGCTCCCTCAGGCTGCTGGCACCTCAACACCTGCATTAGAACTGTCTGTTACTTGTTCCCCTGAGGTCCAGAGACCCCCAGTTCCAGTATCCTGCTCCAAGTTCAGCACATAGCTGTCACCCATTCCTTGGTGCTGGCACCTATCAAGGGGCAGAATTCTTGACTAGCCCAGTCCAGACACAGGATGGTTTTGAGTTGCATCTGTGGCTGGTCTTCCTGGATTCCTAGAGATGGCCCAGGATGATGGCCAGGTCCAAGGCTGCAAAGTAATTCAGTACTCCATAACAACTCCCTGTGACACCTTGTGTGTAACTGCCCCTCCACAGTCCTTCCTGCTGGTTCCTCTTCCCCTCATCCAGAGGCTGTGTGAGTACAGGAATGAGCTCCTAGGGATGAGAGAGAGGCTTCTGGATTCACACTTCACTCTCTTCTTTTGGGATGCTCCCAATTCCTTCATCATTGATGGAAGAAAAGAGCACTGTTGGGTCAGTTTTAATCTGCCAGCTCTTCAGAAGTCTTGGAATAAGGTGATTTGTCTGTTTTCCTTTCTAAATACCTTTTCTAAGCTCATTCTTTATAAGGCCCTGGGGGCATTTTCATCTCAGTGCTGCAGTGAGCCAGTGTAAGCTTGAAACAGTATCTGCTGGAACACATCTGCATCCCCTTAATTCTCTCAGCTGGCTTGCATCAGGTTAAGCTGGTGCTGAAAGTTCTTTGTTCCTACTCTGGATATGGATTTTTTTTTCCCCTTGAAATCTTCCAATATTTGGAAGTTTGATATCTACTTCCTACGTGTTGCTTTTATGGCAGTTATGCATAAGACAGAAAGAACTGGCTTTGGTTGCTGGACCCAAGAGGGAGTTTGTGTTCATGGTAAAAGACAGGCAGCTTATGTTTTGAAGTTGTGCTGGAATCAGCAGAACTTCAATGAGGACTTCTTCAGACTTTTTCTCCCTCCCCCACCATATTTGAAGTACCTGCTCAGAAGTGAAGGAGTTAAAAGCAGGTCTGGAGAAGAGGGACCTGTGTAAAATGTGAAGATTCAGGAAGGTACAGAACCTTTGCATTCCTTCCTGGTGATATGCCCTTCCTTTGACATGGTGTATTTTAAAGCAGAAGACTAAAAATGTAATGAAAGTTTGCTTATATTTAACTTTTTTTAATAATCTTGCAGGGGGGAGCCTAAAACGTGGTATGGAGCCCCAGGGTACGCAGCTGAGCAGCTGGAGGATGTAATGAAGAAACTTGCTCCAGAGCTATTTGAGTCCCAGCCAGATCTCTTGCACCAACTTGTCACCATAATGAACCCGAACACTTTGATGGCCCACGGGGTGCCTGTATGTGTCAGACTCCTGTGCTACTCCCCCAACCCAACCCTCTGATTGGAACTCTACTTAAAGCTGATAATTGAAGCCACTTTTGTTACAGAGGTGGTGTGGTGGTTTCCATGTGTGTTGCATCTTCCTTATCCAGTGAAACATGCCAGTGTGAGCAGATGGGCAATGAAATTGTTGCCTTTGGAATCCACTGGCAGACTCTTCTCTGGAGATCCATCTTGGATTTTTCTATTTCTGTGTCTCAGCTGGAAGGTTTAGGCTTTACCTTTGGAACAATGGCAGGAGCTCTTGTATGTCTGTTCAATCAGACACTGGTTTTTTGGCATAGAGTTTCTGTCAAGGGCCCAAACCCCATTCTTCCTTTATTTGTCATCCACATTCTCTTTATTTTTCCTGGATAAGTCCTTAGGTATTTAAAAAACATTTTTTCATCAGATTTCATCTTATTCCATACTAGATTATTCATGGGAATTATGTCCCTTTACAACTTAATTGGCTTTTGATGAGCTGACCTTGGGACTTAAAGGAAAATCTGGAAAAAGTAGCAAAATTTGTGGTGTCTCCTATGGTAACTTCCAAAGTGGAAGGGTGCAGGAAGACCTGCCTGCTTTCATGCTCAATGTATAGCCCCAACAGTCTTAGATGAACAGCAGTATGAACTTCAAGGTTCCCAATTTCTCTTCCCCTTCAGCTGCACCTTGGAGAGAGCTGAATCTGTGTTGACCCTAAAACCCTGAGGTGTGAGGAGCACAAGGCCCTGGCAGCCAACCTAGAGCTGTTCAGAGTGGGGTGTGGCTGGGTGGAGCCCTTGGCTTTCCGGGGTTTTATGTGGCATTTTATCAGCTGCCAGTTGTAATTCTTGTGCTTACGGTTCAAAACTCTTGGAAGTCTGCACAGAAGTTGCTGCAGATTGGAAATCCATGTTCTCCTTGCAGCCACCCGCTGTGTTTGGGTGTGAGCTGACACTCCCTGTCTGTCCCCCCAGGTGTACAGAACCAACCAGTGTGCTGGGGAGTTTGTGATCACCTTTCCCAGAGCTTATCACAGCGGCTTCAACCAGGGCTTCAACTTTGCTGAAGCTGTGAACTTCTGCACCGTCGACTGGGTACGTTCCAAACCAGTTCTTCCCAAAGTGAGCAGTTCCACAGCTGTTCCTAGCTGGTGTCCAGCTCTGATTTATTGCTTATGCACAGATCAGAAGGAGCCTGTTACTGGCAGCATGGTGTTTGCTGAAAGAGCTTGTCATGCACTGAACTGGGGCCTTCCTCTGGTTCTGAAGATTTGGTTTGGAATTAAACATCAGGGCTGATGTGGCTTTTGCAGCAGGAGGGAGGCACAGTCCTGTGCATGCCTCGAGTGTGAGATGCACCAGTGCTGCTGGAGTTTGCTCATTTTTGTGTCCTCAAATTCCAGTTCAAATCAAAAGCTGGAATGAAATTTCCCAGTTTATTGCACTGGGAATTCTCTAAGAGGTGCTTTCTGCAGCTGGAAACCAAATCTAACTTGGATATCTTTTCTGCTTTAGCTTCTGTTCATGTCAGCAGGGAGAAGGCCCAGGGTGCCCTGCACCTGCCTGGGATGTGGCATCCCTCGAGTGGTGGAAACAGGCCAGGTTTATGTGCTTGTCCTTTTGATGCTTCCTTGGCCTCAGTGCATTTTTATCTTGGATCTTCTGAGCCCACTGTGGTTTAGTGATTTAATAGCCCTTAATTACAACCTCTGCAAGAGAGGGCACCTTCCTCAGCTACACAGCTCACACCCATAGAGTCCACTGGGAAAGAATGAATATTGTTGCTAGAAGGATTGGTCCTGGCCTTTCCTTGTGGCAGTTTTTGGTCAGTAGCATACAGAGTGAGTGGCTTGGTGTCATTTCCCAGTGCACTCCCTGATGCCCTGTCTGCCCCACAGCTGCCCCTGGGCCGGCAGTGCGTGGAGCATTACCGGCTGCTCAACCGCTACTGCGTCTTCTCCCACGACGAGATGATCTGTAAAATGGCTTCCAAAGCAGATGTCCTGGACGTTGTGGTGGCATCTACAGTCCAGAAAGACATGGCTATTATGATTGAAGAGGAGAAGAGATTGCGTGAGAAGGTTGATAAACTGGTGAGTTGTAGGAAATAATGGTTTGGGTGGGAAGGGACTTCAAAGCTCATCTCGTTCCATCCCCTGCCATGGGCGGGGACACTTTCCACTGGACCAGGTTGTTCCCAACCCTGTCCAACCTGACCTTGACACTTTGAGGGATGGAATTCGTTATAATGAATGAAGTAACAGTTGAAACAGTGTTATGAGACTGTGCTGGTTTTTGTACTGGGGTGTCAGAGGCTCAGAGGTACACAGTCCCTTCCCAAGCTGTGGATTTCAGAGGACCACCTGGGTAAAGAATCATGAGCCTTATTTTAGTACATGCCCTTTAATGTTGTTCAGAATGTTACTTTTAAGGTAATATTTGTACTTCCAGTCATTTGGTCAGAAAAGCTGATTTTTCATTAACCAAGATTTCTGTCTACCTGAGTTGAATATCTTACATCTAAACTTCATTATTCTTTCAATAAATTCGCCTTCTGATGTTTTAGCTTGGAATAGGCACCTCTTTGTAAGAGCCACTTCTTGATGAAGCTTTGATGTGACACTCTTGCAGGGAGTGACTGACTCGGAGAGGGTGACGTTTGAGCTGTTCCCTGATGATGAACGGCAGTGCCTGAAGTGTAAAACCACCTGCTTCATGTCAGCAGTTTATTGTCCCTGCAAACCTGGGCTGTTGGTGTGCTTGTACCATGTTGAGGACCTCTGCTCCTGTCCCACCTACAAATACAAACTGGGGTAAGCTTGAGGTAGTAACTAACACCATGATCTGGAGGTAGTATTGACTGTGTAGATACTGGGGTTTGGTAATCTCTGCTGCCACTGGGGCTGGCCTCTGTTTCTGTTTCAGTCCTTTGCAAATCCAGTGCCCCCACAACAATGGGGCTGTTTTGTGCTCACACACAATGCCTCTTCAGCATTCAGCTCTTCTTGCTCTATAATGGCAAAAATTGCTGGCTAAGTTAGTTTGCATTTTTATTTATAGCAACCAGGTCATTGTCCCTTAGATCCAGTCCTTGCCAAGGGGTATTGTTCTGCTTGTTGGAGCTTTCCTTCCTGTTTAGTACATTTTTTGTCCTACGTGAATGTAGCTTGCTCCAAGATAGTGTCACAATTCCTTAATTGTCCTGTAGAAATTGCTTTTTGAAGCAATTGCAACATTGAAATTATCTCAAAAGGAACATGGTGTGGTTGTAAGGTCTTTATTGTGTAACCCTGAGTGCACAGAAGCTTATTTCTCTGTTGTATGGACCAACACATCTTAGAATTACCAAATCATTTGGGCTGGAAGAAACCTTAAAGCTCATCTCATCCCATCCATGCCATGGGCAGGGACACCTTCCAGCAGTCCAGGTTGCTCCAAGCCCCATCCAACCTGGGTCCTCATCTTGGTGCCCCTCCTTCCACCCTCGTGCTGCCCGCAGGTTCCGCTACACCCTGGAGGAGCTGTACCCCATGATGAACGCGCTCAAGATGCGCGCCGAGTCCTACAACGAGTGGGCTTCCAACGTCAACGAGGCCCTGGAGGCCAAGATCAACAACAAAAAAAGTGAGTATCTTACCTGCTGCCTGTAGCACATCCTTTAAAAGGGCGGTTTTTTCAGTTCTTGGTTTCCGAATCGTAGTAACTCTTTTCTTATGTGGCAATCTAAAGAAATCCTTTATCACTTCATGTTTTAAAGTAAATATTTTAGCTGTTACCGTCCCAGGAATGATGCTAAGCTGTCTTTGTGTGACAAGACTGTAAATCACTTTGACACAAAATATAACTGAAGTAGAAATAGAAATACATTTAATGTGTTGTGTTTCTAAGCCTTACCATGGAAAATCCATCACAAAGGGAGACTTCTTAATGTCTTTCCCAACAGGTCTCATCAGTTTTAAGGCTTTGATAGAAGAGTCAGAAATGAAAAAGTTCCCAGACAATGACCTGCTGCGACACCTCCGGCTGGTGACACAGGACGCAGACAAATGTGCCTCGGTGGCCCAGCAGCTGTTGAATGGCAAGAGACAGACCAGGTAAGTGCCACTCCATGTCTGCAGCAAAATTAGGGCACCAGGGATGGATGTCAGTGGCCAGTGATGGATGCTAGTGCTCTGCAAGACTTGAAAATTAAAAGAATCTCTGTCTTCTCAGCAGGGCTATCTTTGACGGAGAGATTCAGCTTTACTACGTGTAATAAGTTAAACATCCTGAGTTTTCAAATCTCTTCTTCCTCTGTGTTTGACAGTTATTCTGTAAATTCATTCCAATGTTCCCTGGAAAGAAAAAATTGTGTGGTATGTCCAGACAAAGTAACACTCAGCAAGATACAGTCCCTTTGTCTTTGTGCTGTGGGCACTGTAAATCTGTCCATAGTGCAGGTGTTGTAGTATTCATTACCCTCTGTGTTGTGGAAAAACAAAGTGCCTTAATTCCCTGAGCTGCTGCTGGTGGGAATGTTGTACGAGAGCTCTGAAAAACTACCTGCACTTTACATTGAATCTTTTAGACAGGGTATTAGCTCGAGGGATTTGAAGTAGGGCAGTGTTCTTTGTGAAGTGCCTGCCTAGTCCTGCTGGCACTCCGTGTCTGAAATGAGTTGAAAAGAGCCAGAACAGAAGGCTAAGGCCAGCTCTCACTGCACAAGCCCAGTTGTGCCTGTATTGATCTAAGAGCCTTTCTCTCTCAGGATTCACAAATTTCCTTCTTCTGTTATTCTTCACCCATATGCCTGAAGCTCACATCTGCAGGATCCTGGACAGCCTCCATCACCCTGAGTGTCAGGTGTTGGTTAGGAAGGATTGTGGATTCTGCCTAAAATTTGGTTTGTGCTTTTGGCAAACTTCCTATTGTGGACTGAGCATTTTGATCTGATCCCAAGTCTGGAAGAGTCATGCAGGACACTTGTCTCCTGTGGGAAGGTTGTCCCTGTCAGTCCTGGCAGTCAGTGACACTGGAGGATCTCCTCCAGTACAGTACACAGCAGTTCATGGGGAAAAGACCAGGAGAGATGGTAATAAATCATAGTAAATCCTGTGACTCCTGCTCAGCAGCTTCTCTGCAGTACCTGAAGAGATGCAAATGGGCTGTACATCCCTGTGTCCTCTGGCTCTCTGCTTGCTGGGGGATTAAACCCTTGCAGATGCTGGCTGGGAGATGTTCTGTGAACATCTGAATGGGGTCCTTGTTCTCCTGGCACTGGAAGGCATGAGTGTTCCTGTGCTAATGCCATGTATTTCCTGTCTATCCCCTTCCTTCTCTAGGTCTCCTGAAACCTGTTCTGTTCCTTAGAGTCTCTGAGAATTTGTGCTTGTAGACCTTTTTTGATTAATAACCTTGGATGGACATGAGTTTTCCTTCTGTCGATGGTTTTTCTTAGGCTCATGTAATTTCTGGTTTTCAAAAACATCTTATGACAGCTTTGCCATTTAGATATGTGTATGTATATATACATAAATATTTATGTATTTAAAAACTTGTGCCTTTTCTTGGAAGATTCTGTAGAACTTTCTCAAAAACCAGTAGAACAAAGCAGACTGTAAAGAAACCTGTATTGTACCTGAGGCTTTGAATTCATTTTATTGTTCAGCTGACTGTGGGATTTGGAACTCCCAATATGATCCTGTGTATCTGTTAAAAATACCTATTTTTAACACAGAATGGTAAATTAAAATTTATTTTATAGTGTTCAGATTCCAGCCATGCTGGCATATCCTGCTGGGCTGTTCTCCTCTTTTGTATAAATAACATACTGTGGATTCAATTGGAGCCAGCATTGTAAGGGATCTCTTTCCTTTTCTGTTCAGGCTTCTCAGACCTCATTAATACTGGCTTGAGTTTAGAGAGGTTTTTAATATTGGGTAATTTGTTAACACTTATAAGCCACTCATTTGATACAAAGCTTTCAGATAAAAATAAAAACGCTGATTTCAGTGTAGAGAGGATTTTTCAGAAGTGCCTACACGACCTGTCAATATAAAACCCATTCAGAATTGGGATTTGTTCTCTTTTGGTGTGGGCATGGGCAGAGCTGACTACAATAGCTACTGCAACATAACTGAATAGTTTATCCACAGTTGCTTTGTGTTCTGGAAAAAAAGCTTGATTTTATTCCATAATAACCAGTGCCCTTCCAAGGCTGAGTAGTTGTTCCAGAATCCTGTTTAATATGAGTGTTTCGACAATAGCTCGTTCTGCAGTGGCAGACTGAGGTTTCCCACGTGTGTGAGCCCTGGGCTGCCTGGGTGCTTGTGAATATTCTGCTATTTCTGAAGAAGGCCTGGCTGACATGAAATCACCATCAGGGAATCAAAAAATCCCAGAATGGTTTGGGTGGGAAGGGACCTTAAAGCTCGTCTTGTTCCAGTGCCTGCAGGGACACCTTCCACTAGGCCAGGTTGCTCCAAGCCCTGTCCAACCTGGCCTTGAAGTTCAGTGTTTTGGTTTTTGTTGTTTTCAGTGATAACCAAGCAAGCTGAACGCTGTCGTTGCAGGTACCGCTCCGGGGGAGGGAAGTGTCAGAACCAGCTGACGGTGAACGAGCTGCGCCTGTTCGTGAGGCAGCTCTATGCCCTGCCCTGCGTCCTCAGCCAGACACCACTGCTCAAGGTAACCTGGGAGAGCCCTGGCAGGGGAGCAGGAGCACTTACAGAGTGATGGGTTTGCCCTGTGTTCATCTCCCCTCTCACTGTTTGCTCCAAGAGCCAATCCCTGGGCACTGGCAGGCTGGGGTGACTTGTGCACATGGGATGCTGAAGGACGGAGCTCTGACCTGCTGCTGTTTGTGGTCAGAAGAGTTTTCTACTGCACAGGCAAATCAGACCATTCCTGTTGTATGAAGGATTGCAGGAGAAGGAGCAGGATGACCTGGTTAAAAGTTTGGGGTCATTTAACTGGTCTGCTCTTACGAGAAAAGCCAGGTTAATCTGAGAACATTCCAACTCCCCAGTGCTCTGAGGGACAGCTCTCTCATTCTTACCACTTTCCTTCTTTGTTAATCCAGAATCAGCTTTCTCAGTCTTGTAATTAGATCCCTCTTCATGCTCTCAACTCACATTCCAGGAAACCCCACTGATAACTCCAGCCAAACCTAGCCCAGGCTGCCCAAATCCTCTCTCTAGCAGAGAACCTGCTGCTGGCAGGAGTCAGGTCAGCTGTGCTGGTTCTGTGCTCCCCAGATGATCAGCCCTCAGGCAAACTGAAAGTAATTCAAAATCTTGTTTCAGAATTTGTGGAAATGTTCCATATCACACGAAGGGACAGTTTGAAAAAAGAGTAATTCCCTGCAGCTGCAATTCCCATCTTAAAGGAGAAGGGCTTTGCATATTTGTGACACTTGAAACCAGGAGATATCGTGTCCATCTCTTGAACTGTCCCTCAGGAATCCACCCAACACTGAGACACCAGATGGTGCCATGTAAATGAATGGGAATAAACCAGTTCAACTCAGCTTTGACTGCTGCTTTAGAAGCTTTATCAGCCCTGCCGTGTGTGGATCAAATTCGATACAGTCGTATTTACAGTTATTTATTTATAGCACTGAAGCTGTGAAGTTTTCTTCCTGGTTGAAAAGCAGAAATTTGGAAATGTCAGACATGCAAACAGTTCCTCTCCATCTGGCATTCCTGAACAGGGAAATAACAAACACATATGGTCAGGGTGTTCCTTTGTATCATCCTCAACAAGCCTCAATTATATGTAGTCGTGCAAATTAGGCCATTAATATAAATGACCAACATTACTGGAGATGGGTTCACAATTCAGTCTGTCTCTAAAAAATGTTTTATTCCATGCTGGGCGAGGTTGCCCACCCAGGGAAACAGCCTCACTGGCAAAATGCCAAGGTGTCAGCTGTGTGGGAAGAACTTCCTGCAGGAACAGCATTTCAGGCACTACTGGGAGTACTGGGCATGTTGCTCCATACAGAATAATCCCAGCCTTCACTGTGGGATTGCTCTGGATGACTGTCCTTTATCCTGGGGAAGGTACAAACAGCCCCAGAGATACCTTTTGGGGTAATGAGCTGCTGTGTGCATGGAGAGAGAGAAGGTGTTGCCCTGCATGAGAGAGTAAAATGCCTGTGGCTCACTGGGACTATGGGGTGCAGCTCAAAAGCTTTAGCACTGCAGCAGAAATGAACCCCAGAACCTCTGTGCCCTTCCCAGTGTTTTCCAAAGCTGTTCCTCAGCTGCCTGAACCATTCAAAAACAAAGCCACATAGCAGCAACCATGGAACACTCAATTCCCCTTTACATCCTTTCTGTTCTTCCGAGCTCTCTTTCTGACACCTCTGGCACTGGAATTGCCTTTTTCTGGGATACCCAAGCTTGTGGTCACATTACACATGAGGAGGTGCTAGTTCAGCACTGTGTTGAAGACACTGTTGCAGTGTTCCAGCCCTGGGGATAATTTGCCATGGTGCACTGTGTGCATTGCAGCAGGGGCTTGCCAGGAGCCTGTGCTCCCATTGTTAACCCTGTGCTTCCATGGTTAACTTTGCCACTTCCACAGCTGAGTGACTTGGCAGAGGACTTCTGCCTGATTTATTGTTGCATCTGTGCGTTTCAGGATCTCCTTGACCGCGTGGAAGCTTTCCAACAGCAAAGCCAAAAGCTGCTTTCTGAAGAGATGCCCAGCGCTGCAGAGCTGCAGGAGCTGCTGGACGTCAGCTTCGACTTCGACGTGGACCTGCCGCAGCTGGCGGAGCTGCGCGCGCGGCTGGAGCAGGCTCGCTGGCTGGAGGACGTGCAGCTGGCCTGCTCAGAGCACAGCTCCCTCACTCTGGACGACATGAGGCGCCTCATCGACTCCGGCGTGGGGCTCGCGCCCTACCCGGCGGTTGAGAAGGCGATGGCGAAGCTGCAGGAGCTCCTCACCGTGTCTGAGCACTGGGATGACAAAGCCAGGAACCTGATAAAGGCCAGGTAGAGCTAAATCTCAGTGGTGTGTTTTGTAGTTCCACGAGCTGTTTCAGGTGGAAGTGACTCCTGGAGGGGCTCCCCTTTGTTCAGCCAGCTCCCAGCAGGAAGGCAGAGCTTGTGCCAGGCAGCAGGGACAGGGCTGGAGGAGGCCGCTGAGGATGGAGCAGCTTCAGGTGTCGGGGTTGCCTTGCAGCGTTTGTGTCACTCACCCATCTTGTGCAAATTCTCCTTTTGTCACAGGGAAGGGGTTTAAGATGCCTCTTGCTTCTTTTCCACCTTCCCCCTCCCCTGTGTCAGGCTGGAGGACACGTGTCCAGATCAAGCTCAGATAGTTACCACCAGCAGGTAAAATTTCACAGTCCATAGACGTCCATGTAGGACTATTTCTAACTAACAAGGAGGAGAATTTTCCAGGGAAGAAGGAAATAAGCCAAATACATCCTTACTAAGAAAAATTTTCTTGTGGTTTTTACCTTCTGATTTATAAAGTAAAAAAGGGGAGAGCACAGTGTACTGAAAATTTAGGAAGGTGGCACAAACTTATGTGCCAGGTTTCTTTCCTCAGGATTCCCTTTTTTAAAAAAATTTGTCCTACTTGGAGTATTGGACCATTTCTTACCTGCTACTAATCAGTGTTTTAAAACAACTTAATACAGCACATTACTGACTAAGCTTGGGTTTAACATTTGATGGGGAGCTGTGTTGTGTTGTACCTCTGTAAAACCTCAGAATCAAACTGGGAAATACAGAAAAGCCAGTTTCAGGGTTTTAACCTTCTAATGCAGAATCTCTCAGCTGGTCTGGGGTTTGGTGGGTGTTTGTCATTCAAAAGTTAATAAAAGGTAAATCTTCCTTAAGTCCAAATGTGAGAATATTTCTAGTAGGAGTCTAAGCAAACAGTCATTTCTAAAGCTTCCCTGCTCCTGATGCCCCAGCTCTGCTGGGTGCTGAACATAACGTCATCTGATTTTAATGACCCAGGTGAGTGGAAGAGCTCCCCTGTAAGCAGCATCTCACACCTGGGCTGTTGTGTTCCCCCAGGCCCCGGCAGTCCCTGAGCAGCCTGGCAGCAGCAGTGAAGGAGCTGGAGGAGATCCCAGCCTACCTCCCCAACGGAGCAGCACTGAAGGATGCAGTGCAGAAGGCCAAGGACTGGCTGCAGGAGGTGGAGGCTCTGCAGGTACGTGAGCCTGGCTGCTGGGGAGCAAGGGACAGGATGAGAGGAAACTACCTCAAGTTGCACCTGAGGAGGCTCAGGTTGGATATTGGGGAAAATTCCTTCACTAAAAGGAGTGGTCATGCCCTGGCACAGCCTGCCGAGGGTAGGGTCACCATCCCTGGAGGAGTTGAAAAGGTATATGGGTGTGGCACTTGGGGACATGGTTTAGTGGTGGCTTTGGCAGTGCTGGGTTAATGGCTGAAATTGATCTTGGAGATTTTTTTTATGTTAATAACTCTGTCATTTTATGATTTCTGAATTATTTTGATTTTCTGCTATGAATGCAGAGTGTGAGTCTGGGAAGCTGCTTATATTGTTGGTGGTCTCTGGTTCTGTTCTGTTCTCTTTTTAAAGGGTCTTTTGGCAAGTGTATTCTTGCTTCCCAGCTCCTAAATGTGCTCTTAGTTTTGTCTGGGTAGTCAATGCCTAAGTGCATGAACAGCACAAATGTTGGACAGATGGTGCAGGTCACTGAGCATTAAATTCATTTTTACAAGCTCTGCCCTGAATTCCTTGAGTGACTGCTGTCACTTGGGCAGTGCTGTGTCTTGGGTGCATCCAGCATCTCCTCCTTTCCTCCCTGGCAGGTTGGGGGCCGTGTGCCCGTGCTGGACACGCTGGCAGAGCTGGTCACCAGAGGCCGGTCCATCCCAGTGCACCTGGATTACCTGCCCAGGCTGGAGGCCCTGGTGGCTGAAGTGCAGGCGTGGAAGGAGTGTGCAGCAAACACGTTCCTGTGTGAGAACTCTCCGTACTCCCTGCTGGAGGTGAGAGGCGTGGGTTGGGGATCAGCCTGGTCAGTCATGCACAGGCACACGGACTCAGTGCGTGCCCAGGAAGGAGCAGGAAATAATAAGGGTATTTGCAGAATTGCTTTAGGATTACATGAACTATTTTAATAACAACTTTAATGGAATAACTGCAGGAACCCCAGTTCCTGTGGCTGTATCCAGACAGGAGGGTGCTTTAGGAACAGTGCAGGTGGGACACTGCTGCAGGTGGGACACTGCTGTTCTGTCCCTCAGGTGTTGTGTCCCTGGTGTGACATCGGGATGCTCAGTCTGAAGAGGAAGCAGAAGAAGCTGAAGGAGCCAGTGCCAAGTGGCAAGAAGAAAAGCACTAAGCTGGAGACGCTGAGCGACCTGGAGCGAGCGCTCTCAGAGAGCAAGGACACGGCGTCCGCGGTACGTGCTCAGATCTTCCCCCACTGCTGCCCCTCCATCCCCACCACTGCACATCCCCATCCCTGCTTCATTCCAACGTTTAAAGCCCTGAAGGGTCACGGAGCAGAGGGCACCCTGTCTGTGCCAAGCAGTGCTCCCTTGGTGGAGATGCCATCCTTTGCCTCCTTGCAGATGGCCACGCTGGGAGAAGCGCGGCTGCGGGAGATGGAGGCGCTGCGTGCCCTGCGGGCGGCGAACGAGGGCAAGGTGCTGTCGAGCGAGGAGGACGCCGAGCTCAAGGTGTGCCTGTGCCAGAAGGAGCCGGCTGCTCCCATGATCCAGTGTGAGCTCTGCAGGGGCTTCTTCCACACGGGCTGTGTGCCCGTGCCCAGCGCCGCGCCGGGGCCGCGCGTGTGGCTGTGCCCGCACTGCCACCGCTCCCAGAAGCCGCCTCTGGAGAAGATCCTGCCGCTGCTGGCGTCCCTGCAGCGCATCCGCGTGCGGCTGCCCGAGGGGGATGCCCTGCGCTACATGATCGAGAGAACTGTGAACTGGCAGCACAGAGCACAACAAATGTTGTATTCAGGGAATCTAAAACGCATCCAGGACAAAGTTGGCTCAGGATTACTGTACAGCAGGTGGCAAGCCTCGGCGGGCCAGCTGCCAGAGACAAACAAGGTGAGGCTGGGCCGGGGCCGGGCTTCTGCTGCTGGGAGCGCGGGGTCAGCGAGCACAAGGGGTGATGCTGCTCTGGGTTTGGGGCTGCTGTAGCTCCCTACAAATCCCAACAAGGCTGAGGGTTTGTTCCTGCTTTACAGCTGTCAGGAGCTGGCTCCTGCTGTGCCCCTCAGGCAGGATGTGTGTGCCCCAGCAGCACCTTCATGTTCCCTTCTGCTGGAATCCAGGGACAATTGCTCCCAAAGAGCCTGTTTTCCCCTCTCCTCTTCCAGCTCCTGTGACATTAGTTCTGCTGTGACACCACTAATGAGAGAGCTGCTGAGTTATTGTTTCTGGAGTTCTCACTATTCACTTGGTCTTTATATTCTGCTCCTACAAGTATTCAAATAGAGTTGTAAGTGTTGAGAATTACTGACAGAGGCACAAACTGTCCTGTGCATTAACAGCTTGGCTCTCAGACAAGATTGTTTTCCACAAAGTGTCTCCTCCTTTGCTGCTTCTCCTCACTTCCACTAGACCTCCCAAGCTGAATGTTCTGCTCATTTAGGCCTGAAAGTATCCTTTTGCTAGATCAGTTGGTGTAGCTGTAAAGGACGGGGCAAAATTTTGGAAATACAAGTTGATGTTTGGGTCAGAAATTGAAACAGTGAGTTTAGTTTTGTTAGCATGATGGTGATAGCTCAGCGTGGAACTGTGAGGTTCCTCCTACCCAGAGCACTGGAACCATTTTTGAGGTGTCTGGACTGGACCTTAAGTCAGTAAACCTTCCAAACCAGGGTGTATCTGGCTGAGCTAATCCAGGTCCTTGACTGCATTTCCCAAATCAGAGGTCCCTGGGAAGCTTGATGGAAGAGCACCCAACCATGGGCCTGTGCCTGAGCCAGGCTCCCAGCACACCTGGGCACAGGTGTGAGCTGAAACTTCAGTCTCCATGAGTTTGAGGTGGTTTTCTGGTGAATCCAGTGTCTCACCATGGCTGTCCTGTCTTGTCCCAGTTCTGTTTCCCCTGTCATCTGGGCTAATTCAACGCTCACCCACAAGAAGCTCTTCCAGTAACCACTGGAGTTGGGCTGCTTTGACACTGGCCAAAGTGAGGAATGAGTTGGGAAAATTCCCTTGAGAGCAGCAGTGGGAATTGAGGAGAGGCATGTTCTGCAAGGGGCCCAGGGTTAGTGAGGCAGAGGGTGGTGTGGAAGGCTCCTGGTGCCTCTGGCAGTGGCAGGAGGTGCAGGGGTTGCTGTTGGCCCAGGCAGGGCAGGGCTGCAGTCTTTGGACCAGGGTAGTGAGATACAAGATTTCAGTAGCTGTAAGAGAAACAAGTACTGATCCCATCACAGTTACTCCACACTTCAACCTCCACATTTAGTGAAACTGTCTGCATTTTGTTTTCTAGGTGTCACAGACAATTGGAGCAATGTCATTCTCCATGCCTCATGACTGGGATAACAGAACCGTGTATTTGCATTCTCCATTCTCTACAGGACAGCACTGCATCCCACTTCATGGTTTGTAATCTTCACTTTGCTTTGGGAGTTTTCCCCCACCCCTTCTTTTTTCCCCAATGTTTGGTGGAAGAGGGAGGGCATCCTGGTCACCAGGAGATGGCTGAGCAGACTTGTGACTGCACAGCAGTGGTGGTTGTTGCATCTCCTCAGCAACTTTGGAGCTCAGTGTCCAGCTGTGGCAGAGGGGTGCATTGCTCAAGGATAGAAATTTCCCATGTGTAATGAATGAAAAGGTGTGGCACAATGGGACACGAGGAATCAGGAGAGCTGGCCCCTTACAGGCTGGGCCCCAGCTGAGCTGTATAAGGGGGAAGGAAAGGGGAGGGGCCACTGGAAGTGTAGGAGATGGATGGGAACAGCAGGGATGTGATGCTGGAGGCCACGGAGTACTTAATGCACGAGACACAAGCTTTGCTGCAGCACAACTGTCCAGCTGTCAGAGACTGGGGCTGCTCTGCTGGGCTCACTCAGCACAGGCTCTGCACCATCCTCACCTCACACTTGGTGGCTTGGACTAACAGACAAGCTGTGAATTGCATCATTTTATGACTGTGGCAGAAGTTATTTATCATTTCTTCCCTCCTGATGCACAATGCTCCAGGGACACAAGTCTAGACTTACCTTTGTGTCTGTGTAGCTCAGTCCATACTGTGTGAGAAAAGCCATTTCAGTGGAATGTTACATCAAACAAGGCAGTTCTTTGTGTCACCAGGTTTATTTTTCATATTTGAGTTGGACTGAATTAATAAGCTGTTATTTATACAAAGATTTTGGCCTCCCCAGCTGGGACTGTTTCAGAGCCTTGGGGTGGGAACAGGACCTTGTGACCAGACTCATCCTCTCAGCCTGCCTTCCTCTCCTCTCATGGCTTCTTGTGCAGATCTCACTCAGTTTGTTCATCTTACCCACTCATTGGGTAGTGAGGGGGTTGTCACATCCTGTAGCCCCTGATCAGGAAAGGTGACAATACCTTATCCTTGAACCAGCATGGAATGGGAGTGTGGCAGGGTGCTGAGCCACAGTGCAGGAACTTCTGTGGCTTTATCTTTCCCTTTAACCCTGCTGTTAAAAATGAGCAGTCAAGAGGGAGCAGATAAGAACTAACTCATACAGTTGCAGATTTTAAAGTCTTCCACCATTTTTTATTGTGCTACCAGAGATTTTTCATTATCTGTGCAGTTCTTGTCAGTGCTGGCACTGAAGAATTCCTGCTTTGTCTCCTTGTCTTTCACACTAGTCATTAGCACCGAGCTGGACGAGCTGATGATGGAAGCCCAGCTGCTGCAGGTTTCTCTGCCTGAGATCCAGGAGCTGTACCAGGCCCTGTTCACAAAGCAGAGCCCTGCCCTGCAGACAGAGCAGAGGTCACCCAGCTCAGCCACAAATGAGAAGGCAAGTGTCCAACAGCAGCTCTGAGCTGGGGCACCCTGGGGAGGGGCTCTGCCTCAGCCCTTGAGCTTTACAGGGGTTTGTGTGTGTGGCTGCACTTCCATGAAAATACATCTTCCTTGTGCAAAAGGAGTCAAGAGGTTGATAAGAAATTAGTTACAAATTATTGAATACAATTTGTGGCCTAATATATTTTTGAAATTCAGATATGTGTTTATGGTCAGTCTCTGTACTTTAAATACATCTGTCCTGATTTCATAGAATTGCAGAATCCCAGACTGGTTTGGGTTGGAAGGGACCTTAAAGCTCATTTTGTTCCACCCCTTGCCATGGGCAGGGACACCTTCCACTAGACCAGGTTGTTCCAAGTTCCATCCTGGCCCTGAACACTTGACTCTTGTCCTGTGTTGAGGCTTCCCAAGGGAGCTCCTGTGGAAGCTGTGGGCTCAGAAGCAGGAGGTGAGGATGGTTTTCTGTGTCCCTGGGGCCTGACCCTGCCCTTGGCTCCTCTTACACATCTCAGACTACTGAAAATGCAGCACTGTCAAACACTGCACTTGTACTTAAAGCTATTCCTAAAATCAGGGTATGGAATATTGGGTGTTAGCTGCTTACTTCCAACCTTGCCAAAATGTCTTTCCCCCAGAGTGAGTGTTGCCGAGGGAAAAAGGATGGGATTAGTTACATGGAGAGAAAACTGAAGCGGCGTTTCGAGAGAGAGAGCTTCTGTGGTGAGAAGAGAGCAAGAGTAAAAAAGATGAGAACACCCAAAAAGAAGAAACTGAAACTGAGTCACTCAAAGGATCCGTGCAGTAACAAACTGGAGAGAGAGCGGGAGCGGCTCCTGGAGCTGCAGCGTTCCAGTGACAGCCACTTGCTGCCCTCAGACACGTCATTCTCGGAGCAGGAGGACTCTGAGGATGAGGATGCCATCTGCCCAGCTGTGAACTGCCTCCAGCCCGAGGGGGATGAGGTCAGGAGGGGCAGACCCACCGTGGCGTTCCGAGTGCTGGGATCTGGGACAGGGAGCTGCCCTGGGACTGTGTGACTGCAGAAAAGGTGTTTGTGAGGGGGGTGTCCATGCAGCTGGGATGGGCAGGGCCGAGCCCACCTGCCCTGGAGCAGCTGTGTGGCATCAGAACATCTGCATGCCATGGGAAGGGGCAGGTGGGGCCGTGCAGACCCTGTGTGCACGGCTGCTCTTGGCATGCAGCTGGGGATGGGCTCTGTGGGTGGGGGCAGTGCCTGGGGCCCTGCAGGCCCATCCACCCTGGAAATGGAGAAGAGGGACGGTTGAGTCTGGGACAGGTGGGAAAGCAGTGGGGAGATGAGGGGAGTGTGCCCTGCCCACAGCCCCAGAGAGCAGGAGCACAGTGAATATCCAGCACCAGGCAGCTGTGGAACAGGACATTGCTCATGTGAATAGACCAGGAGCCCCAGCAGTGTCGGGGCTTTGCCTGGCCCTGCTCTGACCCCCGTGTCTGCTCTTCACCAGGTCGACTGGGTCCAGTGTGATGGCAGCTGCAACCAGTGGTTCCACCAGGTGTGTGTGGGCATCTCCCCAGAGATGGCAGAGAAGGAGGATTACATCTGCGCCAGCTGCGCCGGCAAGGACGCCCAGTACAGGAAGTAAAACCCCAGAAACCCTTCAGGACTCGAGTAAAGAAGGTTCCCAGTTTTCCAGTTAAGCCACAGGGGCTGGTTTAAGAACCAGATTGCAAATGGTGCTACTTCTATCCTTATGGGATCATTTTCCAGAACTCAAAACAATTTTTGACACTTTTGTATTTTCCCTTGATCTGTTTGTGGTTGTTGAGGTTTGAGATGCTGACTGTTTGCAGGGGTTTCCACCGATTGGGAAGGCATTTGACACGTGCACCTTTATTATTGTACAGCATTCAGTTACCTCTGGGATCTACCGGCGTATTTAATTCAGCTTGGTTTGGGTGCAAAAACAAACAAACAAACAAAAAAAACAACCCCTGCACCATGAATTTTCCAATAATCCTCTTTTGAGGAAATCCCTGTTTACTCTGTTAACTCTTTGGAGACTTTAGTTTTTTTCCACTTTGTTTTTCGTAGACTAGGTTTATTTATCTGAGCAATAACTTCTATGTCTGGTTTCAGTGACTGGAATGACAATTGAACAGCGTGTTGCTTCTAGCATTGGTTGGTGTACAGACAGCAAATGTTAGATCCTAGTGTCACTGAGGGCCCTGTGATGTAGAAGACAGGAAAAAAAAAATCTGTAAAGTAATTGCCACAGCTGTATTTTGGCTTTCTCCTTTTTTGGGTAGCTTGTATCAAATGTTGCAGTTTATATTGTGGAATAAACCCCTGGTTATGTTATAAAATTAAATGTTGGTGTTTTTAGAGAGTTTGAAATGCAGTTTTATTTCCCTCGAAATCCACACTGCATCAATGGGTTCTCTTAGCCAAGAAATCATCACCTTCCCAAGAAGCAATGCAGAAGCTGTGGTGTTTCTCGTCTGTTCAGGTTTGGAAGGAGGAGGGAGATCAAAATGTTACACCACAAAAAAAAAAAAAACCAAACCTTTTCCAAGATTTTTGCAAAGCTTTTCCAAAGCTGAAATTATTTGCAGGCCGAGTGCACGAAGAATTGAAGGTACAATTTGGGACTTGGCAGGGGCAGGAATGGGGGAGTTCACACAGGAGGCAAAGGTGTGGGGCAGCTTCTCCTGCCAGCCCTGCCCAGCTGCAACAAAGGAGAGACCTCCTCTCACTGCCTGGGCTGGTGGCCACTGTGACCTTCCCTGTGGCCTCCAGGGAGCTGGCTCTGCACAGCTCAGGCTGGTGGCCACTGTGACCTTCCCTGTGGCCCCCAGGGAGCTGGCTCTGCACAGCTCAGGCTGGTGGCCACTGTGACCTTCCCTGTGGCCCCCAGGGAGCTGGCTCTGCACAGCCCAGGCTGGTGGCCACAGCAAGCTCTGCTCTGCCTGTGGGTGGACTCCCTTCAGCTGCTCCACCTGCATTTAGCCCAGAAGCCTGAGGAATAGGGAGATTTTCGGGCTGGTTGTGGTTCTCCCAAGGGCTGTTCAGGGCCTGGAGCTGGGGCACTGCAGGTGTGGCACCACCAGAGCTCTGAGCAGCAGAGCTGGGCTGCTCGAGCCCACCAGGCACTTCACACGGGGCTGCACCTGAAATCTCTTGGAGAGCAATCACTGCTGCAGAACACAGCTGGAAATGCCCAGTGACAGGGACGTGCCTCCAAGGCCTGCCAGAGGTGGAGCTCCTGGAGCCCTGGGAGATGGGAGGGCTGGAGATCTTTGTGTCAGGGAGAGCACTCTGCATGTCCTCACCAGAGCTGTGGTGGGCTTGGTGTTCCCTCCATTCATCACCAGGAGCAATTTGCTGGTAAGTTTTTTCCCTGCTGGTTTTACCCCTTTTTCCATGGACAGAAATGAACAGAGTCACTGGGGTGGGGCAGGGCCTTGGAGCATCTGTGGCTGATGGAGAGTGGGGGTGGGATCAGAACTGTGCAGGAATTTCGTCCCACAGGGGTTTGGTTAGATTTTTTTTTTTAATACTCATTTTTAACAGTTAAAAGAATCTTCAGCCTGGCTCAAATGATCTCTCTGAAAGTGCTGGAGTTAAACTTGAACCAAGCAGGGGCCAGGCTGGGCTAACACCTTGTAACCCAGCCCTCCAAGACCATCAAGTCCAACCATTTCCCCAGCACCGCCACGTTCACCACTAAGCCATGTCCCCATCCCTGGAGGTGGCCAAGGATGACTGGACATGGCACTCAGTGCTCTGGGCTGGTGACAAGGTGGCCATCAGGCACTGGCTGGACTGGGTGATCTTGGAGGGCTTTTCCAATGTGAATAATTCTGTGATTCTGTGAACGTGGCTGCCAGGCTCACGCCTGCTATCGTGTCATACTCCTGGGGACTGAATGAGCAATAATTACTGCACACAGAAAACCCCACAGCGTGTGGGAACCGCTGTCCCCATCCCAAAACACACCTCCATCACCATCCCCCAGGTAAGAAGCCCACTTTGTACGAGTCAATGCTGCTTTTGAATACCTGCAATGCTTTGTAAAATTGCTTCCTAAAAATACTTCCTAAATAAACAGCTGCAGAAAACACAGGTGGGCTCCTCAAGGCTCACAGTGGATTCTCACAACATCTACGTGTGGGAAAGAGGTTGTGAGGGACTCAAGGATTTTCCTGCCTATGATCCCTGCTCTGGGGGCTCCAGGTGCTCCACAGAACCCTGGGCACTGCCTGAATCCCCAGGATCCCTAAATGCTCACAGTGGAAAGGGACAAAAGTCAGGGGGTCCGCAAAAAGTCAGAGTTTATTTGTAAATCACACACTTGTCATGGAAATTGCTGTGTTAATTCCTGACCTACTGAATAAGCCCATGGCAGTGGGGTTTGGATAAAGGGGCAGGAGAAAAGGGAAGAAAGGAAGAGATGAATTAAAGACAGGGAGATCAATCAATCAATCACTCAATCAATCAGCAGTCCTGGTTCCAGCACGCTGACCCTGCTGCCCGGTCCGGCCGATGGCATCTCCAGGGTCATTTTTTGAGCAGGTTCTCCCGGCTTTCTCGCTTTCCATGCAGATGAATTGTGCTGCACAGTCCCTTCTCTCGGACCCTTCCGGGAAGGGGTCGCAGGTTTTGAGGGCTCTGACCGTGGGGAGCCCACGGGAGCCTCCGCCCGGCCCCGCTCCCGCTCCGCTGCCGATCCCCAGCAGAGGAGCCTCAGCCGGGAGCTCTGGCCCAGAGCAGCGCTGCCCTCCGTGCCTCGCATGGTCCCTGAGCCCATCCTGCCTTTCCCGAGGGGTTCTTGTCACTCCCGGTCCCTCCCCAGCGGGGTTTTTGTCACTCCCGGTCCCTCCCCAGCGGGGTTTTTGTCACTCCCGGTCCCTCTCCAGCGGGGTTTTTGTCACTCCCGGTCCCTCCCCAGCGCGGCTCTCCGGGCCCGTTCCCCGCTGCGGGATGCCCGCGGTCCGCCGCGCCGCCGGGGGGCGCTGTGGGCGCGGGGCGGGCCGGCCCCTCCTCCCGGCGCGCGGTGCGTTTGGCGCGCGCGGCCCGCGGAGGGGGCGGCGATGGCGGGAGGCGGCGGCGGGCCCGGAGCGGGGCCGGTGGCGCAGGGGCTGAAGGAGGCGCTGGTGGAGACGCTGACGGGGATCCTGTGCCCGGTGCAGGCGGTGCGAGCCGCTGCTGAGGAGCAGGTGAAGGTGCTGGAGGTGACGGAGGGTGAGTGAGGGCCGCGCTGAGGGGATGGGGGGTCCCCAGGCCGCCGCCGCCGCAGCGATTCCCGGTACCGGCGCCTCACGGCTGCGCCTTGGCCTCGGCCGACACTTCCAGCCTCGTCCCTCGGGCCGGCGGGAGCAGGCGGCTGTGGCTGGTTTCCTGCCGGCTGTCGGTGTGTGTCCGATAGTTGGGGCTGAAAGGGACCTTTGGAGATCATTCAGGCCAAGCCCCTGCCCTGGCAGGGTCACCTGGAGCAGGTGACACAGGGACACCTCCCGGTGGCTTTGGAATGTCTCCAGAGAGCGACCTCCCTGGGGAGCTGCTCCAGTGCTCTGCCTCCCTCGGTGTAAAGAAGTTCTTCCTCGTGTTGAGGTGGAACTTGTTGTGGTTCAGTTTATGGCCATCGCTCCTTGTCAGGTTCAGATTCTACTGAAAACAGTCTGGCCCCAAGCTCTTGGCACCCGCCTTGGAGGTACCTGTATGGGCTGCTGAGATTTCCCTCTCCGCCTTCTCCAGACGGAACAAGCCCAGCTCCCAGAGTCTCTGCTCATCAGAGAGATGCTCCAGACCCCTCATCATCTTGGCGGCCTCACTGGACCCGCTGCAGGAGCTCCTTGTCTTTCCCTGGAGCAGCCCCTGCTCGGTGCCCGAGGGACGGGCGGGCTCCCGCCTGCAGCGGGGTCACGGCGGGGCGTGCTCGGGGCAGGGCTCCGGTCAGGGCACCGGTCAGGGGGACAGGAGGGCTCTGGCCGTGGGTCGCTCTGGGTGGTGTGTGAGAACTGGACTCCCCGGAGCTCACCAGGGGTAGGATGTGGAGGGGCCGGGGTGGTGGAGCAGCACTTTGTTCCACCTCAGCTGGAGTCTCCAGGGTTGCTCACATGAGGGTCATAGAGAGCCCTTCCATCTGCAGACCCTGCCCTGCTCCCGCAGGGATCTCCTTCACCGCTGGATGTGTGTCCTGGTGCGTGCCCATGTCCTGCATGTTGTCATCTGTGCATTGTGTGCTTGAGGTTGAGAGTGGGCAGGATGTAGCTGTGCCCTCATCCAGTTTGAAACTCCAGTGACAGAGCTCCGTTGTCTGTTGTGGAGAGCTGAGGACAAGCAGGACAGTGGAGCTGGATGGCAACTGGCTTATGACTTTGACTGTAGACCCTAGGCCTTCACAGCTGTACTTCAGTGGCAGCTTCTCCCCAGAGTCTGAACCTTTCCACAATCTGTTTGAGTGATAGATTTCCAGAGAAGAATGTTTTCTGAGGGCTCTGGGCAGTGGATGTCCCTGAGGTCCCTTTGAGAGCCCAGGATTGCAGAGTTGGATTTAGTGGATGTTAGGGTAAGAGGTTTTATCATGGTTTTAAAAATATGCTGAAGTCCCTGATACTTCTCTGCAGTTGTAGGGCCAGAACTCTGAGATCTGGTGCAGGATCTGTCTCTGTGACCTGGAGGAGGCTGCAGAACACCTGCACGAGCAGTTTGCAGGTGACACCAAACTGGAGGGGACACAGCTGATGTCCTGAGGGCAGGGCTGCTGTCCAGAGAGCCTTGCAGGAACACAGCCAGAGGAATTCAGCAAGGACAGACAGACAGCACGTTCTGCTCCTGGGACAGGAGAACCCAGTGCTGGGATGTGGGTCAGGCACTGCCTGCCCGGGAGCAGCTTAGGGACAAAGGGCCAGGAAATGCCAGTGGCTGGTGACAGGGCCAGCAGTGTGCCCTGGAGGCCACCTGCGTGCCAGGCTGTCTGAGCAGCATCAGAGGCAGTGATCAGCCCCCTCCAGTCAGTGCTGGTTAGATCACACCTGGAATACCTGGGCGGTTTTGCTCCCACCCCCCAGGATGGGACACAGCAACAAAGGGGAGTGAGTTCAGCAAAGGGTCATCAGTTCTGCAGGGGAATTGCAGCACTCACTCACCAGGGACGTGATGCTGGGGCTGAGGGGTTTTCCACTGGGAAAGGAAGAGGGTTTTAGGGGTGGGTCTGACAGCAGCTTCTGGTAACTATGAGGAAGCTGTCAGGACACTGAGAGGTGAGAGAGGATGAGGGATCAATGGGCACAAACTCAAAACAAGAGGTTCTAACTGGACATAAGTATCTTTTAAGCAGATTGTAAAAGCTGTGTTGTTTCAATCCTTGAGTATCTCCAAGACCTGCCTAGAAAATCTGAGCACCCTGATGTAATACTGCAGAGTCCGCTTTGATCACGAGGGTTTGACTGGAAACCTCCCGAGGTCTCTTTCAGGGAATTATTTTGCACACCTTTTATTCCTCCTGTCTTGTCCTAGTCAAGCAGCATGGAAAGAATAAGCTATATTCTCCTTTCTGTGCTGTCTTTGGTATGGAGAAGCTTGCAAAAACCCAGAGGAAGAGCTACAGGAATCTGGTGTGTGCCAGCACCATATTATTGAGGTAGAGAAATGTAGATCATGTGTGTCACAAGTACTTTAAAAGAGCAAAAAACGTATCATTAAGCAGCATAAAGAAGATGCTGAAGTAGAAGTGGAGGCAGTAGGAAAGAGCAGCAGTGTTGGCACTTCTAATGCAAAACAAATGAAAGGAGGGCAAAAAGTGATGAAGAACTAAAGACATAAAAACTTAAAGTGCTTTCAAATGTTGCAGAAGCAGAAAAGGTTTAGGAGGTGTCCAAAGCCAGCGACTGACTTGGGAAGGTACATTCAGTGCAGAAGGACTGCAGAAGAGCCAAATTCCTTGTGCTGCTGTTGACTTGACTTGTGGCATTGAGAAGCCTCTACAGGAGACACGTTGGGGAATCCACATCAGGTTGAAGCCTGAGTAGAAGCAGTTCCACTTAGCAGTTTGCCATAAACAGCATGTGCTAAAGCATGGATCTCCCAGAGTTCAGAGGGAGACTCAAACATTTGATTACTGTGCTACAAGGTGGGCTGTAAAACTTGCCACTTAGGGACCAGCTAAGTGTTAAACTGGTAAACGTGGGACAGCCTTTAGTGAGGGCTCCAAGGTGAGGAGCAGCAGGGGCTGGTGCAGGGGAGTGGGTGTGGGTTTTGCTCTGCCTGTTATGGTTAAAATTCAGCAGTTGGAATGAGAAGAGATGGGCACATGAAGTTGTTGTGGCAGAAGAATTGTTTGAAGGAGTCCTGGGTCTCCCAAAAAGCTCTTAGAAAGTTCACTTGCTGAAGCTTTTTGCAGAAACTGAGCTCCTGAGCACAGCTGTTGACTGGCAGGCCAGGAGTCTCAAGTGAAGCTGAGCTGCTCAGCACATCTGTAAATGGCGTGGAACAGAGTGAAGAGTGGTGGGACAAAGTTGCTGATAGTGCTGCTCAGTCTGGCCAGAGCGAGAATCAGTGGCACAGATTACAGGGTGATTTCACAAGGTGTGTTGAGTGCAGACACAGAAGGTGTAGATCAGTGTTGGTCAGCAGAGTAGAGTTGGGGGAGGGGTAGACAGCCCAGATAATGCCCTAAAAAGTTATGGGCGGTCCTAACTATTGTCCTTGGGAGGAGAAATCCCATTGTCCGTGTGGAGAGTTCCCTGAAAATACCCAATCACTGCTCTGCCATGCTCCAATGAGCCAACTGGACCGTTAAGGAGGGAACAGAGAACAAAGCAGCACAGAAATTCCTGGTGCTTCCACAGCCAGTGCTGCATGCATTACGGCCTGCTGCTCTGGCAGGGATCAAGCAGGGCAGCAAAAAGGCAGCACAGACACTCGCAGAGGTGTGGAAAAGTTTCTGTTCTCAAAGGCCTTAATCCATTGACTTGTCTGCCTGGGAAAGGGTTAGCAGACATGGGGGCCCTGAAATAATAAGCTACAGAGAAGGTGAGTGAGGAGAGATTGTTTGTGGCTTCTCATAAAGCTGAGATCACAGAATTATGGAATATCCTGGGCTGTCAGGGAAAATGAATCCGAAACAAGCAGAATTAGGCTGTTGCCCCAGCGTGCAAACTGTGGAATTCATCGCTGCTGGATGTTAGAGGTAGAAATGGTTTAAAGAGATTGAAAATTCCTGGAGGAAAAAACTCATCAAGAGCCATTGAACACAGTGGTTGGATATAACACCCACTCCAGGAGGTTCCTAATGCCAGCATTTCCTTGGGGGTGTTGGGGCAGCATTGCTCTGCCCCCCTCTTTTCCTAAGCTGCTCACAGCTTGGGCTGTATAATGTGGTTAAGCCATGCAGTTGTTGGCTCTCCTGTGTGCTGCCCTCTCTTCCAGGCAGGTTTTAGCCAGGTCAGGGTGGTTCAGGTGTTCAGAGGATGCAGTCGAGCTCCCTGCAGCAAGCAGACTGGATCTGGCTGGTGCTTGTACAAGGAGATGAGTGGCAGTGCACAGTCAGAGCCTCTGGAGCAGGCTGAGCTGTTCAAGGGGAGTCTCCTGTCTGACTCCATACACGTGCTCTGGAGGAATATGGGATGTCTCCTCTGGATTAAGGACATGGTGGCAGTTTCTTCCCACCGTGTCACCCTTTGGCAACTGCCAGACACGTCCTCAGCAACTCAGTCTCTGTGAAGAAAGATTTATGAAGAAAGGGTAAAGGAACTGGGTATGTTCAGTGTGTGCTTGGGAAAGTGAGAGGCAATTACCTCCCAACCCAGAAAAGCCTCTTAGCACTGAGGTGGGTGTTGGGAGACACTCAATAACCGTTTGTGAAGCACTCAGATGTGCTGCTGAGGGAAGCTGCAGAACTCCTTTTGAGAGGAATTTTCAGTCTGTTTTTGTCAGGGGTGCTGTCAGCACGTTTAGCCTGTCTGCAGGAGGCAGGGTGTGCTGACAGGACCCCAGGGCATAACTTCTGCTTCACAGCTTCTAAGAGCTAAAACGTCACAGATGTGTTTCTTAAGCAGACTAGTGAAATTAAATGAAGTATTTAGGACAGTTATCAGCTGCTTGGAACTTCAAATTGCAATTTTAAGCGAATTTATTGAGTTGTATGGATTTACCATACCAGAACAGCTGCTCTTCCTGGCTTTTATTTCCTGTGCTCAGCATCAACAGAATTGTTACAAGTGTTTGAATTTTGCCTTTGTCATGGAGCTTGCATGGCAAGAAGCCACAAGAAGCTCTTGCTTTTTCTGGGCAGATTCTTTGCAGGAGAAGGACCCCCAAGGATAGCCCAGGCAGTGCTGGTGTCGCTGTCCTGGGCAGGGTTTGCTCAGGGAGGTGTTGGTGTGTCCTGGCAGTCAGGGCTGAAGCGATGCCTGCACATCCCTGAGGATGGACCCAGGGTGTCCAAAAAGGGACTGCTGGCTGCCAGCCTGCTGCTGGCTTACTCCATCCTGGATCTTTTCCATGCATCTCTCCTGTAGGAGCTTGAGTAATGATTTTACATCGTAGATAAGGTTTTTATATATATATTTAGAGTTTAAATAATTTGCTTGTTATTAGCCTGCATTGCAACATTTTTTGCCCATGAGAGAAGTAAATAAGATGCCAAGACAATAAATGAAGTTTTTGTGGAGAGCAGAGGGGAGAATTAATGCTCGTGATTCATTTGTGTAGCTGTGCTTTGGAATTGCCTTCTCCTTCTTGCATATGAGTCACTCAATTGCTATGATGTCTTTCTCTAAAAATCTTGGTGACTTTTGCTGTGCAGCAATAAAAGTTACAATACCAATATCTGGGTTTTTTCCTTGCAGAATTTGGTGTTCATTTGGCAGAACTGACTGTGGATCCTCAGGGAGCTCTGGCCATCCGGCAGGTGAGTTTGCCTGGAACTGCAGAAAGAATTTTGATGAAATTTCCTTTGTTTTTTTAAAATATTCTTCCATGTTTCTAGGTGAAAAATTTGAAATAGCTTTCTGTTACTGTTTCCCCACATTCTTTTAAATTTCTCTAGAGTCCTTTTCTTTCAATATTGTTCAGGTGTTAAACACTTACATTTTTTCAAAATTTTTTTTGTACTTAATAAACCTGGTGTTGACACAATCCTGGAAATGAACACAACTTAGGAGGTGGGTGGTACACACCAGCAAGCAGAAGTGTAGCTTGTCTTTGCAGTAGGTGTTTTCCTCCTTGAAATGGAAGTTTTAGTTCTGTATTTCTTAGTTACTTTGTGACCTGTACCTTGTGCCTTTCTAGAGCTGCTGCCATGGCTCAGTGCTGTGCAGGTCATTGCTGCTCAGTGGATACCCAGCAGCTCTTTTTACTGCAGTAACTTTGTGGTCCATTCAATGGATTTTTTGCATTTTTGACAAGTCCTGATGTCCCTCTAAAAGAAGCATGATGGGACAGGAGGCTGAGCAAATGGGTCAGGGGTGATCCTTGCAATGTCCCTGACTCCTGACCTCTCTCCTGACACAGCTGGCGTCCGTCATTCTGAAGCAGTATGTGGAAACTCACTGGTGCTCTCAGTCTGAGAAGTTCAGACCTCCAGAGACCACAGAAAGGGTAAGACTTGGTTTCATGATATCTGGTTTGAAACACTTTATTCATCAAGAATATTAGTTCTGTAGGCAGTTAAAGAAGTATTAGTGCCCTTGGGTACTTTGAGGATTAATGGCTTCAATTAGGGTCTTCTGGCGTTTTCCACTTCAAAAAGCTGTTTTCAGTTGCTTAAAACAACACTGAGCTTGAGAAGCTTGGGCTGCTTCCTGGAGGGAAAGTTCAGCCACAATGCTTCTGCTGCTCTCAGAGCAAGACTAGAAGAAAAGCTGCTTCCTAAGTTTCACAAATGCTGATTCTGGCAGACCTTTTTTGGAGATCTGCTAAATCTTTTGTTATACATCTTGGGACTTGAAGGTTATTTTCCCATGACAAATTTTAGTTTAAAACTGCTGGGTTCCATTAGAAATCTGTTCAGCAGGAGTATTGAAGCTAAGATGGCCAGAGATTCCAGCCCTTTCCAGTCTGACTGTTGACTGGAGCATCTTTCGTATCTAGAGTATGATTAATCCCATCCCGGGATAATTGCTTGAATTATGCCCCAGAAGTGGCTTTTATTTTTTCCTGTCCCTTCAGGGTTGGGTGACTGTTCTTGTTTACTGAAATCTTCCAAAGTAAGCAAACACAGTCCCTGACACTGGAGCTGGGATTTATCTCAGCTAACTCTGGATGCCTTCCATGTAGATCTGTACATCCTGTGTAGTTGCAGCTGTGAGCTGCTTGCTCTGTGCTTGTCTGCTGCTGTGTGTGGGAATACACTGTGTTAAAACACACCATGCAGTTTTTCCTAAAGAATTACAGGGTGTAGTGTGCAAGAGTGTTTGTGTCTCCTGGATGTGCATTTTGTAAAACCAATATTGAATCAATATCAGGTTACAGTCATACAGCCATGTTACGGCTGTGGATCTGTTCTAAATGGTGTGTTCTCTGCAGGCCAAAGTTGCTATCAGGGAGCTGCTGCCCAACGGGCTGAGGGAGTCCATCAGCAAGGTGCGCTCGAGCGTGGCCTACGCCGTGTCAGCCATCGCCCACTGGGACTGGCCCGAGGCCTGGCCCGAGCTCTTCAACCTGCTCATGGAGATGCTGGTCAGCGGCGACGTCAACGCGGTGCACGGGGCCATGAGAGTGCTCACAGGTGTGTGGGCTCCAGGGCTGCTCTAGGGAGCTGCTCAGGCTTTTCCTTGTGCCGGTGTCCTGCCACGTTTCATCCCAACTGAAGGAATTGGAATTCTCTTCCTCTCTTCTCCTGAGCCTGCTGCCTGTCACTGGCTGTGGAGTCGTGTGCTCAGCAGGTGTCATGAGAGCTGGGGAAGGAGGTGCTGTGCTGCAGCTCAGAGCTCAGCAGGGACTTGGATTTTAACACCCTGTTTTCCAGATACCTGCAGTTTTTAGTGTGGTATTTTACTGCTTGCCCTTGAGGGTTGCCTCGGGTAGATCAGATGACTCTGGTCTAGTGAAGTGCAGATCAATGTTTCCAGTACACTTAGTGTTTCCCAACGGTTCTGTTGTTGCTTGGGTTTCTTATACGAACTTCTCTTCATTTTCCATTTTTCAGAATTTACCCGAGAAGTGACAGACATACAGATGCCACTTGTAGCTCCAGTTATTCTTCCAGAGATGTACAAAATTTTCACAATGGCAGAGGTATGATCTTCACAGTGAGGTTGGTATTGGATGGAATTAGTGGGAATGTTTCTTGGAACAGAGAAACTCCGGATTTAATGGTTAAGTCATACTGTAGGACGAGTTAGACTTAAAGAAGTTTCTTGATGATGTGATAGTTGATGGCAGCTAATGTTTAAACAGAAAAATTGAAGCCAGTGATAAAATAGGAGAATAAAACTAAAGCAAAAATGAAATACAATTAAAAGATAATTATGGGAAGTATCTTGTGTAAAAAGAATGTTGTGTTGCTGATGTTTAGCTTTCCTCTAGGTGTATGGGATTCGCACGAGGTCGCGTGCAGTGGAAATATTTACCACGTGTGCCCACATGATCTGTAACATGGAGGAGCTGGAAAAGGCAAGAGTTTAACTTGACATACAAGATACTTTGAATTCAAACTGAGTGAGGTCCTAAATAATTGTTGGTATGGAAATGAAACATTGGAAAATTACGTACTGTGGGAGCTGGAATTTGGGGGAAGCATTTACATGTAATTTAATACATGTAAAGTAGCTGACTCCCTGCTTTACATGCATGCCTTGATAGTGGGACTTGGTTTCCATAATGAAGGTTAATTTATGGCTTATCAACAGACATGCTGTTGATGTCTTGTAACAGCTCAGGAAAGCAGGGAGTCAGCATGGGGAGGAGATAGAGCGTCATCCCTTTGTTTGGAAATCCCTGGCTTAGCTTCCAGCCTTCAGGTGAACCGTGTGTCCTGATCACCTGCCAGGCCTTGGGCACCTGGGGAACGTGGGGCCCTTGGGCGAGGCTTTGGCTCCAGGCTCCTGGAGCTTCACCCAGTGCTTCAGGAGGTGCCTTGGCCTTGTGTTCCTGAAGGGGTGGGGGAAGCCAAAGCCAGCCCAGTTTTGGAAGAATAGCTGTTTAGAAACAAACACTGCAGTTAAGCAGCTTTACACATGAGTCTCTTGTCTGGCTCTAACTGAGCACATCTGCATTTTAAATGGCCTTTGACAAGTGTTTTTTCCAGCACTCCCAGAAAATAAATGGTTATTTTTAACTTTTGGGGGTGTGAGGATAGGGAAAGGTGACTCTCAGTCTAGTGGCTGGTCACTGCTGAGTGGCTTAATGTGCTGTTCAGTCCCTGTTTGCACAGGGAGCAATCCAGTGCAGACTTTTGGAAAGTTCTGGTGATTACACTGTATCTGTACTGCCATGACAAGGTTGTTCCTGCACTGTGTCATGCAGCAGGTACCAGTGTCCAAGATATAGTAATAGCTCCCCACTCTTATTTTGGAGGAGGGCTGAAAGTGTCCTTCACATTGAACACTAAACCTTTTCTATTGAAATTTTACTTAGAAAAAAAAAGGAAAGAAAAGGGAATCTTTTTTTATAAATGGCATTTCCTAATTGATTTAAAAGTAGGACTTTGCTGTCCAGGCTATGGAGTTACGAGGAATAATCTCAATAAAATTACTTTTGTCCTGTATTACTTGCTCTGCCAAGAACTGCTTATGGAGTGCTCTGACATCTGGAAAAAGACTTGCTGCATTTTCCTAGGAAGAATCATCCTGTTAATCTTCAGGCCAGCTGTTGATACTCAGCTTGCTTGGTTTGGGGGATGGAGGCTCTGCAGGGAGATGAATGCCAGCCACAGGGTTTGGAGTGATTGTGTGTGTGATGGAGTCACCCCAGGTTGGTTTTGTAGCCTGGGGGTGGTGGGGTGCAGGGCAGGATTCAGCTCATCAAATGAAATGCCTCTGTAGGAGGGGGTGAGCACTGCTCCTGGGGCTCTCCAGACTGGATTGTCTGGATCTCTCTTGAGACTCCAAGGTGGTGAGTTGGATATAAGTGTGTGTTTTGTGGCAGCCTGTGCCATGGGGTTCTGAAGAGTGAGATTCAGCTGAGCTTAGTTGCTAACATGAGAAAGAGCCCAAGTGATGTCTGAAACAGCTTTGATGTGACTTTGCAATATTTTGCAATTGCCATGAGTTCCTCTTCTATTTTCTATCAGAAAAGTGCAAATTACTGTTAATTACTGTTGTTTCTAGTGCTTTTCCTGTCAGATGTGGGGGTTCTGTGTCTGGTGTTCACCTGTGCTTGCATTGTCTATAACCAGGGTGCAGCCAAGGTGCTGATTTTTCCTGTGGTGCAGCAGTTCACAGAAGCCTTTGTGCAGGCCCTGCAGATGCCTGATGGACCAACATCAGACAGTGGGTTTAAGATGGAAGTTTTAAAGGTGAGTCACTTAGGGCTGATTAAGTGAAGAAAGAACTGAATACCAACACTTAGATATGCTGGAAAACGAACTCGAGTGGCACATCTCCCAGAATTGCTAATGGTATGAACAGTGAAGGCTTTTGGCTCCCAGCACCATCAACAGTGACAGAAATTGTTCATGTATATTGAAGATACCTATGATGAGATCCACAAGGATCTGTCTGTAAAATGATCCACAGGAATCCAATCCATAGGACCATCTGTCCTTGTCATTTGCTGATCTGTTGTATCTTGGATATGTCTTGGACACCATAAGCCATAGTTAAATATCAATGTGTTATCCCTTTGCTTCCCTGCAAAAGAGGAAAAACTGAGAGAGGAGTATTGGTCTGTGTTTGAGCAAGAGAGGGGAGTGTGCAGTCAGGAGTGAGATGAAGACTTTGGATGATCTCAGTTGTTAATGAAACAGGAGCCTGTGATTTGAGTGTGTTGATGGCTTTCTCAGTTTCACTTTTGACTGATACTCTTTTTGGTTCCAGGCTGTGACAGCACTTGTGAAAAACTACCCAAAGCACATGATTTCATCCATGCAGCAGATCCTGCCCATCGTCTGGAACACCCTTACAGAAAGTGCTGCTTTATATCCTTGGTAGGGAATGGGTTTGACTGGAATCAAACGAGACAAACTCAGTCTCATAGCCAGTAATGACCTGACTGCTGGAGGAGTGCAATACACAGAGTGCTCTGCCCTGCCAGACAAAACAGGGCATTTCTGTTTCTTCAGGAGGCTCCATTAGGTTTCTTTTAGCTTCAAACATACGCTGATTGGTGCATGTGTCCACGTTACAGTGGCTGTAGAAATGCCACAGGCTCTGCATTGTTTCTGGTACTTTTTGGTAAAAATTGTCTTCTTAATAAGGTGCTAGTTGCTGTGTAAAGACTTCAGGAGAAGGAGAAGCAGCAGAAACTGATTTGCCATTTGAATTTTCAGTCATTGCTCCAGTGCACACCCAACCCTGTCAGAGGGGTCTGTGGATGCATTGCCCTCTACTTGCAAACTGACAACTCAAATCTCTTCACATTGTTTTTTCAGACACCTGTTAAAATACAGTGGAAGGTGTCCCTGCCCATGGCAGGGGGATTGGAACTACATGGTCTTTAAGATGCCTTTCAACCTGAAAGTGATGTGTGAGGCGTTTGTGGAAAGTGGTCTTTGAACTTAGGCAGTGCACAAAGCCAGGAACTCCTGGGGCTGTTTTCTGTGAAGCACAGGACTCTACACAAAATCAAAGCATTTTACAAAAGCAAAACCTTCCAGGTTATCAGGAATTTTAAGACAGGAACAGATTAATTCCAAAATAGATGTTCTTTAGGAAAAAGCATTTCCTTAACTCCATCCACTTATGTGAGAACAGAAGTAAATTACACAGAAGAGGTGGAGGATCCTGTGGATTCTGATGGTAAGAACTTGCACTTCACTTCTGCTGTTTGTAGAGGAATGGAGTTACCTAAATATTGCTGTCAAAAGAGTGACTGAAATCCTTAGGGAGATTGTGCTAAAGGTGCATTTACAATGTTAGAATGGTGTCCATCACTTCTTTGCAAATTACTTGTGATTGTAATCAATGAAGCCACAATTTAAGTTTTGTACTGGCTCAAGGGGTGAATTCAGCAACAGTATTGAGGTAAAAGTAGTGGGACAAAAGAAAATCAAATAGGTTTTAGGTTGAGCTTGATAAATTTTAATGAGGGGTGTGTGGTGGGAAGAGAACAGAAAGTGATGAGGGCAGAAATCCTCAGGGGCTGCTGCTGCACTTGCTAGTCCAGGAGAATGAATAAATATCTGCTCAGACAAGCTAGCAGTTTGTAATTATTTTCACATCCATTTGTAGCTTTTTGTATGTTGGCATATTCAGTTATGTTCTTTTTTGTTTTTTCCACTTTGTTCAGGTGAAGTTTTGGGCTTTGAAAATCTGGTGTTCAGCATATTTGAATTTGTTCATGCCTTGTTGGAAAACAACAAATTTAAGAGCACAGTGAAGAAGGCTCTGCCAGAGCTGATCTATTACATCCTGCTTTACATGCAGATCACAGAGGAGCAGGTGAGCATCTTTGTGTTGTGTAGAAAACAAAGGAAATGGGAGATAAACCAGCAAGTGTCCTGGGAAGAGTTTCAGTGCATGGAAGCTGCTGCAATCTAATCTTCAGAGGTTCCAGAATGGTACAAGGACATTAAATCACAGATCACAGAATGGTTTGGGTCAGAAGGGACTTTAAAGCCCATCTTGTTCCACCCCCTGCCACAGGCAGGGACACCTTCCACAGTCTCAGGTTCCTCTAAGCCCTGTCCAGCCTGGCCTTGGACACTTTCAGTGATGGGACATTCACAACTTCTCTGGGCAGCAAATCTGGTGTCTCAGCACCCCCTTAGTAAGGAATTTCTTCTGTAATCTAAACCTACCATCTCTAGGTTTAGATTGTTGCCCCTTGTCCTGGGGCCCTGGTAAAAGGGCTTTATTTTTAAGGCAGTTATAAGGTCTCCCTGGAATCTTCTCCAGGCTGAACAACCTCAGCTCTTTCAGGCTTTCTTCCTTCATTCTTCCATCATGCATTGTGCTGTGAGAATGAGGATCATGCTGAAAGGGATAAACAGTTTTCTGTGAGAGTGAAAATGTTGTGCTAGTAGGGTGAAATAATTTGTACTGAAATTCTGCATGGCTCCTGGCCTCCCAAGCCTGAATGCCATCATCTTTTAGTTTAGATAGACATGCATAAAGACAACCACTCTGTTAAAAGATTTATCTGCTTCTCCCATTCCTCATGTAAAAATAAAGCTGTGTAGCATTGATTCCAGGTCAGTCATTAGTTCTGTCAAGCTCTAATCTCAAATGAGGGGCAGAAGAGCAAGATGAGCTCAAAACAAAGAGAGTTTCTTCTTTTCTAAGGTTGCTCCAGTGGAATAGAAGAAAAATCAGTTGAGGATGAAGACTTCTTATGGCAGAGAAAAATTCTGGAAGTAGTTTTCCGAAATAGGTTGCGGGGAACAGCAAAGCTGCCTTTCACCCATGGTGCCATGAATTCTCAGCTGCCATATCCTTTCTGTCTCCTCTAGATAAAAGTTTGGACTGCGAATCCACAGCAGTTTGTGGAGGATGAAGATGATGATACATTTTCCTACACAGTGAGAATTGCTGCACAGGATCTGCTGCTGGTATGAGATGTATTCCACATTTAGATACTGAAATAGTGATAGCAAGTATCAAACCTGGGTTCAGGAGGGGCATTTAGAGAAAAGGCCGACTTTTAACTGTCCATCCAAATGAGTGTTACCATTTCCTTCTGCACAGGCTGTGGCTGCTGATTTCCAGAATGAGAGTGCAACTGCTCTGGCTGCAGCAGCTACGAGGCATTTGCAGGAAGCTGAGCAGGCAAAAAACAGCGGCGCTGAGCACTGGTGAGGGGCTGGGACAGAGGGGACGGGGCTGGGGTGGGTGTCGAGCTCATCTGCAGCACTGGGTGCACCCAGATTTAATCACATTTCATTTGTGACAATGCTGCTGCTGGGCAGGGATCAAATTAGAGAGCTCTGATGAGAAGAAGCAAAGGAAAGTCCAGCAGTTCTTGAGCCACGTGATGAAATCTTCATGTGGGGTACTTTGGGCAGTTCCTAGCACAAGCTGTCTGTGCCAAGGCTCCCTCCCTTCAGAGCTTGGTGTTCCTTAAAGCATCTCATGGGAAACGATAATTGCTTATACAAAATCAGAAGAAAAACTTGCAATACTTTATGTTCACTTAATTGAGATAAAAATTCCAGGAATATATATTTTTTATTTTTTTTATTTCTTTTTTTGACTTGATGTCAAGAAAAGCAGTGCTGTATGCAGATGTATGTGTTCAATTTTAGAACTTCAGAGTTGCAGTTTTTAATGTTGTTTGGGGATAGAAGAAGAAAATTCCAGTGCAAGTGTACCTGGTTGCTGGTGCACAGTGATTCTGTCCTGGTTTTACAGTGCATTGGTTCAGTGGTTGTATTTAGTTTGAATGGTGTTGTCAGAGCAGCCCCTCTGATAATGAGCAGAAACTGAATGGCTGCAAAATCAGACATGAAGTCCCACCTGCCTCAATTGTGAGAAGTTGTAAAGTAGGTTCTTGGCTTCACAAATAAAACCGAGAAGAAGTGGTATTTGCACACAGTTCCATATCACCATAACTCACAAAATGTTCATTCAAAATTAGACATTTTTAAACCTTTAATGTACTGGGTATCCCAGTGCTTCTGCACATAAATTATGAAGGCATGGCTGGAATGCAAGCTCATTTTTATTGGAAGAACAAAATTGAAACAAGTAACAGCTATTCCACCAATATTTTAAGAAGTGACTGAGAATTCTGCCTACCCTGAGGGAGTTTCCAAGCCCCCATCTTGCAGTTTGTGAATGTTTGTGTCTTTGAGGGCTTTTTAAAATTCTCTTTTGGGATCAAGGAAATAGTTGTGGTAGCTTAGACTAAAAAATTACTTGTGGCTTCCCTTCAGAATATGTATTTATTTCTTGAGTGATGATGGAGGAAAAGTCTTAAGGCATCTGAACTATTTTGCAGGTGGAAAATACATGAAGCCTGTATGCTGGCCCTGGGCTCAGTCAAGTCTATAATTACAGACAGTGTGAAGAATGGGAGAATACACTTCGATATGCATGGCTTCCTGACAAATGTGGTCCTGGCAGACCTCAACCTTTCAGGTATGTGGGACCCTGCGTCCCTGGGAATAACTGCTGGGTGCCAGACACTGGGAGTTTCTGATGAATCAGTCAGGTTGATGTGTGCATGTGGGTTTGGGAAATGCACTTGTGCATCTTGCTCATGAAAAAAAAATCTTGTGAGTTCCCACGTACTCCCAGTTCTATTGTAAGTGTTTTATATGTGGGACTGTGCTTTCAGCTGGATCTCATTGTTGGCTGGATGCACAAGCCTGTAGGGCTCGGGGGGCTGGGTGGAAAATAGCTGTTCTGATGTCTTGTGTCTGTTCCTGGGAAAGTCACCAGCAGTGTTTAACCGCCTTCAGAATTCCTGCTGCACCATATCATCCCATTTGTTTTCTGCTGAGGCTGACACTAGCTGTAGCACATGAATTCAAATAATGCTCCTGGCTAAATGGGATTCTGTTATTGGGAACTCAGCAGGATTTTGCTCTCTGTGTTATCTTACATCAGTGTGCAAGAAAGTCAGAGGAATTGTTGAAAGTCAGACCTCAAAAGGCCTTGCAAATTAAAATTTTAGAAGTTTAAGGCAATGTGAGCATCACTGATGAGTCCAGATTGAGTTATGTCAGTGCAGAAAAAACCTGATTCCTGGGTTCCTTTTTCATCAAAGAAACACTCATTTAGCCCGTTAAAAAAAGGGGTTTTGTCTTTCCTTTGTGTTAATTTTGAGTGAAGAAAGTGCATAGTGTGCAATGCATGTAAGAAACCACCCTCAGCAATTTACATATATTTACATTCATTTACATGTGTGGCATTGGGTTGTAAATGAGCTACTGTGCTCTAGAAGGGCTCCTTGAGTCAGTGTGTTGATGGCTCTCCAAGGGTATCCATTTAATGGTCTGTAATGGTACAGACAAAGAAATGTTGTGTTTTATGATACTGACTTAAAAAACAAAGCTCTTCTCTTGCACAGAGTGTTTTATGTCCTCATCTTAAAATTAGTACTTGCAGGAGCATAAATAATGGCAGTAAAGATGCTGAGGAACAGAGAGCATCATCACTTTGAGGCCAGCCTAGCTAGGTAAGGAGATGCATAGTCTGCAAAGGCAGCAGGATTAAATGTGATAAAAGATATACTTTGGTGAGTGCAAGCAGGTGAGTGGACAATGAATGTCCACTGCTTCTGTGGTGCTGGTGAGCCACAGAATTCTGTTCTGCAACTGCAAGGTGACGGCTGCAAACGGGTAATGTAAACTGTGAAAGGTCCTGGATATGAACTCTGTTATTCTGATTCTTCTCCCAAAGATGCTGCTGTTTACTGCAGCTGGGGACAGAATATTGAGCTGGATAAATGGGAATTACTGGAAAAGCCTCTGTTCTCTTCCTTTGCTTTTGTTCAGTGATGTACAAATTCAAGTGTAAAGAGCTGAAGGGAGGAGGTTTTTTTAATAAATGAGAAATTATTCTTTGAAATAACTAAGAAAATAAACTGGATTCTGGCTATGAGCAAGAATTCTTTGTCTGCCGGCACACTTGTCTTGTGTGTCACATTTCAATGTTTTCCTGTTGGGATGACAAGTTTTTAAATAATGGATGGAAGCAGCTGTGATTTGAAACTCATGAAGCTTATTCTGAACCCACTGAGGTTTTTTGTTTTGCTGCAGTGTCTCCTTTCCTCCTGGGCCGGGCCCTGTGGGCTGCCAGCCGTTTCACCGTGGCCATGTCTCCAGAGCTCATCCAGCAGTTCCTGCAAGCCACTGTCAGTGGATTGCACGAAACCCAGCCCCCCTCTGTCCGGATCTCTGCAGTCAGAGCCATCTGGGGGTAAGCAAACCAACCCTGGGCTGCTCCACAGCCCCAGGGACAGGGGTAGAAATCACACTGATGAACTGGCTTGTTGAAGTAGCGTTCCTGTTCAGGCTGTGGGAGGTTTTGCTTTGAATGAAATAGATGTCAGTTTTAAAAGTGTAAGCAAAGAGGTTCAAAATAGAATAACTCTAATGAGGAATGTGGAATTGAGATTTGAGGTTGGCTGCAGTAAAGTGTTGTGATGGATATGGTGACAGGGAGGAGCAGCACTAGGTAGTGTTGGAAAGCACAAGGATGAAACCCAGATTACTCCTGTTTGGTCTTAAAGGTGACTGACATCATACAGGCCTATGGAGCCAATCACAGCAATAAGGAGTGTTTGGGGTTTGCTTCTCTTATCCCATTTTTGTCAGAAGGAAGCTCTGCTGTACTGATACTAAAGTAAAAAATTAACATTAGTGTAAAATCAAAAAACCGGTCACAAAAAATCTGCTAAAACCTGACTGTTCCCCACTCTATTGCTCCAAACAGCACTTTGTCTCTTATTTGCACTGAAATGTTAATGAATAAATAAAGTTAGAGACTTATGACTTAGTTATTCCTGAAATTGCTTTATCATCCCCCAGCTCACTTGTAGAACATGGTAATGAAACAGTTTGTAAGCAGTGTCTGTCCTGGATTTGTTTCCTTTTCTCCATCAATGGGCAGCTCTTAGGCGAGATCTGTCACTGAGGGGCAGTAGAAGCTTCTAACATCACTCAGCTCAACTCTGCTTGTGTGGACTAAGGAGGGAAGATTTCTGGTGAGAGCTTTCCTCCTCCTTCCTGCTGAGCTGCTGGGAGGTTAAGCAGTAGTGGAATGAAGGAGGGAAATCCTAGAGGAGTGAACTTAAGGAATAAGAACAGACAGAATGAAACAACCCCTTATGTATTATCTAGAATGAGATATATTTTACTTCCATATATTAGGAATGTATTTCTGTGTCATAAATTTCTTGTCCAGCTACTGTGACCAGCTGAAGATCTCCGAGAGCACCCATGTGTTGCAGCCTTTCCTTCCCAGCATTCTGGATGGCCTGATCCACTTGGCAACTCAGTTCAGCTCCGAGGTGCTGAACCTGGTGATGGAGACACTGTGCATTGTGTGCACGGTGGACCCAGCGTTCACAGCCAGCATGGAGAACAAGATCTGCCCCTTCACCATTGCAATATTCCTCAAGTACAGTAATGGTATGTATTCCACTTACTTTCCCAAAGCACAGTTGGTTTTGCTGTTGAATCCTGCTGCTGAAAACGTAATCAATGGTCATTGAATGAACATTGATTCCAGTGGTAAAGGTAGAGGGGAAACTTGCTACTTGCCCAGCCAAAATAGTAGTGGCAAAATTTGAGATATGTGTGTGTGTGTTTTAGTAAATGGTGCTTTCTCTTTCCAGATCCTGTTGTTGCTTCTCTTGCCCAGGATATTTTTAAGGAGCTAGCTCAGATAGAAGCCTGCCAGGGTCCAATGCAGATGAGGCTGATCCCAACCCTTGTCAGCATCATGCAGGCCCCAGCTGACAAGATCCCAGCAGGGCTGTGTGCAGTAAGTGCTTCAGTGGGGCATAGCCTGGGCTGGAAAATGGCTTCAGTCATTGGGGGAGGTTTCTCTGTGGAGAAGAGGCAAACTACAGGTGCAGGAAGATGCTTTCAAAGGTTTGTTCTAAACTGCTCCTCTGGCCTTCTTCCAGTCTCCACAGTATCAGTCATCCTCAGTCATTTTGCTGTGACATTGCCATCTTTCAGCAGGAGCAGTCTCCTCTCCCAGCAGACTACACAACTTTTCCTTGTACTTCTTCCTAAAGCTTTTTCTGATTTATGCATCACATATGTATGAATTGGAGATAAATTATACAGGTGCCCTAATAAAAGATGAAGCACTGGCTGTGTAGAATAGTTGTATGGAATTAAACCCATAAGCATCCATATCAATATGCATATAATCTGTTAATTGGTATGACTGTAACAATTGCTTATGGATAATTAAAATAAATTTAAATCTATGGAGCCAAAATGGAACAAGTCAGCTAGAACAGTTCTCTGGCTGTTCTGATTAACATGCATCTGTTTGCCATGTTTGAGTGGTGGCAGTGCTTTTAATGTGGGAACTGTCTTGGGAACTTCTGCAGCTCACACCGGTGATGCTTGGGTGTGTGACTCCAGGGTCCTCACATTTAAAACTTATTCTAGACGTGAGTTCAGGGTGTGGGTGCAGCAGTGGCCACATCCCTGCAGTTCACACCTTTGATGTTTGCAGCATGGGTGGGTAGTGCTGCCTTCATGTTCTGTGGCTGCTGCTGTGACACTTTGTGCTTTCCTTTCAGACTTCTATTGATATACTGACCACAGTTGTGAGGAATACGAAACCCCCTCTGTCCCAGCTGCTCATCTGCCAGGCATTCCCTGCAGTGGCACAGTGCAGCCTGAACACAGATGACAATGCTACCATGCAGGTACCTCTGTGGGGAGGGGGAGGCAGGTGACACTGTGGGGAGGGCGAGGATTGTGGGGCTGTGCTGGTCCAAGAGAGGTGACCCAGCCTTTGAGGGAGCCCAGGCTGTGCTTGCCAGTAGCTGTATCAGCACCCCCCAGAGCCTCTGCACCTC